>OY728132.1:1459957632-1461214507 GCA_963277665.1 Viscum album
TCATAATAACCCACAAAAAACCATTGATAAAGATAACAAGTCATGGAAACCCAAATAAACAGTAATAAATGGAGCTACCGTTAAAACCCGTCAAAACGGTCATAAAGAGACAAAAACATTGGACTCACATTAACGGAGATAACTTAAGATCTGAGAGTCCGTTTGAGATCCGCGACCTGTCAAATCAAAGATCCTGAAACGATCTTCAACCTGAAAGGTGAAAGTGTCCGAATGGACAGGCGGATCAGAAGTTACGACCATTTAAAAAAAAAGCTGACGGGGAACGGGTGCTAGAAACGAGGCATTGAAAAACATAACAAACCCGATACCCACTAAAAAGGCCATAACATAAGATCTAGGAGTGCATGTGGGCGCCGTGACTAGTCAAACTGAAGCTCATGGAACGAGCTATGATCTGGCAGGTGGAGGAGGCCGAACTGACACGCGGATCGAAAGTTAGGTCCGTTTGAAGACAAGTTTGACGGGACACCGGTGAAAGAAGCGGGGTTTTGGAGGCCTTCAGAGATGTTTTTGGGGTCAAAAAACGCAACTGAATCTTGTTTGTGTTTAACCGGTGCGTAGCTCTCTTCGCTGGCTTCAATTTGATATGTGATAGAGCCCAAACGGACACCCGGAGTGAAAGTTATGGCCGTTTGAAGTTGGAGAACTTTTTTCAACTTTTTTATAACTCTAATATTGTCCACACCTTAGAACGTCTCACGGTTTTGATTATATTTGCCTCTATATCTCTTCATGAGCTTCGATTTGACTGGTCGTGGCGCTTCAACGGACGCCCGGATCAAAAGTTATGGTCATTTTAGTGATTTTGGGGTTTCTCACGTTTTTTTTATTTTTTTCATTTCATTTCGCGGCGGTTTTACCAAAACCACCGCTATTTCGCGGCGGTTTTTTAAAAAACCGCCTCTAATCCTCGAATAAAATTTAAAAAAAAAATAAAAAATAATTTTTTTAAAAAATAATTTTTTTTGCCGTTTAGCGGCGGTTTTAAAAACCGCCGCGAAATACCGGCCCGAAACGCATTTCGCGACGGTTTTTAAAACCGCCGCGAAAAAACCGCTGCTAAACGACGGTTTTCTCGTAGTGATGCATGTAACAAGATCCTTATTACCTTTCATGTGAGATGTGCAACCACTATCAAAGATCCACACACTAGAGTGATTTGATGACTTAATAGGAAATTTCTACCACCATTGCCTTCTCATTCTTCTTCTTCTTGGTCCATATTTTTTCCTTCACACTCGACATGGATTGAGACTTCTGTTCTTTGTCATAGTATGATGGACCAACTTCATCTTGAAAATCTATAAATCTATTATTCATTTTTAACTCACCTGTTGGTTTTTTGATTTGCTGCTTGCGAACATTTTGATTATAATTTGGCACAATTCTCTATATGGTTGAAGTGCAGTACCCAGCCATGTGCCGAAATCATCCACACTAAAAACAGTGTCCTTTGAAAAATGTTCTGGAGAACCGTTCTCTGTTTAGCTGCCACCTTTGTTATTATTCCCCTCAATATCTTTTGAATATAGAACACACATACTATGAATGTCCCATCTTTCCACAATAATAACATCTAATATAAGGTGCATTCCTTCGTATTACTTATGCACTACGATTTTCCCCTTGGGATCTCTGAATACTCTGATTCTGCTTTGTGCCCAAATAAACCTTCAATCTCAGGATTGGTGCTTGTGGTCTGGCTTCAATTTTCACAGATTTTTGTTTCTGATCAAGCTCTGAATCAGCCTTAATGTCTGAGCTCAATTTCTATTTCTTTCCTGATGAACTACTAGCCTCATATTTTATCTTTCCTGTCCTCTAAATGATCTTCTTTTCTGATATCACATTGGGAGTCATGATTTTTTATTGATCCTTAATTTTTTGTTGTAGAATGACCACCTCTTCTTCAATTTCTTCAATACACTTGACTTGATCTTTCAATTTTCTATTCAAGCCATCGATCTACCTTTTCTATTCTTCAAACTTGAGCTTATGCTCATCAACCTTTTCTGAGTTCTCTGTCCTGGAAGACTTAAGGTTTTCGATTTCTTTCACTAGCTCAGACTTCTCTTCTTCCTGTTGTTGCATGTAGAGTTTGGCATCATGTACCACCTTGTTGACTTTATTTCTTTTGCTCTCCAAACATCTATTTCTTCAAGAGATGCTTCTAATTCAGCTTTTATGTCAAATCTCCCTTCGATTTCCTCTTCTTCTTCATCAGCGTCGGTTTCTTCCTTTTCTTGAGCACTGCCGACAATATCCACCATTAAATTTTCTCCATGATCTTTACAATTTTCAATCTCCTCAACCTATTCAACCTCAGACTCATCTGAACTGTCTATTTCTTGTGAAAGAAGATTCTTCCTCTTGAAGAAATTTTTCTTGAATTGCTTCTTCCCTTTCACATAGGCTGAAGATTTCTTTTTGGGAATTTCAACTTCATCTTCATCATTTTCTTCTTGAAACTTTTTGGGGCACCTTACGGCAAGATGACCAACTTTTCCACATCTAAAGCATGATAGTGGAATTTTTCCTTTGAAATTTCCTATTCCTCTTTGAAGATTTAAGGAAAGGAATGACATTACCTCATCTGTCTCTTCTTCTTCCTGGTAATCTTCAATAGTGAGATTTTTCATGGCTTTAAATTCCACCTCTTTGGATTTACCCATTTCCAAAGATTTGTTATCATCATTTCTCACTTCATATGTGACAAGGGTGCTGTGTAGGTTATCTAATGTCAGCTCTTTCGGATCTTTATCTTGCAAAACAGAAACTTTCAGATTGAACCGAGGTGGATGTTTTCACAAGACGCGCTTCAAAATTTTTATGTCTTAAATAACTTCACCAAGACCTCACATGTCATTTACTACAGCATTTACCCTATCAAAGAATGCATCAACAGACTCATTCGGGTTCATTATCAGATCTTCATACTTGTTGGACAACACTTGCAGCTTTTCCTCTCTGACCTTTGTATCCCCTTCATATATATTCAATAACTTTTCCCACATGGAATGTGATGTTTTTAATGACATCAACTTTCTATAGATAGGATTGGATAGGGATCCCCCTAAGGCATTAATTTATTTGGCATCTGTATCCAACTCTCTACGTTCAGCTTCTCATAATGCACCGCTATTAATATCAGCTGTTATGCCATGCATTGCTGCTGTGAATATGTCCATTACCAAAGATCGGAAGTGGTGTTGTATCCGATTATTCCATAGCTAAAAATTGTTCTCATCGAATATTGGAATCCCTTTATGATTAGTGACCTCTATTTGAGAGAGAACCACTGATATAAACTTTTCCCTCTGATACCAATTGTTAGGTCTACAAGGATGAATACCCTAAGAGGGGGGTGAATCAGGGTATGATTAATTTAAAATTAAATCTCGTTCTGATCTTTTTTAGCTGTTAAGAAAAACACTCTTCTCTCACTTTCTCGTTGCATAATATAAACAGAAATTAAAGCATGCACAAGACACGACAATTTTTACTTGGTTCACCCTCACTGGGCTATGTACAAGGAGCATACACCGACAATTTTCCGATGTACCAAATCCACTATAAGCACACCGCTGTTTACAAGGTTCGGGCTAGATCACTTATATGCCCAGGCTCACTGCCTTTACAATGTTTAGGGTCAGATCACTACTTTCCCAAGGGTCACTCCCTATTTCTCTCTCTCTCTGGCTCACTGCCGGTGGAGAGGATCACCTTTTTCCTCTTCCTTTTCTCACTGCTCTAGAAAGGATCCACTCACAGTTTATAGACCTATAGGTCTCTTCATTATCACTAATTAATGCATCCTCTGTTGTATGTAGATGCTTTGTTGAAGTATAACTTTCAACTGTAGATGAAACTCACTTTGCACCGAAGGTATCGGGCAGTCTTCCAGCTTCAACGCAGCCTTGAACCACTTCCATGAAACAAACTTACCTATCTCCATTCTTTATGACGGTGTGCAAGTCTTGGCGTGCACGTCAAAACTAGCACGCAAGTCCACCTCAATCACTTGCGCTCCACAAGCTTCGACAACTCCACACTTGCATGATGCACACCCTTTTATGCCCAAACCAATATTGGTGCGCAACCAACAACTTTCTCGGTTTTTCAAAATCAGGCACACAAGTGTCACCAAACCACTTGTGTGACGCCTTCTTCTACAACTCAAAACTTGCACGACTCCCTTCCTTTCTCCCCCAAACCACCTTAGGCGTGCAACTATCACCTGGCGCGCAACTTATACTTGCGAAACCACACACCACTTGCGCGACCACCACAACTGCACGATGAGAGCTATGATTTTTCTAAGTGTTGAACTCTACACTGAATGAGGAGGGGTAGACCTGTATTTATAGGTATTTGGACACCCTGTGAGATGGCGGGAAAGTCTCCCCTCGACGTGCAAGTTTCGGCGGGCAAGTCTCTGCTGTGCAAATCACTTGCACGACCAACTCTAAAACTTGAGCGCCCCTTATCCTTTTTCCATATTTTCATGTTTTGATCTTGAAAAAAATTTGGCACACATGTTTCCTCTCCTTCAGGTACATGGCGCACAAGTCCCTTTTCCCAAAACCACTTTTCTTCATTTGTCGATTTTCAGGCCCAAAAATTTGGCAAACACTGGAAAACAACGCCACCTTGTATTTGCTCTTTTTTTACTGCCTCCAGATCATCCATTCCTTTGTCGACGTTCTTGAATAAAACATGGATCGTTAATCACAACCCTTGAACTGAACATGCCACTATGAAATACCCTTGGTCAAAAAAAATTTATGTCATGGTTTGCTTTGTCAACAATCACAACACATATGTCCACTTTGTCAACAAACACAATCACCTAAAAAATGCTTCAATGATACCTTGAGGTATTTTTTCCCAACAAGTTTCCTCGGGATTATACTTCTCTCTAGATGGGGAACCTTCATGAGAAGTAAGATATGCAATATTTCCAACTACCAACACTTAAGAGACCAACTTAGCTAGGAATTCTTCACTTACCAGCTTGTAAAAATGATGGTCCTTAAGAAGAGATGACCCAGTCCTTGATCTCTAGACCAAGACGCCAAGGAAGAGAGAAGTTTTAATGAAATAATGTGATTATACACCTAGATAAAAAAGAAACTAGTTTCTTAATGTGGTCAACATGGGCCTTCACCGACTGCTGAATTTATTGAATACCCACCAATTCTTCCCTTTTATTTATCCTCACCTCCTATGGTATGAACCATATGACAAAGACATGCATAAAAAATTTTCATTTCATCCCATATTTCAATGATGGTTGGGAGAACAGATCCCCTTATTCCAAAGATAGACCTTCTAACATATCCAATACAACATGCAATCTAATAGCTTTGGGAGTTTCCGACGCCCTGAAGACATGTTCAACATCTTCAATCCACCTCACTATCTCTAATGGACCTTGATAACCATTAAGCATAGGTAACATCTGGGAATAATCTTAAACTAGGAATGACTCCTTATAAATATTTGAAATCTTTCTAGGTAGAATTTTTAGAATATTATTGAAAACACAAACCAAAACTAACATTAATTCGAAGTATAATCAAAAGCAACATCCTGATCCAAAATGACAGGCTAAAAAACCAAAAAAATACAAAAAAAAAATCTTTCCAAATCCACCATTTCATTTAAATTTCAAAACCCCTTTATTCCAAGGCTGCTCTCTAACTACTGAACCCCATTTTTTAAACCAAATTCAATTTTCAAAATCATTTCACCTTATGAATTATCTTAATAAAAACCAAGACACACCTTTAATTTCAAATACACACCCATGTAATAACATCAACAATTTCACATGTGTTCATCAGTTTCCATCTATACCTTCCAACTTACACCTTCCAACTTACACCTTCCGCACACATACCCCCTAAACATGTGAAAACATTTATAAACAACACCATGGGCTGCACTAGACCATTTACTTACCCCTTCCAAACAATCACCAAATTTTTAATCCAAATCTATTTCTATTTTAAAACCCACTTTACAAATTTAAATCCATTAGAAAGAATAATATCCATTTCAAATCCATTTTAATCTTTAAAATAACACTTAAACTAACCAAAACCAAGACAAAGCACAACTTACATCAAAATACCAGAAGGAGGGACTGTCATCTATGCCTAACTCAGGGACATGGTAGTGGGACATAACCCAAGTAAGTCATAATGCTAAGATAGACTTGAGTCATGCAGTTGGACTTCACATGGGTTACTTCTCTATATAAGATTACAATGCGACACTCGCTTGCATCCATTGTTATCCCTCATTCTAAAATAAGACAAACGACTCAAATCCTGGACAACCATTGGACACTTTAGGTTCAGAATGAGCAAGGGTTCATGACGACGTTCCTATAAATACCTCCTGAGTCCCGACAGTCCCAATCTCCTACAACCTAACACACCAAATAAAAATGGCCTCCTATTATACCGTTTTTTCATGAACCAAACTGGGTTGACCCTGTACCGGTCATCCGAGTCGGTCCATGACATGGATCAAAGGGCATTCTCGATCCCCATGGGTTGGAAACTAGTGATATACACCAAAGTAAAATAGTTAAGAATGATTTAATCCCACAAGGAATAGGCAAATAAATAAATATAAACTAAATAAAATAGATAAACAAAAAAATAAAAAATAAGAAAAATTCTCAGATCCAAACATACCGTCAGGTGAACTCATGGTTCACCACCTGATATAGAACCACGCTCGCTACAAGAGAAATCCAAAACTAGAACATGAAATTGAAAATACAAAGTAGGCATGAGCATCGGAATTCTTAGTAATAATTCCAAAGATAAAACCTGTAATCCATGTATCGTACTTTTCTGAAAACATTCCACTAACAATAGTTTGAAATAAATTTTTAAAAATAATTTTTTCACATTTTGTTAAACAAACATAGCTTCCCATTTCAAAATCCAACACACGCCATTTTTCATTTTCAAGACACACTTTCCTTTTGATACCAAAAACTAAGCCAAACACCTAATCATAACTATATAGAGTTGTTTTGAAATTAAATAAATAAACAAGTAAATATTAAATGATGAAACTAAAGGAAATGGAAGGTAAACAAGAATATATTTAAAGTAACCATGGGTTATCTTGAACATACATAGAATACCCATGGATGTACTCAGTTTTGAACCACTAGTCGGTGTATGGTGAAGCCCCTAAGTTAATAACCAATGGCTACCCTAAACTAACAAATCTAGTGGAACATCCCACCTGGCCTATTTGCGATCCAGGGGGTACCAACCCTTCTAATTAGGGTTGGACAACAAATATCACTCTATCCTCTAAATGATTCCCCGGAACCCAGTCTAATAGTGAACAATGTAAATGGGAGTTCATCACATGCGTAACTCACCTTACCTAATGCCACTACACTTGCCTACCCCAAACACGGACGTTGCCTATATGATAACCCATTAAGGAAAATCATAGATAGATTTTTCCAATATATACATATACATATATAAACCACTTCATTGAATGTTCCAATCGGGCGGTCATATCACTTGATCATTTAACCCTTTCTCCAAAAGCATGAAAATTTATAAACATGCCTTTAGCTTTACGCACCTAAATGCAATTTTTCCAAAAACACATCAAAATCCATTTCCAAACAATGTGAAACCACATTTTCATTAATCATTTCCCAATGGGCCGTTTTGGTTCCATGTTCCAATACATTTTCATAAAACCCATCCTAAACTTTAGAGAGATACACATTTTTACAAAACATACCAAAAGACCCCTTAAGACAAACATTTAACAAAATGGGCTCCAAGTTCCAAATGGGAATAACTTTTAGTATTTCATTTAAACCCATCTTTTATAAATCAAACAAAGGGACCCACATTCCATTTTACAAACACAACATAAAACACCAACTGGGACTTCGGTAGTTTCAAACCTAAGAGACCACACAATAGTTCCAAAGCATTTCCAAAACAACCCAATACCTCTTTCATGTTAAAAAATCAAAACATACTCTTAATATTTATAAATCTCATCACCTTTACATAATTCTTCCCAAACCATGAGTAAAACGTTCCACTTTATAAAACATTCCAAACAAGCCCTATACCAAACACACACCCAAAGATCATCTTAATTTTCAAAGTGGTCAGACTAAAAAAACACTTTAGAAACCAATTTTTTTTAAATCACACACAAAGAAACAAACACACCATTTAAAAAACGAATGTTCATGAAAACGTCACTTTGAGGTTCTATATTTACTTGAGTTTACATCAGTGTGTGCCCCTTGTGCACCCATTGATGTTCCATCATCCAATGACACTCTCTAAATCTCCATAGAAACACCCCAGTACCATTTTAAACCACAAATTGACTTTAGAACCAAGACCAACCATTCCAAAAAATTGAAAGGGCATAAATTGCCTTCTTTTAAAATCATAAGAACCCTTTTTGAAATCATTTTCAGAAAAAAACACCATTTTTTTCTAAACAACACCAACATAATTCTCAAGCCATAAAACCCAAACAAAACACACATTCATCAAATTTTTCACACTAAATAAAATTTACCTAAAACGCAAAAATGAAAAATATCACAACAATGATCAATTTTACTTTTAAAAAAACAAAAATTTTTATCATGTTCAATGGGTGCACAATACCTAGGAATAATCAAAGAACCATTTCAAAAAATATTTTTAACTAATTATAAAAACATGAAAAACACTATAAAAAACCAATTAAGTGCATTATGAAGGTCTGTATCATATTTAAAAATTATAAAAATAGAATTTTGAATTTAAATAAATAAATTCTACACATGAATTCATATGAATACATGAATATTTTCATCAACAACTATTTTTTTAAATGTTTTAAAAATTTATAAACACCCTAATAGAGTAATTCGGTATATTAAGTTGCTACAAATTAAGCTAAAAAATAATTAGAATAATAGAAGTATCAACATGATGCTTTGGAAGTAAAAAAAATCGATACACCTACCTCATTGGCATGTAAATGAAACATAACTTCAAAGGGAGATAGAACAGAACCTCATCGACACATAGCACACCCTAGATCCCAAGAAAACCGAGATACGCGTCAACTCTAATATCTAGGGTTTGAAAAAAAAGAAACCCCACATGAAAACCCTATAAATTGAGTTAGGAGAGGATAAGATGAGGAATAAAATTTATTATAGGAGACTTCAATGACTGACATAGGGAGAAGGGGACGCACCAGCCAGAGGTATGAATAGGGGGTCACACTGTAGGCCTCCAGTGGGTTGTGCGAGAGGGAGTGAGATAGTGGGGGTGCGAAGGAGGAGGGGAGGCGTGAGAAGGAGGTCTAGAATGAGGAGGAGGTCCGACCAGAGCACCGAAGATAGAGGATGTGGCTAGGGGGTCTTGAACGTAAGGGAAAAATAAAGGGGGGGGGGGGTGGCACCGTGAGGGGGTAGGGGAGGAGAAGGAAAACCTAGTTTTAGAAAATAAACTTAAATAGAAAATAGTAACAATAGTAATAATAATAATAATAATAACATAATAATAGTAATAAGCATAACAATAATAACGATAATAATAATAAACTTAATAGCAATAATAATATTAATAATTATAAGAGTCATTTAATTTTTAATAATAATATTATTATTGATATTTTTAATAAAACATTGTTTAAATTTAATTTTCATAAATTTTTTTTATTTTAAATATTGTTCAACTGGATAGTCACCTGGGCCTATCACACAGTTACTACTAACCATACGGTTCCCGTGCACCATCCTGAAACCCACCAAAATTACCAAACATCAAGAATTTTATGCCAAAACTCAACAAAAACCTTGATGATAATATCCAAAGCCAAAAAATAATAAAATAAAATAATTTTATAGGTTATTGTGTGGAAAATATGGTTGAGGACTTGTTAGAAATCTATATATGAGAAGTAGTAAAGAGGCATGGAACACCAATTTCGATCATGTCTGGCAGAGATCTGAGGTTTACATATCATTTTTAGAAAACCTTTCAAAAATAAATTAGGTCTCAATTGAATATGGGTATTTAATATCATCCTTTGATGGTTGAACAATCCAAATGGATGATACAAACATTAGAAGACAAGTTTCAAGCTTGTGTAATGGATCTTGGTGGTGCATGGTAAGTGAACATACTATTAGAGGAGTTCTCATATAACAATAGTTATCAGGCCTCAATACATATGAATACTTTTGAAGCATTGTATGGGAATCCTTTCCGTTATCCAATTTGTTGGGTGGAAATAGGTTAGAATTCATTGGTTCGACTGAGCCTTGTCCAAGAGAAAACAAATAAGATTCAGTTGATCAGGAAATGGATGGAGATGTCTCAGATTCACCAACAATCATATGCAGATCTTCTTCAATGGTCGTTTTCATTAGTGACGAGTGATCATGAATTCTTTATGATTTCTTTATAGCTTAGACATCATCATTTTGGAAAGAAATTCAGGTTAGCTCTTTGATACATAAGCCCTTTTGAGATAGTTTAACAGGTTTGAGAGGTGGCATATCGATTGGTATTTCCACCACTGTTCAGTGTTGCGCATAATGTGTTCCATGTATATCATTTGAAAAAGTATCACGCTAATCACGATCATGTGATTTAATAGAATTATGTTGAAATATATTCAGTTTCTTCTTTGATACATATCATAGTTCTAATTGTGGATATGTAAGAGAAAATATTGTGTGAAAAAATAATCGGTCTAGTGTGGGTTTATAGGAAACATGGTTAGATTCATGAAGACACTTGGTAATAAGAGAAAGAAATGAAATAGATATGGCCAGAAATCTTCCGGATCAATGGAGGTTTTCTAATTTTATGACGAAGAAAGTCCAATGGTGGGTAGAATTTAGCACCCCAATTTTCAAGTAAGTAACATTTTCTTCATGCTTTTGAAGTATGTAAAGTATATGAGTGAAGTTTGGTAGAGTTTGGAATACTTTAGAATTGTTTTTGAAGCTTATAAAAGGGTTTATAGTCAGTGTAAATTATTTTAAAACCATTAAATACCTATAAGAAACTGTGTATAAAGTGATAGAGGTATATGTTATGGTGCACAAATAGTGAATAATTTTTATAAACTGTGCATACAACTAAGAGAAACCGTGCTAGGTTGAACATTGTTCTTTGGAATAGTTGGTTCAAAACTTACTTACCGTGAGAGATAACCAGGGGAGGTTTATTGTAGATTCCCCAAACTTTTACAGATATCGTTACATGAATTTAATCATAATTAAACATAAAATTAAAAGTCAAGGATTGTGAAGTCTAGTGTCTTGGAAGACTAGGTATATAAAACTGAAAACATGGGACTAAATAAAACATTTCTTTATTTATCATTCATTATTAGATCCTAACATCCTTTTATCCCTTACATCTTCTTAGGATAGCTTGGGGATAACATGAACAAAGGGATGAGCTAAAATCCCAGTAAGGGAATAAACCTAATAATAATGCTTAGCACATGGGTTATAAGGTATAACATGATGATATAAAAGGGAATGAAACATGATTATCATAACACGAGATCATATAATCATGTATTCATAGTAATTTTGGATAAATATAAAACATGAATTTATTATCAGTAAATGTTAATTTTACATAGATGAGAAAAAGTCAAGGTTAACCACTAGGACCGTTGCACATGGAGCATGATTCAAGACTTACCACCAAGACCATTGCACAAAGAGAACTAGTCAAGGCTAACCACCAAGATCGTTGCACTTAAAATATCAAGAGACTAAACATTAACCAATGAATTGGAACACTATCTAGGTGTACCCATCATAACATGTTCATGAATTCAACATAAAAAATTATACATAGATAATCAAACATAATCACAAGGGTTATCCATAGAAAGAATTGTGTATTACAATCAGGTCAAAAGAATAAAAAATGGGAATATCATAAAAGTTTACATGAAATAATGGGACTAAAGAATATAGGGAAATAAATAAAGGATAATAGGCATAGATAATGATTAGTGATTTCAAACTGTAGTGATAACATGTATAAAAAGTCTATTTAATAACTTTTATAATTAAAACATTTTAGTGCGGTTTAACGAAAATATTAAAGAAAATTTAAAGAAGAAAAGGGAATGAAATTTTATATAAAAATATAAGTGAACCAATAATTTTTTCAAAATAAAATGAGTGATTTTATAAAAAATAATGGTGTATTAAAATAGATTATATAGTTCACTTGAAATTGGTTAAGAATTCAGGAAGTTCCTTTAAATCAGGCTTTCTTATCAGGAACAATTGAGTAGGAAATTTTTTGAAAACATGTATATCCCAAAAAAATTACGATGAATGGATATTGATAATTCATTTTGGATGATAAAAACTAAATTTATAATATTTACATGAAAATAAAAGTGAATTTCATTTTGGTAAAATGAGAGAAAGAGTAACCCGAAGTAATAATGGAAGTCCGGGAAGAATCCCTAACCTTAAGTCTGAAGGTGTTCTTCCCGTGATCTTAATGTCCTGGATAATAAAATTAGATTAATTAATTATTAATTAAAAATCCCTTTATATATTTATTTGATTTATTATAAATTTATTAAGTTAATTTATAGCCTTTTTTATGGGTTAAGAGGTTCAATTTCATCGTTCAAGAGCATTTGTTTCCTTGGTTTTCATAATTGGTTTAGTTGTATATGTGTATGGAAAATCATGTATAATGAGGATATTTTTATAGAAATATAATTAAATGTTATTAATGAACATATATAATATTTAAATATAATTATTTTCCATAATTTAGGATGATTGATTAGATAAATCATAAGGGATAATCGTTTCGATTAATTTAGTGTTTTTTGATAATCAAAAACTAGTTTTGTTATATTATTAAATATCAAGTAAATATAGTAGTTACATAACATTAAATAGTTTTTAATAAATATAATATAATATTGTTCAACCATAAAAATTATTTCATGACCAACCTTGAAGGTGTAATTGAATGATGAAAGTACGTCGTCCACAAAGGAGGTAAATCAGCACCTCATAGATGATGTTTTAATATTTAGTATAAAAGGAGGGGGAAAGAGAGTTGATGATGAATTATTCCACTAGGATAAAAAATTATAGTATATGTAAGGTAATTTATTTATCATACAATTTTTATGTTGGGAGGTAATTAGAGAAAAATAAAATAAATGAACTTGAATAGAAATTAAAAGAAAAGGAAGAGGGTTTTACCTATTGATTCCTTATTCTTAAGAACTTCCTTAGGGGATAGGTTTTGATATTTTCTTAAGAAAAAGAGCTCATGTATGTGAGGTAATTTCTTGGGAGGATATTTTATAAGATTTTGGATAAAGATCAAGGATTTAGTGGTTTGACGAGAAGAGGTGGAGAGGGGTGGTATTCATAGTGGAGGAGATGGGTGTTTTCTTATAGTTTTACTCAATATTTTACTATTTTTCTCAATATAAAAAATAGTGTTGATTCTTGAGAATAAATATAGTAATTATATCATGTGAGTTCAAACCAATGGTGGTTAAATCATCCATGAATTAAGGAATAATGTATCTAACTTATAATGTATATATACCGTAAATTACCATATTTTACTATTCACTAGAAATTCAAGTATTTTAAAAAATACCAAAAATTAACCCTATCCATTTTCAACATGTAAAATAAAAAAATGAACACCATTTTATGAAAATTATTTTTCTAAATGTGAGATATTTAATTTTTAAATAAAATCATCATTTACTCAGAGAATACAAATTTTAAAATTAAAACTACTTTTCTAACACCTTGAAAAATTAATTAAGGTCTCATAAAATTTCACATAGTAATAAGACAACAAAATATTAATTGAATAATAAATTTTATGAAAAATAAATTCTTTTAAATTATTAAATTAATCAGAAAATGTTAGTTAAATATTTATGACCTATAAAATTTCCGACACTCAATTAATAATTTTTAAAATACTTATTTACTTATACTATGATATAATTATTCCTTATTTTCACTTATAATATGGATAAATTTTATTTATACTATCATTGGTGAGGTTACTATTCAATTGGATAGTTGAATATTAATAAAGGTGACATTACTATTACAAAGGTCAAGTTACTATTTCATCGTCATAGGTTCCTTAACTTCTAGAAATACTTCTTATTTCATTTATTCATCATTTATAAAGCTCGTATTGTGTTATCCAAGTGATTTTATGTGGTTTATAGTATAAAACTTATATAAGAAGGTAATTTTCAATTGAAAAAAGTTTGGTTGGTTAAATTCTTCCCCCCTTATAGAATTTTACTCTCAAAGTTTTTTTACATTCTAAGTTTAAAATAGGAATGGGTACTTTTCCTTCATCACATCCTCCAAATACCATGTTTCCTCTTCGTACTTATGGTTACACCATAGTACATTGACTAGGTGAGTAGTCTTGTTTCATAGAAAATTTTCTCTACAATCCAAGATCTTCACTAGCTGTTGCTCATAAGAAATATCATTCTCCAAATATAGATCCTCTAAAGTCAGTAAATGTAAAGGATATAGTATGTACTTACTTAAGAGAGATATGTGGAATACATAGTGTAATTTAGACAAGGTAGGTGGAAGTTCTAGTAGATAGACCAAAACTCTAACATGATCATGAATCTTGAAGGGGTCGATATACCTCATACATAGATTTAATTTCTTCCCAAATATCACGATAATATTCCCTAGAGATATGTAGAGGAATATTGGGTCTCTAATATTAAACTCAAGGTCTCGTAGACGATTGTCAACATAGTTATTTTATCATCTTTGGGATACCTTGATGTGTTGCTGAATAGAATTCACCTTCTCTACCATTTCTTCAACCATTTCAAGTCCTAGTAGCTTACATTTACCAAATTCATCCTAGCATGTCGAGGATCAACATATTTTCCCATAAAGTTATTCATGTGGTGCCATTTGTATACTTGAGTAGAAACTGTTGTTGTAAGATAACTCAATGAGAGGCAGATGATAGTCCCATCCTTCTTTCAAGTCTACAGAACAAGCTCTAAAGATATCTTCTAGTGTATGAAAATTTCACTTATATTGGCTATCCTTTTGAAGATGATAGGCCATACTGAAGTTTAGATGAACTATTAGAGCATTTAGGATACTTTTCCTCAACTTTGAGGTGAATCTCAGATCTTGATCCAATAAAATTGATAGTGGTACTCCATATAGCCTTACAATCTCTTTGATATATATTAATATAAGTTTATCCAATAAGAATTCATCTCGAATTGCGATAAAGTGAGTTATCTTTGTAAGATGATCCAAAATAACCAATATAGAATTATTTCCTATGAATGTCTTTGGAAGTCCAGTGACAAAGTCCATTGTGATGTTTTCCCATTTTTATGTTGGTATGGGTAATGGTTGCATCAACCCTTTAGACTTTTTACTTTCAACCTTCAATTTCTAACACACCAGACACTTTTATGTATATTCTGTGATCTCCTTCTTCATATTATCCCAAATATTATGATCTTAATTTCTTAAAAGTTGATGTTGTATTTGTATAAAGATAGCCAATCCATGCCCAATATAGCATCAAACTCTACAAAGGGAGTATGAAAATATTTAATGGGAGGTTCAATCCAATAATATTAACTGGGGATGATTTATGTACTTTGGATGCAATAATTTCCCCATTTTTTGTTCCCACATGTAACTCAACCTCTAAATTTTGAGGTGGTGTTTGAATATTTATACTAAACTTGGAAGATATTAAATAATGAATATAACTTGAATCAAATAGTATGTTTTCTATTCTTGAATGAATAACCAGTGTATCTGTCACCACATCGTCTTCCTACTCCATCTCAATAGAAGTTATAACATATTCCCTTCCTAGTTGCTTGGATGTTTTTTTGTTGATTTCCACTAAAACCCTGGGCTTAAGTCATTAGTTTACAAAATTCCCATGTTCCATATAGTTGAAACACTACACTACAAGCTGAGTGTTAATATGGACCTTCTTTTTTTCTTCCAAATTATAGTAATTCCTCACATCCTTTCGGAAATTCTTTTCTAGAATCCCCATTATTCCACATTTGAATCATTTCTTAGTTCCAGTTAGGCAATTACCTGGATGTTTTTTCTCACAATTTTGACATGTGGGATATTTGGTCTTCTTTACATTATTGGATTTATTTTCCAACACTTTTTTATACTTAGATTTAGTTTTCTAAGGAAGTGATCCACCTTGATTTTGGTGTTCATGAAATAGTCAGAGGTGTATCTTGAAAGCCTTGTAATGTTTTCTTCACACTCCTTGATTGACTCATCTTCCTTTTGTAAATGTCCAAATAACTGACTTTCCATCTTAAGATGGGGAGTTCAGGGAAAATATTTCTTTATTTTTTTCTTGAATTCCTCCCAATCCATGGAATCAATTTCCTCCTTAGAATTCTTATTTTTGATCGGTGTCCACCACTGATCAGCTTCTCCATCAAAATTATAGACCACCAGTACAAATTTCTCTTCTTCTGAGCACTATAAGACATAAAATATATTTTCAATAGAGTTAATCCATTTTTCTATAAGGAGGGGATCAGAAGATCGAATAAACATGGGAGGAATTTTCCACATGAAGGATTTGAAGAAAAATTTATCTTTCCTTGGAAAAGGATTGCGTTCCGAATGACCCAAGTTATTATTCATAACTTGAACCAGCTGAGCAAGTACTATCATAAGTTTTTGAGCAACCATTCCCATTATATTTAGAATATCATTAGGGAAATTTTCACATATCCTATCACATTGATTGTTGACACATGTTCTTTTATTTCCTGCCATTAACTAAGAAAAATAAAGTACAATTAGGGGTCTTGAATACATATCTAATAAGAATAAATAGGAAACTTTAAACATAAAAGGATAAAATATTAAAGGAAAATTATGTCCTATATTGTGATTCCCTAGGTTTCAATATTGGGTATATATGTTTTGTTTCTTGACAAATATTATTATGGGAATTTTATTTGTTCCCTTAATAATGGCCTGTAATGAGATAATGAATTTACCAAATTATATCTCCTAAGAGTGTCAAACCAGGTGCAGAGTAAGTTCTGTTGTCCTGTACCAGGTTACGCCGAGTCTAAATCTGAACGCTATGTCAGAGTTGTTACTGATTGGTTAATCTATTCCATTACCAATCTACATATAGTATATAGATAAGGATATATTCTCTTGATAAACAAATTACACTATACTTACCAAAATTTATGGATGTTTTCTCATACATAGTCTTATCGCTAGGATTATTAATAAAGTTCTCTTGTTATAAACTCCAAAAATAACTCAACCTTCCTCTGGAAACAACTATAGTTACCCTATACTTTTACAAATATCATTACATGATTTTAAGTATAATTAAACATCTAATTGAAATTCAAGGATCGTGAAGTCCAGTGTCTTGGAAGACTAGGTGCATAAAACTAGAAAAATGGTAATAAATAATAAATTTATTTATTTATCATCCATTATGAGTTCCTAACTTATTTTGTGCCCTTAAATCTTCTTAGGATAACCTGGGGATAACATGAACAATGGGATGATCTAAAATCCCTGTAAAAGAATAAATATAACAAAATATCTTAGAAAATGGGTTAGAAGCCATAACATGATGATATAAAAAAGTATAGAACCTGATTATCATAACATGGGTTCTTGTAATCCTGGAATCATAGTAATTTTCTATGAATTAAAAATGACTTTATAATGATTCAAGGATCATTGTATCTAGAGGGGCCTGACTGAAGGCTATCTACTGAGACTGTTGCACATGAAGCATGAGTCAAGGATAACCACCAAGACCGTTGAACATAACATATCATGAGACTAAAAATTTACTAATTCATTGAGGGGATATATGGGAACATCCATCATGACATGTTCATGAATATTTTTCCCACATAAATAATCATACATAAGTAATCATGCATAAATATCAGTGTTACCCATAGAAATAATTGGGTATCATAATCATATCAAAAAGCATAATAAATGGGAGTATCATAAAAGTGTCTACGAAAGGAAGGAATTAAATTTTACATGGACATTAATTATGTATAATAAGCATAATTATTTATTAGTTATTTCAAACTTAAGTGATAATATGTAAAAAGAGTATTTAAGAAACTTTAGAATTAAAACATTTTAATGCTGTTTAAGGAAAATATTAAAGAGCATTTAAATAAGGAAAGTGAATAATATTTTATATAAAACCAAAATTTAACCAAGAATTTTTTCATAATAAAATGAGTGATTTTATAAAAAATAATTGTGTCTTAAAGAATATTTTAGTGTGCACTTGAAATTGGGTAAGAATTCAGGAAGTTCCCTTAAATCGGGCTTTCTTATGAGGAATAATTGAGTTGGTTTAAAAACATGCATATACTAAAAAATAAGGATGAATTGATATCTATACATGAGTTTGGAACAAATAAAAAACATTTATAATATGTAAATAAAAATAAAATATAATTTCATTAGGGTAAAAATAGATAAAGATTAACCCAAAGAAATAATGGAGGTTCGGGTAGAATCCCTTGCCTTAAGTTCGATGGTGTTCATCACATGATCTCAATGTCATGGATAAGAAAATTATATTCATTAATGAATAATTGATTAACCCTTTATATATTTATTTCATTTATTATAAATTTATTAAGTTCATTTATTTCTTTTTTGATGGGTTAAGAGGTCCAATTTCATCCTTTATCAGCATTAGTTTCCTTGGTTTTCCTGATCGGTTTACTTGTATATGTGTATGGAAAATCATGTAGAATGAGGATAATTTACCATAACTGAACTTATATGTTATTAATTAACTTATATAATATTAAATACCATTTTATCCCAAATTTAGGATGTTTAATTAGATAAATCATTTAGATTAATTTTTCCTTTTTTGATCATCATAAATTAGTTTTGTTATATTATTATATTTTATGTATATATACTAGTTAAAATATATTAAATAGGTTTTAATTTATATAATATATTTTTTTAACCATAAAGATGGTTTCATGACCAATCTTGAATGTGTATTTGAACGATGAAAGCATGTCGAACACGAAGGTGGTAAATTGGCACCTCAGAGATGATGTTTTTCATTTTTAGTATAAAGGAAGGGGAAATAGAGATGATGATTTATTTTTATATAATAACAAAAAAATCTTGTATATGTATGTTACTAGATTTTTCAAACCATTTGGGTGAGGTTAGGTGTGGATAGAAAAATAAAGGAAAGGAACTTGAGAAGAAATTAAAAGAAAAGGAAGAGGGTTTTACCTCTTGATTCCTTCTTCATGGAAACCTCCTCAGGGGATTGGATTTGGTCTTTTATTAAGAAATAAATATTAAAGACATGGGGTAAGTTATTTGGAGGATATTTGAGAATAATTTTTATAAGGATCAACTGTTTAAAGGTGTGAGGAGAAGAGGCGAGGATGGGTGGTATTTATAATGGAAGAGAGGGGTGTTTCTCCTTATTTTACTCAATATTTTATTATTTTCCTCAGCAAAAGAAATCATGTGGATTATTGAGGCCAAAAAAATAAATTAGATCATGTGAGTTCTAAATAACGGTGATTACATCATATATTACTCATGGAATAGTGTATTTAACTTATAATGTATATATACTATAAATTAAAGTGTTTTACTATTCAAAAAAATTCATGTATTTCAAAAAAATCCCAAAAATTCACTCTAACCATTTTCAAACATGTAAATTTAAAAAATGGACTCCATTTTTTGAAAATAATTTTCTAAATATGAGAAATTTAATTTTTAATTAAAATCATTATTTACTTGGAAAATACAAATTTTAAAATTAAAACAGCTTTTCTAACACTTTGAAAAATTAATTAAGGTATCATAAAATTATCTCATAATCATAATATAAAAAAATATTAATTTATTAATAAATTTTAAGAATATAAATTATCTTTTGAATTGTTAAATTAATAAAAAAAGTTATTAAATATTTACAACCTATATAATTACCAATACTTAATTAATAATTTTTTAAAATATTTATTTACTTATAATTTGATATAATTATATCATATTATCACTTATAAGATAGAAAAATTGTATTTATACTATCATTTATGAGGTTGCTATGCAATTTTCTAGTTTACTATTCATATGGGTCACATTACTATTAAAAATGTCAAGTTACTATTTCATCATTATAAGTTCCTTAAATTCTAATTTTTTTTCTTATTTCATTAATTCATCATATATAATGATTTAATTGTGTTCTAAATTAGATTTTAGGTGGATTATAGTCTGTGAAATATATAGTAAGGTAATTTTCAATTGTTAATATTTTAGGTCGTTACATTCATCCTTAAGGTAGTGGTTGACACATAGTTAGCACACAATTTGCCTAATCGTATGACTAAACATGAACGAGTCAAAATTGAGATCCTAAAATTGTGGACAACACATTATTTGGTCTATAACTACCTAATTTTCCTCCTATAAATCCCTAACTTCATATTCTCTCTTCCCAAAGGCCAGGGAAGATTCTCTCATTGATCCAATGGTGATCTGAAGGCTTCTTTTGGTGTTTTGAAGCCATATATTCATGGTAAGTCAAAGTTATTGGTTGTTTTTTCTGTTTTTTCATAGATATATTTATCAATCTCTCTCAGTTTCATATATATAATTACTATGTTGATAGATATAAGTTTTTTTATTCCCAATATGATTATATTTGGATTATTTAATGTTAGGGTAAAAGATATAAGGTGGTTTTTAGAGTTTCTACTAGGTTTTATTTACATTTGAGTGTCATTCTTCATTTTCACCTTAAAACATGAGGAAGGTGGCTTCATTATAAACTCCTATATTTAAATCATGAAGTCTTGTTTTCAAATCAATTGTTTTACCATATTTTTTTCATGAAAGTTATGTGAAAATCATTGTAGAAAACTTCTTTAGTGATGGTTTGTGAAATTGTGAAATTATTGTGAAAAGTTCTTGATAAATGATTTTAAAATAGTTTCCTGGTTAGATTTATAGAAAATGTTTTTCAATATAAATATTGTATTATTTAAATGGGTTTCAAATGATTTTATTAGCATGGTTTTCTGGCATACTTGGTGGTGTGTGTTCATATTTCATTATAAGTCTTGGTTGAAATATGAACTTCTACTTAGTTCCAAAGGTGTAATGGAACATGGGATTTAAGTACCTTGTGATGACATGATTGATCTATGAGAAATTATTTATGGTCACATAATTTTCATAATGAAGCATGCATGTGTAGATGTGGGGATATGTGAATATTTGAATTGGAATGGGGTATAAAAAATGGAAACATGGGAACATTTTGAAGAACTTGTTTGGTTGTTTTTCCAGTAAAATAGTTTTGGTTTGGAAAACTTTTTTCATAGAAATATTTTTGGTTTTTATAGTAATTTTTTTGATGTTTTTCTATAAATTTTTTTATATGAATGTACAAACTTTTTCTTTCCTAGTAGAGTGAGTAGGAAATTCATTTGGGGAAAACCTATTAAGTTTCATTACCCACCCCTGCTATGGAACTGCGATGATTTTGCAGATGTTTGTTTATCAATATATGGGTAAATTTAAAGGATCAAGTATATTTAGTATTACTTTGTGATACTTGGGAGGTTTTTTGTTCTTGGGGTATGAAGCATGTTAGAGCTTAGTGTTTGACATTGGAGTCTTTGAGTTTTTTCTTTCACTGTGTACTTTGATATTTTTGTCTTTTGCTGTGGTACTTGGTTTTAGATTGATTTTAATATCAATGGTTTGGTTTTAGCTGTATTTAATTTATATTAGGAGTCAATTAGTGGTTTATTTGGTTATTTCATGTTTGTTTAGTCATTTATTTTCAAAGGGGAAATCATCCTCCAATAGTTAATGAAGCCCTTAACATTTATTTTCAGCCTTTGGTGTCTTTGGGATGTCTATTAAGGCCAAGTAATGTACCAAAAAATTCTAAAAACAATGAGGAGGGGTGGGATATTAAAAAATAAATGATATTTAAGTAACATTAATGGAACATACATTCTGAAAATGGAGTGAAATAGGGAAAACCCAAAGAAAGGGAGTTGGGTTTGAGAATCTCTTTACCTGAAGTCCGAATGATTTATTTACTTTAATATCATGGATAATAATATTTGATTCATTAATTAATAAATATAGAACCTATTATACATTAATTTTGTCTATTATTGTTTTATTAAATTTATTTATGGTACTTTTGATGAGTATAGAGTTTAATTTCATCGTCTGAGAGTGTTCATTTTCTTAGTTTTCATGACCAGTTCGCTTGTATATGAGTATGGAAGTTCATGTAAAATTGGAATATTTATCTAGAATTGAAATTAATTGTTATTAGTGAAATTTTAGACTATTAAATGATCTTATATATCATATTTTTATATATTACGATGACAAATCATTAGATAAATAGTTAATGAAAATGTTTTAATTTATTTATCTGATTTTATGACCACCATGAACTCATATCATTTTATATAATATTATATTCATATATTTCTTCTAGAAAATTATATAACTTATAATATGTATAATAAAATTATTTTTATCCATAATTATGGGTTTATGACTATCCTTGATGGAGGTAGTGAAAAATGAAAACACATCGTCCACGGTGGCAGTAAATCGACACACCAAAGGCGATATTTTCATTTTTTGAATAAAAGGAAAAGGGAAGAGATTAGAAGATGAATTATTCCATTAACATAATAAAATTACATTATATATAATATACTAAAGTTATAATGCCTCTTGTACATGTAGAGGTGATGAGAGGAAAATTAAAAAAATGAAATTGAAAAGAAAGTAAAAGAAGAAGAAATAAAATTTTACCTCTTGAATTTTTTATCCATGAGGACCTCCTTAGGGAAAAGGGTTTACCCTTTTTATGAGACTAAGGAATTAAAGGAATGGTAGAGGGTCTTAGTAAGATTATTGAGCATAACATGTACTGAATTAAAGGCTTGGATAGTGTGAGGAGAATATGTGGTGAGGGGTGGTATTTATAGAGGAGGAGAGAAGTGTTTTCTCATTATTTTATTCATTAGTTTATTATTTTGGATCAAGTATACAAATAGTTTGAGGATTACAACTAAATATATTGAAATAAATATGTGTAGTTTTAGATTTTAGTTATACATAATCCTTATATAAATAATGAATAAATATTCATGTATTTATTTTTATCATAAACTATTCTATTTTACTATTTAAAAAACATTTATTTCTTTTATAAAATTACCCAAAATTTACCATAATAAGTTTTCAGTGTGTAAAATAATTAAATGAACTCCAATTTACTAAAATAATTTTATAAATATGAGAAATTTAATTTTTAATCAAAATCATTATTTAAATTGAAAATAATGATTTTAAAATTATAAGTAATTTTATTACACTTTGAAAAACTTATTAAAGTCTTATAAAATTATCTTATAATCATATAAATTCTTTTTAATTTGGGAATCTATTTCATGAAAATAAATTTTATTTTAAAAAGTTATATTAACTGAAAAATTGTAAATAAACATTTATGTTTTATTAAAAATACCAATAGTTAATATACTATTTTAAAAAAATTATTTAATTATACTATGATATAATTATATCATCTTTTCATTGATAAGATGCCTATTTTTTTACTTTCATAGTTAAGTTTACTATTGTATTATTCAGATTACTATCCTTAATGGTCAAATTAATATTCCAAAGGTTAAGATACGATTCCATAGGTATATGTTTCTTAGCTTCTATAAATACCTCTTATTTAATTCATTCTTTATTTATAATGTTTGTATTGTGTTATTAAAGTAATTTTATGTATTTTATAGAATATTAAATAATTATAAGAAGGAATTTCCATTAATAAAATTTTGGGTCGTTACATTCTCCCCCCCTTAAGAAAATTTTCCCTCCAAATTTCATTTTACAAATAATAGTGAAAAAAATTTAGGGTAATTCTGCTTCATCACTTCCTTCAGTTCGCATGTTTCCTATTTATTCTTATGGTTCCACCATTGTACTTTGAATAAATGAGTAGTTTTTTTGCATATAACTTTATCTCTATAGTCCAAGATCATCATTGGATGCTCCCCTCCTCGTAAGATAGACCATTTTCTAACTATACCAAATCTGGATTCAGTTCATGAGAGGGATCTGGTATGTAATTCGTCAAGAGAGATACATGGAATATATCGTGTACTTGAGACATGGTTGGTGAAAGTTACAGTTGATACTCCATAACTTTAACTCGATCAAGAATCTTGAAGGGGACTATGTACTTATGACCCAGCTTTAATTTCTTTTCAAATTTCCTGATACTCTCACATGGAGATATGCAGAGGTATAACATGTCCCAACATTAAACTCAAGGTCTCATCAATGGTTGTCTTCATATATTTTCTATCACCTTTAGGCTACCTTTATGTGATAGTGAATGGTTTTCACATTTTCCACCATTTCATATACCATTTTAGGTTATAGAAGGTCACGTTCACCATATTCATCCAAACACACTGGTGTTTTGACCGTTTTCCCATAAAAGGATTTATATTGATCCATTTGGATGCTTGAGTGGAAACTACTATTGTAATAGAATTCAACAAGAGTCATATGTTACTCCCATCATCATTTTAAGTCCATTGAACATGATATCAACATGTCGTCTTGTGTCTGAATAGTACTCTTATATTTTCTATCATTTTGAGGATGATATGGTCTAGTGAATCTTAGTTTAGTTTTTAGAGCATGTTGGAGACTTTTCTAGAATATATAGGTGAATATCATATGTCAATAAGATACAATTGATAGTGTTACTCCATGTAGCCCTACCAATTCAATGATTTATATCCATGAAAGTTGATCCAGTGAGAAGTCCTCTTGAATTGAGATAAAGTGAGATATATTTGTAATATAATCAATAATGACCCTTATAGCATTGTTTCCTCTAGATGTTTTTGGATATCCCATGACAAAGTCTATAGTGATGTTTTCCCATTTCCATGTTGTTATGGGTAATGGTTTCATCAAACCCTTCTAAATTTGTCTTTCTACCTTCACTTACTAACATACCAGGTGCTTTGATGTATAATCAGCAATATCCTTCTTCATATTGTCCAAGAAATAGTTCTCTCAGAGATCTCAATACATCTTTGTGCTCCCTAGGTTAATAGAGAGGGCTGAGATATATGTGTCATTCAGAGGGCCCTTCTTCATCTATGGATCTAATGGTACGCATAATCATGACCGAAATTTTACAACTCCTTCCTCATCAATTTTAAACTATGTGGATTTCCCCTTTCTCATAGCATCCAACTTCTCTTGAATTTCCACATCATTTCTTTGAGCGTCATTTATTTTCTCCATAAGGGATGGTTGAGTAATCATTTAAGCAAGGATTGATGATGTTCCTTATTTAATGATTTCCATGTCAATCCTTTGAAAATATAATAATATTGAATGTTTCTCAACTCTCATAATTGATAATATTGTAGGATCCTTTTTACTTAGAGCATCTTCTACTTTATTCACTTTTTTGGGATGGTAGTGGATTGAGCGATCATAAAATTTTATAAGATCTAACCATATTTGCTTGCCCATATTATGATCCATATGTGTGAATATATTTTTGAGGCTCTAATGATCCATATATATTTCACACTTCTCCCCATAGAGATAATTTCACTATATTTTAAATGTAAATATCATAGATTCCAACTCTAGATGATGTGTAGGATAGTTTTACTCCTGATTTTTCGACTACCTTGAGGTGTAGGCTATCACTTTATCTTTTTGCGTTAGTACACAAACTAAGACCTTATTTGAATAATTGTTGTATAATAAAAAGAGTTCCCTACTTTTTGGATGCGTGATTACTTGCATAGTGATGAGCCTCTTTTTAACTCTTTAAAGCAGTCTTCACATTAACTGGTCCATATAAAATTTTATCCCTTTCGAGTCATCATGATTACTAGGTTTGAAAATCATTATAAGTTCTTCAAAAATCACCAGTAATACCCATCTAGACCAAGGAAACTATGTTTCTCTGTTATAGATGTTTTTTGGGCCACTCTTACATTTCTTTTGTCTTGGAAGGGGATAAAAATATTCCTTTAGTAGTGATAACATTCCCCATGAAAGAAAATTCCTCCATCCAGACCTCACATTTAGTGTACTTTTCATAAAGGTTATCCTTTCACAAAGTCTTTAGCACAATATTCAAATTCTCCTCATGTTCCTCCTTTCTATTGGAGTATATAAGAGTATCATTAATAAAGACTACAAAAAATTTGTTGAGGTAATCTCTAAAGAATATATTCATTAAGTGCATGAATATTTTTGGAGCATTAGTGAGTCCAAAAGGAATCACTATAAACAAATAGTATATGTACCTCATTTTAAAGGCAGTCTTGGAAACATCTTGCTTCCTCACCATTAATCAGTAATATCCTAAATGAAGTTCCACCTTATATAAATACTTGGTACGATGTAGTTGACTGAACAAGTCATTTATCCATTAAACTGGATACTCTTTATTTATCGTGATTTTGTTGAGCTCACAATAATCAATGCATAGGTGGATTGATTATTCCTTCTTCTTGATGAAGAGAACAGAAAAACCCCATGAAGAGGCATTCAGGTGTATAAAACCCTTGTATAGATTCACTTGTAACTACTTATTTAGTTCCTCCAACTCAATAGTGGCCATTATATATGGTGTCTTTAATACAGGTTGAGATCTAGGAATAATCTCAATTAAGAACTCAACCTCTGAATCATTTAAGCTAGATATGATTTCTCATAAGGCAATAATATCCACACTTGAGATGACGATTCCAAAGAAGATTCATCTTGATCCATACAATTGTACAAAATTGGAGGATTTTTCCGGATGTGAAGAGTGATCTCCCTTTACAGATAGTTGATGTTGTCTTTGTAGAAAGATATGCAATCCATGCCCAAAATAACACCAAACTTTACTAAGGGAAGTGATAAAATATTTTATGGATGTTTAAGTCCGCAAACATTAATCAGGGATGACTTAATAATTTGGATGAAATAATTTCCCCATTTTATATTCTCATAGATAACTTAAACTCCATATTTTGGGGTGGTGTTTGATTAGTTCTACTATACTTTTAAGATATGAAATAATGTGTAGAACCAGAATCATATAGTATGGTTGATATACTTGAATGAATAACCAATTTACCTATCACCACATCATTTTTGGGCTCTAATTTAGCAGTAGAGATGGAATAAACATTCCCTTTATCCTTTTTCTTTGGTGGCTACTGGCGCTGATTACCCTCAAGAACTTGAGGTTTAGTGCATTGTCTTGCATAGTTCCCTTGCTCTCTAAAATTAAAGCATTGAACAATAGGTGGTGCTATCCTTTCCACAACTAAATTATCCTGCTTACTCATGTATTTTTGACATTCATGAGCATGATTTCCTTCTATCCCACACTTATAGAATTTCCTTATACCATTGAGATACTTCTCGTGATGCTTGTCCCCACATTTTTTATATGTGATTGGTTGATATTTACTTCCACCATTCTCATTAGATCCCCAAGCTTGAAAGTCTATATTTCATTTATTATCACCATGGTTATGGGACTATTCTCTAAACTCCATATCAACTTCAAGATCACATTGAAAAACTTCTTCATTACTCCAAAAGTCTAAAATTTCTACATGATTTCAAAGGTGTGGTTTTAAACTAATAAAGAATATATATATTTTTTCATCACTGTTGATAATAAAACCCAAAGCATAAATTTTTTCCTTTTGAAATTTATTATGTAGGTTGTGATAGATTTTTATTCCCTTTTATTAATCTCTATGAATTATACCTCTATATTTGTACAAAGATATCAAGGGAAATAATTTTAAAAAATATTATCTTAAAGTATTCTTACTCCAACTCTTCAATTTAATCCTTCAGCTTGCTGTTCTTAATCAACGCCCACAATTGGTTAGCCTATCCATCTAAATGATAAAAAATGAGAGTCACCTTATACATCTTAGAACAGTGAAGAATAGAAAATATATTCTCCATTGAGTTGAACCATAGTTCCATGATGAGTGGATTAGAAGATACACTAAATATTTGTGGCCATTACTGCATAAAAGACTTTATGGTAAGATTCTCCCTCTTAGGTGATGGAGAAGATTCCATATTATTTAGGTTATTTTTCATATCCTAAGATAGATGGGTTATAATAACAATGAAATTTTGAACTCTAGCTCTAAAGGTATTGGGGATGTCATTCAGTAAATCGCTATATTGTCCCTCACATGGGGTTTTGGCTTTGTTTCCCCTAGTTCCAAACATTTTTTAAAATAGAAAAGGTTAGAAAAAAACATATGTAACCAATTATGGAATAAATAATTTATTAATTTTCACAATTAAATCTAAATAAATATCTTGTGGGAGACCTATGTAGATCATTTTTCTAAAACAAAAATTCTTGGGTGCTTACTTATTATTAGTCTCATACTAAGGGTTTTCACTAAGGTTCTCTAATCCAAATTCCCAAATTGGTAAACTGTGCTCTGATACCAACTATAGAGATCCTACTTTTTCTTACGTTATTATTACACCATTTTAATGATAAATAAAAAAATATTGATATGAAACCAGGATCCAAAGGTTTAATGTATTGGGAAAATTAGGGCTATACATAACTTTTACATAATAAAACATAAACATTTATTTTATTCCTTCTTATCTAGCTTCTTATTGGCCCTTATTTTATCCTTAGTACAAGTATTCACTTGGGGATATACATAAAAATAAAGGGTGATCTAAAATCCTTATAAGAGGATGAATAAGAGACATGAAACAGGGGTGATCATAGTCATAATCAAAATATCATCATCACAATCATGTGTATAAGTAATATATAAAGTCATGGAATGTGTAAATGCATAAAAATGAAACATCATGCCTTAGTGGTAAAATACCACACATATTTTTGATCAAATATTTCATCATGTTTACAAATATTTCACTTTATCTCATGAGATAAATCACATTACCCAATGCACTGGAGTTATATATAATTCTTGGTGCACCCATCACATCATAACATTTACATGCACTTTATAATTTCTGGCGCACATGCCACATCATAACATTTACATTATCATGCATTCCACATAGAACGTATATCAATATTGATGATAAAGTAACCCATTGAAGGGAATGAATTTCATTTAATAAACCAAACATTCATGAATAAAATTTTGGGTCCAAAAAAGAAATAGGGAATAATATACTTGATAAAAGAAACATTAATCTTGAGTGAATAATAAACAATCTCCCAAGAAGTAAGAGATGTATTTTTAGAAAAAGAGTTCTTTTGGAAAAATATTTTCATTTATTATAAAACCAGATTTAAAACATGTATATCATATAAAAGAAAAGGGAACTAAAAATGAATTATATTTAAGTAAATTAAAGGAACATTTATACTGTAAATGGAATGAAAGAGGGAAAACCAAAAGAAAGAGAGTTGGGTTTGAGAATCCACTTAGCTTATGTCTGAACACTTTCTTCACTTTCATATCCTGGATAATAAAATTAGATTCATTAATTAAAGAATACATAATGTATTATATATTAATTTTATTCATTATAGATTTATTAAGTTCATTTATGTGATTTTTGATGAGTTATAGAGTTTATTTTCATCATCTCAGAGTGTTTATTTTCTTGGTTTTCTTGATCAGTTCACTTGTATATGAGTACAAAAGTTCTTGTAAAATTGTAATAGTCATACAAAATTTTAATTATATGTTATTAATGAACTTTATTAAGGTTAAATGATATTATATTTCATTTTTTATATGGTATTAAGATGAATTATTAGATAAATAGTTAATGAAAATGAGTTAACTTATTTGGAGGATTTTACGACCATCACAAAATCATATGATTTTATTTAATATAATGTTTATATATTTCTTCTTGAACATTATATAACTTATAATATGTTTAATAAAATCTTATTTAACTATAATTATTATTTTATGACCATCCTTGAAGGCAACAGTAAAAAATGAAAATGCATCGTCCACGATGGTGGTAAATCGAAACCCCACTGACGATATTATAATTTTTAGAATAAAAGGAAAATTGATGAGATTAGAAGATAGATTATTCTAGTAAAATAATATAATTATAGTTTATAAAATATAATGGAGTTATTATGCATTTTGGATAGGTTTATATGAGTATAAGAAAATAAAATAAATTAAATTGAAAAGAAAATAAAATAAAAGGAAAGAGGATTTGACCTCTTGAATTTCTGCTCATTGAGAACCTCCTTAGAGAAAAGGGTTTGGTATTTTGATGATACCAAGGCCCCCTTGATGTGAGGTAGGGGATTGAGAAGAGTATTGGGAAGAAAATTTACTAGATTCAAGGCTTTGAAGGTGTGAGTAGAAAAGGTGGTGAGGGGTGGTATTTATAGCTGAGGAGAGGGTTGTTTTCTCATTATCTTATTCATTAGTTTATTATTTTGGCTCAATACTATGAATATTTTGAGCCTTATAACTAAATATATTAAAATAAATAAGTGGAGTTTGATATTTTGGACTTAAATTAGCCATACAACAATAATTACTCAACAATTCATGTATTTAGTTTTTATCATAAATTATTGTATTATACTATTCACAAAAATTCATGTATTTTAGAAAAATATCAAAAATTCACCCTAATGATTTTTTAATGTTTATAATTCAAAAATTAAATCCATTTTATGAGAATAATTTTATAAATATGAGAAATTTAATTTTTAATTAAAATCATTATTTACTTAGAAAATATCGATTTTAAAATTACAAGTGATTTTACATTTCTTTGAAAAATTAATTAAGGTCTCATAAAACTAGTTTATAATCATAGAAAAGAGAAATGATAATTTATTAATCTATTTTATGAAAATAAATTTTCATTTAATTTATCATATTAATTTAAAAAGTATAAAAACATTTATATGTTATAAAAAATACCAACACTTAATACATATTTTTAATAACATTTATATACATATACTATTATATATTTATATCATATTTTTATTTATAATATGCCTAAATTTTATCTTTACTTTTATAGATGAGGTTACTATTCAATTGGGTGGATTACTATTCTTAATGGTTACATTACTATTCCAAAGGTCAAGTTACTATTCTATAGGTATGGGTTCCTTAACTTCTAGAAATACATCTTATTGCATTCATTATTCACTTTCACAGTTTGTATTGTTTTATAAATGTAGTTTTATATGGTTTATACTCTATGAATTAATTATAATAAGGTAGTTTACAATGAAAAACTTTTGGTTCATTAGGTGGGGATCTGTTATAGATAGTCCCTCAATGAATCAGCATTCTCATGAGATGAATTAGTTGCAAAAATTAGATGTGTTTCTACCCAGTATGCTAAATCATCTTGTGAAAGGTCTTGACAGTAATGGTTCCATGTACCTAGGAAACATGGATTCCAATAATTAAGAATTTCCCTCATTTCTTTCAGTTATTATTCATCCTTTAGATTTTTTGTCAACATATCTATAGATACATTTCATTTTCAATTCATTGATTAAATGGAACTTGATTAAGTTTCTTATATTCCAATATTTATTTTTCCTTATCCAATTATTTAAATGAAATGTGTTTTTAATTATTTACCTTTACATATTTTTTATGAAATTTTTTCTCAGTTTATTGATTACATAGAATGTGAATTCAGTTATTAAATTTCCATATTGATTATTCTCATTTATTAATTATTTATTCCCATATATTTTTCCATTACCAAGAATTTTAGATCACCATTATTATGCTTCATTCCCTAGGAATATAAGAAGTTTACTAAGAAAGATATTTAATGATACATAATATGGAATAAAGTTATTATCCTTGAAAGAAAAAAATTTATGTTGTAATTAGTGTATTAATTTTTAATACAAGACTCATTTATGTATCTGGTTTACTAAGACAAATAAACTCTTATATCTGTCTGGATTTGATTCCTTATAATCATTACCATGTTATGGTCTTATACGTAGGTTCTATGATCTATAGGGTTAGTTAACTACAGTTGGCATCAAAGGAATATTAGTAGAAAACTTGAGAACCAGATTTTAGAAAACATAGATTAAAAAACATTTCCCTAATGTAATATTTGAGGATAATTATAGAAGAAGATACAAATATTTCAGTTAGATATAGATTATATGGTTTTCCTAAAAATAAATCAATTTATAGATACTAAAATTGGACGTGGTTCTAGAATAGTTATACCTAGGAGTAAAAAATCCAACATGGTGTGGTGGGCCTAACTTAGTGTATCCTAGTACATAACAACGGTCCTTACTGAACCCCTAGTTTGACACTCTTGAGGGTATATTCTATGGATAATTCAAATTTTCTTCAAAAAAACATTTTGAAAGATTTTAATAGATAGTGAAATAAATGACCTAGGATAGACCTTAGACCATGGAAGGACCCATGTTGTAATAAAAATAATAAAGCATTTATGTATTATAGTTATATTGAAAAATATAGGCTATTTAAAGACTAAATTTAAGGATTTCCGTTATATATTTTTTGGAAATTATATTAATTGGTTTTAGAAAGGGAAAACCTATATACTGAGTGACAACCCATCAAGCCTAGAAGGGCCGTGAGATATGAATCAATGACCGAAGGATGATAAGGGTTTAAAACCAACCACTGACCTACACAATTTTCTGGTTAATGTGTCATTGTTTAAAAATTTTTATGAATAAATATTAATGATGAAAAAGGATTATTACATTTTAGGTTTAGATAATAATTTATTAACCATACTATCTTTTAATAATAGTCATAAAAAAATATTTATACTTTTCACTCTTTAATTGGTCTTATGATATTCTAAAATTGTATTTTGGTGCTTTAGGCAACAACGTTAATTTTTGTATATCCATTTGTTGAAGTAAGGAATGATTTGGAAATTTATCAAATAATAGACAAAGGATGAAATTTTGTTTATATAAATATATTATGTAAGTATATTTACTTATATACATAGGTTGTAAAATAATTACCCAATATTAGTAAAATTTAATTGAAATAAATTGTTGTACTAATACCATAATTTTTGTTGAACTGATAGTCTTATAAATCATTACAGATTTATGGATTTGAGGCCCTCAACATTCCATTAATCATTTAATTTTTTGTTATTGATCACCTCAATCACTCTCTATAAATATTTATGCTTTTCCTCCAAGTATGTATTTATACTTTCCAGTAATTTTATCATACTTGGAGACCTAGTTATATGTTATTCCATGTGACCATTGTACTTCCCATTCTCTATTTTATAGAGGATTTCATACAAACCCTTCTCACAATATGGGATTTAAAAAATATTAAATATTAAAAAATATATCACCAAGATCAAGTTTAAATTTCAAGGATATAATTTAATTAAGGTGATGAGAATGTAATGCCCATAAAACCTAAAGTAGGAACATTGTATTCAATAGCGTGTATGACACGCAACACCAAGCGTGTAAGGGAATATACTATCATGAGAATTTATAATATATTTACAATTTTAAATAAATTAAATATATTTTATAGCTTGAAATGCACACGACACTGAGTTAGCATACATCCCACACAACAATGACTTTCTTATGTGGTTTGAGTTATACACAAGACCAAGTTTTACTGAATAATAATATATTATTAAAATATTATTTTTATTTTAATAAGATTTAACCTAGCCATAAAATTATTATTTATAAATAGTATTATCTAACTTATGAAAATGTATGGTTTATAAAAATATAAAACTAATTAATGGGTTATAACTTAATTTGAAATTAATATTAATACCAATTGAATATAAAGAGAACAATTTTATAGAAAACTATTTTTTGCTCACAAATATGTTTTATCCTAATAAATTAAATTAATTATAATTAGTGTGTGATATTTATGATATATATATATATATATATATTATGTATTAAAATAATTTATTTATATTCATCAAATAGATTTGTTAGGAATAAGATAGGAACAAACCCAATATTACACATAAAAGCCTATATTTTTATTAAGGCACTTTTACCGCCTTTTAATGGTGAACCTATTTTAAATACATTTTTTTGAATTTTTACTGACTTTATATGTTATAATAAAATTAATTTTTAAAATAGAAACATAAAAATTATGTTAGGGTGATTTTTTTTATTTGAAGTTCAGTTTGTTAATGAATAATGAAAAAATATGAATTTTAACTCAAAACTGATTTTTCATCTAATTTATTTATAAGGTTAAATTAATTTTTTTATTAATTTCAAAGATGAATTAGATAAATTTCATATAATTAAATAAAATTTAGGCCATTTTAATCAATTTCACTTTTAAATTGTATATAAAAACTTATCAAACCTTCAAATGTTTTTATTTTGAAAACCTGTATTGTCGTCCTGTCCCCGTGATGAATCTTAAATTTATTTCTGCCACTTCTGGGATTATAATTTTAAAAAATTGATTCAATATTTGGAATTTTAATAATTAATAATGTCTTATAATTTTAACTAAGTTATTTACCAGAAATATTATTGACAACAATTAAAAGTATTTATAACAATTAAGAGAGATATTAGCTTGGCAAAAGACTAAACCTTACACTTAAGAGACAAAATGACCTAAAAATTTTCCAAAATAAATTTTATGGACATATTTATAACCTATACTACCTTTTATATGCTTTAGTATATTATTGGGTCCATTTTTAATGGAAACAATGTGGGTCTAATCCCCTTTTCCAAAATTTTCAAGAGTGGGACTCCTCCTCCACTATAAAAGACCTCCCCTCCTACCACATCCTCAAAACTTTAAAGAAAATTTTTATTAACAAATAACTACCTGAATGGATCCCAAACATACCTAAACTCAATTAAGAATCCTCAACTTGTTCAAATATCCATCCAATGAAGCTCTTTGGTGCAATCCAAAAGAAGTTACCCAAACAAGCGGTAACATCATTCCTCAAGCCCTTTAGTTTTAATTTAATTATCCACCCACTAAAATATTATTATTACATTCATAAATAATAACAATAGTATAATAAATATACTGATATTTTTTATACTAATGTTTCATCCTACACTTACAGACACTTCCATCTAATGGTCAACAAACATAAAATTTATGTGTATGGTGAAGTATTGCCTCACGAAATAATGGTTGTTTGTTTTTCCTTTACTATATTTTTTGATTGGGAATTATGATGGACACTGTGTCTATATATGTTATTTATGATATTTAAAATGTATTTATCCTTATTTAATTATTTTATAACAGACACCTTTATGCACTCCATTTTTTGGGAATACAGTAACATCGTTTGTGGAAGTGTGGACTACCACCCCCTCTGAGAGATGCGATTCATTGAAACCATACATGGAATGTATAAAATATGGTTTTAATAAACCTATGTAACACATATGAAATATATATTATACTGGAGTTATAATTTACAACTATTTCATTAAATTTTCATTCTTTTAATATGACAAATAAATTAAAGAAGCGTTCATGCGTACGTACGACCTACCGTTTCCCTGAATGGTCCATTTAATTTATTATCTCTAAATTTTATAGATTAATCAAAATAAATATATAATTAATATATATTTTTCATAAATCATGGTTTAAATTATGTATATTATGAAACCATTATAGTAAAAACAAATAACAAGTTAAAAAATACCCAAAAAACTAGAAAATTAAATCCTAAAATAGTGGAAATAATGAAAGATTGATATCAAATGGATAATAAGATATTATTAAAAGAAAATATATGATACTATAAACATGAATATGGTTATTTAATAAGTTATTAACACTCTAAAATCCATTATAAAATAGTTTAAAGGACTTAAATAAAAAATTAAATGCACAGTAAGGGATTTCATGTCAATTTACATTCCATTGAGACTTATTTGTTATTATGAACCAATTCACTTATACTACCATTTGACATGTTATATCCTGAATATCCTTATTCTCATAATATTTCGAGTTTAATTTAAATTTATTATTTTATTATGATTATAAATCGAATGTTTCCAAGTGGTATGAGAAACTTTTGAATGTTTAAAGATTATTCTCCTTGAGAAATTTTTTAATTATTTTCTTTGCAATATAAATTACTTTTGTGATTTTTAACATTATCTTAAAATAATAAATTTACTTTTGAGCACCTAATTTCTTATATATTATGTATATACTACCAATTTATCATATAATATCATGATGAATTCATTCTTTAAGATATTTTAGTTTAAATTTGAATTATTTCATCTAAGGGGATTCAAGTTATAAGTTACCAAGTGGAAATAAATTTAATAACCCAATTTATTTTAATTGGGTTATATTACTTCCTAATTTTCATTAATATTCTATGATTATGTGTATAATTACATTCAATATCCATTTATCTTTTTTAAATTATAGATATGGATTTATATTTGATACACATAATCTACTCATTAATTGATTCTCACACCAACATTATAATCTTTCCAAGGGTTTAATTTACAATATCACTTTTTTGGGATTGTTTACACTTGAAATTTTCATCAAATTAAATTATTTGATTATTTTATAATGAAACCTTTAATTTTCCTCTCATCTGGTTATTCATGACATTTTCAAGTATTAGTACCATTTACCGCTCTTTGGTACTCATAATGTTTTAGAAAATGTTTTTAAGAAAACCTGATTTCATTTATTTCTTTAGTTGGAGACCCTATTTTTTCTAAAAACAATGTTTTATTGAAATATTTTAAAAAAGGGTATTAGTCTTTTCAAAGTGATTTATTAATGAAATTTTTACCTTTTTTTCTTTTACCCATGTTTTAAATGGAATCTTTGTATTGCTTTTTGAACAATGAATTTTTCATACCTTTTACCATGCAAAAGAAATGTTTTTTTACCTTGTACGACATGAATCAATTTACCCATCATCATTTTTTAAAGATTAATTTTCATGTTTTAAAGGTTTATTTTTAATGAAATTTTTTTGAAAAAATTATTTTCAAATAAAATGATTTTATATGAAAATGATTTTCAAAATAAAAAGGATATTTTTTTAAATAATATTTTTAAGATTTATTTTATAGTATTTCTATTCATCAATGAAGAAAACCTTTATTTTTAATCCACTTGGGATATGTTGTATTGAAACCATCATTATTTTTCCTCTGTATTTTCTATGATATATTTTTCTAAGGATAGTATTCACATTCACTTCCCATATTCCTTTTAGTCCCCTTAAAATATTTAATTTCTTATGATCATTTGATATTGAATTTAACCTGAGTATCCATATAATTTTTCATGGATATGATTATTTCCTAAACTGTATATAATTTTTCATATGGTGTTCATTTTTAATGTTATTTTATTATTTGGGAGAATATTGATAAAATCATATATTCTATTCAATAAGTATATTTGATAAGGCACATTTTTTTGATTACTCAATATGGGTATTTCTTTGGACAGGTACAACATGAGTGGGGATCGATTATATATATCCCCTAGATGCATCGGTAGTCTCATGAAACAAATTAGTTGTGAAAATTATATATTTATAAGTGATATGCTAAATCATCTTGTGAAAGGTATTGATGATAATGGTTCTATATACTTAGGAAACACGTTGTCCAATAATTAAGCATTTAAGTTATTTAGTTTCAATTATTATTCATCCATGAGATTTTATGTTAACATATATAGGGATACATTTCATTTTCATTTCATTGATTAAATCTATTTTTTTATTTTATTACCCTTCCATATTAATTTTTCCTCATCCAGTTATTTAAATGAAATGTGTTTTCAATTATTTACCTTTCCATATTTTTTACGCACTTCCTTATTAGTTTATTTATTACATGGAATGTAACTTACATTATTACCTCACCATATTGATTATTCTCAAGGATTCATTATTTATTTTTCTATATTTTTTCTTTAATCAGTATTTGATCTCACGCTTACATTGTTTCTTTACCAAAAAATCCAAGAAGCATACTAAGAAATATATGAAAGGATATGATAGATTAAATAAAGTTATTATCCTCAAAAGAAAAAAATTTATGTTGTAATTATTGTATTCATATTTAATACAAGACTCATATATGTAACTTGTTTAAAAATATTACTAAACTCTTTGGTACTTTAGGATTTGATTCCCTGTGATCATGTTAATGTACTTTTATTATAAACCGGCTCCAATATCTCTATGGTCGGTTTCTAAATTATCTATCACACTGAAAAGAGAATAATAGTTCCATTCTATGATGAGAACCTTGAAAATATTTGAAAATATTCTTAAAACTATTTCAATGGTTATATAAAATACTACACATGGTTACATAGTACATATAATGTTAGGTGTGTTTACTCATAATCAGATGACGATTCTTTTCAAGAATTTTTTATTTGATAATCTATATGATTGGAAATTATATGAACAAGACCACCAGTAAGAATTATGTATGTTTCGGTGTCATCAGATATTACTATATACAAGTGTGTGTGATGGTACTTAGACTTTAATATTATCATTAATTCATGAATTGAATTATGAACTTATATTTAATCAAAAAAAGTTTATTCTATATGTTGGTGGTAAGTAGGATATGTTGAGTGCGTCATGAATGAAGTGTTATTAATGGATAATTTGAGGAAGGAATTTTCCCTTCAATCTCTAAGAAAGTTTATATCTTGACCCTTATATTGAAATAAATATATCACCTTAAATTCCATGGACATTATTGAATGATGTTTATTTCAGATAGAATAGAATATGTATCAAGAATATAGGTCTATGACATATATGTTCAACCTTCTTGATGAGATATTAAGATTAAGGGATTATATTACCCAAAAAGTGATCATATGTGGTTGTCGATGTTGTGAAATTAAGTTCTTTCTCAGGGGTTCCTTAACCCATTACTAGAAATTAATCTTAGACTTTAGGCATACCTACCTAAAATCAATTAGAAATAATCCTATAGGGTCACACACTATGAATATCCATTTATCTTAATTAAATTTTATTTTAATTTAATTACTGGAATAAATATTATTATCATGACTAAGGAATAATTTTATTGATGTTTTGTTGATCAGTAATATTCACAAGGCAGTAAATAATCATCTATTGATTAAATAAATAGTTTATTTAATTATGTGAATATTTAATAAATATTTATTTTTTGGATTTTGAATAAAATATTTATTTTATTTATTAAATATTTAATAAATATTTATTCACTAGATTTTTTAATAAAATATTTATTTAAGTGAGTAAAATATTTATTCAGGTATTCATTAAATACTGAGAAGTTTAAGAAGACAAATACCATTTCTCATGATAAATAGTAATTTACAATATTGTATAATAATATTTATCATTGCATGAGTTAGCACAAACTCTATAACAATATTTATAATAATAAAATTATTTGACAAGCAGTTTATTAAAGATTAAAAATTATTTAAGGGTTAGTATAAAAATAAATTATATTTTAACCTAAACCCTAGCTGTAAAAATATATTCTTATGCCTATTGTATAGTTTTAATAAAAAATTGAGAATAGAGATTATTGAGTACAATAAAATTATATATATTCCTCTCTCACTCTCCCTAATTGCACCTATAATTCTCTAAACAATGAGAAGAACTCCATCAAGATTGAAGGATCATGGAGCGATAAAGACAAAAAATGAAATACATGTTATTTACCATGCTAGTACCCAAAAATCAATTCATATTGCTCGAATATAAAATGAGAAAGTGTAGATCGACACTAGAGAGATTCTACATTTGAATCCTTACAGTGAAGCAAAGGTAATACGAAAGTGTTTTTTCAAAGATCAACAACATTATCGAATAATGAATCCTAAGATGAGGTAATAATTTATTCATGATCAAAATAAATTACTTGTAAATTTAATGTGAATGATCCTATGTTAAGGTTTTAGGAAATGATAAATTAAAATAAAGTTTAATTTAGTGCACACCAAAGAAAATTATGCTTTTCCTAAAACCAAAAAGTGGTATCAATGTGTTTACATTTCAAATTTATAATTATTTATTTTTATTATTGATCAATATGCACAATCATGAATGAATTTTTCATTTCATATTATTTATTATTTAATATGAATTTAATTAAAATATTTTCAATATTTTACTTTGTTAGTTCAAGAATTACAATTTCTTATGTTCAAGAATAGATGAAGAATGACGAGTGATGAAATTAGAAAATGTTATGGAATCTGGCCAGATAGCATTAGATTACATGACATGTCACTGAATTACACTTTGTATACCCAAGTGCACCACACATGACCATGTCTTGAGATACATGATGCACTGATTAGTAACTATAAATAGTGAATTTATTACACTATGTTTAGATTGGGCCAACATGGCACATGGAATGTCTGATTACATAGTGTGTATCTAGTGTACACATCGTGTAGTATACACTAGTTAGTGGTGAAATTCACAGAATCTGTGTGGTCATTATACACAGTCAAACCACATGAGGCTGACATCCAGGAGAATTAATGATATAAATACTATGTAGGATATTTAAACACCACATAGTTCATTCTTTTCTACATCCAAAATGCATGATGGGACATTCAATGAGTTATGAAGACACATGAAATATCAATACATGACATATAGTTGGTCTGTACACATCATGTAGTCATGACCAAAGAACATTACTAGTTCTTTTCTAGGTTTCATGGACACACAAAAAGAGTGATATATGGAGTGAATATAGTTTGTATACATTTTTTAATATAGTTTAGGTACATGATTGAACCCCTGGGAATGAAAACTGAGTGCATGGAAATTGAGGTACATGGTGTACTTCTCATAAGTACACACCTATAGTCCCCCAATAAAAATTAGACTTAAATTACATTAAATTGAAAATCATAGCATTAAAACCTTAGTTTATTGATTGTCATACATGGTGTGTTTGAAAATTTGATAATGATTTTAAATAATTTTAAATGCTCAGTTAACTTATTGTAATCAATGTGTTATTATTTTCTTCTAACTTTTATTTTCTATGAATTCCATTAATGATGGTTTCCTCCAGATGAATTTAAATAGTAATTAAGATGAAATTGTATTAACTGATTGATTGATTAATTAATTAATAAAAGAACATTTATCTTAATATTAATGAATAAATAAAAATTAATGTTATCCCATTTAATTTTACATATAGGTTGCATGTATAACTCTTCATAAGCTTAAACCAAGAATTTTGTATGTGTTGGATATTTTAATTTAATTTATCTCATGAGTTTGAAATTATATAATATTATATTATATTTGGTGAACTCTATATCATCCCTCCATCAATTATTAAGTAGGTGCTATGTGACAATTACTATTTATGTAATCCTCATTAAGAGATCCTATGGTTCATCTAACATGTGTGTAAGTTATAAATACATATAATTAATAGAGTATCCGGAGATGTGTGGAGAAATTTCAAGATTGAACTATAATGATTCAAACTTAGGTGATACACATGTGTATAGGTGGAATTCTGTAACTCATGCCAAGAATGAGATAAGGAATTTTCCCCAAGTCAAAGGTTGATTTATTGTCTACTCAATAAATCAACCATTAGGAAAGCTTATGATCTGGTTATTTATTTATTTTTATCAATTTATTATTTAATTTGTTAATGCATTACCATGATAAAATAAATAAATTAATTAATATGAAAAGTTGGAATTTAAATAAATTTATTTTTCACAATTGTTTATCTATTATGGTTAATTAATTAATTAAAATAAGCATAGTATTCATAAGAAATGTAAATGATAAAAGAATAAAAAATTATTCATAATAAAATAAAATCCATTAACTAACTATTATGCTAGACTTGAGCTCCCATCACATGATTTGGAATAAAAGCCTTAGAACTGAGTGTTTAACCAACTCTTTTTTGGATAATTACTTTTAACATGGAGTTATTATGATGGTTGTGGGTTCACTTAACCATATTACAAAAATTGATGTAGCCCTCACTAGAATTTATGTAACATGGAGTAAAGTGTTGAGAAAATCCATGTTAGTATTCTATGACTGAGGAGTCTACTCAATTAATCATGGAGCTTCAAGACCACAGTTGGAAAAATAATTTCTAACCTAAATACCTTTAAATACCTTGACCAATTATTTTTGGGGTTATGTAATTGAGAATATGGATCCTTGTCACTAGAATTTCTTAACAACATGATATTATAAGTTCACTAGTGAGGGTTATTGGGACATAATAAATAGCAGGAGATTTAATAAAATCAGTTAATTTATTATTTCTCACATAATTTATAATCAAGTAAAGTACTAATATCCTATTTTAATTATTATATAAAATGGAATAAAAAACCACAAAAATAGTGTGATCATTCCATAACTCTTGGTATAAACTTACAAATAAAAATATCCATATATGGTATAATTTTTTATGACATGCACTATTATTTGAAAATTATATTATGTGTTGTAATCCCTTATTCTTATTCTACCACCACAGAAAGTGATAAAAGATGAAAAGGTACCAAACCATAGATATATTGAGGATTCTTCCTGTGTCTCTTGTATTATATTACCAACTATGTCTGAGAGTAGATGATAAAACATAAATAAATGGATTAATACACCATAATATATAATCTCTAATATCATGAGAATGTTAAAGAAATAATTAAAATAAATAATATTGTCAGTGCACTATATCAGTGTAAACTGGAAGAAGAAAATTCAGCTATTGACCATGTCTTCAAAATAGTGGGATATATTGATTAGTTGGTGAAATTAGGCTTCCACTTATGTTAGAAATTATCCATTAATATTATATTATTATAATTACCACCAATATTATCTTTATTTTTCCAATCCTAGATAAATACTATGAATAATTAGCTCCATAAACTTTTTTCTATACATCAACATATAGATAAAGATTGGTTGAAATATTTTTCTCCATGAATTTTAGTGAAATGTTTTAAAGATAAGGTTAAATATCACATGGTAAATATAAATCCAATAGATTCTTTAAAATTCACTTCAAATATATAAATTATTTGAGCATATAATAATGAATAAGAATATATTTTATTCAAATGTCTATAGCTTAGACACTAGAAAATAAATTGTAATTAATTAAAGAAATAAAAAAATTTCATTCAATTCATGTATATTCATCTTGTTTCTATTAACTAATTGTGTATTAAATAAAATATTCTTACAACAAATTTTATTTAAATATAAGAAACAAACAAGAATAAAAAGGATATAAATTGAACTCTAAAGGTGATGAGGAAGGCTGATTCCTATGTCATCCAAGGAGAGATCACTATTTATCATTTATAGATTTGATTGATTTATGTTTTTAATGAGTGTTATGAAAAAATATATCTTAGTGTCTATCTAAACACAATGAGACATTATTTCACTTTTTGAATAAATGTTGATATGGTACATCAATACTAAACTATTGGTATTTTAAATCTTAAATCCCAGATATTCACCATAAAAAATAATGAATATAAAATATAATAATATTACCCAATTTTGGTAAGATGATTCTTTTTTCAAATAATATTTAAAGTTATTGACTTATTTATACCCATAAAAACGTTTTAGTCTCTATTGATCTAAGATACTGGGAATAAAAAAAACTACTTATCCTATTTTGGATGAAGAAAACTTTACAATTAATGGCAATTCAAAATTATTTTAATGTTAGTTCATTATGTCCATAAAAACTATTCTAATGTTAATCTTATCTTCATATACATCATGAGATACCTTTTAGAAATTTTAGAAATTATTAGTGAATTAAATTCGTGAACTTTGTAAAGATTAATGAACCTATGATTTAGCTTGTTAGAGAGAACCTTGTACAAGTATTCATTGATCATATTCATGGATTAATGGTATTCCCTAACTCATATTTCATTATACACATCATTTTCATGATGGTAGTAAAACGAAGATCAATGGTTAGTCGTATATATATTTAAAATAGTCCATTATTTATTCCAAGTAATTTTTTGAAAATAAAAATGCAATAACTAAACTATATTCCAACTAAATTTTCTAATGGATATCAAATAAATTGTGATATAATAAGAATAAAGTAATAAACTAACAATTTTTTTGAAAACCAATTTAAAAAATTTTCCATAGAAATATATGAACATAAGAAAACTAAGGTGCATCTGAGTTAATGATCAAATGGTCATGAAAGATATTAACGTCTAGTCAAGATTAACTATATTTGCATAAAGGATGCATATCTACTGGAATGTAGTGGGAGAAGACATAACTTCCATGAGTTAAGGATCTAGATACACATGAGTTGGTATAGGAACATTGGACTGCACATAGCTTAGTCTGAGGATTAGTTTCAAAGACACGGACTACATGGGAATTTATAATGAAATAAGTGGTTTATGTTCACCACAGTGGGTGATACATGTATTATTATTTCAGAATAAATATTACTATAATGAATCAATAAATGGAAATATGATATGGTTCATAAGTATATATATATATATTTATATATATATATTTATGCAATGGACTCCATGTATCAAGATTTTGGGACAATGTATTTTGAATGTCTCTAATACTTGATACTACTGGTGGGTATTCAAGAGAAACTAGACATGGATTGTACATGATAGTACAAAAATGGAATGATTCGTTTTTGAAAGGTTGAGTATGAAAAATCCTATAAACTAATCATCATGAATAAAATCCTTCTTGAATTATAGTTTGTCGAAGCATATATCTATTATCATCATATTGGAATATTAATTTTCAAGGCCACCTCACTTTGAGGAAACCTTTTGGTAGATGTCTATATGACATTACCAAAAAGATACCCTATGGTATATTTCTACTAGGAATAACTTAAAAGGGTTGATGACATCAATAAATGACAATAATATATATAGATTTCATAAATTCATATGTGAATAAATCATATATGATGATCATATAATATCCAGTTAGAAATTAATGAGTGAAATGTGTCTCTATCTAGTTACTTGGAGGAACTACACATTTTTCAGATAGATATATTGATAACATATGGAAAAAAATGTTGCGTCTTACCAATTTATTAAAAATAAGGAATGAAATTTCTCCAATTATGACTTAAATCATTATCCATGTTATAGGGAATAATATCTATAAGATAAATCCATGAGTTTGATTAATTTAGTATAGTACATATATTAAATAAGTATTAAAAAATAAATGTTATAATAATTCCATACTGAATTGTTGTTGGCATATAATCCTTCCAACATAACATAGATAATAATATAAATAGATTATTGAGATCAATATAATTTTAGAATATTAAGTGTTAAGAATTTTGTATAGTGTGTCATGATATGTACTGACGTTTGATATTACGAATGCATTATAAAAAATTTGTGAATATTAAAAATATCTAACATAACTACATCAACTTGTAGTTAGACCTATCTAAGAGTACTTTAAAAAGTATAATTGGATGAGTTCTTAGTGCCTGGAGATGTAGGAATATTAGTGATCAAGTGAATTGAATTTTTTTCTTAATTTATTTTAATTTGATATAGTATAATAGAAAATGATAATGTAATAAGAAATAAAAACTTATTAGAGCCATTGGTAGCTATATCTACAACATCTGAGTACGTAGAGGATTCTGATACAGCCTAAGGAGTGGTTTAGCAGTGCCTTATTTCGATTTTGGTTTATACCCAAAGAAATAATTTTATCATTATCATGATAATCTTTGACTATATATTTAGTCAGGATTTCAAGAGTTTTACATAGGAACAATATGTAGATACTCATTTATATCACTACTTGATTGATTTTATTAAGATAGTAATGTTTTATAAAAAATATTGTATACAAATACATGTATATTTTTCCAACCCTAAGAATTAAAACATGACAGGACTAGTAGATGTAGCCATACTCAGCAAAATCACATTTCCACATGTGATAACTAACAGGCTGTTAGCATTTGGATCTAGTGAATGTGGGAGTTTGTTGGAGTTGGTACTCTATAACTGACTATTTTTTTACTTTAGATTACTTGTATATTCAAAGATGTGAATATTAATTTAAATATATCATCACATATTGATTGTTATTTTTCATATCATTGATATGATAATGTCCTAGGGAATCTATCTTGTTGAAAAGGGAATAGTAGTTCTCTGCTATAATGATAACCTTGAAATTCTATGAAAATATTCTTAAAACTAGTTCTATGGTTGGATAACATACTATACAAGGTAATATAATACATACATTTTTAGGTGTGAGTACTCATTATAGGATGAGGATTATTCTCATGAAGTTTATACATGATAAACTCTAAGAAATGATATTATGATATCAGACCCATCCATAGAAATCCTGTATATTTTGGTGTCATCAGATAATCCAATCTTCAAGCATGTCCAATAATCCATAGAATTTAGAACTCCAAACCTGAAGGCCTTTAAATTTTTATTTATTTTTTATCTTTTTAAATTGGGTTTAGGGGTAATGTTAAGTGGATAAAAATCCTAGTGTCACATAGGCCTTAATCATGATCCAAAGTCCCGAAAGACTTGACACTAATAGAACAGACCCCCCAGAATAATTCAATAAATAACCAGCATCCAACTTCGCAATATTACCCAGCAATAAATGCCTCATGAAAAATGTATGCTTCCTGATATGGATGGAAAATGCCATACCCTCTCAATCATCCAATCTAGAAGCCTTATAAAGCCAATAGTTACTACAAAGAATCCACCATCTGAATCTATAATGGAGGAAATTGAGGCCTGAAACAAAACACCATGGCAAGAGAAACGCCTCCTCATACCTGGATAGGCTGACCCCCAACCCCTGACACCATCAATGCTCCTCGCCATCAACTGTATGCGAGCCTATCGCATTGGAAAAGACCACCACTAACACCAAAAGTGTAGTGACCCACACTTGACATACATGGAAACTACATTACTTTAGCAGAATACTTAATATAGAACAAAAAATGACACCCAAGGACCGTAATATTTTAGTGTCTTTGGAAACTCGGAACATAATTTTCTAAATATGGTGAAAGATCTTCAGTATCTCTAATAAATATCTTCCCCTTTTGTTTTCTTACCTGAAACCTTTATTTATATCTTGGGGGAAAGAAAACATAAAAATGGTGAGCTCAAATGCTCAGTAAGGGTAAACATGGAGAACATAAAAACAATCCATAAACATTTGAACGTAAAAACATGAATAGGGGTAAGCCATACATACGCACATGTGGTGAATTTTTCATGAGATATAAATCTTTACCCAATGCATTGGAGGGAGATATATGTTCCACCCATCTCATAATGAAATCATTCTTACTTGTGCCACAAAATAAACATAAATCATTCATCATAACCCAAAGAATAAAATGGATTTCATAAACATCATCCCATCATAACATAATCCATATCAAACAAATGGATATCATTTCATCATAATAAGAATCAAACCATGTAAATAATAGAGACATTATAATTGATACATAATCATACTAAATAATATCATCTTCGATGGAAAATAGTTTTGACAAAACACTTGAAATGAATTCTTGAGGAAAATATCCTTTCTTCTTCGAAATCATTTTCTTATCACAAAACACCATTCAATGTTAAAAGAAAAGGATTTTGTTGAAATAATCACGAAAACTTGAAGAGTAAGCTTCCTGAAAATTAGGTGTTATGAAATCGTAAAAATTTATTCATTCCATATAAGTTAAAAAAACATTTTCCTCGTACTTTTTCCGAAAAGACAAAAAGTTCCTCATATGGTAAACAAAAGAAATATTCCTTCCATAACACAACATAAAAGTCAAATAGGGGTAAAAATGACTTTAAAAATACATGTAACAATATTAAACAATTTATAAATTTTTTTTATGGACATGGATGGAAAATATAACCCCAGTAAATACTTACATATAAGCAATCTCAGATAAAAATGAGATTTGTCAAAATTATCCCTTACCTTATGTCCAACTTCTTCCTTATGTGTCTGAGACTTCTGTATAGTGGGTTTAAAAATATTATTAACTTGCAACATAACCATAATTATATTTATTATATCATATATGATTCACTTATGACTTTATATTACCTGTTCTTTTGTAAATTCCATGTTAAAGTAGCGTTTTGGGTAAAATCATTTCATTTATCATACGTGTTTTGACTTGTTCTTCTCGATATTATTACTTATATCCTGATTTAATTAATTACATAATGTAAAAAATGAATTATATATAATATATATTCAGCATATTATTATATATGATAGATCGATAAATGGAATGAAATACACCGTCTATGGAGACGGTAGGTCATACGTATGCATGAACGCTGTTTTTGTTTCCTTATTGAATTGAATAGAATTAAGTAAATGAAACATATATGTACATAAATCCATTTTAATTATTATGTAATATCTTTCATGATTATTTGTTATATATAATTTATAATCATACTTGAATGGTTAATTATGGAAAATGAATCTCATCGTGTTCGTGGAGACTGTAGTCCGTACATACGCACGAGCGATGATATCATTTTTTAATATTAAAATGGTATATAATTGGATATTATATCATATATAAAAAATCCTAATAATGTTATATTTATTATTTATATCATTTTTAATCATTATTATACCCATTCAAATGATTAAATGTTTGAATTACAAACAACACCACGACGTGGAGATGGTAAGCCATACCTACGAACGTGTGGTGACATTTTCATTCATAGGATGGATAAAATAACTAATATGGTTGTACAATTTTTATAATAACATCACAGTATATATAAGATACTGGAGTTATTATTTTATAATGGAAACAACAAATAAAGAGTAAATGGAAGAAGAAAGGAACTTGAAATAGGTGGTGAGATATTTATCTCTTCTTCAGGTTCTTCCTTTTTATTTAAACAAAATGGATCCTTAGGTTGGATTTATGACTAAAGTAATGCCTCAAGGATGAATGGAGGAAAGTTGATAGGGAATTTGGGCATGGGTTTGCCAAGCCAAATGGCTTTGGAGGTGTGAATTTGAGAGAATGGGGAGTTCCCTTTTATAAGAGGGGGTGAGGGGCACCTTAGGAACAACATAAAATATTATTTTATAATAAATTTATATTCGTTTTATAATTGCTCCAAAGTGACATATTTCGAGGATAGGGTTTTTATGGGTATAAATACTCTCAAAAATAGGTTTTAGACAATTTTAGGTCTCCATTTTAACCTTATAATTTATATTTAACTCTAAGTTAAATAATTTAACTTTTACTGTGTCTTCTTATATTCTTACAATATATGGTTAATAAACTTACTATAAACTGCCAATCGATACCAAATTAGTTCATTAATGTCATATATATTATTATATAAGTATTCTGGCCGATCTTTAGATATTTTGGATCATTATATCAATTAATAATATAATATTTGTTTCAAAAACTCTTTTATGTCAATTTTGACACTCTTTGGTATTTTGTTTTTTCTAAATTTATAACAGAATTATTACTTAGAAAAAAATTTATCTAACCAAAACTAATATGTTATATTAACCTAAAAAATTAGTTTAATTCATAAAAAGTCTCAAATTATATTTATTTGGGTATTTATAATATCAAATATGTTAATATTTCACTAATAAGGTAATTACTGCATCATCATTGTGTCATAAATAAATTAAATTATTTAATGTCTAAAAAATATAAATAAAATACCATTATGTATGAAATATTTTTATATTTCTAATGAATATTTATATTCTAATTTATCTTATGTATAACCCTATATTAAAAATGTTTTAGTTATTAAAAGTTGATTTTAACTATTTTAAATCTTCTTTAAATAAAATAATAATAAATGTCCTAATCTAATTCTAGTGAACCTAAAGGGTAATATTTTATTCCTAAGGTTGTTTTTGGTAGAATTAAAATTATCCAATAGAATTAGGACATGTTTTAGGGTAATAATAATATCATTTTTACCCTTAATTACCCTATTTACTTTTAACCGTGGTAAATAAAAGTTAAAAGTTACTATTTACTAAAAACTATTATCATCTCATTGAACCACATTTTTCTTACTGATATCAACCGTGTCTCTTGGATTTTTTAAATTCAAATCATAGAAGTGGTAAAATTTTGTTTTATGTAAATTTGAAAATGCACCTAGAAGGTGGGTAAAAGACGTTAAAAAGTTCAATAAAATTTTTATATATCTAAAATTATTATAAAATGACTCCAATGAATTACATTGAACTTATAAAGGTATTACGTATCTATTTAGACCTAAAATAAATTAAAAATAAATAAATTATTTTTTAAATAAAAATTCTATTTTAACCAATAACTGAGTGTTTTCACTATTCATCAAAAAATAAAAGTTCTCAGAAAAATACCAAAAATTCACCCTAGGATAATTTCAATATTCTAAATCAAAAAATGAAGTCCATTTTGAAAGATAAAATTTATAATGTTTTAAAAAGTGGGTATTACTATTCATAATGGCTAGTTTATATAATATTTTAATAACATATCGTTGTTTAGTGAAACTCGGTTTTGCGTACAACTCAAGCTATCGAGGAAGGTTTATCTTGCGTGTAATGCAAGCCAAGAATAGTGTTGCGTATACTACAAGATAATATGGTGTGGTGTATTGCGCAAGATAATCTTGGTGTAACGTACAAAACAAGACATCAAATAAATTAATAATATTATTTCTCATAAAATATCGGGGTGTTACAAAAAGGCACCGCCGAATAAGAACCATCAGCTTCATGTGCCCAATCTATCAGACTCCAAGGACCTACCACTTACCCAGTGAGAAGCCTTCCTCAAATTCCAAGAATCTACTCACCCTAACTCCATGTGAATAAGCTACCACCAAGCCCTGACCTCCCTCGATGTTGAGGCCTTCTTAGACCTCAACTAACAAGAATCCCCCTTTAGGGGCTTCCCAAATCACCCTAATATATCTCTCTAGTCTTTAGACTTTAAGATTGTCATCAATTCACTTCATGACTCATACACTTATATTTACTAAAAAAAACCCATCATCCCATATGTTGGTGGAAAGTGGGGTATGATGGATGCATCATGAATGTTTTCTTCTTAATTGATATGATGACGAAGAATTTTTACCTTCCACCTCTATAAAAGTTGATATCTAAGACCTTTGATTGAAGTATAACTATCACATGAAATTTTATGGCATAGTGTAATGATGGTTATTTTTGATATTCAAAGAAATGTGTATCAAGAATATAGGTTGATGATATAGATGTGAAACCTTCGTGATTAGATATTGAGATAATTGGATTATATTACACAATTATTGTTCATATGTTGTTGTCGATGTTGCAACATTAATTGTTTTCTATTGGGTTCCTTGACCCATTTATAGATAATAATTGTTTAATTTAGGCTTACCAACCTAATTCCAATAAGATAGAATCCTATAGGTTCACACACTCTATGTTTTCGTTGATATAGATTAAATTATATTTGTTTTTAATTTTTGAAATAAATATTATTCTCATGACCAAGGAAAAATTTTATTCAATTTTTATTGATTTCTAATATTGAAAAGGTCATAAATAATTATTTATTCATTAAATCAATTATTTATTTAGCTGTGTGGATATTTAATAAATATTTATTTTTTGGATTTTGAAAAATGTATTTATTTTATTTTTTGAATATTTAATAAATATTTATTCACTAGTTTTTGAATAAAATATTTATTTAAGTGAATAAAATTTTATCTTTTGTATTTGTTAAATTATAAGGAGTTTGAGTAGAGAAATATCACATTCAGTGAAAAATATTAATTTATAAGTAGGTAATATAATTTTATCATTTTACGAGTTAGCACACACTGTATAATAATAATAATAATAATATTATTATTATTATTATATATTGATATTTATTAAAGATTATAATATTATTTAAGTAAATACATACAAATAAAAAATATTTTAACATAAACCCCATCTCTATAAATAGATAGTTATGTTTATTGTATTGGATTAATAAAAAATTAATGACAGATATTCATTATGCACAACCGACTTCTCTCTCTCTAATTCCTCCTCTGTTCTTCTCAAGGACAAGTAAGACTCTTTCAAGCCCGAAGGATCTTGGAGTGATCAAGACGAGAAGTGAAAGGCATTTTATTTGGCACTCTTGCACTGGAAAACAAATTGGCATTACTCAAAGATCAAAGGAGCATGTGTGGATCACTACAAGATGGATTCTATACTTGAATCCATATAGTGCAATGAAGGAAATGTGGAAGGGGTTTTAAAATATCTACAACATCATCAATGAAATGATCCTAATATGAGGTAATTATTTACTCCCAATCCAAAAAATAATTATAAATTTAATGTGAAAGGTGAGGGATTTATGAAATGATAAATTAATTTTTTTAATTGAACACCCACCAAAGGTGCTTCCACTATGCCTAGAACATATAATTTATTATAAAATAGATTATTATTCACATAAAAACACCTCAACACCTATTGGCCTCAACATGGAAGATGAGTATAAAAATAAAAATATGGTAATCAACCAATGCACTATCATCACGATCAATGAATATAGAAACCAAATTGGAATAGGTAATATACACCATGGTCTCTAACCATATGGTTCTAGTGTGACTTAGTCTAAAATAATTTTTTCTAGATGATTAAGTGAGTATAAAAAGATTGGAATCTCCCTAGTTCTACGCCAGGCCCAAACATAATTCCATGGGTTTCCTTATTCCACATGACCACATTTTGGAATCTCCTTCTATATTTCTCCCATAGGCTCCCTCATTCCCCGGGATAACACTCTCTTGGTCTAATTTATACAGAAATATACACACAAGGTATATCATGTGGTAATAAATTCCAATCATACAAATTAACTAACAAGTTCCAGTCAAAAAATTCAAATTAATAAACCTAATTTCCAATTTTAAAATAACATATTCATCAAGGTAAAACGTTCCCATGTAAATAAAAAACATTATATAGGGAAAAAATCTTCATGAACCCACTTTGAAATCTATTTTAATCCATAAATTTTATTTGATCCATTTTAACAAATAAATGTAATGTTTCAATTCCAAATCCCATTAAAAATGAACTTTAAACTACTATCTTTATAACTCAAATCAAAATCATCACAAACATGGGATAACCATCACTAATAGAAAAAATAAAGGGAATTTTATAAACCAAAAATTGAGTTAAATCAATATTTAATTTAAATCCATAGAAAATCTCCCTTAGATAGATACGCCTACTAGAAACTAATACAAAATTTACTATATTCAACGAAAACTACTTGAATCAGCTAAGAGGGGAGATTACACACTTAAAACCCAAAAAAAAACAATCCAAAATCCATTTTAACAACCTTGTATTTGTCCAAAATTCATGATACGGTTTCCACCATCCATGGAAATGGAAGAATAAAGTAAGATAAGGGGAAAGGAAGGAGAAAACATGGGAAAATCAAGCTTAACTTGAAAGAAAACATCAAAGGAAGCAAGAAATCCTAGAAAGTCCAAGAGAAGAAGCTCTAAGTCTAAGAGGCGAGGGATGAAAAATAAATGGGAGAAAATGAGGCAAATATGAGTTATATATATCATAGGAAATATGGTAATATCTCAAATTTTTAATGACTTGGATAACTCACATGGTTTGTTCACATGGTTTAGAAAACTGTACATTAGTCGTATAGGAGATAAAATTTTCTATAAAGACCCGACGTTAAAACATTACATAATCTTGAATTAAATGATTAATTCAAATTGAGGATCTTTTCAGGTTTATAGTTTTAGAAAATTCTATTACATCTCAAAAGATTACAAATTAGACACTTTTACATAGTTTCCATTTTTTTCATAAAATAAAAACTCTTGAAAAAAAGATTCATGTCTAGTTTCAGGGTCTAGAAAGCATGGATTTCCTTTATCCCATCCTTGACCCTATTCATCTTTAAGTCATGTGAAAACATTTCAAAACATTGGATGAGCATAAAAAGCTCAGTAAGGGTTATAAAACAAAGGATGAATTTTTTTTATAAATACATAAAAACATGAACTCTCTTACTTACCTCATGAAATCATAAGATTTATGAAAGACACATAGAAATCATATATCATAAAGGTAACTTTTGACATACATAACATACTTACATTGTAGCTATCACTACTACATAATGAGTTACTTTGGAATACCCATCATAGTATATTCCCTAAATCTCTTAGGAGAAACATTCACATTTACCTCTATCATGTTACCCAATTCATTGGAGAGCTATATCAGGCTCACCCACCCTAGGTTTAACATGGAACCACCCGTATATGTGAATAATGCCCAAGAACAATAACTTGATCATAACACATAACATAAGCATAAAGTAAAGACAAAATTTCCACATTGCAATAACAAAATATTATTTCAAGATATTGAAATAATAAATCTATTATCAAAATAATTTTCAATACCAAAATATGTAAAAAGAGTATTTGGTATTTATCTTTCCATTTAAAAACATTACAACTTGTTAAGGAAGCCAAAGATCAAATAATACTTGCGGTAGTGGAATGGTCGTTGTCACCACGTACATTAAAAAGACATTCCTTTTTATCGTTTTATAAAATGCTTTGTATATAAAGATTCCCTTTGAAAGAAAGGAAAATTAAAAGGTGTTTATGCAATGTATAAAAGAAAATCGTGTATTAAAACAAAATATGCCTCAATGAAAGGAGACTGAAACGAAGTCCCTTACCTCGTGTCCGACTTGACTCGATCGTTCTTTAATCTCAGGAATAATAAATTAAAGTTAATTTATAATTTATTAAGAACATTTTTCAAGTTTATAATTCCTTTTATATCACTTATTACCATTTTATAAACATTATGTAATCATTTATGTTAATAACTTTCATTTTTTTGATATTTCGTACTTGATTCAAAAATGAACACCTGATATTTACAAGTTGTCCATGTGGTCAATAGCCATTATATCCAGAATGATATTATTGATTTAGATATCATATATATCATATATATCTACTATATAAATGTATTTATAATAGTACATAACATTTGGAGGTAAGAAATCAAATGCACCGTTCATGGAGACGGTAAGTCGTACGTACGCATGAACACTACTTTCATTTCTATTTCGCATTTTAATGGAATTAAAACATAATGATACATAGAAATATTATAATTCTAGTCTAATTTCATATATAATATCATATATAATATCATTAACTACATACTTTATACATCTAACATATGGCATTAACGAGTCATATCACTTTGAGGAGGCGGTAGTCCCCACTTCCTCAAATGAAATTATCGTATTTACACATAATGGAAACCATAAAGGTATGCTATAAAAAAAAGAAGCATAAAAAAACATAGACATAATATATATCATATATAAATATTGTTCCATATTAATGGTCACCATGAGAGGCAGTAGGAGATAATAGAACAATCATCGTTTCGTGAGGCGTTAGTTTTCCATCCACAGAACCAATATGTTCTTCACCCATTAGATAGAGGTGTGTGTATGTGTAGTTCTAATATTTATCATAATAACATCCTAGTATATTTATGACAATGGTTTTTTTATAAAATAATGGAATAAAAAGAGTTTATGGGGTGGAGATGTAAAATAAAAGAAAACAATTTAAAAGAAACTGTTACCTTTAATTTGGGTAACTCCCTTTGGTCTGAACCAAAGGACTTCTTGAAGTGCCTAATACCTAAAGTAAGGATTCTAGGAGGAGGATAGGGATTTATGGAGCTTAATTGGGCAGAGTTTGGATGAGCCAAAAGGCTTGAGAGGTGTGAGGAATTGGTTAAAAGTGGTCTCCTTTTATAAGGGGGAGGAGAGGCTCTTTAGGAAGGTGTGATAATATTATTTTATTATATAATGATATTCGGTTTCAAAAGGTCCAAAAATAATTATAGTCGAATATAAGATGACTCATGAACGAAATAAAATCATCCAATCATAATTAGACATGTTTTTGATAATATTTTAATCATTATAATCTTATTTATTTAAATCATTTATTAATTAGGTAAATACTACATCATTATTGTGTCATAAATAATTTAATTTATTTGATGTCTAAAAATTATAGAAAAATACCCTGATGTAGAAAATATTTTTATACTTCCAATGAATATTTATAGTCTAAAATATAACTTATATAACACCATGTAAAAATTAATTTACAATGACGTATTTGTGTATGTCATTTTTGTCCTTACTTTAAATTAATTAATCTAAATTGTCATTATCACTCCCATGTGGCTCAATGGGGTCCCAAAATAGACCCAAAGATGACCATGGTCGTAAATGACTCAACCAATAATGTTTTTACATGTTTTAAGTAAATTTTGAATTATTATAATATTATTTTACCTTGAATTACCTTATTTACATTTAACCACGGTAAATAAAAGTCAAAATTAACTATTCACTGAAAATTATTTTCATGTTATTGATGTACATTTTACTGACTAATAACAACCATATATGTCGAATTTTAGAAATTAAATTCACAGATTTGGTAAAAATTCATTTAAATGAAAAATTCAGTTCTTTAAACTACTACTAAGTGGTTTTACTATTCATCAAAAATTGAAGTTTTTCATAAAAATACCAAAAATTCAGCCTAATCAATATTTGATATTCCAAATTAAAAACATATTTATTTTTTTAACAAATTTTATACATATAATAATCATTAATTAATTTAAAATTAATTCCCATTGTTAAAACAAATAGCATGTTTTTAAGAAACAATAACTATCACAAGATTGACACTTGTTTATGGCTAATTTCAAAGTGAAATTAATTTGAATGGCCGAAATTGGATTAAATGGTAAAAATATATTCCAATTTCACTTTAAAATCAATTAAAAAGATAATGTAACTATATAAATAAATTATATTAAAATTCATTTTTGAATTAAAATATTATATTTTAACTATTCATTAAAAAAATAAACTTTATCTGAAAAATTCCAAAAATTTACACAAAGTAGATTTTGATGTCCCCATTCTAAAGAAGGATTTTATTTGGTCATATAAAATGTATTAAAGTGACCAAAAAAATATTTGAATAGGGTTTTCCATTAAAAGGACGTAAATCGTCCTTATAATGTATATTATTCTTAAAATTAGATTCATTCATATTTTAAGCCTATAAATTTTTATTGGATAAATGTAAATGCATTTATCAAACATGTATAATCATATTTTAGTTAGTTTTTTTCATTCCCTCCAATACAATGGCTAGGAGTTAACTACCATTTAAAATAATAATATTATATTATTAGAGTGCAATGTAAGATTTCAAAGAATTCCGTTGTTGCGTATTGGGTACGCTATCAAACATAGCAACACTTTTAAAGTTAAATTAATATTTAAATAAAAAATATTAATAAATACAAAATATGTCTTATTCTTCATTGACTTTGGATGTTACAGTTTCCCCAAAACCAAAGTATCATGATTTCTAAAAAATATATCATGGTTATAAAAACCATGATAAAGCTATTAAAAACCTCTTTATACACCATACATCACCCTATCATGGTTATAAAAACTATTTGTTGACTGTGAAACATAGCTTGTTTCCTAAAAAACTAAGCTTTTTACCCTCAAACTCTTATTATATCATAATGTAAATAAGTTAATAAATAATACTAAAAAATAAAACATAAAAGTGACCCACCATTTGTCATAAGGGTAATAATTACACTATAAAATATAAAACATTGTGTATAATAGAAACATATCTAAAGGAATTTAAATTTGAGACAAAGAACCCTTACCTTAATTACTAACTTATAGTAAAGTGCTTGAATTTTATGTATAAAAAATTAACTATTTTAATCACCTATTGAAGAACATTATTTATATCCATATCCTTTTAAAAAATTAATTTGAAATTATTCTCTACATTTATATGAATTATTATCTAATTTCAATATCAGGTGCATGTTATCTTGATCATTTTACAATATTTTCATAATAGCTTTTTTTCTTCATTATTATCCAAAATTTCATCATTCTCATATCAAGAAATGTACTCAAGTTTATTTTTTTTTCAATTATTTATACTGTTTTAATTTATTTTAATTAGTATTTCAATTATTATTCATGATGAAGAAGTTGTTTATGAGCTTGTTATGGTAATTATAATGAAATTTTAATGTTTTCTTAATTAATGAGTTATAATTTTAAATTGACATTATAAAAGAAAAAAATAGTTATTTACATATTAATATAAAATATTATATTTTCAAATCCATCATTGAAATAAATTGATAGTATTCTTCATGTAGGTTGTTAAAGCGACCCAACAAGAACACACTATAATATATGAATGAGTGTGGCTATAGAATATATTATTTTGTTATAATATCATTATAAAAAAGTATAATGTAATTATTTATATATTATTAAGGTGATGGATCTGAATTGGGAGGAGCTATTTGAAAAAGGTAAACGAAAAAAAAAATCACTTATAAATAAATATCTTTTTCTTCTTTTATGTTCGTTTTAGGTGGTTAGTTTTACAATGATCGATTATTAAAAATATTACATAAAGAATTCATAATTAAAATTTATAGAGTATAAATAATTACATTAATAAAATATATATTCACTAAACCCATCTCTATAACTATCCTTAAAATTTGGATATGAAAAAACAATGTGTCGTTTATGGAGATGGTAGTCCATACACACACATTTGCAATGTTTTTAATTTTTTGAATGAATGGTTGGTGAATATATTATGGTTATAAAATAAATACAATAACACTAAAGTATATTATTTATACTAACATAATTATATACATAATGTTATAATGGGTTTGGAGGAGGGAGAATGCGATGGATAAATAAAGGAATTTAAAGGGTAATTAATATTCATGTTGGTAATTTTGATCTTCTATTGAAGTATCCTTTATAAATAAAGGACATGAGAAATTTTTTTAATGGTAGTAGGAAAAAATGTATAGGGGATACAGAATAATTAAATTGGGAGTTTATTAATTGTAATTTCAAAATAGGGGTGTGGATTGATGTGGGTGTAAGTGATCTCCTTTTATTTGTAAAAAAGGGACACATATTTGTAAAATAATGTTAGGTAAGGGGTAAGAGAGGAATTGCATGAGAGTTTGGTGAGTTAGGTGGTTAAATTCTGGTGATACATATAGGTTTGAATCTACAATTATAAAAATCTATTCTATAAGGTTTGAATTTTAAATTGATTTAGAAAAATTCCATCAACATTAGATTACCCATATAATGCGTTAAAATATGTTCTATAGAAAAATTTCATTTTGATCATTAAGTGTTATTAATATTTTTTAACATTTATTAACAATTAAATGAGTGTCAATTTATATTTATATATTTTAAAAAATAATATTATAGTATTTATTTTAAAATAGATCTATTTAATTTAAAAATACATAATATTTAGAAAAGTATGATTCTTTGGAAAACAACTATTTTATTATGGTAACTAATATTTACCTTGGTAACTTAATTTTGTGCCTAAAAATGAAATTTACTATGTTAACTAATTTGAAAATTGTGGTTATAAATATTCAAATAATTTTATATGATTCAATTTACAAAAGTGATAAAATTTCATTTTAATATAAGAATACATAATTCATAAAAATAATTATAAGAAACATATATATTTTAAGCATTAAAATTTTATTACTTTACTAATAATAACTATTTTATGGATGTTTAATTATATTATTATATATACTATCCATTTAAACCATTATTTAACCATAATATAACAAAATTCATAGCTCATAAAAAGAAAATTTGTTTTAGAAAATATATTTTTACACATAAAATGGTTTTATTTATTATTTAACTATAATATTTTATTTGTATCAATTAAATAATATTAATAATGGCCTGTTATATATATATATATATCTTAATTTGGTAACATATATTCTTATCCATCAATTCTATGGTTATATATTAATGGTTATATAATGTTCTATGGTTTTTTGGGTTAAATGTTTCATGTGAATAAATACATTTAAAACATTAGGTTTTAAGGTAAAATATAAATTAAGATCTTTGGGTGTTTAATTATCCCCCCTTAAATGAATTGATTCCTCAAAATTTTAATCATCACTTACTAATAACAATTCTTAATAGTATTTTACGATAATCATGGAATAAGATATAACTTTTGAGAGAAAAAAACCTCTGCATCTTAGGGAAGAATATATAACATATATTATCCCTTATAATAGAAATATATTATGATTATCAACCATTTATTCAAATTAATCATTTATAGCTATGTATTAGGAGTTTCTAGAGACATTCCTTCCATAGATTCATCTTCAAGATCCTATTTCCAAATAAATATTAAAACCAAAATGATTATGATAATATCAAAAAGATTAATATTAAATGATCATATGAATATGAAATTCCTATCATAATTTTTATTCTTAAATGACTCCTTCATTTTAACCTATGGTACTATGTCATAATTAGTTCATCATATAACTCTTTTTGTTCAACTTAGGTTACTTTATGTTGTATCTTCTAATTCATTTTAACCTAATTTCTTTAAATAATAAATATTTTATAATGGTTTATAAAGAGAATAATATTAAATAATACATATCCTTTAGTAATTTCTAGACAAGTGTATAGTCATAGGCCCACTCATCATGTACTAGAGTGAAGATTGAGTCAATTATCAATCAGTAGTTTTTGAGGTGATTATCCCTTGGTTCATTTGCGCTTCAAATAAATTCACTTGACAATATATAGATGAGGATGTAATTTATTTTAGAACCACATAATATATACTTTACCAAAACATTAGTATGTTATCCTATACCTAGACTTACCCCTTAGACTTATCATTAGAGTTTTCACTAAAGTTATTTTATCCTAATATTAAAATATTCAATATTACCTCAACTGACCAAAAGATGTATCTTTATCTTTGAAATTATTATCAACCCAAACTTATCATTACTCAATTACATTTATATCCTCTTTTGATAACATCATAATCTCTAGAGTTATCTAAACTCTTCTCTGATGCCAAATGTAGCACCCTGGACCCACATTCTTGGATCAGGTGATGAAAAACACATACTTTACATACTAGATTTGACACAAACCAAATATTCCTAGACATAACTATCCCATAATTAAATTACATAAATAAAATATTTCATCACATTCATTCCCAAGACCTTTTAGGTCTATAGTTTTAGATAATTATGAAAAATTACAAACCAAAAAAGACTATGTCTTTCTCAACTAATATCCATTTTATTTCTACCAAATAATAAACAACTTAATCCATAATAAGTCTTCAATATCTCTTAAAAACTCTCCACACAAGTTATCCTCTTAGAGATACAATGTCTAATAATTTTCTTCACGACCTTGGAAAATTGAAATATAATAAGGGAATAGTTTAAATGCTCAGTAAGGGTAAACATAAGAGATAATAATCTAAATCATAAGTGAGCATAAGATGATCATAAATAATTTGGTAGGAATATATAAAAAAATAATTTCAAAATATAATGAAACCGAAAGCATAATATATCCATGGATAACATTGGAAATGAAAAGACCTAGTGGATAACAATAACTGGTTCCTTTGTGATGAAATTCATAATGAGAGATAACTAAATTCCTACCCTAATATAATACATAAATATCTTATGCCTCATGATTATGCTATAAAGGCCCTGTTTCTAGGAATTAATTTGTTCTAGGAAATTATAAACAAAATTACTTAAGATATTTTGTCTCATAAGACCTATTAATTCATTTAGAGGATATCTATAACCATACCCCAACCATCACTAATTCAGTTCAATACATTCATCATTTTAGTAAATGAACAAACAATACATAATAAAATTTTCAAATAATTATCAATATTAGAATAATATATATATACTAGATGTTAATATACAATCAACCAACCTAAATGTTCAATAATAATCCATATGGAGCTAAAACATATATGGAATATCAAAAATTTACCTATTAAATAAATATAATCACATGAACATAAACCATAAAAACAAATTTTAATGGTTGAAAATGTGAATATCCATAATTTAATAAAATAAACTTAGAAAAATATTGATATATATGGAGAACACCCTTGAAAGAAGAATTATTCCAAAGGTACCAAAAAATAAAGTATTATGAATTGGATTGATTGATACCCTGAGTTCAATCCCTCCAAAATATAAATTGAATAATTTAAAATAAAGGGTATATAATGAAACATATGTTCAATTAGGGTAAAATATATTTAATATGAGTAGTAAAACAATAGGGGAAAATAATAGTGTTTTTTTGAAAAAATTTATAGCATTATCACAAATTTAAAGTTATGAGTCACTTTTAAAAGTAATTTTTGAAAAGGTGAAGTGAATATTTTGAAATAATTTTAATTTAAAAACAATCTCTAATAATGTATTATTAAAAAATACATAATGGTATCCAGGGAAATGTGTTCTTTAATATAAAACATTTTATCATAAAAAGAGAAACCTTTTTAAAAAATTTAACATATATTTATTGAAAACCCACATCATAAAAAAGAGTATTAAAACTTTATTTTGTATTAATACATTATTTTCATATATAGAAGATAAATTACCATATAATAACATATTAAGGTAGGAGGACCCAATCATAGAAAGTAAATGTTCAATATGAAACATAGTAACTCAAAGAAAACAGATTTAAGCGATCAATATTCCTTATGAAAAACATACTCCACATGGTATAGAATATTTGAAAAAGGGTTTATATAGTAAAACTGTAAAAAATTATAGAATACCACACAATTAAATTGAAGGGTATAATGTACCAAACTTATATAAAATGAGTTAAAGAGAACATTCCTAACTCAATGAAAAAATTGAGTTACTAAAAACTATTATGATTGGGGTAACACTTGAGTAAAAATCCATATTGAGAAAACATTTTTTTTTGTCTTAGCATATACCATGAACTTAAATTAAATACAACATTTATGATATATTAAATAAATATAGAACCATATAAAGAAACATGGTGCATAACATGTAACATGTCTCAAAGAATCAGAACTGAGACCATGAAAATCTAAACATGTAATATAATCATTTAGGTATGAATCATTTTATAATGAAATTATATAAAATAATTATATAAACCTATAAAATATGGAGGAAATATAATAAAAAGTATTAATTTGGTAGAACAAATAAAACTTGGAACAATATAGTTCAATAAGAATGTTTGTAACTCAATGGAAGAAAATCGAATTAGCATTAAACCATATTACATTTGTAATTTTTGATTCATTACCCTTCATATAAATAACATGGAATTAAAATTGATATAATGATCTAACCATAAACATTACATAATATTAATTTTAAGTAAATAATTTATTCTTTTACAGTTGAGGATATTTTTGGTTTAGAATTTTAGAGAATTAGGTCATCACTCTTACATAATTAAATATTGCATCACATAGTGGACACTTTTACTCAATATATATTTTTTCCAAAATAATAAACATATAAGATAAAACATGTTTTCAATTCATAATGTATCTTTAAAATTTTCATATTGATCTCATCATTTCAATAATTCATACTAAAACCATATGAAAAACATTTTAAAATATGGGATGAGTATAAAAATATTAGTAAGGGAAATGAAACGAATGAAAGAAACCATTAGTCCAAGAATATTCATAATAATTTTAATTTTTTAAAAATAAACGTTGGGCTCAAAATACAAATTTTATTTTCCCAAAAATCATATTCTTCGCCAAAATATTTTTTATTTTTTTTATAATAAATATAATGTAAAAATAAAACTCATAATGATTTCTTTTTAAATAATAAAAACACATCAATTGTTTTTTCATAATGGTGTACTATTAATCTTTAATAAGTAGAATGATCTCATTAACATACCTTGTGAAATTATAATACTTCCATAAAAACCCACAATAAGAATATATATATTATATAGTTTACTTGGGGAATCATTTTCATATCACTGTTACAAATGGAATTAAATTCATTATTACACATAGAATAACTTTCATGGTTACACATAGAATAACCTTTATAAATACAAATGGAATAACATTCACAGTAAATTCCCATAATCTCTTCAGAAAAACCCAATTGGTTAACTTTATCTATTTGACCAATGAATTTAATTGATATAATGGGATCAACAATCCTAATTTTATAATAAAACCACTAATAATCTTGAACAATCCTCATTAACCATAAAATAATCATAATACATGACATTTTTTATTTTAAAAGCATTATTTTCACCCATAATTAAATATTTTTAGATATTGATATATCCCCTTCCTTTAAAACCCAATTTTAAAAACTAAAATTTATAGAAAAAATGGGAGGGGAATTTTATTTTAGGAAAACATAGAAGCTTATAAAAGAATCAAAACAGTAAATAATGGTTATAGTGGTGAAAAAAATCACTATTTCCACCTATATTAACATATAACATTGATTTTTTCTTTTGTAAAAAAATTTAAAATGTTCTATATAAAATAAAAAAAGATTACTTTTTAAAACCTTTGCAATATATTCAAAAGATTTATACAATTTATTTCATAATTATTTTAAATTCTTATAAATAAAATAATAAAATATATTTTTTAAAAATATGGACATGGACGGAATAGAGTTGGAAGGGAAACTTTAAATGAATATTTTAAATATAAAATTCCTAACCTCGAGTCTAAAAAGTCACATATGTTATTTATATTCGTGAATAACAAAATTATTTTAATTATTTAATTTGTAAATAATATTTTTAAACTTTATTATTCTCTTTATTTTATTTATTAACATTTTATATTTAATTACTTAATCAATTAAGTTCAAATATTATATTTTAATGATATTCATTTTATATACAAAATAACATTGATAGTATAACTATAGACAAATAGTTTTTCAATTAATCAAGTCCAGAAAAATAATTGTGGAAAAATTATAATTTTTTTACATCAATTAAATTTTTTATAACAACCATGAATGATGGTTATAAAAAATGAACTAATTTACAATAATGGAGGTGATAGGTCATATGTAAACATGAGTAACGTTTCCATTTTTCAATGATCACTATGAATGATAGTAAGTATTATATTAAATTTATAGAATTATAATTATATCATTAATACAAAATTATTTCTTTAAATAAAATTATATATATCATTCATGTAATGTGTTGATGAAAAATGAATCATGTCTATTTGTGTAGGTGGGTTGTCCACACATACACTTGAAGGATGTAATCATTTTTAGTGAATAGAAAACTAAGAAAGTAAATGATATATTATATTTTAATAATGGTAAATTTTTCATAAATATAAAATATATAAATTAAATTCATCATTATAACTATCCGAGATAGGAGGTGATAGAAAATGAATCACATCAGTTCACGGGGCAATAGTACTCTATACACACGAATAATGGATTTGTTTAACATTTGATTGAAGAGGAGATGGATATAGGTCCATCAATTAATATAATAATATCTATATATATGGAAGATATTTAATTTATTATATCATAATTGTCAAACAATATTTTAATGTGGTAGAAGAATAAATAAAAATAAAACATTCGATTAAAAACTATACCTCTTCTTTAGAAAATCACATTTTCTTTACACCTTAAGCCATCTATGGTTGGTATTATTCCTAAAAAATACCACTACATTGAGGGGAGGTATTATAAGAAGGTATTTTTCAAAACTAAAGGATTTTTAAGTGTTAATGAAAGGGTAAATCAGGTTCCCTTTTATAAGAGATCATAGGGGAACTCTTGGAAATACATAAAATATTAAATTAATATAAATTAATTTTATTGAAAAAATGGATCCAAATTGAATTATTTAAAATATCAGATTATTACGGTTTTAAATAATCTCAACAAATAAAATTTTGAAATGTTTAGGTGATTTTTTCATGCTTATATTTTTGTTTGAACCTCTCATTAAACCTTTTAACAATTACTGCGATAACAATATTTTTTACTATTTAGGGGTCAATATAGTTACTATAAAATTCATAAAGACCAATAAATGGGAAATTTTTGATATAATAAATCATATAAATATCACTTGGATGAATATGATAAATTTATTAATTTTAAATCATTTAATAAAAAATTATTTATTATAAAATATCATTAATGTTAATTTTAGAACTATTAATTTAATTTAACTTTGAAAAAAAACTTCACCAAAAAATAATTTAAATATAATACTTCTAAACTTTCCTAAAATTTTATATTTATCTAAAAAATTATAGATCATAATAATTCTTTCAATTTATATTTAATTTATATTTTTTAAAATCATTTATTTTATTTTTCTATTAATTGAATAATTACCATGTCAACATTGTGTAAGCTTTTAAGGTAATTATTTCATCTTTAAAAATTATAAATAAAATAACGTGATAAAAAAATTTATCATTAAAATAACTATTTAGAACCGAACATAGCCTCTATTTATCAATATGTAAAAAAATTGAAATTTAATAAAACAAAGAGAATGACATTTTTAAACTCTCTGTATATAAAATAATATAAAGTTAAAAATTATTTTAAAATGGAAAAAGTTATTATATTATACATTTTGATATTTATGGATGATATATACTCATCCAATAAAATTAATGCAAGTGTTATGCTCATTTTGATTCCTTGTCATATTATTTATAACCTAAAATACATGATTTACCCTTAGAGAGGGGACATAAATTTACTAATTTTACTACTAATAATGAAAAAATAAAGGGAAACTATATTAAAATACATATTAGTGTTATAATTTAATTTAAAATTAAACCATAAAAATGTAATGAATAATTATTTTTCAGAAAAATGTGATGAATAATGATTTTCCAGAAAAATGCCTTTTAAGTTTAATAACATTTTTATACCAAATTCAAGCATAAAATTCATTTAAAGGAGTATAATTGGATCATTTTACATCAAAATTAAATAATGAAAATTTTATTTTAATAAAAAATACAATATGAATTTTTAAATAGTTTTAAAAATACCATTTTTAATAAAAATCAGTATATTCACTATTCATTAAAATGCATATATTTGTAAGATAACATTATTTTCTATATTTTAACATTTTCTAATATTATGGATATGATATCAAATGTATAAATCCATTCTTGTATAAAAACTAAAACTTATTCTAGAAAACAACTTCTTTAGGTATATAATCAATCTTAGCATGGTAAACAAATATCCAATTCAAACCCAAAATAACATCAAACTATAATGGGGGTAGGACAAGAAGAATCATTGTAATGGATTTTCAAATAAAACAACAAGAATATTATTATAAATATTTTTTCCTTTATACTTACTCTACATGTTTTTACCAAAAGTTATGGATTCATTTCTTAAAGTAAAATTTCTAATTTATCAGAAAATTTATTATATTTGAATGAATGTGTCAACCAAGAATGAAAAAAATTAGTGTAATCTAAATAAATAAGAAATGTATATGTTACCATATTATTTTATGGACTAACTTCTTCTAAAGTAGCTTCAAATTATTTCACTGCACCCTTCTTATTATTTTATTTATACTTCCCATCATTCATGTTTTTCTTCAGACATGTATTTGTATAATGACCCATCTCATTACATTTAAAACATTTTACTACCACTTTACCAAAATTGGTATTACCACCGGAAAGATCTTTTTAATTGTAATCAAGAGCCGTATATCCAAACTTACAACATCAAAATCCCTTACTATATATAATAAGGCATTTCCCACAATACTTTTTACCCCAACTATCACAAATTGAAAACTTGATTATCTTACATTCTAATTTCTTTAATGGATTCTTCCGATTTTTCTTCGACTTAGACCTCATTTTTATATTATTATTATACAACACCTGATTATAAAAAAATACAACTCCACTTTATCCTCACATCAAACAAGTTTATCATTACTTTTAAATCATTTAGAAGCTAATTCCCTTTGATATCTTGGATTCAATCCTGAGTAAATTAATCAATCTTACAATCAAGATCAAGGGAAAAAATTTGTGTATACCTTGATAATCGTGTGATGTTTTCTTTATACCCAGACACTAAATATTCCTCTGTTTTCTTCAATTATAAAAAAATTATTTTCTATCATAATTCATATAGCCTTAGGAACATAATTCCTAAGGAAAATATTATTAAATTCATCCCATTCCAAGGTATCAATTTCTTCTATGTCTCTAATATTCTTATCCATTAACCTCAATAGTTTAGATTCACCTTCAAAATATTATATTGTAAGAGTTACCTTTTTATTATCTGAAATAATCATGACATACAATATCTTTAATAGTTCTTTAATCCGTCCGTTTGTTACCACTAGGGTAGAAGATCCACTAAAAAATGGCAGGTGTTCTATCATAAAATGTTCCGTTATCGACATGTTCCTCTATGGTAGATCTAGATTCCCCCTAGCATGGATACCAACATAATTTATAGATCATGTCAAAAGATCCATCATAATAATAAATTTCTCTATTCTAATTCCAACCATTCTGGGTTGCTAATTTGGATGGATATTTTCCTCTTGGCCTCTTCCCACTTCAGTTTCCCTATTTTCTCTATGGAAAACTATTTTTAATAGACATAGTTTAGATAATGTTTCTTGTAATTATTCAAATTATTTTTCATAATACCTATAAATTATAATCTCTTAAAAGTATTTACTTACTTAATCCTAATATCAAAAATTACCTAAACCCTTTCTCAAATACCAAAAATAAGGACCTGACCTTAAGCATTAAATAATAATAAATTTTAAGGAAAGAATTAATTATCTTAAATTTGAAGATTATTACAGTTTAATGTTTTATAGAATTAGTTCATCACTTTTATATAATTAAATATTATATCACAAAGTGGACACTTCCACTCAATATCCATTTTTTCCCAAAATGAATTTTTTAAGATAAAACCAGTTATCTTTTCATGAAATATATTCAATTTTTTTATATTAATCTCATCCTTGTGTCCAATAATCCTAAAAACCCAATGAAAAAGATTTTAAAATGTGGGATGATCACAAAAATCTCCCTAAGGGACATAAATAGAAGAAAATAAATTGTCAATCCATGAATACTAATACGAATTTACCTTTTGAAAGTAATATTTGGGCTCAAAATAAACATTTTTTTTACCTAATAAATCACATTCTCTACCAAAAATATGTTCATAATAAATTCATAAGAAATATTAATTGAAAAATAAAAATCATAAAGGATTGTTTTGAAATCATTAAAATTATTATTTTTTTATTCACATAGTTATACTCCTCATCTTTAAAAAGTAGGATATATTCAATAACTTACATTGTGAAATCCTAATACTTATGTAAAAAACCATTGTAATCATAAATAAATTATATAGATAACTTGGGTCATCATTTTAACATCACTCTTAAAAATGGAATAACCTTAATGGTTAAAATAAAAATAAAAATCATGGTAATACATATAATAACCTATATAGTTACAAATGGAATAACATTCATGAAAAATACCAATAATCTCTTAGGGGTAACCTAATTGGTTAACCACTTCCATAAACCAAAAACATTGGAGAGATATAATGGTACCACCCATATTTTTATTATAATGCAACCACCCATTGACATAAAAAATTCCCAATAACCATAAAACTATAATAATACAAGAAATATGTTATTTTAAAAACATTTTTTCCACCCATAATAATTCTTTTTCAGATATTTATATATCCATTTCCATTAAATCCTAGTTTTTAAAACTCATGTTAGAAAAAACAAAGGGAATGAAGTTTTTTAATTGAAAAAAACATGGAAGATTGTAAAAGAATCCAATCTTCAAATAATAGATATATCAGTGGGAAAAATAATTGCCTCTATATAATTTAAAATACATCATTCCTTTTGTGTTGTATGATGAAAGTCAAAATATTGCGCAAAAAATATGTAGAAAACATAATTTTGAAAAACATTGAATGAAATTAAAAATTGAAATAAAATTACCTTTGTAATTATTTTATGTTTATATAAATACAATAATATGGTATTTTTAAAAAAAATACGGCATAGAAGGAAAAGAGTTGGAATCAAAACATTAAAAGAGTATTTTTAAAGGAAAGTTTATCACCTCAAGTCCAACTTATCATGTATATTCTTTATCTTCCTGAATAATAAAATCATCCTAATTATTTAAATTCATAATAAACATAGTCATTTATTTATTCCTTTTATTTTATTCATTACCATGTTATATTAAATTACGTAATCAATTAATTTCACATCCAATGTTTTGACAATATCCAGATTATTTGTACAAAATGGCCCTTTTAGGTTAACTATGGTCTAATAGGTTATCATTTAATAATCTATAAAACAATAACAATCATGAAATAACTATAATTTTTATATAATAATTATAATTTTAAAAGTAACTATGAAATATGGCTACAAAAAATGAACTATGTTACAATCATAGTGATGGTAAGTCATACACACACATTAGAAACATTTACATTTATCGATGATCATTATGGAAATATAGTAAGTATTATTCATATTTATATTTATATAATTATATAATTAATAAGATCTTTTTTTAAATAAACATTTATATACTATCCATGTAATATGATGATAAAAAATGAATCACATCACTTCATAGAGGTGGAAGTCCCCACATACACACATAGGAAATTATCATTTTTCAGTAAGTGGAAAGGTAAGAAATTAAATGATATATTATATTTTAAAAATGATAAATATTTCATTAATATCATATATATATATATTAAATCCATCATTAAATCCATCCGTGAGAGGCAGTGATGGAAAATAAATCACATCGGTTCGTGATACGGTAGTCCGTCACACACGTGAACGATAAGGTTGCTTCCGATTTGATAGAAGAGGATATGTATAGAGGTTATTTAATGAAAATAATTACATAAATGTATATAAAATTTAATTAGATTATTATATAATCATTTTTGAATAATATTTTAAGGATATGGAACAATAAATAAACTAAAGCATTTATTTAAAAAATATACCACTTCTTTATAAAATATCATTTTCTTTACAACTTAATCCCTATAAAGTTGGTATTATTACTAAAAAAAGACCTATATAATTAGGTTATGGATCATATTTAGGGATTATAATAATTATTTTATAAACCAAATTTACTTTTATGAAAAAATAATAGGAAGTTCCCATTTATAAGAGAGGGGTGGGGCACTCTTGGAAATACTTAAAACGTTAAATTAAAATAAATTATTTTTCCTTTATAAATGCCTCAAAAATTATTTATTTAAATATTATATGATGATGTATTTAAATACAATCAACTAATAAAATTTTGATAGGAGTATGTAGTGATTTTTCCTTTATCATTTTGTTTTAACCCCACTTTGACCCTTTTGAGGATTAATGTGACAACAATGTTTTTTACTCTTTATGGGTTAACATATTTACTATAGAAGGAATAAATATATATAAATAGACCATGGTTGATATAATAAGACATATAAAATTAACTTGGATTAATATTACATTTTTATAATTTAAATCATTGAATTAAACATTATTTATTATAAAATATCATTAATGTTAATTTTGGAACTATTCATTTAATTTGACTTTGAAAACAACTTGAAAGAAAATGAATTAAAATATTATCCTTTAAAACTTTTGTAAAGTTATTTAATTATCTAAATAATCAATGTAACATAAAAGTTATTTCAATTTATATTTATTTTAATATTTTTAAAATTATTTAATTTATTTTTCTTCTAATTGAATAATTACAGTGTTAACATCTTAAGGTAATTATTTCATCACTAAAAAATAGAAATGAATTTCCATGATAAAAAATAATTTATATTTAATATAAAAAGTTATAACCTAACATATCATCTGTTTATACCTATGTCAAAAATTGATATTTAATAAAACATAGAGAATAATATTTTATACTTTTCTTTACATAAAAAAATATAAAGTTCATAATCATGACCAAACAGTAAAAAAGGAAATATATTAGAAATTATTATGTTTATTGATGATATATACTCATAAAAAATTAATTAAAGTGTTATGGTGATTTTTGATTATGTAACATATTAATTTTATCATAAATTATCATATTTACCAGCATTGTGGTGACATATATTTAATAAAGTTACTATTTAAAATGAGCCAAATTAAAAAGAATCTATTTAAAAATTTTCATAATCATACTAGAAATATGAAATATTTTTTTTTGTAATAAAAACATTAAAGTGGTATAATTTAATTTAAAATTAGACAGAAAGAACATGATGAAAAAACATTTTAAAAAAATGCAATTTTTAGTATAAAAATGTTTTTATACAAAATTAAACTATAATATTCATTTAAAAGAAAATAATTGGATTATTATTAATCTAAATTAACAAATTAAAATTTTAAACTAATCAAAAATATAATATTAATTTGTAAATACATGAAAATAATATTAAGTTTTCAATAGAAGTCAGTATTTTTCAGTATTCATTAGAAAATCACACTTTTCAGAAAATTCTAAAATAGTCATCCTTAAATTTGTTGGATATTATGAATTAAAAGATGAAAGTTAATTTTAAAATTTAAATTGTATAATTTTGAAATCATTTTTTAAATAAAACTATATAATATATACAAACCCAATTTGGTTTGAAATAAATCATTTTTCCTTTTTGACTGAAAAATTACCAAATATTATTATAATAAATATAATTTTATAAAATAAAATTAATAAATATTAAAAATAAATGAAAATTTATTATCTTGATCTATGTTTTTACAATTTAATATTTTCACACCTCACCCCTCACCCATTTTTTTAGGAAGAGATAGAGGTGTTATTGACCTTAAATAACATCCCCAAGATACCAAATGCAAGAAATAAATGCCAAGGGATTTGAAAAAATTGGTGGATTATTTTCCCTAATATCCCAACAAACACATTATGAAAATATACACCATCCAAGAAAACTAAATGATGCATGAATAAAAAATCATATAAGTCGATAAAATACTAATAACAGAAAAATATCATAATAAAATGGAAAAATAAATAAAGGTGTAAGGATAAGTCTCTAAATAAAAATACATTGCAACTAAAGTAGTATTATCCCATTACAAGATGTATATTATCTCTAACTTCATCTTTAATAACCAAACCATGATAACAAGGATAACAAATAGAGAATTATGAAACATGACCCCTCCCTGTATCTTAGTAGAAAACATCTGTAAACCCATCAAAGTGCCAAAGTATGGGGTGCGTTTATCAATCAAAAGGATTTCCCCAAAGGCTACCCAACATATGACACTATGAAAATAACAAGTTATCAAATTTTTAAAAAATAATATGGGTGATAATATCAAAATATTTTACATTAAGAAAATATTTAAGACAAACAATTTAACTATTAAAATTAATCTTTTATCTCCATCCTCATGGTATACCCATTTCCATGTTCCACAGCCATTCAAACATTAATTAAATTGACATCTCCCTTTCCCATAAATGAATATAAATCCAATACCATGTGATCACTTGGTATAAATATTACCCTTTACCATTCCACTTTGGCATTGATCACTTGTTTATTTCTCCCAGCCTTATATAATACAGTCTGAGAACACAACACCATGTATGCCAATATAATATTCCATAAGTCATTTATTTACTCATAAATTTGATTTTTCAAAACCCAATATTTTTAAATCACAACAAAAAGTGGTTTTACAAATAAATTTCAAAAAGTATTTGCATCAAAGCATAATGAGAATTTAGAAAATCTCAAGACAGTAAGTTCCCGAATAGTAGAGTGAGAGAGAATCCACATACCTCAATTATGATTATCAGAGATGATATTAAATTATTCCATGTATCAACCTCTTCCTTTAATTACTCTAAAAACCCCAAGAAGATCACATCAAACCGAATCCAAACTCATATATCCAATCCTACACACCGATCTAGGGTTTTAGGAGAAACACTCAAGGATATCCAAGATGAGGAATAAGGAGGAGACCCTAACCTTTCATTTCCCAAAAAAATCAAAAAGAGTTATTTCCAATGGTTTTTGAACATCTATGTTCACTATAAATATACCATGGTATCCTTGGATATCATGAAAAAAAGAGTAAAGGATGGATCAGAAATATCTCACCCACAAATTGGGTAAATCTGGATTGGCCTGATGGATTCATGATATTAAATGGTTTCACATCCTAAAATCCATAGGAGGCCACTTACACCGATATTTTCATCAAATTATATTTTTTTATCATTGAAATGATTTTATAATGTGAATGTTTTCATGTATTGAATTGGCCAGGTGAAAAAAATATTATTTTGAAATGTTTTACAATATCTTCTCTGAGAAATCCATGACAAAAAACCCTTTTACTATATGAACTCTTCCTTAATAATTTTACAGAATTTAGAATCTAATCTATCCTCATATTATACCAACAAACCCTTCCATTAAAATTATTTTAATGAATTGAAAAATAAAAGAAATGGTATAATGATATGACATACCTCAAACCAGGGTGCTAAATTATCCACATCATTGGGATGTATTGCTTCTAAAAGCTAGAAAAAATCATTCCATTGGTCCTGAATATAATTTTTCTTTTCCCATGTTTCCCCTTGAACTCGAACATGTTTCTATTATACTCAAATAAAATAAATTTATATCCCTCTAAGGGTCTTTTCCAACCTATCCAAAACCCAACACAGTTCACAGATATCAGTGAAATCCTACTCAAAAGTATCATGATCCCAACTAATCACATCTTGTGAATTGGGATGTTGCTTTTTTAGTTGAGAAACATGAAAGATGTTATGAACTAAACTGAATCTCAATGGTAATTCTTACCCATATAGAATAGTGCCAATTATTTCTATACCCTTGAACATTCCCACATTCTGTGGAACTAAATTCCCTTGTTTCCCCAAAATTTGATAACCAAGATTCAATGAATCTTTTAAGAAAACATAATCACAGACATCAAAAGATAAAGGTTAGTGATTATTATATTTATGGGACCTATGTTTTAATTGTTTCATATACATCCATTTTCAGATCATCTGAATTTTCTTCATAGTATCATGAAAAAGTCTATGACCAACTAAAGATGTCTGTCCTTTTTTTAACTAACATAAAGGATAATGAAAGGGATGACCATACAAGTCAATAAAATCTAGAATATGTATTGACACATGATAACTATTATTGTAAGAGGATTTTACCATAGACATATGAACATACCATGAACCAAAAAAGTCCATGACACACACTCTGAGCATATCTTTGAATATATGAATACTTGATTCTAAATTCCTATACCTCTTTGGAATATATGTCATTATCATAGTCAATTGATTCCCAATAAATTGATGTAATGATTTCCAAAATTGAGAACTAAAACAGGGGTCTATATTAGATACCATCAAAGTAGGAACTCAATGTAGCATGACCACTTCTTGGATATAATTTTTTTCAATTCCTCTACTATGTTGGATTCTCTAATTGAGATAACGTGTACTGACTAAGTAATTTGATCCACTAATTCCTATATAACATCATATTCATGTAACTTTCTCAAAAGGACTATTAAAAAATCCATCATAATTTACTCTCACTTCCATATAGATATCGGTATAATATATGACATACCAGATGATCTTTGGTGTTCATCCATTACCCACTGACATTTCATAAATTTCATCACATAGTTTGTAATATTGAACCCACTAGAAATATGCTTTCATCTCCTTTTACATTTTTTTGAACACCTAGATGAATATATCATTTATAATAGTGATATGACGAATGAAGTACTTTTAAAAAATACCAAGGAACTAAAATTAAATTTTTAAAGATTAACAAATATTTTTCATCTTCTATTCATTAATCAGAAATATCCTAACCAATTATGTTTGATCTAATGATGATACAATCATAATCTTCTATATAAACGTATTTTACCAAATTTATCATGTTTATAAAAGGACTTAATGGATAGAAAAAACATGCTCACACTATTCATAACAATATAAATTTATATTAAAAATTTTGTTTATTAACTTTCATTGGTTATGAGATTCCCAGATCACTTTATTGTTTGATTTCCAAATCAATGCATCTTCTACAAAATCCCCTTTGCAAGATTTTTTTAAAAAGTAAAAAATCTAACATCTGGAGTTACTCCATCAATCTTTGTTGTACCAAGATCAAGCCTCAGAGAGAAAATATATATTTCAAGCTATTATATCCATTGAAAACAATAAAATTGTATCCAAATAGGTAATACCTTCAACTATTTAAGGTAAGGAAAACTGTAACAAATTTATGATCATGTGTATGATAGTTCTTCTCATGCACTCTCAGCTGCCTCAAAACATAGTCCATCACTTTTTCTCCTTGTATGATAATAAAACCAAAAAATGATCCAAAAAAATCATAATATACCACATAGTTATTACCATATTCTAGAAATATTAAGTTATGTGCAAAGGTGAGATGATTTTTAAGTTCCAAAAATCATTTCTGACATTCTTCCTTCCATACAAATGGAACACATTTTATTCTATGGGTAGTTACAGGAGAACAATGTCTTGATAAATCCTAAAAAAAGATGCGATAATAGCCTGGTAATCCCATAAAATAGTTTACCTTAAAAAAATATTTTGTGTTAGTCAAGAGACTATAACTTCTATCTTCCTAGGGTCAATTATTATTCCTTATTCATAAATTATGTTCCTGAGGAAGATAACTTCTTGGATGCAGAACTGACACTTAGAAAACATAGTATAAAATTAATGTTCCCACAACATACTTATTACAATTTCCAAGTTCGCATCATGATTAGTTCTATTTCTAGAGTATACTATAATATCATAAATCAAATACCACGATAGAAAAATTGAGGTACCTATGGAAGATATGGTTCATCAAACCCCTAAAAATTACTAGTGTGTTCGTCAGACTAAAAGGATGACAAAATATTTATAATGGTTATAGCAACATTGAAATTATTTTTTTGTATATCCTCTATTCTAAATCTAATATAATGATATCCTAAGCATAGATTAATTTTAGAACACCACTTGGATCCCTTAAATTGATTAAATAGATCATATATTCTAGGAAGAGGATGTTAATTTTTAATTGTTACTTAATTCAAAAAATGATAATACAAAAATAAGAGTAAAGTACCATCTTCATACTTTAAAAATAAAATATGTGAATCCCAAGGTTATATACTAGGCCTGATAAATTATTTACTTTAAAAATCTTAGAGATGAATATTTAACTCCTGGAACTTATTCAGATCCATTGTATAAGAAGATAGTGAGATAGGTCCTGATTCTAGGAGTATTTTGATAGTAAATACAATTTCCATTTCAGGTGGAAAACTAGAGTAATAATTTATAAAAACACCTAGGTATTGTTCCACTATTTTAGGAAGAGTTTCATTTTCTGTTTGATCCACTGTCCTCAAATCCCATATTGTTAACTAGATAAATATAGTTCCATAAACTGCCACTAAAGGTCCTTCTCTACATGAATTTATATCCCAATCCCCATTGAAATAGTGAAAGAATCTATCATGTGATGTAAAAATTACCTACATTTCATAATAGTCTATATGGTATTTAAATCCCACTAGCTATTATATACCAATTATTTAATAAAAAATACATATTTAGGACCATAAACACACAAGTAAACTTCACTGAATCAATGGTAATTAAACAAGATGAGCATTTAAAACCTATCAATTCCAAATTTCCATGGGGTTTCTTGATGCTAATGACATGAGGCATCATTTCCATATGTAGCTCAAATTTTTTAACCAATGAGAAGAAATGAAATAATGAAATGAACCAGTATAAAAAAGATATGGATAAGAGTTGATTTTAGAAGAATGATACCTCTCACCGTAGAGGGACCTGGTTTTTCAGTCGAAGTAGCCTGTTCTACTCCATATAATTATTACTCAGCTATCATAGGATAGATTTTTCATTTGTACTAAGGTGTCTAATGAACAACCAAAGTATACCTAGAAACATCCTAGTTTACCTTTATCTCTATACATGAACTAGTTTGATGTAACTCTTCCTTCTAAGAATATGAATTATGAGGCTAAGTCATTATTTATATAACTATTGATCTTAGAAGTTATGAAAATATTTCTTGATATTCCATTTATTACTATGATGATGGGAATCCAATAGTGGTGAAATAAAATATCTTTGATTGTGTGTTAATGAACATCAATAAAAACATCCCGGTTTGGTATCAGTTCTTGCAAGAAAATTTAATGATTCTATAGTCTAATTATGAGGTGTGCTACCTCTGTGAAAGTAGACACCCTCTATCTTTTATTTCTAGTACTAGAGTTGTAGCCTATCTCCATGGGAATAAACATGATACCTCTCATATGATTCTAAACAAGATTCGTTTCTACCACTATTACCCTGTTAACCATCTTTGTATAGTATGTAATACATAAAATACTATCTTGGATAAAAAAATTGTCACAATACCGACTCAAATATAGTCACCTTTAATGATGCACTCACAAATAATTCTATGAAAAAACATAATCAGTTCATAAACATGAATGAAAACTATTTTATAGAGAGTTTTTCTTTCTTTAAGATGAATAAATATATTATTATTTCTATTTTGAATGTGTGTGGGTAGAATTATTTATTAAAAAATTCTTCCAAATCCTTTTCACATAATTCCGTGGTTAACATTAGCTTAGAAATACAAATCCTACCGCTCAAGTGCAAGATTTTCCCATATATAGTTCACTAACTTAATCTTTTTCACTACTGGTGTACTAAGAAAATCAAATACTATGTTTATTTTCTTCAGCCACACTTCTTATTTTTTAGGTTCATTATCCTTTAAAAAAAGTTGGATAATGTATATGAAACTACAAAAAATTATTTAATTTCTTTATTTATAAAATTTAATTTCATATTTCGATGGATTGAAATGATTGCATATTACTCTTTACAAGTTGTTTGTTCACCTGTGGCTGATGTGAAACCACATTTCCAGTAGTGTCTTCCTATTGATTTCTATGGAATCTTTCTAGTTTCATTTTTTATGATCAGAATAATACACAATTTAGACAATTTCCCTCTAATAACTAAAGGATTTAATAAATTCCAAAACAATTAAACTATTATATTTACCATGAGAAACTACCTGTGTAACCATTATTTCACAAATAAAACATTTTAATCATTTTAAAAAAATCATTTGAACAATAGATGAACAATTTAGTTATACTGGGAAGTCTTTGCACTAATGAGTGATATGAAAAACTCATTAGATAAACCCAAAATGGTGAGATGAAAAATTTCCTAGAGGTTTTATAAAACACTTTATACCAGAACCCCCTGGTAATTTGAAGTTTAACATTAAAAGTATAGCTAGGAATTTTAAGCTATAAATTTAAATTTTTGACATTCTTATCTCCTTTATAGAAACCCAAATCAAGGAATGAACAAAACTAATACAATTTATAACACCTATCCTCTAACCCATTAGATTGGTAATAGAAAGAGGTGCTACTGAACTTAGACGACATCCTCAAGACACCAAAGGATAGAAATAAATACCAAGGGATTCAGAAAATATTGCGGGATGATTTACCCTAATAACCAAAAAACCCATTATGAAAATATATAATATCAAAGATAACTAAATGATAATTGAATAAACAATCACATAAATCAATAAAATACCAATACCAGAAAAATATCTGAGGACAATGAAACAATAAATAAAGGTTCAAGGATAACAGTCAAAATAGAAAAACATTGTCACTAAAGTGGCACCATCCAAGACTAAGATGAATACACCTTCCATATCCAGCTATAATAACAAAACCATGTTGTCAAGGATCTCCACTAGAGAATTAAAAAACATCAAACATCCCTATATCTTGATAGGAATATTTTTCAAACAAAGAAAAGTTCCCATGTAGGTGGTGAGTATATCAATTAGTAGGATTTCCCCAAATAATTTGCAAGAAACAAAACTAGAAGAATAAAATATTAAAACATTTATATAAAATAGGGGGTGAGAATATCAAAATAGATTACTATAAGAAAATAGTTTAAGAAAAAAATTGAACTTAATCAATTAATATTTTCTTTCCATCCTATTTACATACCCAGTTACATGTTCCAAACTCATACACAAATGAATGATAATGACATCTACGTAAATCATGAGTGAAGATATATCCACCAGTAAGTAATTACTTGGTATAAATATTCCCCTATTCCTTTCCAGTTCATAAATGAGAATCAGTCAATTTGACCTAGCTTTGTATATTTAAATTTGAATATATGCCACCTTGTATTCAAATACCATATTACATAAATTATTTATTTACAACTTCATCATTCAAAACCTACTCTTTTAAAATCACATCAAAGAGGGTTTTTCTAGTTTAATTTAAAAAATAATTTCTATCAAGGCACAAAAATATTTTATAAAACATCAATCCAATAGATTCTAGAAAAATAGAGTGAGATAAAATCCACCTACCTCAATTATTGTTAGCTTAAATGATCTTAAATGATTATAAATACCAACATATTCCTTTTATTCCTCTAAAAAACCCAAGAAGATCTCATCAAAACAAATCCAAATCTATAGATCCAGTCCTACACACTGATCTAGGTTTCCAAGAGAAACAACTCATGTAGATATAAGGTGAGCAAGTAAGTGAAGACCCTAACCTTTTATTTCACAAAACAACACTCATAGAATCATTTTCAATGGATTCTGGACACCCAATTTCATAATAAATCAACTAGGGTAGCCCCAAATATTGATAGAAAAGAGATAAGTATGAGTGAAAATAATTTCATCCACAAGTTGGGTAAATACAACTTGGCCTAATGGATTCATGGCATAAAATGGAATCACATTTTGAATTCCTTAAGAGGCCACTAATACCAATATTTACATCTCCTCATCTTATTTTTCCAAGAAACCAATTTCACGATGTGAATGGTTTTCATGTCTTAAGAATATTGGGATAAACCATTAATGTATTGAAATGTTTTATGACATGCCCCAAGCAATTAAAATTTTTAAACCCTTCCACAACTTGAATGTTTTCTATATAATTTTTGATCGGCCAAACTCCAAGATCTCATCCTACAATACCAATGAACCATTCTTGGTAAATTATTCCAATAACTTCAAACATAATTTAAATAGAATAAAGATATATCATGCCTAAAATAAAGGGTGCTAAAAATATCATTAAATATAATATAATCTTGACTAAAAATAGTAAAGGGTTAGTAGACACACCATTCCAAATAAATCATGGTGTATGATAAGAAATATGTTCGAAGGGGTAAAAATTGAAACAAGAAACCCCTTGAAGGGTATAATTTTAAATATAAAAATAAATTGAATGAATAATTTTTGAATAATGATATAACATATTTAATTGGAATTAAATACATTATAAAATGAAAAAAAAAGTATATAAAATACACATGTATGAAGGAATTGAAATTTGAGACAAATAATCCTTACCCTAATTTATGATGTAAAATAGTGTGCCTGAATTTCCTATATAAAAAATAAAAATATAAATCATATATTTAAAAAAACATATTTATAATTCTTCTCTACATATATATTAGTTATTATCTATTTACAATATCTAGTGTGAGAAATCCTGGTCATTTTAAACTAGTTTCATAATATTAATGTTGTTATTCATTATTATCCCATGTTTATCATTCCAAGATCATATAATAAATTGAAATTTAGGTTTTATTGTTATTTATAATTTTATAATTTGATTTTATATGTATATTTGCTTTTATCCATGATGATAAAGTTAATGAAAATATTGTTTTGTTAATTTATAATGAGCGAATGATGTTTCTTAATTAATGGGTAGAATTTTAATATTATGGTTATGAAACAAAAAAAATTCATTATTTACTTATTAATATACAATATTATTTTTTAAAATCCATAATTGAATGATATTTTTATCATTATTCATGTAGGATGTTAAACCTATATAATAAGAAAACAATACAATCTACATGTGAGTATGGATATAGAAGAGATTATTTTGTTATAATATAATTATCTCAAAAATATAATGAAATTATTCATATGTTATTAAGGTTATGAATCATAATTTTGAAAATTTATAAGAATAATGCAAATGAAAAATAATTTTTCACTTATAAGTAAATAACTCATCTCATGGTATGTATTTAGGAAATTAGTTTTATAATGAAAGCTTAATGATATTATTACTTATAGAATGACTAATTTATATTTATGGAATATAAATCATTACATAAATAAGATATATATTCAAGAACCCATTTCTATAAATATCTTTGAAATTATTTTATGAAAATTAAACATGTCATTCTTGGAGGCGGTAATCCATACACAATTATGAGCAACATTTTCATTTTTTTGATTGAATGGGAAGGGAAAAGATAATTTTTGTACCATCAATATAATAAAATTTCAGTATATTAATCATAATTATGAAATTGATATATATATATATATATATGGTTATAATGGTTTTGATGGAGGTTGGATGAAAAGTTTAAAGAAAGTAAGTGAATGGGTTTCCAATACCTACATTGGGAATTTTGATCTTCTATATAATTATCCTTTATAAATGAAGTACTTAAGGACCTTTTATGAGGATAGGGGCTACCAAAAGTTTAAATTAGGTCTATAATATGTAAATTTGGAGTATTTTAATTGGAATTTATAACTATAGTACGAGATTAAAGTGGGTGAAAGTGCTCCCCATTTATTGGTTAAAAAGATGGAAAAATATTTGGAAAAGAGTGTTATGTAAGGGGTAAATATAGAATTGTATGAGAGTTAGGCCAGTTAGGTGGGGAAAATTTGGTGAGACTTTTTGGTAGAAAATTATGACCTAAAAATGTAATTCTATAATGTCTAATTTTCAAATTAATTTTTTAAAATTCAAGGCACATTAGATTACTCATTTTAACATGTATTAATACCAACTAAAATTTAAATATGGTAATTATTTTAAAACAAAAAATATAAGAAAAAACTTAAAAAAATTCAAAAATGACTAATATCAAATTTGTGCCCCATTTAATGTAATTTAAATTCTAGATATGATAAAATTAACCTTTAAATGAAAAAATATAATGTGTTGGAAATCTTTTTTTCTAGAAAAAAGTATTTTTAATCATTAAGTGATCTTAATATTATTTATAATTGATTTAAAATTAAGTTAGTGTAAATATATATAAATATATATATAATATTATAGTATTAATTTTAAAATACTTCCATTTAATTCAAAAATACTCAATATTTTGAAAAGTATCATTCTTTTAAAAATTACTATTTTACTATGGTAACTAATATTTACTTTAGTAACATAATTTTAAGACTAAAATGAGATTTTTCCCATTAACTAAATTTATATTACTTATTATAAATTTTCAAATCATTTTATATGATTCAATTTCTATAATTGATAAATGTTTATTTTAATATAAGTGCACATAACACATATTTTTTTAATAAATCTAAATATTATAATTATAAAATAAATTTATTACTCTCTTAACAATAACTATTTCATATATGATTACTTATTTTATTTTGTATATTAGGAAAATTTACATTGAAATCATCATTTAACCATAATATAATAAATTTCCTTACGCATGAAAAGGTATTTTTTTTAAGAAAATATATTTTTATGTATAAAATGATTTAATTTTTATCTATGCTAATTAATATTTACAAATCAATTATTATTAATAATGAATAGTTATTTTTTATTTATAGACATATTTCATAATTTTTTTACAAATATTTTTACTCATCGATTCTATAGTTATATTTTAATATTTATATAACATTCTGTGATTTGTTTTTATTCAGAATTATATATGATGAAAGCCATTGAACACATTAGGTTTTGAAGAAAAATATAATTTACAATCTCATAGTATTAAACCAATTCACCCACATATTTTAGTATTTATCTATCCATGTCATAGGAAATAGAACTCCCATAGTGTCACCTTGAACCATGGCCACTAGTTATCCTATTCAACTTAGCACAACCTCATGATAGTTCTCTCATCCTCCTCTACTACTTAGGTTATTTGTTGTTCATTTTGAATGCTACCTAATAGCCACATATCCTTGATTTTTTTACTTAATAAGAGTAACATTTATTTTTTATACTTTTCACATATATTAACTTTTTTTATTTATCTAGGGAAAAAAGATTCAACACTAATGAATTTTAAAAATTTCTTCTGGCATGGGAATTATGTTCCGTAAGTACTAAGAGTATCTTAAATATCACAATGTCAAAAATTCCTTTTCTATTTTTAGTGCCTCTCACCATTATTCTTATAAATAAAATCCTTTTTTGAAAATTAGATTTAACTATGAGAATTTCAATTTTTAAATATACCCAGAACTTAATATAATATTTTAAAAGAATTTTAGTTACATCTCCTAAACCATTTCAACAACTAGATTCTTCTAAAATCATGATGGAACTATTGTATTTAGTGCATTCAACTTCCATCAACACTAGTCATTCTCCACACGAAATATTAACTCAAATATTATTTGATGTGAATGATATTCTATAATACATATGGATACCATCTTTATTTTAATCTTGGTAAACCATCTAAACTCATTAAATTTGTATCGTCCAGTAGTGGATAATACATTATCTTGTATTCCAAATTCTTCTATATTAACTTTGAGAGTGTTAACATCTAGACCACCCTGAGGAAATTAGATGACCCAAAACCGCTCTTCTGGTTCTGGTGATAAAAAAACATACTTTAAATATAAAATTTGATACAAAGTGAGATAACCCAAGTTAAACTAGCTTGTATTTCAAATCTTATTAATAATTAGAAATTTTCATATGAAAAATAATCACATCACCCTAAGAACCAAATATTTAGTGTATTTGGAGAATAGAGATATAAAAATATTGTTTCACATATTTTTGAAGGTTTCTCCATAATTTAACCATAATAGACCCCCCTTTTAGACATATCATATATTATACTCATATTTATAACCCAAAGAATATAAATCATAATAAGTGGGGAGATCAGACACTCAGTACGAGAAAACCGATCAATAAATAATAAAGGGTTTGAATCCTAAGAATATGTGAAAACACGAACAAAAGAGAGATATCTTATTAAAAGGAACATAGAACAATAAAAGTTATCTATAATTAATGATCAAATAATTCATTACTTTAAAATGATCATACATATACCATGGAATACAAGTAACGAAATAAGATACCATAATCCCAATTCATTATGAATAACATAGGTATATGGAATAAAATAAAAATGTGGCACAAACATATAAATATGGAATAAGAATAAGCTTAGAAAATCATAACATTATGAGTAAACCTAAGGATGATCATGCATTTTGTTTAAAAAAATAACATGTCTATGCATCATGTTAAGAACAAATAAAAATTCCCATAACTAAGGATGTAAACAATGTAAAATCTACACACATCAGTTTGTGAATAAAAAAATTAACACACATCACATCATTATCTCATGAGACATAAATCTTTAAAAAATATAGTGTAGGGTGATATAGAACCAAACCCATTACATATTAATAATCCATTAATATGTGTTCCATATGGAATCAATCATTCATCATATCATAAATAACCCATGGAAAGAAAATTTGTTTCGTAACATTTCTAAATGGTATCATAGAAAATGAAATTCATAATTAGATAGATTGGTATAAAAAATTCAATCATTCAAAAGGATTATTTCATAACGGAATTTATAAGGTTATTAATAAAACATAAATCCAAAAGGATATAACCTTCAGTGATAAATAGAAAAATATATGCAAAATCATAAAATTTGATTTCCTAAAAAAATTAGCGTTGTCATAAAAAGGTGAAATTATGGGTCACTTTTAATATTAACGTTCAAAAATGATATAATAAGAACCTTTTTAAACAATATTTAGAACTAAATACCAATATCAGATTCTTAAAAACTAATATCATTTAATTCAACAATTTTGAGTGAAAGATAAAAGATATGAGCATTAAAAAAAATTCTTTTTTAGTATTTCAAAATATATTTTTTGAAACCCACATCAGTAAAAAGTAATTAAGATTCTTTTATAAAGGATATAAATAAAAATATAAAGATCACCAGAGATAATGAATATTATGATTTCTAAATAACAAAATAAAACACACATGGAAAGAAAAAATGTAGACATGGAAGAAAAAAACTTATTGGAAAGAATAATAATTATTCTTAACAGTTTTATACTTTTATGGGAAATAAATTCATCATAGAATAAGACTTGAATTAAAATGTAAATTTTCACAAAGATAAAGAAAAAATAACATGTAATAACATCTTAGTGGTGAATAAAAAAATTAAATAATAAATAAAATCATGAATAAACATTATAAATCAAAGAAATAATATTTGAGTTAACCGAATCCCTTACCTTCACTTTTAACATCCATAAAAGAGATTTAACCACCCATATCATAAATATAACCTTCTAAATTACCTATTTAACAACCTTATTAAAATCTATTACCTTTTATACTCTTCAAGTATATTAATTTATCATACATTTACTAGTTGTTTATTATTTATTTTCATCACTGGAAGTTTGTGATTTTGATTGTTTTACACAATATTTGTAATATCTATGTTGATCCACTTTATTTGATAACAAGTTAATCCTGATTATATTAATTAAGGTAGTGGAGTAGATGTTACATATTTTTAATTTTTTTTACCATATAAGCATTTTTTGACTTTATATTACTTGTATAAATTCAAATATGTTAATATTAATGTCTTATTACATATTTATTGTTGTTATATTTGACTATAATGCGATAAATTTCTAGTATGTATGTCTTATTATATAGATCACAGTGGTTTAATTTCATAATGAGAGACTAATAATTATATGAATATACTATTAAAGAAAGTACCATATTCATATGGAATAATATATTAGGAAAAATATGATGAAGACTATTAGGTGTTGTATACTCATAAGAGGACGAGGATTTATCTCATGTAATTTTCACTTGGTAATATTCTAGATGAAATATTATGAGGATATAAATACTAGTGTGAAATCCACATGTTTGATCATCCTTTGATATTTATGTTTTCAAACAAGTTTAATTATCCTTAGACATTAATATTATAATTAATCCTTGTCAGGAATCACATACATTGATGTACTTACAAAAACTAGAATACCATATGTATATAGGAAAGAAAGTATGTTTTATGTGACCCAAATGAAAAGTTATTAATGATTAAATCAATAAAATATTTCTCCCTTTTATATTTATAGTTTTTTATATCTAATCTCTTTGATTAAGATAAAACTATCATACTAAATTCCACAGTTGTGGTGTATTGACGAGTCTATTTAAAATTTTAAAAGAAAACATACCAATAATGTTAGTTAATGACATTAGCATGAAACCTTCTTGATGAGCTATCAATAATAAGGTATTATATTAAAAATGAGTGTTTTTATATAGATTTCATCATTATGATACCATATTTTTCCTCTTGGGTTCTTTTTTTGTGTTTTTATATGCTGATATTGGACTTCAATAGAATCTATATAATTCCACAGAGGAAGAATCATATAGGATCACATAGTTAGTGTTTCTATTGATATAAAATAAATTATTTTTGAATTTAATTATTAGAATAAATATTATTATCCAGACTTTAGGATAATATTTATTCAAGATTTATTGATATTAAACTTGCAGTCACAAAATTTATATATGAGTTGAATATTAAATAAATATTTATTTAAAAGATCATGAATATTATAAATATATTTTTTTTATCAAATTAATAATATTTATTATTCATTGTTCAGTTAATGATAAGTAAGTTTGAACCATGTTTTTAGGTCTTACAGGAATGATATATTAAATATAATTTAAATAAATATTAATTTATAAATTTCATGAAATGGTTTTTATTTTATCCATTAGTTTCATGCATGCCAATTAAATATTATTATTATGAGTTATAAATGGGGTTAAATAGGAATTATGGGAATAATAAAGTTCATTTATGAAATTATTTATTATTAACTGAGATTTATAAATACCTGGTTATATCATTTCCCAGGGATAGACTTGGTTTCACTAGAGAGAAAAATTATCTATAACTCACACAATAACTAAGAGATTCCAATTTTATCTTCTCATGAAAGAGAGAACAAGAGTAAATCCATCAACCTAAAAGGATTTTTGTGGTGATAAAAGAGAGAGATGCAAGAGTGTTGGTACCATAACTCTAGAACCTATAGTAGTATTGATGATGATTAGAGATCATAAGATCACATATGGATCACCACTATAGGGATTAAACTTTGGATCCTCTCAATGTAATGAAGGTATAATAAAATTTAGGTTTTAATGAACAAGGAATTAATAAAATAAAGAAACCATGAAAATGTATTTTTTTTATTAATTTAATTATAAATTTAATGTGATAATATATTTTCATCCTAGTTATAGTACCTATACTAATTAAACTTCAAATGAATTCATTAGAAATAATGATTCATTATTATGTACATCTCAGATTATTCGTTGATTACGAAAAAAATCCATTTTTGATACAACCATGTTGATGATTCTGATACATTTTTAACAATTAATATAATTATTTCTAAAGGTATAATTTCATTCAATAAGAATTTTAGTTATAATTTGTGAATATGAAATCAGCAATGATCATGTTTCAGTAATTTTTAATAAAAAGGTTGATATATTAATAACATCTTATATATTAATAAAATGTCTAATTAATATTTATAGTATATTAATAATGTCATAAAAATTATTTTTATTCATTAAATTCACTATTATAACCATATATATAATGTGGTGATGAAAAATGAAATAGGTTATTGATGGAGGTGGAAGTCCACACATAACATGAGTGACATTTTCATATCCCAATGGATGGGAGGGATATTGATAATGGTTGTTCCATTAATATACTAATATTTAATTATAATAATTATAATGATTTCATTATATTAATATGGTTAGAGTAGTTTTATAGTAGGGTGGATGATAAAAATAGAGAATAAAGGGTTGTGGAGTGGATAATACTCACATTGAGGGATTGAATATTCTCTTTAAGGACTTATTGGAAAAAAATACATGGGATAATTTATTTCAAACACAAGATTCAAAAAATATAAGAGGGATCTATGAGAAAAAATATATAGTGATACAATGGAAATTCAAAGGAGATTTTTGGCTTAATGTGGGTGGAAATGGGATCCTTTTATAGGTGAAAATGAGCGACTTTTATTTAGAAGCTAATGATAAGTGAGAGGTAAATTTGGAATGACTTGGGAATTATGTTATATTTATAAGGAATGGTTAGTGATACATGTGGGTATATAATTCAATCCTAATAAAGTTATTATAGAATGTTTTAGTGTCAATTTAAATGATATTCATTCTTTTACAAAAAATAAAATACAACCTTTTTAAAAAAATTCGTGATTATGATTAAAAATATGAACTCTTTTAAATATAAGTCAATTTATAAATATGATAAAATTAACTTTTAAATTAAAACAAAAGATATAGAAAATAGGTGTTTTTGTACTGAAATATATTTGTATACATTAAGAGTTTTTATTATTATTTAATATCTATTATAAATTAAATGAGTGTTAATATATTTATTTACATGTTTAAAAAAAATTCTAGCGATATTAAAAAGTAATAAATTTAATTTATTTCAAAATTACACAATGTTTATAAAAATAATTATTTAAAAAAAACTCTTTTTCCATTACCGTGGTAAATAACCATTTCCTCAATAACTTATTTATATGCATAAAAATGAAATTTTATTTATTAAATAATTTGAACATGATGATTCCAAACATGAAAACCATTTTATCATATTCAACATCTATAAGTGATAAACAATTAATTTTAATATTGGTGCGCATAATTCATGTGAACAATTTTTAGAAAAAATATATTTTGAATCACAAAATGAATTTGATCTTATTAATTGTCTTCTAATGACTTTTGGATAAATTTTTATTTATTTTATAATATATATTATCAATAAATTTCATTTAAAATCACTCTTTTATAGTGATTAATTTTATTAGGTCTAAGATACTCAACACTTAAAAAACAATTCTTTCAAAAATATAACATTAAAATAATATTTTCCAAATATTCTTAAAATTAATTATTTTTATCCTAAACATATAATTTTATCAATCTATTGATATCAAAATATTTCTTTCAATTTTAAAATTACAATATATTATACTTTTATAATAATAATATTTAACTTAAAATATTTTAATTATATATTTAATTTTAATTTTATTATTTATTATTTGTGAATTATATATTTTTAATGTTTTTAATAACATTTCAAAAATTTATAATATATATCAGATATATGTAGATACAATGATCATTTTTCCTATAACCATATTTCTAAGGACCATATTTCTAATGACCATATTTATAATACCCAGATTTTAGTCCTGTATATAACATTAAATACATCCCTAAAATCATTCATCTTATTGAATCTATTCTATATAATATGACTAAAATAGCTATATTTATTATCCTTATTTTAATAGTTTTGATCGGTGTTATGTTCTTCATTGAAACCCATGAGGATGAATATTATATGTTCACAGTATTTTTATATAATGGCACATTTAATCCACTTATAACTCACTTAATGCTGTTTGTTTTAATATATTCCTAATTTATTCATGTTTATATTATATTATATTATTATAACTTAACGTATCATGGTTTTTTTATTTTGGTTTTGTATGTGAAATAAGCTATGAGTTACATAGAGTTTCTTAAATAGAAATAATAAATCCTTGAGGTGTTATATGAAGCATCCAATTATTTTCCGCTATTATTATTCTCCCTTTTCACTATTATTCTTATATTTCAACACATATTGAATTTAATTTTTCTTAACCTATCATTGAAAAATATTTAACACTACTCATCACGATCAATTTTGGATATTCAATAACCCCCTTTGGATTGTTTTCAATTCCCTTATCAATTCTGAAGTCAATACAATTATCCCTTTTATTGATAATAAATATATAGTTTCACATGGGAAAGAAGAACTCATCTCATACTCCATAAATTTTCATATTTCCCCAATCTTCCTTTATACTAAATTTATACCTTAAATTACTTGAGAGAAGGATAAGATCACTTTTAGTAAGAAACAATCCTTTCATTAATAAACTATATGTCTATGCGAGACATGTTTGGTGTAGGAAACATTATTTACTAAATTAAACCTAAAATATAACAATTAAATATTAATTAAGTGATACACATTCAAAACTTTTTCTTTATGGGGTTATTCAAAAGAAATTTTCATTTAACTTATTTTTTAAAACCATATCAACAAACAAATTAAGACATTCAACACAAATGAAGGCTACACCACTTCAAATTTGTTTCCCTAATCATCAATAATCCATTTCAACCCTTTTGATTCAATTTTTTCACAAGGATAGAAGAAAATATAAATATACATTAAGAATGAAATTTTAATAAAAATCAAAGTTTCCTTATCTAGAAACTCAACATCATCTAGAATTTCTGCTTCAAGATTCATATCAAATGAAGTTACATAATCCATAATTTTAACTCTTTGGTTATCTAAAATTTATGGTTTCACATTCCAATGTAACAAATATCCAGAGTTTCTAGGTTCAACTGCACTCCCCCTAATGGGGTAAACTTTATATATCCTCTTCATTGTGGTTGATAACATTTGATGTGTGTCAATGATACATCACTTTCTCTATTAAATGAAAAAAATTCAGTGATGTAATATTCTAAATTACAGTTAGATTATCATATAATTCATCACTTTAGGTATCACCATAAATTTTTCCATTACATTAAATTTCCTATACAATGAAAATAAATACAACATATATGAGAATAAAGTGGATCCTTATTTCCTCTTTTGCTAAAGAAAGAACGATGAGAGACATTTCTCATTCCATAAGATACTTTCATCTCATCTCTAAATTTATTTATATATTCACACTTGATTTTATATGAATTAATATATATGGTAATCTTGGATTTCACCCTTTTAACTTTCCAATTGTGTGGGACTTTCCTTTTACTTTTTCTAGGAAATAACGTGAAATCATATGAATTTCTTCCATCTCCCATTTCACTTCCAATATTTTTGGCCAAAAAATCATAAAACATTCATAACATCTTTAACATTATTCTTATGATGAGAGTTATTCCATATAAAAACTTTTTTATATATATGTATCTACATATGATTTCTTCCCTTTACTTACTATCTTCTCTTACCCTAGTAGTATTATCATGAAACTTTTAGGAGTTTGACCAACTTGGTTACATATTACACACATATTCTTAACTTCCATCAAGTGACCATTCTATGGTAAATTATGATTATATTTAACTTATAATTTATGAATATATTCCACCAAAAAAATACACCTTTTTATTTCTCACATTGATTCACTTTTTTGTTTTATATTTCTTTTTTTAACATTAATATTCATAGATTTCTTTCAGTTTTCCATAATATTCCCTTCACTTCCCTAATGAAATCATATGTTTTTAAGGTAACATATTCTTTTTTTATTCTTATGTACATTATATTTGGTAACTTTTATTTCTTTATACCCTAAGGGAGGCTTACCTTCTTTCTTCATTTTGTTTTTATTCAACCATTTCATGATAATTTTTTCAGTAGCACTTTAATCATGTTCGAATGAGATATACCCACAACCATCTTCATAGTAAAATCTTTCATTATAATTTTCACAAAGTTCTAAAGATCATTAAACCTATTTATAATCAAGAAATTTACTTTATTATATACATATATTAGATGATATTACTAGGATTTAGCAAAACTTTTCTTTTCCCCCCTGAATGTAGGAATTAATTTTTTTATGGAATTTGATATATTGTTTTCTAATTTAGCTGGATTTTACCCCTTTCTATACTAGATTATAAATATCATTATATTGGAGACTATTATTTAACTTGACCCATGAAAGAAATCCCCAAGTGGGTGATTGTTAGTTTTCGTGTGGGAACAAATTTCTGGGTTATGTTTTAAAATTCATTGGAGGTTACACATTGGGAAAGTTGAATGATGTAAATTACCATGACCAGGGATTTTGAGTTTAGGTTAGTGGGATAATTTCATGGGATGTTAATCGGTGAAAGTTGTTTAGTGAACCTAATGGGAGGTGCTGTTGATGTCAACATATAATATGCAACTAAGTGGACCTATTGGAATATGATGAACTAAATCTGTTCAAGGGATGCATAAAATTGATTTTTGAGTGTAGTAATGTAGAGGAGGAACTTACAAAACAAACCCATAAAGGACCTGATCATGTCATAGAGTAAGAGGTTATACTAATGGAATGGGTGGATTCCAATAGTAGTATATTGTTTTGGAGAATGTGAAGGATATGTTGAAACATGTACTTTTTACTAGGTTCAAAAATTAAGGTGGAGGTATCCCTTGACTATGTGGGTTGTAGACCATGAAAATCAGAGTTGAGTGGAACTTTCTCCAGAATAATCAGTTTGTGAGTAGTGAATGGATGGCTGAAACGACATAGCTATATATTGAGAGGTTGTCCATTACTGCTAGTAATGTCAGACCCCATGTTTGGATGAAAAGGAATCATATGAAATTAATGTCACAATTAAAAACATAGGGCACTAATACAACAGACACCCAATCTAGACCCTAACATTCTTGAGGGGCATCACCAATACCCATGGGTTAGAAATATGTTTTGGGACATAATATTTAATTTTGGGGGATTATTTTTCCTAATAAATAATATTAAATTTTCATTGAAATTATATTTCAACTTAGTTATAAGGAATAAAATAATTATAACATCATTCCATAAAAATAATAAGAAACAAAATAAGAGAAAAACAAGAAAATTAATAAAAAAACTCAAAAAATAACACACATACAAAATAGAAATGATATAACTTCTAGAACATGGAGACCAATATGGAAAAAATAACCAATCGAAAAACAAAAAATAGTATCTTCTAATGCAATCACCCAGAAACCTTTTAGTAATCATCCATCTAGAATAATAACTTTCTCCTTGACTAGTCCAGAACCAGAATCAAAACCCATAAAACATCTTAGAAATACTAACATTGATTGGAAAAAAGTATGATGGGAGGATACAATAGATTAGTAGGAAAGAATCAAAGAATACATTACTTTCTAAAAACTATCGACACATGATAGTTTGAAAGTACAAGTAGAAAATAGGTTTTTCTCTTTGAAGGAAAATAAACTATGATATTTTCTATAAAATTATCTTTAAAACTCAAAACATGTTTTAAATAAATGTTTAAGTATCATTTTTTTAACTTAAAGATAACCTTTGAAAATCCTCATTTAAAATACCTCTTTTATAACAATATGATAAGGAACTTAGAAAGAACCAAATTTATAATAATAAACTAAATAAATGAGTCAAACCAATGAGGTGGTAAGGTAAATATAGAATAGGTAAATTCTAGAGTAATATTGAAATAGTAAGACATACATATAATGTTTTTGAATAAACATAGTGATATATATATAGAAAATAATAAATCATTGTTAATTAGGGTAAATTCTTATACATCTCTTGAGGTGACCCTAGATGTACTTGGTTTGGAACCATATATCAGCCTATCGATGCATTCTAATGTCTATAAATAACCGGCTACTTTAAACTAGCCTCACCAGTGGAACACCAATATAGACTCTAATAACATTGTAGATATAGTATATCAAATTAGGATTAGATGGTTACCATATATCATCCCTCAATAAAATTCCTATAATCCCTATAATGATTGTAGTAGTAGGAGTTGAGGTATCCTTTATATAAAATAGATCAATTAAGAATCAAACAAAAACAAACTCAAATGATCAACCCACCTCCATACACCTACCCGTGAAAACCCCATATCTAGAAGAAAACAATAACATCCTTGACTTATCCATAATATAAGGCTATTTTATAGAGGTTCACATTTTCAATGAAAACGTTTTAAAGTACTAACAATCCCTTAACAATTCAAACTAGTAATATTTTCAAAGAAAAAATTCATTCTTTTAATTCTATTAGAAAATTGATTTTATTATCAAACTCATTGTCTCTAAGTGAAAACTAGGCCTATAAATAATTTTAAAAAAACACATTGAAAACAACCTTTTTAAATAATTTAATAAACTAGGAACTAAATCAAGAACCTATGATTTCATAAAGGAAACCTACGAACTTTCAATACACACACACATGAACATATATAGGTGTACACACCCACCCACCCACCCACCCACACATATATATATGTACATTCATAGGTATTACTAAGGGAGTGAGTGAAGAAATAAAATACAAGCCACTAATAAAAATTTAAGAATTCCAAATTTAAATCATTAAAACATAAAGAATGATATTAACTCAAAAAAGTTACAATCCAACCCTAAGAATCAACTCATATGATTTTATTAATATTAAACGATCACTAAAAACTTACAATAAACATTGAAAAAATTCTTATGAATTTTAAAAAACATTTAGCGTACATATATTTTCATTTCAAAGACATAAATATTTAGAAACATAGAAAAACACATTTTCAAAAAAAAAATTGGCTCATAAATATTTTAAAACCAATTCAATAACAGTATAAATTCAATCAAAAATGATTTCAAATATCTTCAATCATTCCATGGTGCGATTTGTAATGGAAAAGGATAAATAATCCTACCTTAACCATGTGTAGATGTTACATGTCTCTCAATTATGAAAGGTAATAAGCTGTAAGAACAATATATATACCATAGCATCACAAATCAAAGTAAATTATGGGAAACCCTCACCATAGGGGTTGGAAAAGAATACACTAAGGAAAGAGAATATGTGAAAGAAAGTGGAAATGAAGAAATGGAGGGGGAAGAAGACTTATAATAGAAAGAACAACCAAGAAATTAGAGAATAAGAATAAAAAATTATAGGATAAGTAAAGGGAGAATGGATTGTAAGGCTCTTCACACACCTCAGATGAGTGAAGAGAGGGGTAATATGGAAGGGTTTTTTTAAGTGGGTAGATTAGAAAATTCAGGTTTTTGTAAAACTGATAAGGTTTCATGGTTTGGAGATACATTTTGGAATATACTACACCAACCATGTGCCCTTCACTAGAGTCACTTGGAGACATCCATTTTTTGGTCACAAGATCTGGAAAACTATACGCCAATCATGAAAAACATGTCTGTTAAAAACTAGATACATTTTCATGTTTTTGTATGGTTTATAACAACCATGGGTTCCCATGTTCTATTTTCAATACACAAAAAATATATTTCATGGTTTCCTTGGAATTTAAAATATTTTGGAATCAACTATCTTCTATACATGTAGAAAAAACATACCTGAAAAAATAAAATAAAATAACCCTTTATACAATTTATCGCCTAGTTTTACATAAACCATGCACAATAACTACACAATTGAAAAAAAACTACCCAAGTCCCTTAAAATTCAGAATTCTCAATAGATTTGAACCCAAAACCTAATAAAATGATAAAATAAACTAAAATAAATAAAATAAAATGATAATTAAATTGCGGGGATTGAAAATTAACCCAAATATAACAATTCCCTCTCTCAGAAATCCACCAAACCCAAGGAAGTATCAAAAGTAATTTAATTAAAAAAATGTAAAAAATCCATGAGCTCAAACTGTGAGGAAAAAACATTCAAAACCAAAAACTTCAAGCCCTACCAAATCCAAATAAATCCATCACACCCAAATCTGTCTTCTACTAACTATTTACATAAGATATCGTAATGAGATGATTGGGAAATTGAGACCCAAAGTTGTCTTCCCTATTATTTATGAATAGGAATAGTGGGTAAATAAGACTAAGACACTCTAAAGGAGTCACAAGAACAAAGATAAAACCCTCAACCAAATATAGTTAAGAAAAATAGTTAATTAACTAGACATCCATAATCTCTTAATACAAATATTTTATCTCTAAATGAACATGATGTGTCAAGAACTCTAAAATAATACACACCATTATAAGCACTCACAAAGGAAAATCCCAAGATAAGAAGTGTCAATACACCAACTAGCATCCTTTTAAACATATATAAAAAGGTAATAGGTCCAAAATAATGCATTCCCCATCAAAACATGATAGATTTAACCTTGGGTCAAAGAAAATGGAAAGGTAACCTAGAAACTCATGTCCGAGACACATAACATAGTTGTTATACAAAATTAAATGTAACACTAGCCCATTTATATACCAGATTGGTTCAAAATCTATCATATTCACCTGAGATCTACACTTAAGGTTTTTCTAATTCAAAAAAACCCATTAAAAATGACACTTTTATAATATAAGCATGAAACCCATATAAGAACCATCCAAATCAATAAGGAACAAGAAAATCCTCAATGAATCACCTTTCATATGAAATAGCCAAGACAAAAACCAAGAAAGAACATCCAATAAGAATCACCAAAATACCCAATAAAATAACCCCAATTGGGGTACTTATATACCTAAAAACACTCAATACATTTCTGGGATACATAATCTAAATTACATGAGAGAATAATACCCAATAAATAGAAACACAAATCAAAAACACAACCAGAATAAAATAAAACTTTAACTAAATATAATATACCCATAGGATAAATAGAAATCATAACATGAGGAAATAAAACATGAAGAAAACCAGAACCAATTTTTTAAAACCACTTCAAAATCACCAATTTTATTTAGAATCCCTAAAAAACCATTTGGTAAATAATTTTATAATTTTACAAGTTCCTTTAATAATTTTTTTCTATTTTCAAACATCAACCCCATTTAAATACAATCATTTTAAATTATTGAAATTTCTATGTTTTATTTTGAAATGAAATTTCTCAATAAAATTCCATTATTAAATTTTATAAACAAATTCATTTTTTTTAAATCAACCTTATAATTAAAAAACACCGAGAAAAACCTAATAAATAACATTAAATACAACAATATTTTTTAGACGGACTAGTGTTTGTTCATAACCTAACCTCATGGTTCAGCATAACAGATTCCAATCATGAAAATCCCAACATAAGTTATGCAAAACAATGCACTTTGGTTCCATATATTTTTCTAGGCCACGTGAATCCACTATTTGATGTTAGTTTGAATCCCATTATTTACCCCAAAAACATATAAATCCTTTGAAAAAACAATAATACCATCAATATGTACTGAAATAAACCATTAAATAGTTGTAAAATCATAATTCAAGACTTATAACCTGATATCCCATAGAAACTGGAGGTTTAAAATAATAAAGAAATAGTTATGATCATCCCACTCTTACCTATAATGTTCTAACAGTTATTTATAAAATATACCAAAAATTACAAATAAAAAAGGGGATTTTTAAACCTATACCCTCTTAAAATAATTTTCACTGTTTCCATTTTTTTAAAAACCAGACCTTGAAAACACATAAAATGACCACACAGATCGGATCGTGACATACCTAAGGGGCACCCTTGATCCCCACAAGATAGAAAAAGTGTTGCGACATTAGATAAAATCATTATGAATAATTACACCAAATAAATTATGTGAACTAATTTGTTTTATAATACTAGAAATTTTACATGAGTCATTTAGGCATTAGATTTCTATTCTATACACATAATAAGAAACAAAATAAAACAAAATTAAACTACGCATAAATAGAAAATAACTCCAAATAAAATATATAACTGTAACAAAAAAGATAAAACATCCATAACCATAAATATAACATGACCAAAAAAACTTATAAAATAACTAAAAAACAAAACTTTTGACATAATCACCATGTGACCTCTTAGTCAGCATCCATCAATAATACAAAACCTCTCTAAGAGAGATGGAACTAGTACCTGATTTTGAGAAATATATTATTTCTATCATTCCCTAGTGTCATAAGTAAGGTATAAGAATAAAATATCTTAGTAATTTCACACTACTGAATCCATGCATTTCCATTAAAAAAATTACATACATATGATAGTTTGAAAATACAATTAAATAATAATCTATTCTCTTTATTGAAAATAACCATAATATTTTCTAGAAAAAATCTCTAAACCTCAAAAATGTTTTGAATAAATTCATAAATCATTATTTTTAATTTGAAGGCCATATTTGAAAATACTGTATTAAAATGCCCCTTTTTATTACAATATGAGAAGAACATAGATAGAACCTAAAGGATAAAAATTATGTAAATAAATGAATAAAACTAGTGAGAATTTAATGTAAATATAGAATAGATAAATATAAGAGTAATATTGTAATAATAGAACATAAAAAGAAATAGTAGAAATAAACAAGGTGTATTATATATATAAAATAGTAAATGATTTTTAATAACAGGAAATAACTAAAAATCTTGTACAGTAAACATATATATACTCATGTGGGAACTATATTCCGGCCTATCAATTCATTCCTATGTCTATAACTAATGATATTCTCTAAACTAGTCTCACTAGTGAAACTACCCCATGGCCTATAATACTATAGAGTAACTTTTCCACCTAATTAGGATAATAATGTAAATATAGAAATGTCAAACCCATCTCTAAAACCAAACAATAAGGGAGATGGATTCCATGTATGTGTAGATTTTTAATGATATATTTTCAAATAATGAGCAGTGTATTGTCACTATAGATTAGAAATAATTTTATAAGAAACTAATATTCCTTTAATTTCCACTGAAAAACTAATATAATCACAAAAAAAATATCAAAGAGAAAAAAGCCTATAAAACTTGTTTTAGAATGCAAACATTTAAAACCCTCTTTTTTAAATTGTTTTAAAAACCAAGAATCACTTCAAGAACTCCTGATTTAATAAAGGAAACCTATATAATTTATATATATATATATAAACTAATACATACATATATGTGTACATGTGAATATATATATGTACAAATCCTAACAAATAAACACACACACACATGTACATTCATAGGGAGTACTAAGGGAGTAAATATAGAAATACAATCCAAGTTACTCTCCAAAATATAATAACTCCAAATTAAAATGATAAAAACCTCAAAAAATGTCAATAATTAAAACAAACCACAATCTAAACCTGGTAATGAAAACACATTATTTTATTAAATTTGAATCATCACTGAAAAAACACAAAACACATTGAAAACACTCTTAATTTTTATAAAAACATATAATATACGTATATTTTTATTTCAATGGCATAACCACTGAAATAATTCGAAAAACCACTTTATTAAATCTTTAGACCACAAATATTTTAAATCAATTTCATAAATTTAGAAAAAATATGAATTTATTAAAAATGAATTTAGAAGGATTCCAGTATCCCATATTGTGATTTGGAAGGGAAACATATGAATATACTTACCTCAACCATCTTTAGATGTGATGGGACTCATGATTGTAGAAGGAACTAGGCCTAAATAACATTCCACACACACTAGAATAAATAATCAAAGAACATTGATACCAACCCTTAACCTAGGGTTCAACCAAGAAGACTCCAAGAAAATGGAATTATAGAATCTATGGGGAATGAATGAAATAGAGGGAGAAGATTCCTTATGTTGGAGGAAACCTCCAATATATCATATAATAAGCCTAAAAAATCTATGGAGAAACAATGGTAAGGTAGTTTGGGATCCCATTTGTATTCCATGGATGAGTGGGGAGAGGGGTGGGTCAAATAGGGATTTATTTTTTGGAGTTTATGTTATAAATTTTTAGTTTAATGAAAATTTGGTAGATTATGTGGTTTGGTCACATAGTTTACCAAACCATGTTCCAATCATGCACCTCTTCCTAGAGTCACCTGAACACTTAAAATATTTGACTATAAGGTCTAGGTGATCGAGTTTTAATCAAGTGAAACAAGTCTATTAAAAACTATAGACATTCTCATAATTTTTTCAAGGTTTATACTAATGGTATGAAATTCATGCACCAATACCCTTATCCACCAAATATATCACACAATTTCATATGTATTTTTTAATATTTGAACTCAACCATGTGCTAATTAGGAATAAAAACTATACATGAATAAAAATTAACTAAAAATACCCATGTGTATAAGAAGTCACATGGTTTTTGTTAAACCATGTGCAATAACTACGCAATAGAGTAAAAAATGTCCCAAATCCCATAAAATTCAAAATTATCTTGGTAATTTAACCAAAACACAAAGAAAATATTAAATAAATTAAATAAATAAAGCAAAAGGGGAAATCATAGATTGGGGTGTGGCACTAATGGCATCAAAAGTTGAAGTCTGGATTCCTTAGGGATAAAGTAGAAATGTAGAAGCCACAGAATATGCATTGAACAAAAGGAAAATCAATAGAGTGAAGTGTTATCGAGGGGGGGGGGGGGGTGACATCCCATAATCTATCGGTATTCATGATATGATCTGTAACAACCTGTTATTTTAGAATTAAATGTCTAATTTCTTGCTTAAATGAAACAAAAATGTTAAATGAATCGTGATATACTATAAATTTTTTATTATGTAAACATAACAATTGTAACGTAGGAATTGAAATGGTGGTTATGAATATGTGCAAAATTATTCTGAAATATGTGTATAATTTTACTAACTAACAAAAATGTAATGATTAATTCTTAGGAAATATAGAATCAAGATTTTTTAATGTCATTTTATGCTCAAAAATTCATTTTCTTCAAAAACTGTTTTTATTTCATTTTGTGAGGGGAAATTATAATTAAATAATGCAATTTTTAGAAGTTTTGATTTATAAAATGAAAACGCATTATTTTAAATCACCGTATACTAATTAATTTTGTGTAAAATTTTTGGATTTTTTTGAAATAAACGAATTTTCCTTCCTCAAATACTTTTTTTTTCATTTTCTAAATAAACTACTTTAAGGGTGAGTGGTAACCTCACAATAAAAGTGCCAAATTTCAAACACCAAAAGACCAAATTTCAAACATCACAAACAACCTCCAAAATCCACCCCCAAAACATCAAAAAAAAAATCAGATTTCAAATTCTCCTCCTCAAGTCACATTCCTGGATTCATAGTCCACCCCTCACTGCCATCGCCACCATAACACCGAAGCCTGCAGGAAGGGATCAATTCCATTGTCAAAAGAAATCATAAAAACATCACAATGAGGTGTAAAACAACCGTCTTCATCCTCCAAACATCCTAAATCAAAGAAATCAACAATGCCAAATCAAGCAGGAAAGAAATAACACATGATCTTCACATATCACAGATTCATCAAATGAAACAACCATAAACAATGCACTGATATCACAGAGGAGCCAGAATATCCCAAAAGGTTCAACTCAGGGCCGTAACCAAATCTCACCGGTGGATCCACGCCGACGCCATCATGAATGCATGAACCCCAAAAAGTATCTAAATCCAAACACAAATGAGGAAAAAAAGGAAACAAAACATCACCAACACATTAGAAAAAAGTCCCAACAAAACCAAGACCCGTTGCTGCTAACCAGTACTCTCGAAGAGACCCCGAAGAACTGCCCTAGACAACCAACAGAGTCAATGTGGCATCCCGCAGGTCGCGAAAGCTTGAACCTGACTGTGAACCGTCACAATGCCGTCGAGGAAGACCTATCTATAGAAGAGGGAATCAAGCAAGAAAAGGTCAGCAATGGTGCAAGCCAAGCTCCAGAACAACCCCACCACGACAGGGGACCACCACCATGAACTCACCGAGAACAAGGGTGAGATTTGCGCCAGTTCAAGAGGGAAGGAGGTGACGAAATTGTGAATAAATCCCATTTATTGAGTTTTAAACATTTATTTTAAAATTGATTTATTCCACTTATGGAGATTTAATTTTGAAAAAATAGATAACATATTTTTAATTAGGATTTGAAAATTTGGTAAATAAATCCCATTTATTTTTTTTCATTATGAATAATAATTTTGATAAACATTTGTCACCTCAGTAAGGATAAAATGAGAAAAACCTCGTTAAAACAATGAAAAAAGGTATGAAAATCAACCTAACAGTTTCATTAATTTCATTGTATGAGATAAATTAAACCATAACCCTATGAAATTATAATACATGTCATTTTAGTTTCATTTACCCTTGATAATGACATTTATATTATTTTAGGTAATGAAAATTCCAAAATATAACTCTCTTTACTTTAATATCTATTAATTTTTTAAATAAATATTTAAAGAGAATCTGTTTAGTTTTAAATATTAATTTGAAAAATAAATTAAATTTTTTATCGTGTTAATTTCTTTCTAATTTTTAGTGTTGAAATAATTACATAAAATCTTACATAATGCCAACATTGTGACCATGGAAATAGTAGAAAAATTATGTAAATGATTTAAAAAACTCTAAAAGTAATATTTTTTGTGTTAATTATAGTGAATAGTGAATATTAAAGAATAATATAACATATTAGTGATGTATTAATGGATTATTAACTAATTATATTTAAGTCTTGTTTTTTTCCAAGTAAAATTAATTGAATAGTTTAAAAATGACATTAATGACATTTTATATTAAATAATATTTTATTAAATTATTTTAAAATTAAAAAAAATATTAAAAGAGTAAAATTAGGATGATAAATGGTTTAAAATTTCAAAACTTTTCCATTTATGATCCCATTGTAAACTTATAAGTAAAATTTTAAATCGTTAATATTGAATAATTAATTAGCACTCTTAAGGTTAAATTTGGATAACAAAGGGGTTAGACTAAAATATAAGGTTTAAAATGATATCTAAACCTGGGAAATTTTTTATTGGATGATTATATTAAGAATGTATATTCCTTATATTATAATCCATTTCTTACTGGAACCATTTAACATAATATTGAAATATATTATATTATAACATTTCTTATGTCTACAAAAATAATATTAATAATATTTTATAATAAAAAATAATTTATTAAATGATTAAAAATTCATAAAATTATTATTTTCTTCCAAGTTAATGAAATATAGATTTTAATATCAACCATAGTTTATTTCTTATTGAATTTTCCTTTTATAATTACTTTTTTGACCCCAAAAGATTAAAAATCTATGATATCATAGTAATAATCAAAAGGGTTAACATAGGTGAAAACTAAGAAACAAGGGTTCAAAAATTAGATAAACTTGTATAATCATTATTATATGATATTATTTAGACTCATAATCATATTTTATTTTAATTATATCAATTTTGGTCTATTTTTCCATGAAAATTAATTTATATAAATTTAATACTTTATGTGATTCTAAGAGTTCCACTGCCCTCACTTATAAAAGGAAACCCATTATATCTTATATTTACACCTTCTTGAGAAACCTAGATCAATAATATCCCAAAAAATTCTCTACTATAATCCTTATCCATGTATTCAAAGTTTTTTTCTTTTTAATACACCATTCTCTGGGTCCTTAAGAAGGGATCTAAAGGAAGTCTACCAAAGAATAGGTAATCCTATTTACCAAATATTTAATGTTTATTTCTAGTTATACTAAATATAAATTTATTATAAACATGATAAAATAATAAATACAACATAATATATAGACTTATATGTTATAATGATTATCAGATGACTATTTTCCATTGCATTTCTATCATATGAAAAGATAAAACTCTCCTCATGTATACATACAACTTACGATCTCCTCATAGTGGTGTGGTTCATCTTTCATCACTAATTAACATGGATGGTTATAAAGATTTAAATAATGAATATATGTGATATTTATGACATAATTGTCCTTCTATAATTATAATATCATATATACTTCTTAAATTATAATCTCTTGGAAAACAATAACATCCCTAGTGCATATATGTGGACTTCCACCTACAAGAAGCACAATAAAAAAGGGGATTAATAATTTTATTTCATGGACTATTTGTGGTTTAAACCTCAATGTAATAGTATAGTAGTGGATATTAAAACTTAAACATATTTCATGGTTGCAAGTCATTTAGAAACTGTTTCTTTAAATTTTTAGTGGTTTATTTATGTGTCATTTTTATAGAATTTAGTGGAGGGTTCATGTTTATTTAGTGGAATTTATTTTATAAAATAAAAAATATCTAAGATAAATATAAATAAAATGAAACAAAGCACCACTGAACATATTATTAGTGGTTTATTTTAGAGGAGATTAATCGTAACAGACGCGAAACATATTTTATTTAATGTATTTAACAGCGATTACTTATATATGGCTCTAAGTCATATTTTATTTAAAATATTTTATAAAAAATATAAATATAAAAAAAATGATATGTAATAAACTAAAAAATGAATATGATAAAATGGCCTATTTGTACATGTGAATATATATATATACGTACAAATCCAAACAAATAAACACCCACACACATGTACATTCATAGGGAGTACTAAGGGTGTTAAAATAGAAATACAATCCAAGTTACTCTCCAAAATATAATAATTACAAATTAAAATGATAAAACCCCAAAAATGACAATAACTAAAAAAACCACAATCTAAACCTAGTAATGAACACACATTATTTTATTAAATTTTAATCATCACTTGAAAAACCCAAAACACTTTGAAAACCCTCTTAATTTTTTTAAAAACATATAATATACGTATATTTTTATTTCAATGGAACAACCACTGAAAAAATTAGAAAAAACATTTCATTAAATCTTTAGACCACAAATATTTTAAATCAATTTCATAAATTTAGCAAAAAAGATGAATTTATTAAAAAAGAATTTAGAGGGATTCCATTATCCCATATTGTGATTTGGAAGGGAACCATATGAATACAATTACCTCAACCATCTGCAGATGTGATGGGACTCTCGATTATAGAAGGAACTATGCCTAAATAACATTCCACACACACTAGAATAAATAATCAAAGAACATTGAGACCAAACCTTAACCTAGTGTTCAACCAAGAAGACACCAAGAAAATGGAATTAAAGAATCTATGGGGAATGAATGAAATAGAGGGAGAAGATTATTTTTGTTGGAGGAAACCCCCAATATATCATATATAAAGCCTAAAAAATATAAGGAGAAAAAATGGCAAGGTAGTTTGGGATCCCATTTATATTCCATGGATGATTGGGGAGAGGGGTGGGTCAAATAGGGATTTATTTTTAGGAGTTTAGATTAAGAAATTTTAGTTTTATGAAAATTTGGTAAATCGTGTGGTTTGGTCACATAGTTTACCAAACCATGTGCCAATAATGCACCCCTTCCTAGAGTCACCTGAAAACTTATAATATTTGACCATAAGTTCTAGGTGATCAAGTTCCAATCAGGTGAAAAAAGCCTATTTAAAAATATAGACATTCTCATAATTTTTTCAAGTTTTATACTAACAGTATGAAATTCATGCACCAATACCCCTATCAACCAAATATATTACTCAATTTCATATGTATTTTTTAATATTTGAACTCAACCATGTGATAATTAGGAATAAAAACTATGCATGAATAAAAATGATCTAAAAATCCCCATGTGTATAAGAAGTCACATGGTTTTCGTTAAACCATGTGCACGAACTACGCAACAGAGTCAAAAACTTCCCAAATCCCATAAAATTCAAAATTATCTTGGTAATTTAACCAAAAAAAAAGAAAATATTAAATAAATTAAGTAAATAAAACAAAAGGGGAAATCATAGATTTTGGTGTGGCACTAATGGAATTAAAAATAGAAGTCCAGATGCCTTAGAGATAAAGTAGAAATGTTGAAGCCTCAGAATATGCATTAACCAAAAGGAATATCAATACAGAGAAGTTTTATCGAGGGGGGGGGGGCATCCCATAATCTGTGGGTATTCATGATATGATCTGTAACACCCTGCTATTTTAGAATACAATGCCTAATTTATTGCTGAACATGAAAAAAAATGTTAAATGAATCGTGATATACTATAAATTTTTTATTATTTAAACATAACTGTTGTAACGTAGTCGTTGAAATGGTGGTTATGAATATGAGTAAAATTATAATGAAATATTTATATAATTTTAATAATTAATACAAATTTATTGATAAATTCTTAATAAATATGGACTCAAGATTTTGTAATGTCATTTTAAGCTCAAAAATTCATTTTCTTTAAAAAATGTTTTTATCGCATTTTGTGAGGGGAAATTATAATTAATTAATGCAATTTTTAGAAGTTTTGATTTATAAAATGAAAACGTGTGATTTTAAATCTGCATATACTAATTAATTTTGGGTAAAATTTTGGGATTTGTTTGAAATAAATGAATTTTCCTTGAATAGTGAAAATTTTTATTTTTCAAACTCTCATTTATTGTCATTGTATTTAGTAATTTAAAAGCACCATTATATTTTGAATCTTTTCTAGGATCTATTTTATTTATAATAATCTAATGTATTCTATTTTAATTAGTAATATTCAAGATTTTTATATATATTAATATTTATGCATAAAAACACATTTTTTTAAAAAACTATTTTTCTATTGGGTTTTAAATATTTATTTTAAAATTGATTTATTCCACTTAGGGAGATTTAATTTTGAAAAAATAGATAACATATTTTTAATTAGGATTTTAAAATTTTGTAAATAGAGCCCATTTTTTTGTCATTATGAATAATAATTTCGATAAACATTTGTCACCCCAGGAAGGATAAAATGAGAGAAACCTCATTAAAATAATTAAATAAGGCATGAAAATCAAACCAACAGTTTCATTAATTTCATTGTATGAAATAAATTAAACCATAACCATATGAAATTATAATAAATGTAATTTTAGTTTCATTTACCCTTACTAATGACATTTATATTATTTTAGGTAATAAAAATTCCAAAATGTAACTCTCTTTACTTTAATATCTCTAATTTTTTTACATAAATATGAAAAGAGAATATGTTTAGTTTTAAATATTAATTTGAAAAATAAATTAATTTTTTTATCGTATTAATTTATTCCTAATTTTTAGTGTTGAAATAATTACATTAATATCTTACACAATGCCAACATTGTGCCGATGGAAATAGTAGAAAAATTATTTAAATGATTTAAAAAACTCTTAAAGTAATATTTTTTGTGTTTGTTATAGTTAATAGTGAATATTAATGAATAATATATCATATTAGTGATGTATTAATGGATTATTTTCTAATTATTTTTATGTCTTGTTGTTTTCCAAGTAAAATTAATTGAATAGTTTAAAAATGACATTAATGACATTTTATGTTAAATAATATTTTATTAAATTATTTTAAAATTAAAAAAATATTGAAAGAGTAAAATTAGGATGATAAATAGTTTAAAATTTCAAAACATTTCCCTTTATGATCCCATTGTAAACTTATAAGTAAAATTATAAACCTTTAATATTGAATCATTCATTACCACTATTAAGGTTAAATTTGGATAACAAAGGGGTTAAAATAAAATATAAGGTTTAAAATGATATCTAAACCTAGAAAAATTTTATTGGATGATTATATTAAGAACATATATACCTTATATTATAATGCATTTCTTACTAGAAACATTTAACATAATGTAGACATATATTATATTATAGTATTTCTTGTGTTTACAAAATTAATATTAATAATATTTTATAATAAAAAATATTTTATTAAATGATTAAAAATTCATAAAAATATTATTTTCATCCAAGTGAATGAAATATAGATTTTAATATCAACTATAGTTTATTTATTATTTAATTTTCCTTTTATAGTTACTTTTTAGACCCCAAAAGAGTAAAAAACTATGATATCGTAATAATCTTCAAAAGAGTTAACATAGGTGAAAACTAAGAAACAAGGGTTCAAAAATTAGATAAACTTGTATAATCACTATTATATGAGATTATTTACACTCATAATCGTATTTTATTATAATTATATCTATTTTGGACTATTTTTCCATGAAAATTAATTTATATCAATTTAATACTTTATGTGATTCTTAGAGTTCCACTACCCTCACAACCCCTTATATCTTATATTTACACCTTGATGAGAAACCTAGATCAACAATGCCCCAAAAAATTATCTACTCTAATCCCTTATCCATGTATTCAATGTTTTTTTAATACACTATTATAAGGGTATTTAAGAAGGGATCTAAAAGAATTCTACCAAAGAAGAGGTAATCCTATTTACCAACTCTTTAATGTTTATTTCTATTTATACTAAATATAAATTTATTATAAACATGATGAAATAATAAATGCAGCATAATATATAGACTTATATGTTATGATGATTATGGGACGACTATTTTCCATCGCATCTCTATCATATGAAAAGAGAAAACTCTACTCATGCATACATACAACTTACCATCTCCTCATAGTGGTGTGGTTCATCTTTCATCACTAATTAACTTGGATGGTTCAAAAAATTTGAATAATGAATATATATGATATTTATGACATAATTATCCTTCTATAATTATAATATCATATATACCTTCTTAAATTATAATCTTTTGGAAAAAAATAACGTCCCTAGTGCATATATGTGGACTTCCATCTCCAAGAAGCACAATAAAAAGGGGATTAACAATTGTTTTTTCATGGACTAGTTGTAGTTTAAACCTCATTGTAATAGTATAGTAGTGGATACTAAAAATACGACATATTTCATAGTTTCAAGTCATTTAGAAACAGTTTCTTTAAATTTTTAGCGGTTTTTTATGTGTCATTTTTGTAGAATTTAGTGGAGGGTTCATATTTATTTAGTGTAATTTATTTTATTAAATAAAAAATATCTAAGATAAATATTAATAAAATGAATCAAATAACCACTGAACATATTATTGGTGGTTTATTTTAGAGGTGTTTAATTGTAACAGACATGAAACATATTTTATTTAATATATTTAGAAGCGATTACTAATATTTGTCTCTAAATTAGATTTGATTTAAAATATTTAATAAAAAAATATAAATATAAAAAAATGATATTGTAACGCCCCGACCCCAGTTACCCAGAGTCGGTGCATTATTACATAACATTGGCATGATCACAAGAAAGATCAAATCTCGAAAGACCGATTGGTTTAGTAGCCTTGGAAACACTAGATATATTCATAAGTTTTACATTACATCATAAAATGAAAAACTACTACAACAACATAATGTTTCCACAATCCACACTATTAACCCCTCATAAAATCCCTGCAGGTCATTCATAACTTACTTCTTCACATCCTGGGAAAAATAAAACATAGAAAAGGGGTGAGCTCAAATGCCCAGAAAGGATAACAATATAGCGGAAACTTTCATAAATAAAAATAAACATTTAAGGCAATGTATAACTAAAACAAAAGCCTTTTAAATATGAACTTTCAACATGGTATGACATAAATAAAATGAAATAATGCCATTTACTTATTCACATGGATATTCTACTAATCGAATAATCACATGAAAAAATCAAAAACCACTTTCATAATGTTGGAATGCATAATGCCAGACTATCATAACCACATAGCCAAGGCCTCGTGCCAAGACTACAAATAAGATTTTGTCAAGGCCTTGTGCCAAGACACTAGTTTGTCTCATGAGACCTACCGATGCATCGAGGAGCTATAGCGGGCTCCACCCGTCACATATTAAGTCCAATGCATTCCCATATGAAAAGGTTTAAATATAACATAAACATTCGTATTAAAAATAGCATACAAAATGTCAATAATATCACCATAAACTATGAATGGTATAAAAATAGCACATCCACAGTCAAACATATCACAAAACCTTCAATACAATATAGAAGTTTTGTATCATAATAAATCAACTTCAAATAATCTTAAAATCCATCAAAGGATGTTGACATAGATGAAATCAAAATTCTTTTTAAAGAAATATCTCCTTTTATTTTGAAATAATTTAAGATCCATATAAAATAAAACATTTTATTTGAAAATATTCTTATAATCTTGTAAGGGAAGCTTTGAAGATTTTATAACGGCGGAAAATAGCCGCACCCGCCGTATAAGTAAAAAAAACATTCTTACCTTAATTCTGTCGAAAAGGTTAAAAAGGACCTTGTTTTGAAAGCGACCTAAAGATTCCTTTATAATCCACTTATAAAAGTCAAAAAGGGTATAAATGACTTTAACTCATATTCTAGTAAATAGTAAAAATGTTTTGAAATGCATTTTTAAGAAACATGGATGTGGATGATAAAGAGATCCCAGTAGATTATTACGTATAAACAACCTTGGATAATGAAGAGGTTGTAAAGTAAACCCTTACCTTGTACTTTTCCTTGGTTGGGGTAGGTTAACCTCCTGTATAATGGTGAAATAGTTGTTATTAAATTATACAAGAATCATATATAATAATATGATATCATATATGATCTTTTAACATTGATTTGTTAATAATATCTTAGAATTATCGTCGTTTCGGGAGTTAACTTACTCATTTTCTTTTATATGTTTTGTTACATAAGCCATGGTTGTTGTATCTTATTCATATCCAGAATGATATCTAGTCCTTAAACATCATTTTTAAATCATCAAATGATAATTATACTTGAATGGATACGATGGAGAATGAATCTCATCGCGTTCGTGGAGACGGTAGTCCGTACGTACGCACGAGCGAAAATATCATTCTTTTGATATTAAAATAATATATAAATGGATGGTATATCATATATAAAGAATCATTAACATGTTATATTTATTATTTATATGAGTTACACATCATTATTATACCCATCCAAATAATAATATATTGAATAACAATTACACCACGGCGTGGAGACGGTAAGCCGTACGTACGCACGTATGGTGAAATGTTATTCAAAGGGTGGATAGAATACTGAATATGGTTGTACCATATTTATAATAACATCACAGTATATGTGAGATACTGGAGTTATTATTTTAGAATGGTAAGAACAAAGGAAGAAGAAGTGAAAGAAGAAATGAACTCGGAGAAGGGTGGTGAAATCATTACCTCTTCTTCGGGTTCTTCCTTTTGATTTGATCAAAAGGGCTCCTTAGGTTGGCTTTCTGATCAAACTAAGGCCTCTAGGTTGTAGTGAGGGATGTTGGGAGAGTATTTGGGCATATTGTGGCGGAAACAAAAGGCTTTGAAGGTGTGAAGAAATGAGAACGAGGAGTTCCCTTTTATAAGAGGGGTGAGGGGCACCTTTGGAAAAGCTAGAAATATTAATTTATAATAAATTCATATTAGGTTTCTAATGGCTCCAAAGCTTATTATTCAAAGGTTAAGGTGGGGATAGGTCGAAAACCACTCAACCAATAGAATTTAGACAGGTTTGGGTACTTATATTAACCTTATCTTTAAGTATTAACTCTAAGTTAATTAGTTTCACTTTTACAATGTCTCTTTGTATTTTTATATAATATGGTTAATAAAATTACTATATACATCCAAGCGACCCCCAAGTGGTACATTAATGATGAACCTATCATGATATAAGTCTCTTGGCCGAACCTTAGATTTTTAGGAATTTAATATCAATTAATAATATAATATTTGTTTTAAGAACTCTTTTATGTCAATTTTGACACTATTCAATAGTTGATTTTTGTGAAACTCATAACATCTTTATTACTTCTAACAAAGTCAATTAAATCAATACTAATATATCATATTATCCTAGAAAATTAGTTTAATTCATTAAAAGTTTCATATTATATTTATTTGGGTATTTATAATATAAATTATTTTAATTTTTCACTATTATAGTAATTACTGCATCATCATTGTGTCATAAATAAAATAAATTATTTAATGTATAAAAAATATAAATAAAATATAATTATGTAGGAAATCGTTTTAGCTTTCTAATGAATATTTATAATCTAAAATCAAACATATATAACCCTATGTAACAATTGTTTTTCTAAAAGATATATGCTTGTGTCATTTTTGTATTCATTTTAACTTAATTAAAATAAAGTGTCATTATCACTTACAAGTGGATCCATGAGGTCCCAAAATAGACCCAAAGATGCCCATGGTCGACCATGTATCAACCAATAAGGTTAAGACACGTTTTAGGGTAATTTTGTATTATTATAATATTATTTTTTAACCCTTATTTACCGGATTTACCCTTAACCATGGTAAATAAAATATTTACCGCAGTAATTATTCAAAATGTCTAAAAATAAAAGTTACCTATTTACACAATTTGAACATCCTGATTACAAATATGGAATCCATTTTCCTAAATTCAAAACACAGAAGTGGTAGAAATTAATTTAAAATTAATTCCCGCTGTCAAAACAAAAAGCGTGTTTTTAAGAGATAATAACTATCAAAAGATTGACACTCGTTTATGTTCGGTTTAATTGTAAAATTATGTCCAATGACCAAAATTATATTAAATGGTAAAACTATATTCTAAATACACTTTAAAACCACTCAAATTCATAATTTATCACTATTAATTATTTTGATTAAAAAAGTTGATTTTAATTAAAACTTAGTAATTTTCACTATTCATCAAAATATGAAAGTTATCCGAAATGTACCAAAATTTCACCTTAGGCTAAATTCGATATTCCGAATCCAAAAATGAAGTCCATTTTCAAATATAAAATATATATAATTTCAAAAAGTAGGTATTACTATTCATAACGGCTAGTTTGATTAGTTATGGTGTGTTAGAACTCGGTGTTGCGTACAACACACGCTATCACATTATTCAAAGAGAAGCGTACCGTAGAAGCTTGGGGTGTTACATATATGCAATAAACTAAATAATTAATATATTATAAACCCATCATACATACTTCATACATCTATAGTCATATATATAAACATTCACAATCATTATTACCTCTGTCTCAGTCAACCTATACATCTGTCAACTAATACATCAATAATCAATATATACATATAAAATATGTATAAAATCCCATGCCTAATATACATCCATTTCATGACCTCCACAATGTCTATCTCTCTCTAAATATCATCAACTGAAACCATCAATTTTATCTCATTAACTGTAAAAAAATAAAACAAAGATTAAAATTAAACATAATAAATCATAATTTTTCTAGAGTTATTGATAACATTTTAACATACCACAGAAACTAAGAACCATCATTATTGCCTTCTAAATATTGTCATTTATCATAATCATCAACATTATACCTAATGCTGGCATCTTCCAGCTATGATGAAAACCTGAACATTTAAGAAAATAAATGTTAAATAGAAAAGTCAAAAAATATATCTAGAATGCTGCACAATTTTTTTTTAATTTTTTAATCAAAAAATATAAAATTTAACTTAAAAAATATAATATATAATTAAAAAAGACATAAAAAACATAAAATTTCTTATTTATGATAAGATTCAACACTTGAAACTGAAAAAGGTCTTAATAAAAATTATAATTTATGTATAAAGTGACATGAAATGTGCTTAAAATTTACTTAATAATATTTTTTAAAGACATTGTAATGAGGTCATTTTCTATGGTTTGGACCATTACATGCAAATTTTGGTGTTTTCAAACCCTAAAAATACATTTATGCCCATCCAAGGAAAACCATAATATAGAATGGCTTACCTTCAGTAATTGAATTTCATAATTTAGTATACATTCTTTGTTCCACAATTTTAGGTAAATCCAACAGTGTGTTCCTAGTTTTGACCCCCAAAACTTGTTTTTAATGGTTTTTGTACCATTAAGAATAATTTACCGACTAATACCGACAAAAAAACACGTCAGATTAATGTTTTTTCTGTGTGTACATGTCCAAATTAATTCATTGGTTCTTTTACCAAGATTCCACATGAATATGAATTTGTTTTCTATGATTTTGATCTTTCCACACACATTTAAGTTTTTTAAATGTCTAAAAAGGTGTTAATGGATATATTAGAAAAACCATAATATATAATTACATACCATCAGTTCCAATATTTCAAAAATCAATCTATGGTTGTTTTACCCTAATTTTAGGGAATTCTGACATTATTTTCATGGTTTTGAAACTCCCAACACTTGTTTTTAGAGATTTTTTCACCTTTAATAATTTTTTAATGAGTAATTAAGACAGAACCACACATAAAATTGATGTGTCGTCTATGTGTACATGTCAAAAATAACTTATAGGTGGTTTTTCAAATATTCCACTTCAATCTGTGGTAGTTTTCTATTCTTTTGACCATTCCAAACATGTTTTATTATTTTTAAACATTAAAAACATGTTTATGGAAATATTGGGAAAATATTAATTTGGAATGACATGAAATCAGTGCCTATATTTTAAAATTAAATCTACAGTTATTACCCATTTATTTTACTATAATTTAGCATTGTTTTCCTAGTTTTGACCACCTGAAACTTGTTTTTAAAGTTTTTTTTAACAATAAAAATTGTTTAGCTTGTAATTATGACCACATCGCTAGAAATATTGATGTGTTTTTACTCTTTGAACATAAAAAATAACTCAATATTTTTTTCCCATGATTTCATATCAATATGGGGGTTTTTCTATGATTTTTTCTATTCTATTAATGTTTTAGTGTTTTTAAACACTAAAAACATGTTTACAATCATCCTGGGAAAACATAATTTGAAATGATGTTCCATTAGTTTTTACATTTCAAAATTAGATCTACGGTTATTTATCCTTGATTTCAAGGAAATTTAATGTTTTTTTATTAGTTTTGACCTCCCAAAACTTGTTTTTAAAGGCTTTCATGCCTTTAAGAAGTGTTTATCTTGTAATTATGACAGTAATGCATGTTAAATTGACCTATTGTATGAACATACACATCAAAAACAACTCATATGTTGTTTTACCATGATTAAGTATCAATATAAGGTCATTTTCTATGCTTTAAACCATTACACACACATTTCAGTGTTTTAAAACTCTAAAAATGCGTTTATGGGCATCTTGGGAAATCCGTAATTTCAAATGAAATGTATTAAATTACTAAATTTCACAATTAAATATACAATAATTTTCCCATGATTTCAAGGAAGAATGATGTTGTTTTTCTAGTTTTTACCCCTAAACTTTTTTTAAAGATATTTTGTATCTTTAAGAAGTGTTTACAAAGTAATTCTGACTACACCGCACATCAGATTAACGTATTATTTGTGTATACACATCAAAAATAACTCATCAGTGGAAGTACCATTATTTAAGATAAATTTGAGATTATTTTAAATGATTTAGACCATTCCAAATATGTTTTAGTTTTTTAAAAAACTAAAAATGTGTTTATGATCATCCTGGGATATTTTATGGAAATATGATGTTGTTTTTCAAGTTCTGACCCCCGGACATGTTTTTAAAGGATTTTTTTGTATCTTTAAGAAGTTTTTACTGAGTAATTATGTCTAAAACACACATTAGATTGAAATATTTTGTACGTTTACACATAAAAAATAACTCATCAGTGGAAGTAACATTATTTAGGATAAATATATGGTGATTTTCAATGCTTTAGACCATTCCACATATCTTTTAGTGATTTAAAAAACTAAAAAATGTGTTTATGACCATCTTGGAAAAACCATAATTTAAAATGAAATTTTTTTCATTCCAACATTTCCAAATTCCATAAATGATCATTTTCCCCTAATTTTAGGGAAATAAAACATCATTTTTCTGGTTTTGACCCCTCAAAAATTGTTTTTAAAATGATTTTATACATTTAAGAAGTGTTTAATGAGTAATTTCAACCACACAACATGTCAGATTGATGTTTTTTCTACAGGTAAACATAAAAATTAACTCAATGGTGGTTTAATAATTATTTAAAATGAATCAGAGGTTTTTTCTATGGTTTTGACTCTTCAACGCATGTTATTTTGTTTTAAAACACCAAAAACACATTTATAGACATCCCAGAAAAACTATAATTCAAAATGACATACCGTCAATTACTATATTTAAAAATTTAATATACGGTAATTGTCCCCTAATTTCAAGAAAATCTAACATTTTTTTAGTTTTGACCCCTGAAAATTGTTTTTAAAGTCTTTTATACCTTTAAGAAGTGTTTAATTAGTAATTCTGACCACACTACTTGTTATATTTATGTGTTATTTATGCATATACATAAAAATAAACTTATCAGTGGTTGTACCATGATTTCATATTAATATATCTTTTTTTCTATGTTTTTGACCTTTCCAAAACATTTTATTATTTTAAAAAACTAAAAATGTGTTTGAATCCATCTAGGAAAAACTGTAATTTGAAGTGAAAAGTCATATGTTTGTACATTTGAAAATTAAATATATGGTTGATATCCCTTTATTTATAAGAAATGCGATGTATGTTTCCAGGTTTTGACCCCCAGAACTTGTTTTTAAAGGATTTTATCCCTTTAAGAAGGGTTTTCCATGTCAAAATAGAGAGACTAAACATTGATTGTTTTCAAAATTATGGATAATGATCTATAATAAATTTTTTACATATAAGAATAAACTAAATGTCAATCTAGCACAAGATGTGGTTAGTATGAATTGAAATGTGTTTTTTCTATATAAAAGTTTCATTATAGTTTTATTTATGGATGTTGTATATGTTCACTTTAAATGTCTGAATGATCTGTGAAATTTAGAAATTTACTTGGAAGGGAGATCTATAAGGCTGTAAATCTCCATCGGGATCATGCTGGTCATCCACTAAAATAGAAAAGATAAAGCATTTTCTATTTGTGATCACCACTGATCTTGTGTTTTCCTATAAGTGTATTGTTCTTTCACTTTTTTATTCACACTTTCAATTTAAAATTTTGATTCACAATCAATGGATCTATTAAAACCTCCACCTGGTTTAGCAGTCACAGATGATACTTCCCTACCAAAGGTAGTTGATGGATTATTCCCAAAACCCATCCCCCATAAATTTCTAGGATACTCCTTCCCTAGAACTATTCCAACTACATTGTTTTGGGAAACTGTTGGTGATTACAGATGGTTCACATCCTGGTCTTCTTGAATTTAAACTTGTTAATAAAATAAAATTAAAAATGATTTTCGACAATATAATAACTTCATAATATTATCTAATTGATAATAAGAAATGATAATGAAAAGTATATACTCCAATATATTGGGTATTTTCATTTACAAAATTTCAATGTGGATTCCTATGCATATTACACCACATCTATGTTCATCTAATATAGTGAAAAAATTCATTATCCTTTATAAAAAAATATAAACAAGTTATAAAAAACCTTGAGTTATAATAAATGATATAAATAATAATAAATAAAATACAAACCAAAATTGATCTTTTTCTCGAAAAACTATAAGACCCTACAATGTGAGGAATATAATTCTTCTCATGATACATAATATTTTTTAGATAATTCCTATAAAAAATATAAACATTAAGAGAAATTATAATTTTATTATCATTATGTTATTAATATAAAATAAAATATGAATTTACCTCATGATATATATCTTTGTTGACATCGAAAAATAGATTTCATTACTCATGAGAAATGCATTCAACTAATTTCTCTTACATATATCATTATCTTAGATAAGTGTCATTAATCTCATGCCATAATATAAATTTAAAATTTCTCTATTTATTACCCACAATTTTTCAAATTCCATAGGAATAAAATAGAGTCAGGTACATGAAAATAAAAAAAATCTTGAAATAAAAATGTAACACTTTATAAGTTTATTTTGAAGTTTTACTAATGTCTTTAAAATTAGTTATCAAGGAATATTAAATTAATATTACTTTTACTTGAGTATGAAAGACCTAATTTTTCCATGTTGTAGGAATATGCCTCCAATAATTATAATTAATGGTAAATCTAACCGTCTCGTAAGAAACCTGCCTGAAAATCTACCCATAGATTCCAACAGTGTTATGGGTAGGCAGCCTGAACTCATAAAATAGAATTATAATATTGAATTCTATTAGGTCTCATACATCTTCCATGTTCATATTTATATACCTTATATGGTTGTGTTTATCTGTTTGAGAGATGCATTAAGGAATTAATTAAATAAAATGTTTTTTTGAAAAATGACATACATACCAGTAATGGTATCTCACAAATATCTCCTAGATGGAGGTGTGACCAGTTACTCCATCACTAAAGGTTAATTAGGCAATGGTATAATAATAACGTCTAAAGAAATGGATGGATCTCTAGTAGTATTGGGCATAACAGAATCACCGAGTTCCCTAAAAGAAGATGGTAGGGGCATTGTGCTCTGAGATAATGATTGGCTAGGATCCTAAATTTTTTTTCCTCAGTATTCCTACATTTCAAATGGTTAAGGTATATTAAATGTATAAAAAATTTAAAACTAAAATCATTTAAAAAAAGTTGAATATTATATATATGTATGAATAAAATTTCTATTAATATGATCATTTATGTTTGTAAAAAAAATTATATTGTCATTATTTTAGATATATCAATTTAATTTATTAGTTAAATGATACCAAACATTAATAAAAAAATTCAAAAATAATATTTTTATAATTATCCTGATTATCAACATTAATCATAGTAACTATATATTTATTCCAAAAAAACACTAGAATTATTACAAAATATGATAATACCGATCTAAAATTAAAAGCACATTTTATAGATATAATTTCAACTGTTGAAGAAAAATAATTTTTTTAATTTAATTGACTGAATCAATATCTTGATTAAAATATTACATATGTTTAGAAAATTATATAAAAGTATTTTACTAATACAAAAATGTATATTATTTATTTATTATATATATATATTTTTAAAATATAAAAAGGATTAAAAAAGTTAATCCATTATTGCATTATGGTAATGTAATGAAAGTAAATGTTTTAGAAAAAATTGTATTTTTCACTATTTAGTTACAAACAAATTATTTTCAAAAACTATGAAAAATTATTCAATAGATAATATTGGAATGTTTAATCAAAAAATAATTTTTATTTTATAAAATTAAATTTCATAATCATTATAATAAAAGATTATACGTATAATGAAATGTGTTTTGGTAGGAAAATTATTGTTACAAAAATGTTCAACTCTATATGTTCTCACGATATGTTATGCAAACCAAAAATATTCAACTCTATATATCTACCATGACTATAAAAGATAAAATCCTCCCTCTAACACTATAGAGGATGAACCCTATAGAACACCATCCGTTCAGGATGTACATAGTATCTATATTTCCAATTTTAAATATTTTATAGATTAATTATAATCATTCTGAAGAAATAATGATGAGTTATAATTAATACTAAAGGGGTAAATTTTATAGGCTCTCAAATATTCCCTATTTATTAATTCTCTAGTTTTTTAACAAACCATTTTCTATATTATTTGGAAGCATATATCAAATGATATCTATTCAATTAATCTAGGGAATGAATATTCTATAAGTGTGATAACCAAGTCCATACCCATAACACCTTTAACCCCATATGATATTCCTTATAGAAATAAACTCCCAATTAGGGTGTTTTCTAGGAGAAAATAAATTAGGACACAACTAAAATTATATATTAACATATCAGTAAATTGGAATCTAATACCCTGTATACATAAAATAAGAATTATATAGATAAATTATAGGAAAATAACCCCTTGAGGAATAATATATTTATGGTGATTATGGGGGGATAATGCAACATTTAGAGGGGGTCGCATCATCTCTCAGGAGGGGAACTGAGAGGGGGACATGAGGGTCATGATCATCGCTGAGGATGGAGGTTTATTGTAGGGGTTGTGGGAATTGGGGTTGCCAATTAGGTGGCTAGGTTGGGGTCACCGATGGGGAAGGGAATGAAGGAGGTCAAGGGAGGGGGGATTGGGTTCAGGGTCATATAGAGGGAGGGAGAGGGATAAGAATTTTGGATATTTTATAACATTTCACACTGGTTCAATTGAAATTTCTTCTAATTATTAAAAAAATTATATTTCTACAATTTTATTAAAGAACCACTATATTATTATTTTTAACTGGATTTATTTCATGGCATTTACTAGAACAATGACAAATAAATCGCCACTATTAGTTCTTTTTTTATAATGAAGTGATGGGATCAATTTTTTATATTTTATTTAAATGGATGGAAATAAGGATATATTTAAATATTATATATTTTACAATAATGTTTCTAGAAATGTGTATTTTTATTTACCTTTCTTTTTTTTCTATCCGTGAAAAACTGAAAATAGCGTTCATTTGTTTATACAACCTATTGTATTTATAAATGATGTAATTCATTTTTCTATTTATTCCATTCATAGATGATACCAAAATATTTATATATTAAATATATATAAAATTTATATCATGATTATAATTTTATAGAAGATTTAAAAAAGATCAAAAGTGCAAGGATCCAAACTGCTGAACTAAAACATAAATAAAAAATTAGTCAGTTAATGGTCAAAATTGATGATGATAATAAATAATTATTATTAAAAGTGAATTGAAATGTTATAAGTGGATCATATGTGATAATATAAATATTTATATGGTTAGGTTATTGAATTATAATAATTTTTAATAAATTTAATAGGAGGTAAAAATCAATTATGAAGAAAGTCAGTCCTGAAGTGAGGGTTTTTTTTTCAATCTCAACCTTATTCAGGATTTTTTATGTTTAAGTCTCCATTGGGGGAATTATAAGATATTTCTATCTTAAAACCCAATTTTTGGATCAATTAATTTCCTAAATTTATAATTTCTTCCTTTAATTTACCTCTTTTAATTTCTCAATAGACCAAAAAAATATTTTTAATGAAAACTGACATTGTTTTCAATTCAGTTTGGAATCATTTTATTCCATTTTTCATATTTTCATTAAAGTGGTTTAAGAATTAATCTACTATTAAATTATGATGGCTTAAATTAATTTTTACCATTTTTTTATTTTTATAAAAATAACTTCAAAGGAATCTTCTTATAATTTTCCAAATGATGTGTTTTTTTACTTTTTACCAAAAATGTGAAAAGAATATTTGTTTTAACATACTAAAAATAAATGAAATTTACCACCTCCATGAATGAAAATTTCATTGAAGATTATTTTACATGTTTCAATGATTCTTTTTAAAATAAAACTTTTTTCATAATATTTTGGAAAATTTTAATATTGAATGTGAATTCGAAAGTGAAAAGTGTATTTTTCTCAATAAAATTTTTAATGATACTTTTTGGTATTTATATCCATCAAAGACAAAAAACCGTTCCTTTACTTATTCAATACTAGGGATATGCTGTTGTAATACCCTCCTTGTTATTTCTATGGATTATTTATATTTAATTTAACTGGGGAAAGTATTAACATTCTGTATGCTAGTTCATTGTAGACTATAATTTTTTATTATTAAAGAAATTTGATTAAGTTATATTGATTATTTATAAGAGGAATTAATTGTAATTTTTATGTGAATGTTGGGGACCATTATCACCCTTTGATGCATCGATAGGCCTCATGAGATAAATTATTTTGGGTTTTTGGCTAAGGTCATACCCATTTATGTAAGAAGTCTAGTCATGAGGCCGTGATGGTAAGTTTATGATGACATGCATTAAGTTTTTCATAATTATGGAATCATTTAGTGATATAAATGTGAATATTTTTATTTTTATGATATATATGGATATGTTTTAAGCTCTTGTGATTATTTATGTTGAAATATGTTATTATAATCTATTTTTCCTTGTTATTCTTCATGATCAAGTTATTTATTGAATGGAAATTATTTTTAGTTATTTACCTTTACATATTGATTACTTCTTATTTAATAATGATATATTCCACTATATGTAACCCTCACTAAGCAATTTAGCTCATACTTATTTGGTTTTCTTTTTTTAAGATATTAATAATGAATCTTTGAATGAGTTGAAGGACGCAAAATATTTAACTTAAATATGTTTTTATATTATATTTAAATTGTAAAATTTGAATTAGGGTTTTATTTGGTATACCAAGTCTACTATACGATTTAGTCCTTTGGGATGTGACAACTTTATCTAGTGCTAATGTAATGAAGTAACCACCAGCTCTGGGATACTAGGGTTGAGCTCTTTCTAAGATCACTAGTAGAAGGATCTTTGTAAAACCCTATGACTTTAATATATTTTTATCTAAGAATAAAATTATTATTTTTTCTATATTTCTTTATATGACATACCAAATTACGATTATGTTATACACAATAATGAGTTAGATTGCGTTACACGCAATATTGAATGATACACCTATTTTAAAACTAAATTTTGACACTTTTCTAAATTTTATTTTCTAAAATAAACATAATTTTTTAATTCATAATGTCAAATTTAGCTGGTGGTGATTTTTTTTATTTTTCTGAGAAGTTTCATTTTGTTAATGAATAGTGAAAAATATTACATTTTTATTAAAAATTACATTTTCATTTAAATTATTATTAATTATATATTATATATTAAATTTGTAATTAAATTAAAAATATACCAATTATACATTGATTAATACAATTTAGAATCATTATAATCATTTTTATATTGAAATTGGATATAAAGACTTGTTAAACTTTTGAATGTTTTTACTTTAAAACCCCGCTTTCTTACCCCATTTGTGAAATTAGTGTTAAAAATATTTTAGCCACTTCTATGAATTTAATTGGAAAAATGGAATTTTTTTTAATAATTATGATATTTTTATTCTAATAAGATCAAATTTCTATTTATCCAAAAAGATTAGTAATAGTAATTAAAATTAATTATAGCGATTATGGAAAAATTAAGCATAACAAGGGAAAAAACCTTAAACTTAAGAGAAAAAATGATCTATAATCCTATCGAAAGGCCAGTTTCATCTAATATTTTGGCCATTTCCCCTATTTTTTTAATTATATGGGTTATTGGGACACATGTTCATGAAATTTTCTTATATGATAAGTTAAGTGAGAAAAAAGACAAAAAGGGAACATTTCTTACCTTTAAATTTTATAAAACTTTGAGATATGGAAAAACACCATATTTTGGGTTATGAATATACATAAGAAAAATAAATAGGTAATTTTTATCGTAATAACATGTTATTAATTTTTATATATGAATTAGTTACTTAATACACTTAATAAATGCCTTGGAAGTGATTATTTAGTTAATAATTTACTAAAATAAATGATACTATAAATATTAAAAGTGAATTAAATTGATTGAATAATTGTATTTAATTAATTTTTTTGATGAATATATCTTTATACACATATTTTAAATTAATATATTTTGAATAAAATATTGTTTTGTTTTTTTTAAATAAATATTAAATAAAAAATGTCAAAATTGACCTTAATGTTATTTTATAATAAATGATATCCTGTTAAATAATTTAATATAATTGAAAAAATTTATTATTATAATCTATTTTTAAGTATTAATAAATATAAAATATTTTTTATTAATGTTCCAATTTATCTTTTATAATTAACATATTGACCCATATATTTTAAAAACATTATTAGCATGGTCTAGGAAACTAGTGTTTTTGTGCATTACATGCGCTTGTTTTAAAATGAACTTCCAAAAAAATTGGATTGTTATTTTTTAAACTAGTTATAATATTTATAATACAATGGTTCTACATTTTTTAATAAATATAACATTAATTTTTCCTTAATGGTTAAATTACTTTTATTAAAAAACAAGGTAATTTAATAAAAACCAAAATGATAAAATTGGAGAATCTTAGATGTTAAGGAACAAAATTATAAAAATAGAGATATTATTCTATGTTGAAGATATTTATAGAAATTTATCCCCCTTTAATCCATTATTAGTTCATTTTGGAATCACATGAGTTGAGGGAGACCTCCCAATAGTGCTTATGTTTTGGTATTTACAAGAATGCCCCTCCTCCTCCGCTATAAAATGAAAAGAACTATTACCCTTTTCACACATCTCAAGAAACTTTTCTTTGACCAATATCTACCCTAATATCTCATAAACATACCTCCCATTAAACTAGAATCCTAACATTATTTATAAATCCCTCCAAGTAATCCCTTTGGTGCAAACCAAAAGGAGTTACCCTAATAAGAGGTAACATCCTTCCTCAAGCTCTTTAGTATTATTTTTCTTTACACTCCTTAAAATATAATTATTACATGATTATATAAAAATACCAGTGTTATAAAAACACTAATATATTTTTATGTTAATTTTTCTACCTTCACTTACACACACTTTTATCTAATGGGTAACAAACTCACAGTTTTTGTTTACGGTGAACTATCATGTCATGAAAAGAAGTTGTTTGTTTTTACATTACCACCTCACTGAGGAGATTTATGATAGAAAAACTATTTATATATGATATATATGATATTTATTATTTATTTATTCTTATTTAATCCTTTTATAAGGAATACCTTTATACTTTTAATTTTGTGTAAATATGATAACATCCTTTGTGGAAGTGTGGACGGTTGCCTCCTTTATGTGATGCGATACATTCACAGACTACAAGGAACTTACTAAGGATTGTATTTTTTTAAAAAAAATTGTGACATAAAAGAAATATATATGATATTAATTAAATAATTACCTTTTTTGAAATAGGACGCATCATTTTCCTTATTTCCTTTTTTACACTTTAAAAAGTGACAACATCATTTGTGGACGTGTGGACTACCTCCTCCCCGATGCGATGTGATTACTTTAACATATAAGAAATTATATATATTAGTATATATGATTAAATAACATTTTATTTATGATATAATTATACTTATTTAAATATATAATGTTACTTACCTTTTTTCTATAACGATCACTGAAAAATGGGAACGATACTCATGTATATGTACTGCCTACCGTCTCCACAATTGTAATGTTGAATCAATTCTAATAATAATATTTAATGATTAGTTTTAAAAGTATAATTTATGTATAAATATGATAATTATTTCATTATTATTAATCTGGAGATGTTTATATAATGACCTCATGACCATATTTTACCTACCAAAGTCGTTTTTGACACATAATAAGTGAAGTAAAATTAATAATAAAAATTAATAATAAAAATTAATAATTTTATTATAAAAGTAAATAATTAACAAAATTTTATTATTTGGGAATATAAAGATACACGTGACAAGTCAGGCTCAAGGTAAGTTATTTTATCTCAATTTTCAATCTATTGAGACTTATTTGTTGTCATACACCAATTCACATTTATATGGTGTATATAATTATATTTGAAATGTTAAATCATGAATATCCATATTCTCATGATATTATAAGGTTAATTTAGTTTTATTCCTTCATGGGGGCTATGATTCAAATGTTTCAAAGTGGTATGAGACAATTTAGAATGTTTAATGATTATTTTCCTCAAAAATTATTTAATGATATTTAAATGGTATTTCCATTCATCAACATCAACAACCCTTGTTGTTACATTTCTTATACTAGGGATTTTTTTATAAAACTATATTATTTATTCAATATGGATATTTGATGATAAGTAACACTATTTATTAACTAAATCAGATATTCTAAATATGAGGAATGCATTGGATTTTATATGTGTTGGGTGGGGTCTACTATAGCCCCTCGATGCATCAGTAGGTTTCATGGGATGGACTAGATATATTTTTGGCCAAGGTTTTAACCATTTATTATATTTTGGGCATGAATCCTTGACATTATTAGATTCTTATCATGAATCCTTAATGATATTAGATTCTTGGTATGAATCCTTAAAAGTATTAGATTCCTGGCCTAAAGCATTGAAAATATGTTTTAAATATCAACTATTATGCATTCCATCATTTTTTCTTTAGTTATTGTTATTATATATTATTATTCAATTAGTTATAATATCCATTGTCAAATTTCATTCTTAAATTATTGATTAAATGGCATGCATTTTAGTTATCTACCTTCCCATATTGATTATTTCTTATCTTGTTATTTTAATGGAACGTGTTATCAATTATTTACCTTGATATGTTGATTATTATCATTGATTAATTATTTTTTTTCCTTTAATCACCATTACTAAGCTTATTATCTCACCCTTATTATGTTTCCGTTCCCTAGGTTATGAAGAGAAATCCTTTGAATGAGTTTCAAGGATGATGCTTATTTGATTTCATTATGTATCATGTTTGTATTTTCAATTTCCCAATGTTTTATTGGTATAATTTATCTAATTGTTTTTCCAAAAATACTAAAATTTTCAGTCATTTTGGATTTTATTTCATGTAATCACACCAATTTAATAAAATAATGAACATGCTTCGGGCTTCTGGGGTGAAGGTGTTATAGTTGTTAATAAAGGAAGTTTAGCAACCACCGTGGAATATTGATTTCAAAAACATATATTAAGTAGTATAAAAATAAGATAGAAATTAAGGATAAGTATAAAATAACATCTTATAATTCTGGTAAGGTGGATATTATGATGGTATTTCTAGAAATACATCACTATCTGGATACTAAAAGTGGATGTGGTTATGGTATAGAAGTACCTAAGAGTAACAAATCTAACAAGGTGTGTCAGGCCTGACTCAAAATAACCTATTACATGACAATAGGCCTTACTAAGAACATGGGTTTAGACTCCCAACGAATAAACTTAGGATAATTCATATTTTCTTTACAAAACATTATATAAAATTTAAAGAAATCATAAATAAATCAAGTTTATGATTAGGAGATTAACTTTGAATAAGTATTTAAATTTAGGTTAAGTGATATTCAATATTTATAATTTTATAAAGTTCATAATTTTATGAGATAATATATTATGATCCATTTTCTAGAATTGGCCCATAGAAGGAAGAAGTGTATCAACACTCTTGGTCAATATAGAGTTTTTCCTACTGAGAAAGTTAGTGTAGCTGGTATTGGAACAAAGAAAGTTATGGATATATTTTTGTATATTAATCAGGTTATGACATGTAACCTTTCTAAGATAGAGAAACCTATTCCAAAAATGAGACTCTCCTAGGTTGGATTACATTATGCAATAGAGGCCCCCATCCTTTAGTGGGTATAATGACCCAATTATAGGAGAGTAATGAATTATGTTTTTGGAGAAGATATTTACATCATTAAGATGTGGTGAAAAGGAAAAGGTTATAATTACAATGTATTTTCTCAGAGATTATTCCGATTAGTGGTGGTCGTTGATCCGAAATAATAGATAAGAAGAGGAGATAGAACTCATGGAATGGAAATCTATTAAGGAGAAATTCTTTGATAAATACATCCCATATGATAAAAACATGAGATGAAGAGAAGGTTCCTTAGTTAAATGAAAAATGAGAAAGAAAATGTTGCAGAGTATTAATCTACCTTTACAATTTTATAATGGTATGATACAACTTTTTATACACAATATAGAATGCAAGATTGACCATTTCTATGAAGGTATTAAGCCATGTATTTGAAGGCAACTTAGGTCTCAAAAAATTTCCTCATAATATGAGATATTTTTATATGCTATCAAGAGAGAAAAACAATTCTTCAATTCTTATTTTATCAAAGGGAAGTAAGGGAAGAAAGGGGAAATAGAGAAAAATGTGGATAAAGGGAAAAAGGGGAAAAAGGATTTTCCAACATGTGGTACTTGAGGAAAGAAACACCTTGGTAAATTATTAAAATGTAAATGAGTTTAATTCATGTTTGGAGAAAAATTACACCATGCTTTGGATTGAAAGGGAAAGAAATAATTTTATAATGTTCAATGCTTCAACTATAAGGATATGGGGAACTATGAAAATGAATTCACTAAGCACTAAGAGAATATACCACAAAAGAACATAACAGATCAAGGTCAATCATATGTTATTGAAACAATAAAAGTGGAATTCTTAATGTAATTATGTATTTATATTTAATAAATATATTGTAATAATTTTTTTTGATGATTTTCTAATCTTATGATTTATGAATTATAAAAGGATTGTACTGTTGTACTTTTTCATTAAATATTTGAGATCATATATTGAATGGTACTCAGAAAAGTGACTCAGTACTAACTTGAACTTTTTAAAAAACGCATGGTTGAAGGATATATAAATCTTCATATGTTCATAATTTTGAGGCAATGATGTTTGGATAATGATATGATTAATATAGATAAATTAAATTGGATACTACTAACTACAATGTAAATGATTCTAAAGTGTTGGACCATGATATTTTAGAAATTTTAACCATTTATGAAATGGTTTAAGATGAAATTTGGATTTTTTTGGAGTTTCATGTATTACTTCACTATATGATTCAACCTATTCTAAGATATGAAGTATAAATAGTTAAAGGCACAATCAAAGGATAATATTATCTTAATAGATATATATATATACTTATATCCTTAGAGAGTGAAATAATATATCAACTCTATTAAAAATTGTATTCAAATATTTTTTTTACTATTATTATCATTTTTGATGGTCTAAATGAACTTTATTAACACCTCAGGTTTATGGTTTTGTGATCCATAACAGTCAGGTGAACATGTTCTCTATCACTCTCTATTAGAACATGATAGTTAGATACCTTTTCAATGTCCAGTTTTTTAGTAATGTTGTCCAATTTGAAAGCCCATTTTTGTGGAGAACATTACATTTTAAATTCCCACTTATTATAATAATGTGTTATTAACTATATTTACGATGAGGGTTTTTCAACAATACTATTTCCAAATATCAAACTTTTGAGTACTAATATCAAGTTTAAATTGTGAGAATGCAATTTAATTAAGGTGGGGAGAATGTAAGATCTGATGAAATTACTATATTTTTATTTTATAATAAAATTAATTTTGTTTCTGTCTTGATTTATACACAACACCAAGTTAAGATTACGCTACACACAAAATTGAGTTAGATTGTGTTACAAGCAAGACCAAGTTTTACAACCTTTTAATGAAAAACCAATTTAAAACTAAATTTTGACACTTTAATAAATTTAATTTGTAAAAAAACACCATTTTTGAATTTGGAATGTCAAAATTACCTTAGGGGAAATTTTTCGTATTTTTCAGAGAAGTTTTATTTTTTGATGAATATTGAAAAATACTACATTTTAGTAAACAAATTGCAATTAATTTAAATAATTATTAATGCTAAATTATATTTTAAATTGGTTCATGAATTCAGAATATATTAATTATAAATATATTAATCAAATTTTTGTTATTAGAATCAATTTTATATTTAAATTGTATGTAAATATTTATTGAACTTTTGAAGGATTTTACTTTAAAACCCGCTTTATTGCCACATCTGGAGGATTATCATTAAACATAATTTAGACACATTTGTTATTTGAATCTAGAAAACTGTAAATACATGGTTGAAAAATCATGATATTTTTATTCTAATAAGATAAACATTATTTTGGTCCCAAAAGATTAGTGAATGAAATTAAAATTATTTATAGTGATTAAGGTAAAACTAAGTTTAATAGGAGACTAAACCTTAATATTAAGGGAAAAAATGACCTATAAAATTGTTAAATATCAAATGGATGACAATATTTTGACAATATACCCTCTTGGTTCTAATTTTTCGAGTTAGTGAGACACATGTTCATGAAAGTTCCCTATATGATAAATTACATGAGGAAAAAGAAAAAATTAGAAAATTCCTTACCTTTAAATTTTATAAAGATTTGAGATATGGAAAAAATTCATATTTCTGGTTATAAATATCCTTTAAAAATATAAATGGGTTATTTTTATCATAATAAGTTATCATTATTTTTTAGAGACTAATTAGTTACTTAAAATTCATAAGAAAGGCCAATGCGGTTATTATTTAGTTAATAATTAACTAAAATTAATGATATTATAAATATTAAAAGAGTTGTCAATTGACTAAATTATTATCTTTAATTATTTTTATAGATGAATATATAATTTTAAACATCGGTTAAATTAATATATTCTAAATCCAATGTTGTGTTGATATTTTTAAATTAAAATTAAATAAACATTTTCTAAATTGACATTAATGTTATTTTACAATAAATGATATTTTATTAAATGATTTAAAATTAATAAAATTAATATATTATGAAGATTTATTTTTATGTGTTAATATATTTTCTATATTATATGTTAAAACACAAAATGGTATTTTATAATTAACATATTGATCCATAGATTGTAGAAACATTGTTAGCACGGTCCAGGTTAAAGCAGTGTTTTTGTGCGTTACATGCACTTGTTTTAAAATTAAGTTCCAACAAATATGAGTTTTTTATTTTTTAAATTAGATATTATATTTATAATATAGTAGGTATATCATTTATAATAAATATAACTCTAATTTTTTATTAATGGTTAAATTTCTTAGGTTATAAAACTAGGTACTTTCATAAAAACCGACATGACAAAATTTGGGAATCTTTGAAGTTAAGGACAAAAATAAAAAAATGGAATTATTTTTCTGTGTTAAAGATATTTTTCAACCATAGTTTACATTAAAACCATTATTTTTTCATTTTTAGGAATAATAGGAGAGGTATGCCTCCCATTATTTCTCTCCTTTTCTTATTTACAAGAATGTCACTCCTCCTCTACTATAAAAATGCAAGCACTATTCCCCTTCCTCACACCTCTCAAGGAATTTTGTCTCGACCAATATATTCCCAAATATATCTTCAAAATACATACCCTCAACCTAAAATCCTATCTTTGGGCATAAATCCATCCAAGTTTTTATTTTGGTGCAAACCAAACGGAGTTTCCGGAATAAGAGGTAACATCCTTCATCAAGATCTTTGGTTTTATTTCTCTTTACACTCTTTAAATGGTGATTATTTAATGATTATATTAAAAAAATAGTATCATAAATATACTTATATTTTAAATGTTAATGGTTATACCTAAAATTACACACACATCCATCAAAGGGGTAATGAACTTACCGTTCTTGTGTATGGTGAACTACCACCTCACGAACCAAAGTTGTTCATTTTCTTCATTTCCCACCTCACATGGGTGTAAATTATGATTGAAACTATGTTTATATATCATATATATGATATTTATTATTTATTTCTATTTCTGTAATTATTTTTTAGTACAAAAATTTATACTTTTCATTTTTTGAGAACCTGATAACATCATTTGTGGAAGTATGGACCACCGCCTCTTCAAAGGGATGTGATATGTTTACACACTAAATTGTATGTACTAATAATGGTATTAATTAAAAATATGTGACATAAATGAAATATATATTATATTCATGACATAATTTACTTTTTTAAAATATAATACATCATTTAATCTGTTACTTTTTTCACACACTAAAAGGTGATAATGTCATTCATGGACGTGTGGACTACTGCCTCCCTAATGTGACATGATTACTTTAACATCACAATAATTATATATATAGTATATGTGATTAAATAAAATATTATTTATGATATAATTATTACTCTATAAATACATAACATTACTTATGTTCTTTCCATAATGATCATTGGAAAATGGGAACGTTACTCATGCTTAAGTACAAACTACTGTCTCCATGATTGTAACACTGGTTCATTTTTCATAAAAATATTTCTTGATTTGTTTTAAAAGTATAATTTATGTATAGATGTGATAATAATTTCATTATTATTATTCGGTATATGTTTATATAATGACCCCTTTGACCATAGTTAATATAGAAAAGTCATTTTTGACACATCAACCGAATTTGGACAAAACACCTGACATAAACTTATTTGTTTAAGTAGTTTTATAAAACATTGTAATAAGTGAAGTAAAAGTAATAATAAAAATTAAAAAATCTATTAATAATGTAAATAATTAATATATGTTTATTATTCTTGAATATAAAGACACACATGACAAGTCATACTAAAGGTAAGGGATTTAATCTCTATTTACATTCCATTGAAACTTATTTGTTGTTATGGAGAAATTTAGTTGTATATGGTGTATATAATTCCCTTTTACTTGTTATATAATTAATAACATTATTATCATGATATTATAATTATAATATAATATTACTCTTCCATGAGTATTATGATTCAAATGTTTTAAAGTGGTATGATTCACTTTTGAATCTTTAATGATTATTTTCATTAATAATATTTTAATGATATTTAAATGGTGTTTCCATTCATCATCATAAAAAACCCTTGATGTTACTTTTACTACATGGGGGAATTATTGATAAGCCCATGTTATTTATTCAAGGTGGATATTTAATAACAAGGAACATTTTTTATTAATTAAATAGATAATTCTACATATGAGGGCAGTATTGGATTTCGTATGTGACATGCATAGAATTCTATAGACCCTCGATACATCAGTATGTTTCATGGTACTAACTAGATATGGTTTTGTCTGAGTATTTTTCCATTTATTAGATTCTTAGCATGAATCCTTAACGACATAAGACTCTTCTAATGAATCCTTGATAGTATTAGATTCTTGGCATGAAGCCTTGAAAGTATTAGATTATTAGCATGATACCATGATGATATTTTTAGTTATCCATCATTTCAAATTCAATAATTATGTAGTAGTTTATTATTATTATATGTGATTGTTAAAATAATTATAATATACATGTTTAAAATTCATTCTCAGAAAACGGCACGTGTTTTAGTTATCTACCTTTCTATATTAACTATTCCTTATCTAGTAATTTGAATGGCATGTGTTATCAGTTATTTACCTTGTTATGAAAATTTATTATCATTGATTTATTATTTATTATTCATTAATTAATCTTATTGAGTGTTTTAGCTCACCCTTATTATGTTTCCTTTCCCCTGGTTATGAAGAGAAATACATTGAATCAGTTTCAAGGATGTTGTTTATTTTATTTTATTATATATCTCGTTTGTATTTTCTATTTCCCTATGTATTATGGGTATCATGTATGTAATATTTATTTCCAAAACTGCTAAATTGATTGGTCAATCGATATTTTATTTCTTTTAATCCTTCCAATGTAATAAACTAATGCACCGGCATTATGATTTTTGTGTCGGGGCATTGAAATATTTCAATGTTATGACATTGGTATGATATATTTCATTGAATCTAGGTAAGTCATGGGATTATCCTAATAATTTAAATTTATCTTGTTTTGATGAAATGAATGGTGTAACATGTTATCCCATGGATACGTGACACATTCCCTGAACCAAAATTTCCCATGGGTGTTATGATTTCACATTTCATTTGTTTTATAGCATGATTTTATTGATTTTTTATTATTTAGAAGGAATGTATTGATGTGTACTAAGTGGTTTATTTGGAACTAGATAATGATAAATTTATGTGTTTACTGGGGTTCAAAGCCCTATATGTTCTAGTATTTGAATTTGTGGGAGATATTATGATTTTTGGAGGTGTGAGGGCTATGTTAAAAATTTGTAGCTTCCAAAAGGTTACTTCTGATAGATAAAGATATTATAATCTAGTGAAATTACCATATGGTGGATTAAATTACCAATAATTTGTATTAAATATTGGTTTATAATAATATAGTTGGATTATTTTATCAAGACTCAAAATATGATATTTTTTGGAAGATAGTAGAGGTTCAATTTTGGTGTGGTGGTTACTGCGTATCTAAAAGTTTGTCTACTAGTGTGTATGGTGGAAGTACTAGGGTATATTGATTTTTTAAGGAATGTTCAGTACCATTTCATGTTCGGTTGAATGTTTTGTTCATGGATCTGACAAAATAGAGCTTAGTGGATACTGTTGAATACTTCCATTGGTAGTCTTCATCCCTACATTATCTGAAATTAGTGGCTACTTAATGTCTCTATAATATAGCACGTCTATTGGGGTAAGGTCCTTTTAATGGACCAAAGGTAGAGAATACCAACATTATATTATTCTAATGTCTCTAATCCTAGAGAGTTTTCAAGTTCCATTAGATGGTGAGTTATTAAAAAACATGGTGGTTAGAAAAACGGAGTTTGTGATTTCAATTAGCTGAATGTTACAGTAAGGTGGCATGACTCATGTTTCTAAATTATGGTCTTAACAAAAATGTTAGAGTTATTACTTGGTTCATTCAATTTATGAGTAAATGGAATTTGGTTGGTTCTACTTCTTCATTGGACTAGAATTTCATGAGTAAGAAAGGATGATTTTAGTAGGCCTGATGGGGTTGGAAGGATATGTATGAAAGGTAAATTCCAAAGGATTGAAAATCCTACCGCTGAAGGGGTGGATTTCATGGTTTAAAAGTGTTCACCAACCTAATATGAGTTATGGGAACGGATTCTACGCTTTATCTATCAATATATAAGAGGGAGTAGGTGTAATATTTTAATGAAATCAAGAATACGATGGTTACGTCCTGATAAGGATTATATAGAGTGAACCACAATCCAATTTTATCAAAATATATTTATTATGTTCAGTGAATGGAGTGGATTTCAATATTTCCTTTTTGGATGGTGTGGGAGTAATTATTTGGGATTATTGTTATTGAAATGTGTTGAATGATCATACATTCTAGGACCATTAGGAGTAGTGGCATGATGTCTCATTCATTGAAGGGTGAAGGAGGGTGAAAACTATGGTTTCATGGAGATATTATGAACCTTAGATATTGGTAGTATAAGAATTTTGTAATGTTTTTATTTACAATTAGTTGGTGGATTTATTGTTTTATATGTAATAATAATCATGGATTATAAATTTTTCTAGTTTCTTTTGTTTTCTCATCAATTCCATTTATAACATCGTGGAACCAACAATCCAAGATTTGATGCTGAAATCATAACAATTACATTTCCAATTTGGATGCTGATAATTGTGACCCATTTTTCCTATTCAAACCTTCCATCATCAAAAGGAAAAATTTGATCACTTAAATCCTCGAGGACCTTTTAGTTTTAGATTTTTAAACAATCAAGACAAAATACTTCGTTAACATTTCACATTACTTTAAATGAGAATTTATCCTTTTTAACCTAGAATTTATTTTACACATTAAGAGATCATCATCATCCATATGAAATTACCTGCAGACATAACTCATTCAACCTCAATATTTATAACATGGGGAAAAGGAAACATAAGAAGGGTGATAGTGAATGCTTAGTAGGGAAACATTAAAATTAACAAATAAAACTCCTTTGTGAGCATAAGAAGATAATAAGGGTATAATGACTTAATCAAAGTGAATGAATATAACATAATAATATTCATACCCATTAATACTTGTATCATAAAACATGAAAACATGGAACAAGTATTTAAAGAAGGAAGTACTCATATGAATCAATAATATTGAGCCATGTGATATCAATATTGATCAAATGAAATATCATAAATCCATAGAAATCATAGATAACATGTATTGGTATCGTGGAATATCATCTCATAGAACCCTTATAAAACCCTTAAATATTGGGATAAAAAACAAAAAACACCTAATATAATTATTGGGAGTAAATAATCATTACCCAATACATTGGATCACCATTTGGGTATATCCATTGAATAAGATATAAAAAGATCACCCGACCTTATCCAAGAACTTCCATCACTTATAATTTCCAATTACTAAATAATGAATAAAGAAAATAGTGAATTAATTTCATCATATCTCATTGAAACACCCTTTATTATTTTTAATACATGATTAATATTTGGAAAAGAAATGGGTTCCATAACAATCTCATTGAAACATGGTTAACACATGGAGAAGAAATGGGTTCCACTAAAATCTCTTTGATACATGATTAACCCGTAGAAAAGTAATAGGCTTCATAATAATCTCTTTGAAAAAATTATAATCCATCCAGCGAAAGAATGAGGATGGTATCAATAAAAAATATAAATAGTGTAGGATAAGTAAAAACATGGTTTTTTTTGACGTTGATTAATGGAAATAAAATTAAAATATCATTAAAATAATTCTTGAGGAAAATACCCATTTGATTTTGAAACTCACTTTTCAAAATAAAAAAATTTCAAAATATATTTTCTTTGACAAATACTTAGAAACATATAAAGTAAGTTTTAAAAATAATTTAAAACCATTCATGAGGAATATTTACATTTAGATTTCAAAAACACATTTTAAAACATCTTTGGAAACTTTTTTAGAAAACAAATATTTGCAAGAAGACATATTTCTAACCGAGGAGAGAAATAAAGATAGATTTTCTTTTAAAAAATCTAAATAATTTTAAGTACTAAAGAGTGAAAAAATTGTATCATTACTTTAAAGTATCATGAAAAATAATAGTATTCTGAAATTCATGATATTTTTTTGAGGTATATCATGATATTTTAACATTGGAGACTTAATCATAAGCATTCCTAAAAAATTGTGATATTGTAACATAAAACTCTTACCACTTTGGTAACCTTGAATCACAATCCCTACAAATTAATAACATCAAATGAATCTTAAAATATCAAAAGGATGACTAAATTCATGATTTTATGTAACATCTCATCCTATATAACCATAAAACCCGTAGCTAGACCAATGGGTCACATATCTTGAGGCATGTCTCCCCATACGCCAGTGGATTCCGACTAGTATCTAGGGTCTTTGTAGATGATAGTGGAGAGACTATACCCTCTTATCAGAGTTTCAAAATAGTATAATAGAATAAATAAGAAACATATAGTAGTAGTAGTATATAGAAATGATAAATTAGTAGAAGAAATATTTTATACAACTGAATTAAAGTTTCCAACACCAATTTATAAAAATAATGCATACTGGAAGATGGTACATTAGTCAAAATAGTAAAAAAACAACATACTTTACAACACATTAAAAAAATAAAGAAATGATAATAAAGCCCCACGGGCAATCTACATGAGTATCCTAAGCTCAATCTCAGTATTTTTATCCTAACTCTAGGTACAAGAACACAACATAAGCAATCAACCCAGGTCTATAGTCCTATGAACAATAATGTTTACTCAGGTACCCCAGTGCAATTACGGCTAGATCGAGGCATAAGATATAAATCTCAGTAGTCCATCTCCCATATTTTCTAGCCCAATACATACCACACAATATAAATTTGAAAACTGTCAATGTATTGAGACTCTAAATCAATACTAAATATTGAAATAACATCCTGATCAGGTCCCTAAAGGACCCATGGAAGGTCTACCTAATTCAGCTTAAAGTTGGAATGTTTGATCATGTCACATTATATATATATATAGTATCATTATATATATACATATAGATATATTTTAGGAAGGACTGGGACATAACCACCACTATCAAATTCCAGGGTAAGCTCTCACGGTGTAGCCCATAACTCAATTCAAAGTGCTCTCACAGTCTCTTAACATTCACATACTGGTAAGACCGAGACTTACCCATTGTCATACATCATTAGGTATATCTCAAGGTCTATCCCTTTTCTCTATATTTTTGGAAAGATCTCGATATACCCAATGGCATCCGTCACTAGGGGATCTCTCATAGTCTATCCCTTGTCTCTAGTTAGGAAGCTCACACAATCATAGCTCCAAAGGGATAAAATGGTCCCTTGGATCCACATTCTATAAGGACTAAGAATTACCAAGGCGTCCATCACTAGGGGAACTCTCATATTATATCCCATGGCCCATCCAGAAATATCATGCAGTCTTTACTCCCAAGGGCTCTCATAGTCCTGTGGCTTCAGAAGACTATATGGTGTAATCATTCACAATATTTCTAGATCATGGTGTCTTTACTCCTAAGGTATCTCATAGTCCCTTGTATACACAAGCCATTATGGCATAATCATTCACAAAATATATAATTCACAAGGTTTAAACCTATGATGCATCTAATCCTCCCATTCCATTTACATAAAATCAAATATGTTCATATTTATACTTAAGGTAACACATATTTATCATTTCAATTAAAACATTATCATAGACTTGATCATATTTACAATTCAATTCACTTTGTGAGGAATATTTCTCTCATGCATGTCATTCATCAAACTCATATATGGGGGTTGTTCCATTCATAAAACCATCATTCATATTTTTATTATAATGCATATATTCATATCAATAACTATGTTCAATTCCACTTCAAATAGTTATTTCATTTAAATCATATAATATAAGGAAATCAATTCATTATGATGAAACCATTTAACCAAGGAATTCCATTTGGTGTAATCCATACTCTTCATGGTCATCACACTCAGTTTTTATAAACATGGAAAATTGATTTAATGTACAAGTGCCAAAGGAATGGAGAATTTTTATTATCCAAATGGATACTACCATCCTATACAAACCATTTAACTTAACCAAATCATTTATCTCATTAAAGAATGGAAACTAAATTTCAAGGTCTTGAGTGTAAGGGAGAGGTGTCATGGAAACATGTCATATTCCCACTAGGGAAATTGCAATAAAAGGAGGCCGAGAACCTAAAAATTCAATTTACCAGTTATAAGATCAAGCATAAAGGAAACAACAAGGAAATAAGGCAGGAAAGCATAAAATTATAACGATTAATATTTATTTTGAAGACAATGCACCTTCACTGGAGGGATTTTATTATAAAAGTATGGAATTTAACTTTAAACAATTAATTTATCACATTAAATCTTTTTCATTAAATTTATCAAAATAATCACTTAATCTAAACCATACTGGATTAATAAAAATCTTATAATGGAGAAATAATCAATTAATTAATGTATTAATAAAATTAAATGGCATAGAAAGGAATACTTCCACAAAATTAGACCAAACCGTAAGTCACATTAAGATTTAACTCAAAGTTTCTACAACCCCTTAGATAATATGAACCTTCACATCCATATAAGGACACCTAACCCTAATGCACATATTCATATGGTCATAAGTATGTGCAAGGGGATCCTTACATATATGTTTATATGCATACACCTGTCTGTACTCACATGCACATGTATTTTAAAATTACAATTAAGAACAACTATCCTCATATATATATATATATATTCACTTCCATTGATGAACATACATATAAAGAGGGAAATTACATATAAATAATCTTATGAATGCATACACGGTTAGTCTCCTTTGACTCTGATGACTCGAACCCGCCTATAGGACAACCCAACACATAAAAAAATAGTAGGGTATCAAAATCATCTTAGAAAGGCTCAACACACTTCAATAAAATTACCATGAACACATAAACCAAAAAATACTAAAATTATAAATTAAGGAACAAGGATAATAGAGTAATAACGTACCTGAAACTATTTATAGGTGAATGAAGCACTTCGAACCTCTTTGTATTTGGTGGTAGTTTCTATAATATGAACCAAGTATTCCCAAGAAATAAGTCACATGCCATAATACCAAAAAAGAAACTAAAAATATGGTTAAACCCAAATGCTTGGGTCTGACAAGCTAGTTAGGGATATGAGAGACTAAAACACGGCCTGAAGAAGGGAGAGACAGAGAGAATACGACATTACCTTAGAGGATAAAACTTAAATCATGTTGAAATATATAGGAAATCCATTGAATAAGGGGAGCCTTAGAGGGGTGGGTGTCTTGTGGCTCAAGGGGATCCCAAGGGGGGGATCATGCATGGGTATAATGGGAGAAGGAAGATAGGGGTGTTTTGGGCATAATTTTTTATTGAATTTAAATTTAAATTAATTATATTTTTTAAAACAAGTCATCATGCACTGCTTTGGACACACAGTTTAGCAAACCGTGCTCCAAATGTTTTCAATCTACTGGGTACATGGGGAACTCTGCATGGGATGGATGTACATTTTGGAAACTGTGTGCCAACCATGTGGTGAATAGTGCGAGGGTAATGCCTAAGTGGAACTACCCATGTAGGCTAAAAACATGGTTTGGTAAACCATGTACATACAATACGACAACCATTGTCCACCTTTATAAGGCTTCATAGTTTCCTACCATGGGACACATATTTTTAAACAAATCATGCACCCTCTGAAGGTCCTTTAAATTTTAATTTTATGGTCTAGACACTCCCAAAACTCCTCAAAACACCCAAAAACATAACAGGGCATCACCCAAGACCAAAAACATTACTTTAAATGGTTCCAACACTCAGAACATCATTTAGAATCTTGGTTTTAAATTCGTTCCACCCATTAAATGAAAAAGTTCAAAAACCTTCACATATAATTTGATTTAAAACACTAATCCTTATAACCATACAACCTTAGAAATTATAATCCCTAAGAAACCTTCAAGAATATTAGAGACATAAAATGACTTACAAGAGTAATGAAGCTTCATTCAAAAGGTCACTTTGAATTTCCAAATTCCCAACACACCTTTAAGAATTCATTAATCATATAGAACTCAAGACATTTTCACTCAATCCTACACTCGTTTTCTAATCGAAACATTGACACGACTTTTGAATAATCTCATTTATCTAGTTACATGATCACATCATCATATCATTAAACACATGGACAATGGTACTTTTGACATTAAGATTTAACATTAGAAAGGGGAAATTCTAGGTCCTGAATTCCCCACTGTTAGAGTTTCCTTTCAAATAATTCCCTTAAGAATTTTAGAAACACTTCTCATGTGATTAATAAATTGTTTAAAAGATCAACTCACCTTAAACCTCAAAGCCTATGTCAAGATATCTTTTTAATAAATTTCCCAGCCTACACAAACTACACTTGTCTCCACTATATGATGTGCTCAAGGATGGTCCTCTAAAACCTGTTACATCAAGAGAAGAAAGAGAAGCCAAGCCAATATAGTTGGCTATTAAATATGACACTCATCTAGGATGGGAAAAGTTTTACAAGTACAAATACGATGCCTCCTTAGAAGGAATCTTGTATTCACCATGAAATTGGACACTGAAGTACTTACCCAACAATAAGTGACATTACTGACTAAACAAAGAAGGAAACCATGTATCCATTATGTAACAATGAAAGAGAACCAACGAATAAGATCAATATTGTTTAAAGATTCATCATAGTATAATAATAATGATATCTTAGTGAATCTATGGTGAATTCAAGATAGGGGACATGCTCATCATTTATAAGAATAAACTAAGAGGAGAATAAGGATTAACAGAAGATTAGTCGAACAATTCTCATTGATATACTTTGAAATAAGCTCGAATTTACCTGTTAACACACCAATATTTAACCAAACAAATTCCTTTTCCATCAAAATATAAATTTTTATGAAGCCATTTTTAGGAAAAATGGGAAACCTAAGTTCACAAATAAGATACAACTACCTGCTAAAAGAGCTCACAAAATGGTTAAACACAAGACAAATATTACTTGAATCAGCTACTCTATAAAGATACCAGTGAAGCGTACTAACCTAGATATCTATATCCTCTTGGACAAGATCTTCAAGGTGAGTAATCATCCTTTCCATTTCATTAATAAATTCCTCCAAGTTGATTTTACTCTGATCGAAGCCTTGGGACAGTATTATATCTTGTTTATCTAACCACACTTCTTGCTCTTCTATGACATCAACCTGAAACCTTAATTTATAGATTCCCTTGAGCCCCTATTCTGAGACATTGGGTCTTATATCTTGCTCAAGAATTTCTTCCTTTGAGTTCCAAATAAGTTTCAAGCACTCCCCATCCTCTTCCACTCTATCACTTGTATACCTACTTGATTCATAACTTTCCCCCTTCTTTAGAGCTTTTATTTCCTTGTTTCTTCCCTTCTTGGATGACGTAGTATCCATTGTTTTTGTCAAGTGAGAGTAATTCTTACATCAATTTGGCTTTCCACCTGAACCATAATACATTTACTGGAATTTATATTGCCTTTTCTCCCTTTCTTCCTTCTAGGGCTGTGTTGACCTTTCCGTTGACATTAGTTAATACTATCCACTCAAGGGTGATTATAACTATCATCACCTGAAGAATCATCTTCCTGAGACAATGGAGGTTCTTGAACATCCAAGACATCAAAATGGTTCCCTAGCTATATCTTTTTTTCTTCTTTTAGGGGCCTCTTCTTACATAGAGACTCCTCCTTACCTACCTTATTATCCAAGCCATATTTCTTCCCCCCAGACCCAACATTAAAATTGGTAGCACCAATGGTGTCTGGGTCTAAGGGCTTCAAGAAATTCACCCTCTCCCGCTTCCCTTGTACAATGCGAGATGTTGCAATTGAGAAGAATGAATTCCCCTGAACCAAGTCTGATCCTGTGGATTTATCATATTCATGACCCATAAACTACAGTTGCTTGTTAGTGTCCTCTCAGCCTCTACTTTGAGAGCCATAGAGACATTGAATATCACTCCCTATCGAGCTCACCTCACCTTCCTCAACAAAGAGGGATTTAGTAGGTGGATTCTCCATAGTCACTACTAAGAGACTCTTCTATTTAGGATCCATTGATACCAAAAAAAAGTTTCAACTGAGAAAAGATGTCTACAACCCACGATTCTGCCTCCATAGGCTTCCCATTATTCACATCCACTGTAGAAATTAAGGGAGGTCACTTCTTCTGAGCCTCTCAGGTACTGGACTCTAAAACTAGATAATCATGGAGCCTAAATAGTTCCATATTATTTGTAACCTCCCCATGTGCCTCATCATGTTCACCAAAAACATCACTGTCCAGTGACTGGTATTCCACCACTGGATCCACCTGTACTGCAGTTGGCTTGTCCCGGTTCACACGACGACATCTAGAGGCCAAATGGACTAGCCTGTTGCATCCCGAGAAGAACACTGGCCATGAGTCTAACACCAGCTTCTAATTCTATATTAGCTCTTATCTGACTGAAATCCATAGCCACTCCGTTGGAGGTTTTGAAAAGTCAACCTAAACATATAGGTGTGGAGAAATATGGTGACAAACTACAGTTGTGCGATTATCAAAACACATATACCTTCCAACCATATTCCCAAGAATACATATAACGGAAGGATTCTATAAAGATAGAGGCAGGTCTAGAAAACTTATGCACACCGTAGCCGAAGGCATATCGCGATTCATGTTGAAATCAAAGGATCATCAAAGGAGGAAAAATTCGCATCCATCGAACTCCCGTGGTGCGCTGGAAAAGGTGACTACAAAATCCTCCTCCTATGAGAAGTGAATCATTGATTGAATCCAATCGACAAGATCCACCACCTCTCAGTTTTGAATAACCCATGAATAAAATAAAAATACGTCAAAAGCATCAACCGATGGACAATAACCCCTGAATCAAGCCACATACATCGATCTGTGAAGATCTGAAGCTGCGTTGAAATTTTTTGTAGAAATCGAAAGCTGGGGTGAGCCTTCGTGAAGGTTAGGGACCTTAGGGAAAAGAGGGATCGATGGGAAAAGAGGAAGGTAAGCCGGGTTGGTGGGGGGAATGAAGGGTCAAGCCATTAAGGAAGAAGGGATGATCCACCCACCAGGGAGAAGGGGGTCAGGGCCTCGAGAATCTCCGAGCTTGGGAATTGCCACTGAAGTAGTTGAAGGTACAAGGGAGGACGTCTTAAAAACATACCTTTTCTACCCAAGGCTTTTTTTTATCACTAAAATTACCACCAAAGTACAAAAAAGACCAAAAGTGCTTCTATAAGGTTTCATACACAGCCAACCACATCGATTTCGTGCCACCATGAAAGCACTGACACAATTTAATACTACCAAAACTCAAAAGATTTAAAATATAACCGACCATATTTCAATGGATTCCTTTGGTTGTATTCTTTTTACATGGAAGGGAACACTTATTGAAATTCACAGGATTCTTCCCATATTAGTAGTGTCGTAGTCGATGAAAGGAAAAGACAAACTAGCCACTCAGTAGTGCTCTAGACTAAAAAACCTTAAATGAACACGTGATCCTCTTCTTATCCATGAACATAATGTCAAAACATTTATAGAAATAAAAAACAAGATCGAACAACATGTAAAAAGATCTGAGCCTCTTGAAACATCATCTTGAGAATTATGAAAAGTTTTATTCTTTAATGCTCAGGTCACTCTAATTGGTGATGACCTGAGACTGTACATAACAACACAAGAGATTTATTTATGAGTTGTATTTCTTCATACGATCATCATCTAGGATGATTCCATAAACATTAGTCCATCACCTTGAAGAACAAAGGGTCAAGAGACCTATGAAACAATTGACCAAGCCCATGTTATGTCTAACTAGATAATACAAAGCATTTATCAGTCGTCAAACCCATAACAATCTCCCAAAAAGCATGAACACCCATCTGAACAAGGGTGTCATTAAAAATTGAAAGTCCTAAAAGGGACAATGACACTTGAATAATACCAAACATCAAAAATATCACAAGAATTAGAAAGACACATAATCTATATGGGTTATACCTATTATAGGCTAGCCCCTTTAAAATCCTAAGAATCAACCATATCACTTTGTCACACTAAACAGAAGTCACTAGGATTAAAATATCATCATCAAGAAATTACTAACAACGAAATGACCTATGGAAAGCACTCACGCTATCATTCCAAGTAAACTCAATGAGAAGTTAAGATAACCTTACCGTAAGGTACAATCAAAGGAAATCACATAGGGTCCCATTTCCAATCCCTTTACATTTATTCACATTTAATCTCTAATCATCAAAATATTTAATCAAAACATTAGGTACCATTTTTTCAAAACAAAAACACAAGTTACATGATTTATAATCAATTACCAAAGGGAAAAATAGAAAATTATCACAAAAATTAATTTTAAACCATTCATTTGTTGACCCACAAATATTAGGCAATTTATCAAAAATCAATTTTAACTGATAAGGAAACCTATTGGTGTCCCACTAAGAAAACCTAGGTTCTCTAGAAAACAACCCAATATTAGTTTCTCAAATCATTAACATTTAAACAACTAAGTGGGTCATCTCATAAAAACAATACCCAATAGAACTACTTGGTTCTAGTTTCATTTTAAAACCTATCCAGTTCACTTTAGATCAAAACTAAACAACTTTTACATTTATAAATATTTCACAAAGCATCATGCCCTTACATTTAATATGGGATACCATTTACCAATTCATGAAGCACCCATACACTTCATCGATGGAAAATTGTCTCTCATTAATCCAAACCAAACTCAATTTAGAATTTAACATGATCATATATAATGATTTAGTCATACAGGTGGCCATATACCAACATATAAAGTGACCATACACATTATAGTTTGGTATATGTATCCTATTAACCAACCAATTTACCTTAGCATATAAACATTGGAAGCCTTTAAATTTTAATAGAAAACTTAAAAGGTATTTATATTATACTCAAGATGGTTTGAATATATGGGTAACCATTTCCTAGTTATTAGGAGCTCATACACCTCACAATAAAAAACAAGATACAATTCATTCAGTACCCTTATATTTCCAAACCATGTAAAAAACTGTATATAACCAAAGCAATAAATTCCATTATAAACAATAAACAAAGAAGTGTGCTATAACATAAGATCATGAAACATAATCAAGATATAAAGCATGGAATATTATCACCCAAGCATATAAAATATATAACCAAAATATGATATATAAATAGGAATTCTAATAAATACAAGTCATGTCATACATTCATGGCACACAATTTGATCCAACAGGAAAACTAAAATGCAACTACATGCCATGTAACTATGTATAGATTGTGAATTTCTATGTGCCTAGTATGATGCATATAATGAAATTTCCTTACCATATTAAGAAAAGGGTAAAAATATAAGAAATTACAGAAATCATTAAGTAGTATAAAAAACTCCAATAAATCAAGGTGAAATTATATCAACTCTAATAGTAAACAAAAATAACAATAATCCTAGCCATGGTCACATGGTCATTTCTCACACTTCGGGGGATTAGTCCCAATAATGACTATTAATCAAGTTCCAACACATTCCTAGTCTCTTGTATAGCAACCCAAAACATTTATACAAAAGGAAAAAATTAAGCACCTTGATACCACTTTGTAACACCCTAAACCGGCTTACCATCGAACCGGTAGCTGGACCGATGTATCAGATGGCCTCATCCACATCCCCCATATGCTAGAGTCTACTGACTAGAAGAGATGGTCTTGAGAGCTGATAGTGGGGAGACTATACCCTCTTATCATATTTTAACAATAGTATAACAGAATAAATAAATAATAGACAATAGCAGTAGTAGTATAAAGTAATGATAATGTAGAAAAATAAAAAATTTATATAACTAAAACAAAGTGTCCAATGCCTATTTATACAAAGCATGCATGATGGAAGATGATGCATAATTTAAAATAGTAAACATAAAACATTCTTTAAAATACATTACAAAAAATAAAGAAATGATAGTAAATCTCCATAAGTGATCTATGTGAGTATCCGGAGCTTCAGATCTTCTTTTACTCCAAACACTATGTATAACCACACATCAAAAGAAATCAACCAAGGTCAGTAGTCCAGAGAACAAGAAAGTATACCCAAGCACCCCTGTGTAATGGTGTCCAGAGTAGGGTGTGAGATATAAATCTCAGTAGGTTAGTACCCACAGTGTCTAGAACAATCCAGACCACACAATATAAATTCGAATAGTGTGTAGGTATAGATAATGTAAATAAATACTGAATATTCAAAAAACCTCTCAGTATAGTCCTTAAAGGACACCTGGAGGGTCTACCTACTTTAACCCAACACTGGTATGTATGATCTTGTCACATTATATATATATACATAGTTTCATTATATATATATACAAATAGATATATGTTGGGAAGGATAAGGATGTATCCAAAACCATCCAATTAGAGGGGAAGCTCTCATAGTCTTTCCCCTAAACCAATGCGAAGAGCTCTTATAGTCTCTTAGAATTCACATACTAGGAGGACTGGGATGTACCCACTATCATCCACCACTAGGAAGATATCATGTTGAATCCTCTGGATCTAGCTATTGGAAGGACTGGGACACACCCAAATGAATCCATCATTAGGGGAGCTATCACAGTATATCCCCTGGCTATAGATGGGAAGCTCACACAGTCATCCCTCTTAAGGAATCTCACGATCCCTTTTCTCCATTTACTATAAGGACCAGGACATACCTTAAGAAATCCATCACTAGGGAGCTCTCATAGTCTATCCCCTGGCCTAGCTAGAAAGCTCACACAATCTTTCCTCCCAAGGTCTCCCACGGTCCCTTTTCTCTATATACCTATATGGTGCAATCATTAACAATATATATAATTCACACGACATTAACCTCTCAAGAATCTAATTCACCCATTTCATTCATATGAATGAAAACATTTCCACATTTATACTGAAGGCAATAAATTTTAAATATTTCCATTAAAACATTATCATTGACTTGGTAATATTCAAAATTAAATTCATTACATGAGGCCTAGACCTCTCATGCATGTCATTTATCGAAAATTTATAGGGGTGTTATCCCATTCATAAAAGTATCATTTATATTTATATTATAACATATGAGGTAATGCCTCTTATGCATATCAATATCAATGTTCAATTTCATTTCAAGGAGCTATTTCATTTAAACCATAAAATATAATGAAAGTAATTCATTATGACAAAACCATTTAACCAAGGTATTCCATTTTGTGTGAGATATCTTATTCAAGGTCATCAGAATCGGTTTCCCTAAACATTGAAAATAGATTTAATGTACAAGTTCCAAAGGAAGGGAGCATTTTCATTACCATTAAAGGATTCTACCATCACAAAAAATGATTTACCTAAACCAAATTATTTATCTCATTAAGAAATGGGAACTTTCTTTCAAAGGATAAAGAGTAAAGAATAGGAGCTAGGGAAACAAGGAATATTCCCACTTGTGAAATTAAAAAAAGGGGCCAAGAACCCAAACATTCCATTTATCAATTATAACCTCAAGCATAATGGAAAAAATAAGGCAATAAGGCAATAAAACATAAATTTCTAATAACTATTTTTTAGTGTGAAGATAGAGCACCTCCATTTGAGGGGTTTTACTATAGAATTATGACACTACACTTTAAACAATTCATTTATCACATTAATCATTTCATTAAATTTTTCAAAAGAATCATTAAATATAAACCATACTAAAAAAATTAAAATCTAATAATGGTGAGAGGATTATTTAATTAATTCATTAATAAAATTAAAGGGTAGGGAAAGGTATCCAACCTCAAAAGAAGACCAATATATTAGGCACTTTAAGCTTCAACTCAAAGCTGCTGCTACCCCTTTCGACCATATGCACCTTCACATACATATAAGGAAACCTATCCCTTATTCACATATTTTCATGGCCATGAGTATGTGCAAGGATATCCTTACATATATTTTTATATACATAAACCCATATCCATTTACACACACATGAATTTTCATATTATAGGTAAGCACACCTATCCCCATATATATATATATGTATATTAACTTCCAGGCATGAATATACATTTAGTGGGGGAAGTTACTTATAAATATGTTTTTTGATGCATACATGGTGAGTCACCTTTGAATAATGTGACACGAACGAGCCTCTATGATGACCAACACACTAAAAACAACACTAAGGTCTCAAGATAATCAAGTAAAGGTTCAATGCATTAAAGAAAATTACTAGGAACACACACACACACAAAAACACCCAAATTATAAATTGAGCAACATGGATACTGGAGGAAAACATTACCTAAAACCATTGATGGGAAAAATGAAACACTATGAACCGCTTTTCCATTGGCATTTGTTGCCAGAATAATAACCAAGGAGTCCCATGAAAGCATTCACATGCCCTAACACCAGAAAAGAAACCACAAATTCAGGTAACCCCAAACCCCAGGTTTGGGTAAGCTAGGTAGGGAAACATGAGAATAAAAAATGGCTGAATGAAAGGGTAAAGAGAGAGAATAAGAGCATACCTTAGAGCATTGAGTGGAAATCAAATTAAAATCTAGTGTAAATCCTTCAAATAATAGGATCTAGAGAGGGGGTTGTTGCACAGCTCAAGGGGAGTCCAAGGGGGGATCACACACAGGTATGAGGGGGGAAAGTATATATGCGTGTTTAGGTTTATGTTATAATTTAATTTAATATAATTTAATTCTATTTTTTAAAATGGGTCATCAAGATGGATTGGGATATAAGATTTAGAAAAGCATGTGCCAACTGTGCACCCACTACGGGGCCCCTGGGGAACTTCGCACGATATGACCACATGGTTTGGAATTTTTTTTCCAAATATGAAGTGAAAAATACAAGAGTACTACCTATGTGTCACTACCCATGGGGGATCGGCGAACAGTTTTTTAAACCATTCACATATCATACGACTTCCACTACCCACCTAAATAAGGCCACATAATTTCTTATTGTGGGCCACACAATTTAAGACATACCGTGAACCCTATAAAGGTCCTTAAAACATTTATTTTTCCTATGTGGAACTCCATAATCTCCTCAATTTTTTTTTAAAATCAATGGGCCTTCACCTAAGACCAGACATATCACTTTAAAAGGTTACAACTCCCTAAATATCATTCCAAAGCTCGGTTTTAAATTCGGTCTGCCCAGTAAATGAAAAGGTTCAAAAACATTCACATATTCATCCAGTTTAAAACATGGATAATTACAATGTATATGTAAAAGAGTATTTATATACTCCTTATGAAATATTATAGGTGTATAAAAAACCCTATATCTTAAAGAAGGAAAATAGAGACAAACATTCTTTACCATTATGGTAATTGTTTATATGTAAACACCATGAAATAGAGATGATCAAAAGTATATTTAAATACTAAAATTTATCAGTATGATAATCATAAAATAAATTAATGTGTAGTATATACACCACATAATGAAAATATTTGGTGAACATGGAATGTGTCTCACAGAAGTAAAAAGTGAGACATAAATACCTTACACCGAGTTAGATATGTCAAGATTGTCCATTATCTTCCTGAATAAAAAATTTATGTTAATTATATATTTTATTAATAAGATTTTATTATTTAATATTCCTTTAATTTTATATATTACTATGCTATATTAAATTACTTAATCAATTAAGTTTAAGTCAGATGTTTTGACTATATTTGGATCATGTGTTAAAATCAACTTAGGTAGGTTGAATAAGATCAATGAGGTCATTATATAAAAATTTATATATATAATAATAATGAAATAATTATCATATTTAAATATAAATTATAATTTTAAAACCAATCATGAAGGATGGTTATAAAAAAGTAAACAACATTATGATCATTGAGACGATGTGTTGTACAAATGCATGAGCAACATTTCCATTTTTCAATGATCATTATAGAAAGAAGGTAAGTAATATTTCATATTTAAAAAATTATATTAAAATTATAAATAACATATAATTTAATTATAGATACTTATATATATCATTTTTGTGGTGTGGTTTTGAAAAAAATGAATGACATTGCTTTGAAAAGGTGTTAGTCCACACATCCACGAACGACATTGTTATTTTTATCATGGAGGGAAAAGGTAAAAATAAAACGATATATTATATTTAAATAACTATAAATATGTCATTAATGAAATAAATATTTCATATATATATATATATATATATCTATATTTCATATATTTATCATATTTACCCTTGTCACCTTCCATGTAATGAATTCCAGAAAAACGAATCACATCGCTTCATGAGTTCATAGTCTGTCGTACACATGAGTGATGTTATCATATCCCTTAAATAATGGAACAAAAAAGGGTATATATATGATATAATGAATCAATAGGTATAATTATTTTATAAATTTCATATAAAAATTTTATATCCATCATCATAACCAACCATGATAGGTGGTAATGGAAAAATGAATGGCATCATATCGCGAGGTGGTTGTCCACCATACATACAAATAATAACATTATAACCCATTTAAAAGATGTGTGTGTGGTTGTAGGTAATACCCTTTAAATTAAAAAATATTAGTATATTTAATATTATGAAGTTATTCTATAATCACATTATAAGAATAATTGATCGTTGTGGAGAAAAAAAATAAAATAAAAACGCTTATTGAAGGACGTTACCTCTTCTTTGGGTATGCTCCTTAGGTTTTCACTAAGCCTTGAGAGAACAAATTTAGGACCAAACTAAGTGTTATAGTATCAATGGTGGGTGTTTTGGAAGTAATGTTTTTGGAGTTTGGTTGATCCAAATGGATTGAGAGGTGTGAATAGGTGAGTGGAGTTAATGCCTTTTTATAATGGATGAAGAGTGGCATTCTTGTAAATAACCAAAAGTATTCACAATTGGGAGGTCTCCCTTACCTCATGTGCCTCCGAAAGAGATCCGTAATGGAGGTTATGGTTTATATGGTTGATAATAACCTACAAAAAATAAAAATAAACCCATTTTTATAATGTTATTTTTTAGTCTTTATGTTTACTCAATTTTAGCTTTTTATTTTTTACCAAAGCAACTTGTATCTTTTTTTAACTATGTATTTTTTTTTTTAAGAATACAATTAGAATGAGTTTTATTAGATAATTTTTCCTATTTATTATAAACATTAAATAAAATTAATTAAATAAAAATCTTATGTTTTTGAAAAATTAATTTTAAAACAAACACATGTAATGAGGAAAACCCTATTTTAACTACAATCGTGGTAATTAATTTTAACTATTTCCACTAATCATTATGGTAAAAAATTAAGATGAACTTATTAGATGATATAAATTATGATTATTCCAAATATTAAATAAATATTTCCAAATTCAACTCACATAATTTTAATTGTTTAATTTAAAATTAATCCCACACATGCGACAAGACATCAGTTTTTTAGGAATAATATTTTTTTGGGAAAAAGATAATTATATAAGAATTATATGACTAATAATAAACAATTTAAGAAACTAAATTAATGTTTAATGATGTATAAAAAATATATTTTATTTAAAACATTCCACATTATGGATAATTTTAATTAATTAAAATAGAGAAACATTATGCATTTTAAAAGTCATTAAAAAAACCTGTTTTCATACCCAAAAATAAACTTATAAAAAATACAATATAAATTAGATTAAAAAGTAATATTGTGGATTAAATATAACTAAATAATACTTATGTTACACAAAATAATATGGAAAACATAATTTGTTCCATTAAATTACTTAATTTATTGATAATAAATGATAGTTTTATAAAAATATGGATTTTTTTTACTATTTACTGATAAATCAATATTACAAAAATTCCAAAATTTAATCCAAAGTAAATTTTGATATTCCAATTAACAAAATTAATTTAATTTTATAAAATAAATCTTATAAAAATTTCAAAAAATATTTTTCAAATAAATGCACCATAAAATGGAGACCAAACTATTTTGTTTGTGGAAAAATACACTTTTAAGCATAAAGTTGGATTTATTTTTATGTTTTTTCTATAAAAAGCATAGTAGGAATATTAAAAATTATATTGAGTTTATAATTTGTAAATTTAATTAATATTAACCAAATTTTTTTACTTTTTTTGATTTATATGTATAAAAAACACTTCCCCGCATTAAAATATATTTTTTGTTGAAAAAAATTCCTTTTATTTTAATTTCTAATTAATTTGTAAAAAACTAATTAATTATATAAACATGTCTAAACCATATTTTTATAATTCATTTTATCTTAATCATACCCGCCATTACAATAGATAGGTGATTACTTATCATATTAAATAATAATAATAATAATAATGTGTTTTATTTAACCCCAGTATTGCTTATAATGCCTGCTAAACATGAAATTTCATATAATGGATGAGAAACTTAGTTTTGGGATTTTATAATGAAATCAATTTTTTTTCTTCTTTAAGAATCTAGGGGTGCTATATCAACTTCATAATAGAGAAAAGGGAATTACAATTTTCATATGGAATTACACATGACTGGGTTTCCAAATAGAAGAACATTTGTGAGAATGGTGGAAAAGCATAAATATTTATAGAGATCTATTGAGATCATTGATCAAAATCAAGTGAATGATCAGTGGAAAGTTAAATGCATAAAAAACATAAATATATGATAATAAAAAATTACCTAACTACATTAGAATTTATGGTACTATGATAATGTATTTCTCAAGATCATTTTCCCAAATTTGAGGAATTTATTTACCATCTAGACTGGAAACATAGTGAAATATATTTACTTATTAGGTAAAATTATATTATTTCTCCAATTTCTACCATAATATCACTTTTTTATCCAAATGATGAGTATTCAAGATGAAGTTTCACTCCTAAATCACTAAAAAAATCTTTTATGGACCACATAACCATAAAATGGCTAATCAATCTATTCTATGTGTTTGTAGACATTAACCAAAACTTATATGGTTAGAACATGGTAAAATAATTCAAAAAATGGATAAATATTCATATATTAAATTAATCTTCCAAATTAAATTATAATACATAATGTTGAAAAAAAATCATTAAATAAATAACTATCCTCAAAATTCTTCAAACATTTCCGGATTATGTTTGAAATCCAAAGATTTTAATGATTTTATTTTATATTATTTGAAGATAAATCAAATATTGTTCCTTAAATAATATCCTATATGTTTATAAAATAAAATCAATCATTACCAGTAATAATTTCATACTTACTAGGACATCACGTAGTCTAGTGGTAGGCATGAAAAACGTATCCTTCTTCGGTTAGGGGTTCAATCCCCACAACTTTTTCAGATGCGACAGGTTGTCACCCAACATATGAGTCTTCCTTTTTATATTTAAACATGAAAAATATAATCCACCCTAAATAATACTTCATTTTGATCATAGGGATTACAAATACCCCAACCCAATAAAAGTTATTCTAAAATGTCATTAATCAGCTCAAAATTTTTACCACTTAAAACCCTGAATTGGGGTTTCTAAGACTTTGAAATTATTATCAACTGTAATTTTATAGACCTATAATGGTATCCACAACTCTTAATTTAACCTCCCATGAAAATATCATAACATAAAATGTTATCTAAACCTACCACTGATATAAACTATAATATCCCTGAACCTACACACTTGGATTCGGTGATGAAACCGTAAATTGATTTTGATGTTGATAATTTTGACCCAATTGTTTCCATCCAAAACATAAAATATAAAAAGGAAAAATCGGATCATTTACATACTTGGGGACCTTTCAGGTTTATAGTTTTATAGATTTAGGAAAAAAAACAACATAATCAACTCAAATGAATTTAAAATAGAATTTTTCCCACTTAACCTAGATTTTCTTTCTCACATTAATACATCATAATGACCCATATCAAAATTCCTTTTAGTCATAAATTGTTCAAACACATTCTTTATTTCAAAGGGAAAAGGAACATAAGAAGGGTGATCTTGAATGTTCAGTAAGGGAATGTGTAAGAATTAGAAAATATATGTCATCAGTGAGCATACAAAGTGTATAAGGGTATGATGACATAATCTAAGTGGATGAGTATAATATAAGAATATTCATACCCATCAATACCTAGATCATAAAATATAAAAAATTGAATTATGCTTTAAAAAAGAAAATATTAATAATAATATAAAATCATGATCCATTTTATAACAATCTTGAAAAAATGAAACATCATAATCCCATAGAAAGAATATATAAAATATATTGGTATCTTGGAACATCATCTTATAAAAGCCTTATAGAACCCTTAAAAAAACCTTATAAACTATAAAAAATTGTAATAACTATAAGAAAAACTTCCAATATAATTCTATAGATAAAATAATTGTCACCCAATGCATATGAGTAATATCAAGGCGCACCCATCATATATGCTATAACAGGATCACCCAATTCTATTTGGGCACACACATCATTTATAATTCCCATGAATTGAATAATGAATAAAGAATATAAATAATTCATTTCATCATAACTCTTTGACAAAACCATTATTATTTTTTGTATAGGATTAAACCATGTCAAATAAATGTGTTTCATAATAATATCAATGAAAAAATGTCAACTTGGGGAAAATAAATAGGTTCCATGACAATCACTTTGAGACATGACTAACCTGTGGAAAACAAACGGGTTGCATAACAATATCTTTAAAACAATGATATTCCATTTAGAGAAAGAATGTGGATGAAATCATTAAAAAAATAACCTAAGTGTAGGATAATTAACAACAAGGGGTTTTTATGTTGATGACTGGAAATAAAATTAAATTATCATTAAAAACATTCTGGAGGAAAATACCATTTTAATTTTTAAAACAACTTTTTATAACCTAAAAAATTTTTGAATATAATTTTCATTTCAAGAAAACTTGGAAACTTATAAATTAATTTTAAAAATCACTTAAAAATTTTTGTGGGGAATTTTTTTTTATATATTTGAAAAACTATTTAAAAGATTGAAATCATTAAAAAAAATAGTGTTTCGATAAGAAAAAGGACTTCTAACCGAAGATACAAATAAAGTCGAATTTTCATAAAACATTTTATAAATAATTTTAAGTACCAAAGAGTTGGAAAATCACACCCTTAAATAAATATATCATTAATATTCATAAGACAAGAAAATTCATGAGAATTATTGAGTGTTAAATCTTGAGATTTCAACATTGGAGACTTAATCATAAGAAATACCGATAAACATTGAGATTATAACATAAAACTCTTACAAAATTTGTTAACCTTTAATTATAAGACCCATAATGGAATAACATAAAAAAATACTTAAAATATCATTAGTAAGAATAAATTTATGATATTACACATCAAAATTTCATTATATACACATAATTAAAGAATATATGTTCATAACAGAACATATGTCTTAAAGACGTAAAATTGAGATAAAAATACATTACCCTTTTATTAATGTTTTAACCATAAACCCCATGAAAGAGAGATTCAAAATTATTTATTTATATCCACAAATTTCTTATTAAAATGATAATAAAATATATTTAGGGGAAGTATATTAAACATATAAATAAAATAGCTGGTGAATATGACATGTGTCTCACATAAGTAAAATGTTAGACAAAAATCCCTTACTTTGGGTTCAATTCATCATTATTATTCTTTGTATTCTATAATAATAAATTTTTTTAATTATTTAATTTATTAATAACCATTTTAAAGTTTAATATTATTTTTATTCCACTTATTACCTTGTTATATTCATTTACTTAATCAATTATGTTTTTGTTGGATGTTTTGACCATATTTAGCTTATTTGTCAAAATCAACTTTCGTAGGCTGACTATGGTCAAAGATATCATTATATAAACCTATATTTAATAATAAACCAGAAATAAATATAATATTTATACATCAATTATACATCCAAGACCAATTATGAAATATGGTTATAAAAAATGAACTAACGTAAATATCATGGAGAAAGTAGGTTATACTTATGCATGAGAAACATTTCCGTTTTTCAATGATAATTAAGGAAAGAATTTAAGTAATATTTTCAGTTTTTTGAATGACAATAATATCATAAATAAAATATTATTTAATTATATATACTTATATATGTCATTATTGTGATGTGGTGATGAAAAAAGGAATCATATCACATCGAGGAGGTGATAGTCCACACATACTCTAAAAATGTTTTCATTTCTTTAATTGAGTACAATGGTAAAAGTAAAATGATATATTATTTTTAAAAATTAATAAATTTTTCATTAATATAGTTAATATTTCATTTATATCACAAATATTTGTTATCCTTAACCTTATCTCCTTCCATGTAACGTGTTTCTGAAAAACGAATCTCATCGCTTTGGGAGGTGGTAGTCTGGTATACAAACAAGCAAAATTATCATATCTCTTATAGAATAGAAAATAAAAGGGTATATAAGAAATAATTATTCCATAGATATAATTACATTATAAATATATTATTTCAACTGTATATTCATCATCATACCGAACAGTGAGAGGTGGAAATGGAAAAATGAATAACATCATTTTCATGATGTGGTTGTCTGCCATACATTGTAATAATGATTCCATAACCCATTTTTTGGTAGTGAGTGCAGTTGTAGGTATTATCCATAATATAAAAAAATCTTAGTAAATTGAATATGTGGTGGTTATTATATCACCTTGGTATACGAATAATTTAAGGGTGTCATAAAATAAATAAAATAAAAACGATTATTGAATAAAATTTTATCTTCTTGGGGTATCCTATTTAGGTTTTCACTAAATTCGTGAATGGTTGGTTTTATTCACAAAAAAATATTTTACTATGAATTTATGGATGTTTTCAAGTCATTTTAAAGCATTGATATACCCAAATGGATTTATAGGTTTGAAGAGTTGAGGGTAGTGAACGCCCTTTTATAATGGAGGAGTGACATTTTTATAAATACCCAAAAGTAATCAGTACTGGGAGGTCTCTCTTACCACATGTGACTCGAAAATAGATCTATAGTTGAGGTTAAGGTTATTTTGTCGATAATAAAATCCAGTATATAAACATAAACACATTTTTATCATTTTATTCCTTAGTCTTCATGTTTACACAATTTCACCCTTTTAGTTTTTAACACAGTGACTTCATCTTTTTATTTACCTAAGTAATTTATTCTATAATACTACAATTAAAATGATTTTTATTCGATAATATAAGTCTAATAATTATAAATATGAAATAAAATTCATTAAATAATAATCCTATGTGTTTGTAAATTTTATTAAATACAAACACATGTAATGCACAGAACCCTGTTTAAACCTTAATTGTGGTAATTAATTTTAACTTTTGAACTAATCATTATTATAAAAAATTAAGATTAAATTATTAAATATTATAAATTGTTTTTATTCAAAATATTTAATCCATTAATTCGAATTAAAATCAAACAATTGAATGAATTTAATTTTAAATTAATCCAATATATGCGGTGAAATGATGAGTTTTTATGAAGATTATTTTTTGAGAAAAAGATGATTCTATAATAAATCTATTACTAATAACAAAAATTGTATGAAAATAAATAAATATTTAATAATATATAATCTGTATATTTAATTTAAATCATTCCCCATTTGGTATTATTTTAATTAATTAAAATGGATAAAAATTATGCATTTTAAAATAGCTTTTAGAAAAAACATATTTTCATACCAAAAAACAAAATTAAACTAAAAAACTACTAAAATTTGATTAAAAAGTAATTTATTGGATTAAATATAGGTAATTAATAATAATTTTAAATTAAATAATATTTAAAACATAATGTGATATTTAAATTACTAAATTTATTGATAATAAATTATAGTATTACAAAAATCGGTATTTTTCACTATTCACTAGAAAATCAATATTCTCAAAAAAAATTCCAATTTTTAATTCAAATATAATTATATATTTAAATTAAAAAATAAATTTAATTTTAGAAAATAATTTTTTTAAAGGTGTCAAAAAATTAGATTTAAAATAAGTGCGCCATAAAAAATGAAATTATTTTTTGAAAAAACTAGTTTTTCGCATAAAATTGGATTTATTTTTATCTTTTGGATGAAAAAAAAATATGATGAATTTTAAAAATTATATTGAGTATATAATATATAAATTTCATTAATATATAACAACAAGTGTGATTTGTTTAATTTATTGGCATAAAAAAACACCTTTGCACATTCAAATAGTTTTTCAGAAAAATATTTAATTTTATTTCAAAGAATATTTTCTTTTAATTTATAATTAATCAGTAATAACATAATTCATTTTATATAAATGTGTAAACTATATTTTCATAATTTATTTTATCTTTTTCATACCTATCATTCTAATGTCTAGGTGATAACTTTCCATATTGAATAATAATAATAATAATAATAATAATAATGTGTTTTGTTTAACGTCAGTGTTGCATGTAACACAAGCTAAACTCAATATTGCATTTAATGAATGAAAAACTCAATTTTGTGTGTCATTTACCCTATAAAACATAATTTTATTCTTTTAAATACTCTGGTTGTGGTGTCCTCCCCCATTTAATAAATTGCAACCTCAAAATTTGATCTTTATCTCTATAATCAAAAGGATGGACATGTTAAAATATTTCTTTTGTGAACCCACATTGTAAAAAGGGTTAATAAAACATCATATTAATAACAGATAAAAGATAATTAAAAAGGCCATATGGAATAAATCATATCTAGGTTTCAAAATAGGAGAACATAGTTTAGAATATATAAAAACCCCAAATATTTATAAAGAGTGATTGAGATAATTGATCATAAGAAAGTGAATGATTAATTTAAAGTTAATCGCATAAAAACCATAAATCTATGACTATAAAAAATTCCATTTTCCCCATAATTGAAGTTACTAAGATAATATTTTTATTTCAAGATACTTTTCTTAGAGTGAAGTAATTCTCTTACCATCTATACAAAAAACATATTGATATATACTTACTTGTGAAGTATAATTTCATTCTTCAAAAAATTTCTATCAGAATATCATCTTATTCTACAAAGTATAAGTATTTGTGATAAAATTTCATGTATGAAGAACTAAAATAAAACCTTAAAGACCATACAAACATAAAAGGGATATTAAATCTATTATACCTATTTATGAGACTTCAAATAATTTATAGGATGTAATCTCATTCCTATATTCTTTGGTGATTTTTTCTTGAGAAATTACGATTAGATCATGGTTCCAAATAAATGAGGATGAATTTGTATAGTGGATCATGGATTATTAGAAGATATATTTTAGAGAACCATGTAGGTGTTATATTGGTGTTTATCGATGATACTTTGGTCAGAGCGTGAGAATAGTATTCAATTGGGATGATTTTGACTTAACATGGGAAGAAAACTCTCAATTATAAGATTTTTAGGTTTAGTGTGAGAATATAATTATATCATAATTTTTGAAAGTATATAAAATATACACCTTTTAAAATTTGGATAATGTTAGCACACCTTCCTCATGAAGCTCAAGTTTATTATTACTAAATAATTTAATTGTAAGTTAATTAATTGAATAAGTTGTATGAACCTCATACGATGAGTTTTTGATTTCAACTTTTTTGAAGAAACTTAGTGTAATTAAAAAAATACTAGATAAAATAAATTTAACAGATGTATAAAAGTGACTTTTGAGTGTGGTAATACAGAGGAGAAAATTATGATTCATCCACTTAGAGGACCCAATCATGTTTAAGAGGAAGAAATTATGTAAATATATGGGGATATTCTAACATTATTTTGGACTTCCATAGGTGGTGAAGTAAGTGTATGTACTTACACTAAACACTATGTGAACTAGTTGAGGGAGTGGTAGCATCAAAATGTATAGGTTTTCGGCCCGGAAGATAGGAGTGGATTAGAAAATTTTCTAGAATAATTGACATATGAGTGAATACTAAGTGACTATAATTTAATTTATATCTCTATATATAGAGTATATTCCATTATTTTTTGTTAGCCGATACACTGAGATTGAATGAATTGAAATCAGAAGCACTAAAGGAATTGAATATTTATCCATGGAGGCCTTAAAAGTGAATGTGAAAGGTTGATGTCTGGGTAAAGGCATAAATTGAAAGGATTAGTAGAATATGGAGGTACTCAAAGAGATATCACATCCATTCATCCATGGGTATTAACAATGAGAGGACTAGTGGTGAGCGCTTTCCTTGGGAAGGTATTCTTATGCTATGTTCAATTAAATCTGGGTAGAGAATGGGGTTTTCCTTGAAACACTAATGTAACTTGTTTTGATAAAATATAATATATATTATGTTATCCCATATATTTAAGACACATTATCCAAAATATGTTATCCCTTCTGTGTCATGCTTTCCTGTTATGATTGTTTTTTCATGTGTTTGTATTTATTGTTTATTATTTAGAAGGAAGGTCTTAATATGAACCAGGTGGGTGAGCCGAAACTAGAGAAGGATGAATTGATGTGATGAATTGGGTTTGAAGCTTCCTATTTATGGTATTTTAATGCATATGTTATCTTCAAATGATTTGATATTTTAGGTATATGTTCTGCAAGTTGTATCTTTTAATGGTTTACTTTTGATAGTTAAAGAGGTTATTATCCAATGAGCTTACTAGATACTGGCCGAGATTCCAAAAAACCATGTGTGGGAACACCTTTCTATTTTATTATTTTCTTTTACCTTTATGGAAGTGGTGGGTGTCTGAATACTTGTTTCTAACCTCCTTTTTATAGAACATAAGTTTTATCCTCTACTATTCATAATATTGGAATTAGTGTAACCAGATTGTATGGAACATAGGGTGCCTTATTAAATGAAGTATGAAAGGTTATATCTTCCAATGAATTCAAACACTCTTTTCATCTTAAATGTATCTTATCTAACATAAGACTATATTATGAAATTTAAAAAGTAGAATCTATAAATTAAATGCCATGTGAAGATTTATCTTGAGTAACTTCCATGTTTCTCAATTTTACTTCCAATTTAATAATATTTAAAGTGTTTTTCAAATCATTAAGAGATTTTACTTTCTCTTCACATTAAAATTATTTATAATAAATACTTTCTTAAATTATATTAATTTATTCTAATAGTAAACTGTCAATATATTTTATTCTCTTAGATTCAACCTCTAACTGAGAGTTCTTGACAACTACTGTAGCATATAATGCCTAGATTTCAACTTTTAAATTCATCTTAATATCATATTTATAGATTATTTATTTATAAAAAACGTCTTATTATAGAGTGAAATTTTCTTCAAAAAGTGATAGATACTATTCCTTGGCTTCAAAATGTTTAATTATAGTGGTACTATTATGTAACTTCTTAGACAATGACTTTTCCATTTCATTAGCACCATGTTCCCATTGAGTTTTCTCATCATGTAAGTTCTCAATAAACTAAAATATATACATGATAACTTCTGAATATTTTTTTTCAAAAAATACTTAAATTTTTAGTGTAGATATTTAATTTATTTAATAATTTTACCTTCCTCATACTCTTTGTAGCTCAAACTTGATTATTCTAGAGGATCAAAATCAATAAATCTAAAAAATTAACATTTTCACTTTTATTACATTCCAGAGGATCAAAATGAATATAACTATCATTGTTTTGATAAAATCGGTCTTTATTGTCAATATTTTTTATATTATTTATGTAAGAATCAAATTATATTGAATGAATCTAACGATATAAGAGTCAGTATTTGTCACAACTATAATAAATCTCAAATTCAATAATTTTCATGGCTCCCTCAAATATTATCTAGAATCATGAATCAAATATTCTTGAATATTGTATCTTTAATATCCATTTGAAAATCATTAATTCAAAGTTAAATTCACTTAAATTATATTGTAAATATATTTTAATCTTCTATAACGTTAATGTTTGACTCTTTAACGATGTTTTTTTCCTTTGTCTCTACATAACTTAAACTCATGAAAAACATAGTGACTATATTTCCCAAATGCCCAAAACTCATGTAGCACTGATATTTCATGACTCTTGTTATGGAATTATAATTTCTTGGTGAATTTTCATTATTTTTAACTTTTTTGATTTATTATTTAAGGGGGTTCATGGTTTGATCATGGTTAGTGGAAAAGTTTGTTTTTACCAAGGAAAACGTGTAGCCTATAGAAGAGGAGAAGTTAGAAGTGCATGGTTGGCATACAATTATATAAAACCATGATAAATTACCGAAGTAATTTTGTAACTATTAATAGATGTAAAATAATATTTATAACACATTTTATCAAACCATGGATCCAATCTGTTCAGGTGGCCTAAAGTGGTAGTTATCCTTGCACAGTTGGAACATGGTTTGGTAAACCATGAAACCCAAACCTGTACATGATATTAATTAAGATTAAAATATTATTTTGACATAAAAAATACCCTAAAACTCTAATTATTTCTCCAATACCTAGGGACCTTAATCCTAGGTAATAAAATGTTTGTTCCTTGAGAATTCATTCCTTATGAAGAGAAATTCTGTTGGATATAGAGATGTAAATCCAATGTATTTCATGGTAAGTGATCATTTTTATTTTGTTTATATTTTTATATCTATATTTTCCCTCTTATCATTCCATAATACCCTATACCCAATATTACATGGCCAAATTTAAGAGTTACTATATGATATAATGTGATTAATTCTAAATTTTTGAAGAAAATAAAGGGGCAAATCTAAGTTTACCTTGATTATTCTCATATTACTCTAGATTTTTTATTACATTGACTCTCATTTGGTAAGTATAAAATGATCATAATTCTTGATTTATTATTATTATTTTTTATTTTCACTTGAATAATAATGTGGTGATTTGGGGATAGTTTTAGGGATTTTTGGGGTGTGAGATTTATTCAGGTGGTGAAACATGATGTCGAGATTTGATTCACTTATGGTATGATATTTCTTAACATGTTAAATTAATTTTAGAAAAATATATGATATGAAAACCCTTTTCATGTGTGTGTCTATCCCATGATTCCTCTCTTGATATGACATTATTGTGCATGGTTTTATAGACCATGAGACCTCTATTTATATAACATGCTTTTGCATGTGTATATATTAAGACCTTAGTTTTTATGTATTGTATATTTATATATTTGTGTATGGCCTATAGACATCTTTTATATGGTATCATAGTGATAGTTTGACCCTTTATAAATTGGTTAATCCCTTAGTAGGGGATCATGTGTGATGTGATGTGTGATGACTATAGTGGGGTCTTTAATGACAGAAAGTAGGTAATGATGTCCTTGAGGCCAAACTAGACACTCAAAGTGGGGTGTGATATCCTTTTGGCCAAACCTGAGATAGTTAATGGGGGAATGAATGCATTATGGCCCAACTAGAAAGAGTATTGGGGAATAATGGCCTTGTGGCTTAACCAAAGGCATGATGGAATTGTAACCTATTCTATGTCTTATTTTTTTCATTGTGTCATATTCTAAGAATTTTGGAAACTAGACATAACTTCTCTATAATAATGAAGATGAATTATGTAGATTTAGGGTTCATTTTAGCGATTTTATCCCATGATAATCCAACATGTGATTGGTTAATTGTGTATTCACCTTATTTTCATTGAACATACTTTTATATAAATGATTAACATATGTTTAGGATTCATTGGTATCAACCTATCAGGTTTATGCTCTCACCTTTCATAGGAATCTTAGTGCTTGTGCATACTTTATAGCCAAGGATCTAATCATGGGAAAGGGACTTGTATTGAGAGGATGAGCTATAGGAGTTGGAAAGATTGGTAGAGTTACAATGGAATTTAGGTTTCTCGTTACAATATATATTGTTATATTACATCTTTTGATTCTTTAATATTTGACTTATAGCTGTTTAGTTATCTTTTATAACATATTGATACAACAAGGTTTCATTTCATTTCCATCTATTGTATTGATCAAAAATTATATTATCACTCACTCATTTATATGTGTTGGTTGGATACCTATATTGATTTCATACTCTCTTCATGTTTGCATTTAGGTCCTCACCACTGTTTGATAACCCCTTATGTTGAGGGAGACAAGCATTAGGTAATGTGACACTCTGGTCCAAACCAAGGGATTTGAGTCGGTGTGTTACATGGATCAATATGCATGTATTAATTTTCACCCATTTCATCTAGCTCAACTTCTAGATTCATCCATGAAAACTTATAAATTATATAAAATTCATCATTTACGATCACCACGAAACATATATACATCACAACCATTATCTCCCATCAATATGATATCATCGTCAACATTCATTCATTGAAGCTCATTTTCCATGCACTTATATGTAAATTTCATTTTATTAACTTTCATAATGCCTCTATATCAAAATCTAAAATACCTTAAATTAGATCAGATTCACTTATTTACTCTATTCTATTATTAATATCAATTCACGCATGAGATATCCCCTGAAAATTCCTTACTTCCATGATATCACAGTTAACATGTTCTTGTTTCACTATGAAATCATTCTTGTCCACACATAATGAAATGAAATAGTTCTCATATTATGAACTTATAAACATGATTCATGGATCTCTTTAGTCACAAATTCTTCATTTTAGTAGACTCAGATTGAATAAAAATGAAACTGAACCACTATGATGTTCTTTTCATGATATTAACAATATAACATCACCATATTATATTTCCACATAGTCTCCAAGAAAATCATCTCATTCTCACCAACTTTGTCTTTTGGAATTCAGTTTCAATAATCTAGACGCAACTATTATATTATTTTAAATGTTTAGAGAAGTTAATGCAATAATTAACTCTTCAAACTTCTGAAAAAATTATCTTCTTTTTAATTTATCATCTTAATAAAGAAAGTTAGTAGTCAAACATATTAAATGTGGTGTAAGTCATTCTTGCTTATCTAACTTAAAACGTAATCATGACATGAAAACCTCACTCACAGCGTGAGATTCTAATGATCCCTCATATTTATTTTCTCAAATATTATAGAAATGATATTATATTAGTGAGATGTGGTGTGAACTTCCAATGAAACCCCAGCTATGAGGTAGAATATTACTTCAATGATGGTGTATCACCTAATTAGTGACCGTGTTTTAAATGATTGATTGTTACTATATTTGGGATAGTTCCACATCAAAATTTATTTCAGGGTAACAACTTATTCATTACTATCGATTCTCTAAGGATTAGAATTTAACTACTATCATTTCATCCCTAGTATGACAACTGGTCCTCCTATGCTACTTAGAAATACAATGTGTTGGTTATTTACTCATCATCTACTACCTAGGATTTCTATGAATGATCGTGTACATTTATTTATAGTGGTAAATCCTTTCTCCAATAGCTCTCAAAAGATGAAACTCTTTTTTTAAACATTAAAAATATATTTCATTGTTTATTTATCAAGTGAAAAATACTTTAAGAATAATTAATTTTTCACCTTTCTTCTAGAAATGGTGTTAAAAGTCATAAGTAATAAGAGTATCTTACATATCATAGTTTGAATAATGGATTTTTTATTCTTAGTGCCTCTCACCAACATTCATACAAAAAAGATCCCTTTACCAAAAAACATCTCTGTATCTAATAATTCCAATCTTCAAATAAACTCAAAATATAATCAAATATTCTCAAGGAATTTTAATAAAATATCCTAAGCAATTTTTGAAACGAAAGTTTTCTAAAATAACATGGAAACTATTGTAGTTAGTGCATTCAACTTGAATCTAATATAGAAGTCATTCTTACTTAACATCATCTCAAGAGTCATTTGATATGAATGCTCCTTTACATTACATATGGAACCATTATTCCTTTTATTTGGGTAAACCATCTGGACACCTTTAGAGTGTCATATCTGGTTGAAAATCTAGTATCTACTTATATTCCTTATTCTAATGTATTAATATCTAGAGTGTTAATGTCCAAACAACACCTATTCATAACCCTCTTCTTATTCACTTTTCTTCTTCTCCTTATTCCTCTTATCCTTCAGCAAAATATTCACTTTACTTCATATTGTATTCTCATATAAAAAAGAACAACTCAACACAATAAATTTGTGATCTTTAGTAATGAAAAATAGAATAATTAATAATTAATGAAAATTATATATATATATTTTTAATAAAAATAATTGTTAATAAATTAATATTTAGTATTTTATAAATACTTATTAACTAAATGATCTTGGTTGAAATTATGAATTTCTGATAGACCGGGAAGATAACTTTTACACCAATAAAACAATTTTAGAAAATAATTTAAATGAATTAAAATCATAAAATTATTTAAAAAAATATTAGGACTAAACTGTTTGCCAAAAAACCATGGAAATTTCATCAAAAGAATTAAATTTTCTAAAAATAACCCACATTTAAATATTTATGAATAAGTCACATCTCATGAAATCACATTTTTAAAATATTTTGAAAATATATTTTTTAATTTATCCCATTCTAATATTTTTTGATACGGGAGAATTTTTATTATTTTTAAAATGTTAAAAATTTCTTTTCTCACTAAACACCTTCTTCAATATATATATATTGAAATTATATATATAAAATTTAAATATAATTTGGCTAATTTTATATTTTAAATAGTCCATTAATGTATTCAAAGAATATTATTTAATATCCCATGCAAGTCTCCATTTTATAAAATAGTGTCCCTTGTCATCCTTTAAGGGTTTTTATGTGTGATTCTGTTTTCAATTGTTTTATAAGAAATCCCTTGTTACTTCAATCCATGATAATTGTAAAGGTTCTATTAGGTTTTTTTCAATACTAGTGGAGAGGGATGAGGCATGACCCACTTGAGACCGTGGGTGTATGTGTGATTGTGGTTTGTAATCCCATTCAACTTTAATGATAATAATTATAAATTAAAATTTTAATTTATTAATAATAATAATGAAATTGGTATTTAATAATAATAATGAAATTAATAATAATTTAATTTATTTAAGGCCATAGATGTTACAAGAAATGATATAATACACACCCATGGGCTAGAAAGGGTAAATCACACCCCCAATGGTTGACCTACTCCATAACTATCCCATTAAAATTTTAAATCCCAAAGGCACATCATTTTATGGCCTAAAATTTCCTTTATCCAGGGCCAAAGTCCCCCTACATATTCTATATGTTGTGCTAGTATATATCGGGGTAAATATCCATGCTTACATTATTGCCTATGTCGTTAGATATAAATGGAATAAAAGTCCCCCCAAGTGAGGTTTCTAAGAATTTAACCATGGTAATATACATAACTACATAGTGTCTGAAATAATGTAATTAATAATAAAAATATAAAAAAATTATCACTATTATATAATATTAATTTTTTAATTTATAATAATACATTAATTAATAATTAATATTATAATTGATAAAAAATAATTTGAAATAGTTAGAATAATGAGCCCAGATATCCATGATCATGATACTTTTATTAAAAAATATAATGTGTAACAAGTGGTTGAAATGTCAAAGGATTTGGCATAAGAATCCATCAAATAAAACAAACCAAAAAATAAAAGTCCTGAATATGAAAAAGTGAATATAATTTCCATGTATTTTCTAAGAATGAGTAACCTAAAAAAAATAGTGAATTTTTTCCCATATTTCACAGCCTACCCCCACCATATGGATGTTGACCTCCCTTTCAATAAATAGCCTTCTGCCATGGGTTAGTCAGGTTACCCATATCTAATGTTTTGGAATCCTCATACTTATATTTTTATAAATAATTGAATCCTTCTTAGTGGTGGAATCCACTTTTTTATTCTAATAATGTTTCCCAAGTGAACCCTATTGAGAGTGAAAATATAGAAGAGCTCGACTTCCAACATTGGGTGGATCATCCTTGATGCACACATAATTAGCATTCCAAAAATTGGAGAGTTCAATAGATTCACTATATGTAGCACTGTAATTAAATCTACATCCATTATAATTTGACAAATTAGGATTGGAATCCCAACAACATCCATATTTAGTGTGCTAATATCAGGTCCCAAACCCTACCTGAAAGTTTTAGGTACAACTACAAAAAATCATTTATATATGTATTCTTACAATGAGTACCTTTTGGATCGTTCAATTATTGAACATCACTACCTTGATGGCTTCACCAAATCTCTCCAAATATCTATGGAATCTGTGTTTCCATGATTAGTTATGAATATCCATCTACGAGTTAGATCAATTATTGTCTTTATTTTATAGGATATAAATGCTAATATTGTGAGGTAGCATTTATAACTGAAGAGTATAGGTTCTATTTTTGAATATATATAATCAACTTGTGATTCAAACCAGACTATGATATCAACACTAAGGCCATTAAGAAACCATTGTAACTCAAGATCCTTTAGAGGGATTTTGGAGTTGGAGTTTTTATCCATTTTCATACCACATTCCTCAATCGTGGACTGGAAAACAATTATTGTAATTAAAATTTATTGTTCTTCTAAGACTTATTATTACAATACTATTCTACAACCCATATAATAAAAATAACTATCTGGTTCTTCTTCTCCATTAGTGTTTGTACATATTTATTTTATCTATCAACATCTGCATTTAAAAAATATTCATCTTGATCTTTTAAATTAAACCTACAACCTAACCCACCAATATTATTTCCAATAATGTCTATAGGGGGAATGTTTCTAGAGCTCATAGGATCTCCCAGAATTCCATGTTTGAGCATAAACGTTAGCATAAATTGAATGACTAACCCCAACCTCACATACCATAACTATTTTATTATTATCCATTAGTAGAGTCTCATATGATAAAATAAAAATAGGTTTAACCTACTTGATGACCAGATAAGAGATATCATGCAAAAATAATTACCATCTTTAAGAAGTAGGTTACACTTGTTTAGGTTTCTGAGAGGAACTAGAAACATTTGATCCTCTAAACTTTGTGAGTTTTAATTAATTAAAGCACATTGAAACCCATTTCTACCTTATAACACTAGAATTTAGAAAATATTATTCATATAGATAAGATAGATCCAACTCATCCTCATAATCTTAGGAAAATGAGTGCTTATGTATGCCCTTACTAGTAGTGTAAGTAATACCCTTTATCATATCACCTTATCTAGATATATTAGGAACAATTATGGAAATATCCTTATCATTGAACCCATACGAGGACCCAAGATTCTAAAATTGTGAATCCTAGAATTTATCTATACTAGTACTTCCCCAGTATTTATCACCAACAATATCAGTTGAAGGAGAGAACCCATCCATGATACCATCATTACAAATATTATATATAAGCTGGATAACCTTATTTATTCAACTAATAACAAAACCACTTCTCATCCTGAAGCTAGTCAAGATAATTTGTGTGGCTTGACCGTTAGGTATTAAAATAGATAATAGATAAATTCAATTTTGATATATAACTCAATTATTCTTAATAGGATCTACATGGATATCCATATAATATTCCACCTATCATGGCTATAGATCCCTATGATATTTAAAAGCATGAATATCATCGAAATGAAAAATGATATCTCATTATAGAATCTCCAGCACCATCAAGATGGCCCAAAGAAGCCCCATATTATATATCCATTTCATGAGGAGCCTTATTTTTTTTAAAATTCATTAATATGTAAGTTAAATTTACAAAATTCAATATGATATACATTTTTTTGTAACTAAAAAAAAATTTCTTATGAAATTCATTGATAGAGTATCTAATACAACTACATTTCTTATAGTAGATGGGTAGTTTTTAAAAATCATAAGAGATCCCTATCAGATTATTAGTATCCAAAAATATAATAGTCTCAATTAGGGGATTAAATACATTTATCTCAAATAAAAAACTAGAAAACTAGTCCTACATGGATTTATATTTATCATGGTCAAATTTAATTATCACCCTAATTACTATAGAAACATCCTAAAGTATTGGAGGGTACTAAGAGAACCAAATCATTCCATAGATTCAAATCCCTGATTCGGTAATTGAATTCTTATCCAAAGATAGATTTAAATGAGGATCAGAATCCTAAATTAAAATAATACCTATCTTTAGTGAGAAAACTCCAAATATTGGGTCTTCTATATATGCTCACTCTATATGAAAACAATGTGGTAAAAAATTTTACCTAGAGAGGACATCCACTAACCCCCATATCCGAAAATCTGATACAAATGAAGTTCATAATCATTAAGATTCCAAGAGAATTCTTTATGGAATGTCAAAAATATTGTAATAAAGAATTTACATTACTCAAGGTTCTATTTTAGGATCTTAATATTTTCTTCAATGAAGATCAATTACACATTTTGCATCATTTTATTATTTATAGGGATAAGGGTTTTCATGTTAACTAATCCATAATTCCCGAGCCTTTCTATAAAAGAAACTAGAATTTACTTCCTTGATTCATTAGGAAATTTTATCCATCATTGGTCCTAAAAGGAAATTAAAATCGTATTAAAACTTCCAAATTAGTGATAAACATAACCTTAACATCATCAATCTTCTTCAATGCCCCCATGAAAACATCTCCAGGTTTAAAGAAGCACTTCTTCGAGTACACCATTGGTTAGGGGAACCCTGATAAACATTGAATCACCTAGAGGAGAGATCCTACCACATCACATACCCTAAAATAGATTATGGGGTACAAGGGTATTGATAGAAAACAGACCATACATTTCTTGGTTCCATCCCACCACTTTGTGTATCATCTATCCCCATCTCAATTTGAGTATGATGGGACTTGAACTTATGCATTTTCCCATACACCAGGGAGTGGATTCCTAACATGGTATAACTAAGTCATACATAGTAGGAAATAAAAAGTATAATATAATTAAAATAATAATTATTAATAATTATTAATTAATAATAATATTTTAATTACTCATAGTTGAAAATAATAATAATAATCATAATTAAACAAATAATATAATTAATAATATTTTTTAAAAATAATAATTTTATTACTAATAATTAATTATTTAAATGATAATATATAATATTTATAGGGGTTAATAAGTTAAAACACAAATATATATACAAAGATAGTTTTTTTAGGATTGAATTAGAGGACATCCCCGAGTGATTCTAGGATCCTCTAAACCATACATTTTTATTACATTATTTGGTCATTAAAGACGAGAAAAATTATTTGACTAATAATATTTTCAAGCAATAAAATCATTAATAGTTATTAATTAATTAATTATAACAATATAACTAGTAGTTATTAATTAATACTTAATTAATAATGTGATTATTATTAATGATATACTTATTAATATTTAGAAATTTATTTATGCTGATAATGTTGATATTGCTGTTGATGATGATGATAATAAAATTTTAATGGGATCAATGAATTGCACCCCTCCCCTAGATATCTATGACCTGATAGTTTTGATAATGCCCCAGGTATCCCAGATAGTACATATCACCAAAAGAAACTTTATGATAGAGATTACTGTCAAGATTTACACTCCCACCATTCCTCCCCACAATATGTAGAAATATTTTTCCCCCAACACTGAAACCCATTCTCACTGAGAAAGAATTTCCAACCCCCATAGACTAACCTATAATATATTTCGAAAAATAAAAATAGAATTAGTAGTAGTAATTTTTTTATTATTATTTGAGTTTATTATAAGAGCAAAAACAAATCACACACTTAGGAACCGTAGTGGGTCAAGCCCCATACCCCTCAACTCAGATTAACAAGTACCCATTGAACCTGTTTTATTATATATTTTGTATCCCAAAATTCATGTGGCTTGAATCCCAATTTCCCAAACCAATTCTCCTTGTTTAGTAATAATGTGATGCCTCACATGGCCTTGAAGACCCCAAAACTAGCTAATAGATCCCTGACCTACAGGTACATGCTTTGAGGACCTAGAAACCTAACATTGGCCCTCTTTTTCAATTGTTCCATTCCTATGCTATACTGTTCCTACACCACTACCACCAGAGACCATCGCCACCCACTTGTGTCACCCATACCCTACCCTACTACTTGTGTAATTTTGACCTCTCCCCACTATCTTGTAACTTCCATTAATACACTAAGTTTCTTGTGATGTTCCCCATTGTTACCCCACCCTCTTCTGCCGTAATCGATGCTCACTACCACAGAGAAAGGCCCTACCATCCATCACCCTCATGCTCACCCTGCATGAAAATCTTCCCCTTTCAAGGAGGCCAATATACCATTATGGTCGATTTCACACACACTAGAACTTTTCCTACACCCCAAAACATGGGAAGCATGACAGCTAGGTTAAAACCCATGACTTTGGGTACAATGTAAAATGCTCGTTCCACTTGAACATGCGGTAGTTTTTATAATAATAATAATAATAGTAATAATAAAAAAACAACAAATAACCAACAATAATAATCAAAGAAGGTTTAAAATGCACACAAAGGAAGAAAGTACACTCAAGTTTATATTTTGTCTCAAGAGGTACGCCCAAGCCCCACCCCATCGAAACTACCCAAACCAACACAAGGTGCATTTTCTTCATTTGCATGCATTGTAAACTAATAGAGAGTGTACACAAGGTGTATTAATGAATTAATTATTAATTATTTTAAATTTATTAATTGAAAATACTTGGAGCTAGATACACCTTTTAATGAAAGTAGAATAATAATTTAGTTACGTTTACATCTTTCATAACAACAAACAAACAATGCAAGAAAGAATTCAGGGACTCAAACTTGTGACACACCCCAACTCCAAATCAACCCCACATCAACACATGGGAATAATAATAATATTATTATTATTATTATTTTTATTATTAATTTATTAATTTAATAGAATATATCTTCTTCCAATTTCTCATGTTTTTTCCTAATCTAAATATTTTTTATACTATATTTATGTAATTTTTTATGTTATGTTATATTTTATATAGGTCATTTATATTTAAATTTTCATTTAGAATATATTTATATTTTTAATTTTTTAGTAATTCAAAGTAACTTGATTAAACATAAGCAATAATATTACTAAATATTATTAATTACAATATTTATAATGTTATTAATTTTAATTAGTTCATATTATAGAATATTAATAATAATTAATAACAATTACATTATTTTTAGATATTACATTATTAATAATATTAATTACCACTAAAATATATAATAGATTTATCATTTCCCAAAAATCCTTATCAGTACTTTAAAATAATTGATGATGCGAGCACTGTTTTTATCCTTATGTTTTTATCTGGGCTAAAAATACCATTGATAAAAACATGTTTTTATTAGGCATGATTTCAGCACTGATAAAGGTATTTATCAATTCATTTTATCACTGATGAAAGCTATGTAAGGTGTTTCATTATTCACCTACATTCACAAAAAACTATTAGAGAATATATAAATCCAACAACAATATTTAAATTGCAATATGTTAAATATTTTCTTATTTAAGCAATATATTTACAATGAACCATTTAAATACAAAATAAATTTACATCGAAACATTCTAATACATGGATCAACCCAACCTCATAGAAAAGAAAAGAGGATCTTTAATAAAAAAATGTTTATTTTAACTACATTAAAAAATTAAAAAATATAATAATATAATAATGTAGAAAGAAAAGAAAGAAAATTAATAACATAAAAAAGAAATAAAAAATATTATAAAGAATCGAAAAAACATGAGTGTGTTTATTTTGTTTTGAGTGCATGACTCACATTTTGTACTAGAATGTATCAATTTTAAACTGAAAACAAAAACATTTAGTCATACTAGCCACACAATGTATTGGATTGATGTGAGGTTAATTATTACACATTAAAAATGAATTATGTGTTGTTTTCATAATGTATATTGAAAATATGAGCACTTTTTCTTAGTTTGGAGTACGTGTTGAATTTTTTTAATTAAAATGTTACTTTTAATCCAAAAAAATAAACTCATCCATACTAGATATATTTTTCATTGGTTTGACATAAAATTAATTCTAAAATGTCAAAAATGAGTCACATATCTTCTTCATAAATTATCACCATAATACAAGCTTGTTAGCTATGTTTTGAGTATGGGATGCTTATTTAGAGGTGAAATTTCACTTTTAAAAGGAAAAAATGAACTTACATTCATATTGGCCACATTTTCTCTTCATTTAGAATAAGGCTAATTTCTACATGTTACATATGAATCATAGACCATTTTACTAAATTATTTAAAAAAACCATGTTTCTTTTCTTACTATTGAGTATGTGAAATGTATTTTGAACTAAATATTCATTCTTAACCTGAGAACATACACTTCAGTCATAGTAGCCACATCATGTATCATATTTATGTATGATTAATTCATAAAAATCAAATAAATGAACCTCATACCATTATCCCAATGTATCATAATAATTCTAACACATTTGTTTTTTTAGTATGTGGTGCGTGATTTGATCTAAAATGTTACTTTTAAATGGAAATACACACTTTCAATCATATCTATTATACCACATTTTAAATTGATATGAGGTTAAGTACTACTGTTCACAAATGATTCAGATATCATTTTCCTAAATTTTCATAAAGATAAATGTGGTTTTTCTTATTTTTTGAGTACGCGGCACTTGTTTTGAATAGAAATGCAACTTAGAAATAGAAAAAAACACATTTAGTCGTACCAACCACACCATGTTCCAGTTTGATATGAAGTTAATTCCTATAGGTCAAAAATGAATAAAAAATATTTTTACTAAATTATAATGATAATATGAGCATGTTTACTCAGTTTTAAATAGAAGACATGTATTTTGAACTAAACTGTTACTTTTTAGTTAAAAACATGAACTTATAATCATTCAGGTCACACAATGTGTCGGATTATTGTGTGTTTAGTTCTTATATTTCATAAAATATACAAGCACTTGTCCTAAATAATTATGAATATTTGAGTGTGTTTCCTAAATTTAGAGTATGTGATATCCTTTTTGAAAAAAAAAATCAATTTTTAATTGAAAACATAAAATTTTAATCATACTACACACACTGAGTATAGGATTGATGTGTAATCAATTCCTACATGTCAAAAACTGAACCAAGGATCATTTTTATAAAATATCAATATAATCAAATTCTGTTTTCTCAATTTTCAGTACGTAACACATGTTTTGAAATAAAATTTCATTTTTAAATGAAAAACATAAATTTTGAGTATATGGAACTAAAATAAAATAATTAAAGATAAATATATTTTAAATAATAAAATGGAAACATAAAAATATTAAAAACAATATCAACTTATCTAATGGCTAAATTATTTTAATTAAGATAAATGAAATAAAAAACACATCATAAAAATCATAATTACAATATTACAACAATAATTAGGGTTTTTTTAACATACCTCATATACACATTTGAAGAAAATCCTTTAAACTAATCATTCTGGAATAATAATATCAATAATTTGCTGATATTGTTTATCAACTGCAAACAACAGACTAAGAAACCTGAGTTCATTTATGTAATAACATATCAATTTTTTCATTTTAATTATCTTTTATGACAATTATTAATATTTCAAAGAGATATATTAATATAAAAATGTACTAAAGTATCTTGGTAACGTGGTTACATTTGATAGAAATAACAAGATATTTATTAAAAATCTAATGATCATATGATTTGTGTACCTTCATTAGTCAGGACTATTGTATTAATTCTATAATTTATTCAATATTATAGGTTATATAAAAATATTATACTCACATAGACCTAAAATAAATGTGAAAATCAATTATTGGAAACCCCCTCTTTATGATGTATTTATATATTCTGACACTATGTGAGCTTCCCACACATTTTAAAAAAATCAATTAACTATTTTAATATGTGGATTTTTGATAATCCAGATAGTACTAGAAAAATATAGATAAAAATAGTAAATAAATATTTAAAATTAAATTGTAATAACCTTTGGAAATACCACTTCAAGAATACTAATTTTTAGATGTGATATGATATCTTTCATAAATCTATAAATGAAATAACCACAGCCAATGTGATTACTATGACATAGATAGTAAAGAAATATTTAGAAACATAAGTAACTTATTTTGATATATTTTTTGTTACTGAGATTTATTATTTATATACACTAATAATTATCCAGTCATATAAATCCATAAGTTTCAAGTGTGCATTGACAATCCTCATAGCATGGATTTGATGATGAATAAATACCACTCTATCAAAAAAACAATTATTGTTAAAACACAATATACAACATTAAATTTTATGTTTATTTGTGAAATATTGAATGTGGTGTATTTGAAATTTATAATTAATATCATGTGTGGACAATTTGTTAGATCTCCGTGAATTGAATCTAAAAAATATTTCTTCAGAGTATCCTAATCGATCATAATAAGCTTCTAATGATTCCTAAAAAAGGAATAAATTGTTTATGAAGTAATTTTTTATGTGATTATAGTGTGTAGATTTTTACCCTTTAATTATAGGTATTAATAAGATCTTTTCATATGTTATTTTTGTTTAAAATTTCATGTCTAGTTGGTGTATCCTTACTAAAATCTCATTTTCTTTTATTTATGTTTTTTATTGAAGTGAAAGAAGATTAAAAAACCCATTTTTTATTCATTAGGTATTTTCATTACACTAGGGTGATATAAAAAACATTAGAAAATTTGAATACTATTAAACAATAATTAACATAGTAGATCAATTATGGGAAAAAAATATATGAAAATGTACCTCATGTATACATTCATAATCGAGGCTCCCAACCATTCATTCTTGATAATTTAATTTACATCCTCAATACTAATCATGTTAGTAGTGACCATGTTATGAATTGTAATGTCTATTCAAATTTTGATTTTGTAAACTAGAAAAAGAAACTATGAGAGATATATTACCTTTTAGGTTCATTGTAATAGCTTAAAAAATCTCTAGTGGAGGATATGATATAGACGATATGTTCTATAACTGGTATTCTAGAAGTCATGTTAAAAAATTTGTGTATACTACTGTGTTATCTAATAAATCAATTAGAATATATGATAGACATATTCCTCACAGTGTAGTGTTTAATGTTGTAATGATTGAGTGACAAACCCTACTCACAAACTTTCAAATTATAAATTCCAATTTCAATAAGAAATTAGAGGTTTTTGGTATTAATGGAGGTGCTTTTATGAATTTTGGAAGATAGTGTGACTATATGGATTTTTAGGACCCACTTTAAAGTTAGTGTCAGACCACTTGTACCCATATACTATGATTCAGAAACAAAGTAACCTGATATCGATTATAAATAACAATCATGATTGTAAACCTTTATATTTTCACATAAATTAAAGTAGTAGAAACTTTTTACTAGGATTTTAGGAATCACATATGAACCACATAAAAAAAAATTTTCATTTCTTTTCCTTCTTTTTTTCTTCTTGTAAGATTTTTTGTAAGAATGGGAGTTGTGAGTGTATAGAAGGAGGTAATATCTGTGTGGTGAGTTGGGTGTTAAAAAATTCTTATATTCTAGTATATCATGTTTTGGGGAGTATTTTTAGTCATGTACTTTTTTCAGTTGTTTCACCATGCTTGAAGAATCCTGAGAGTGTAACATTTGATGATTAGTAGTCTAATGGATTCCCAATAAGAGGTATCAGAGCATGTGATTTCTTTAACTAACTCTTCATAATACTAATTGTAAAATCATGTAATGATCATTCTATTTAATTTCAATTTTTTGGGAGTTTATTATTAGAATTAGGTATGTTATATCAGGAGGGTAAGGTCTAGATATAAAACTTTGACAATATAGATTTTTGTATTTGTAGAATTTAATTGAGTATTATAACATTTAGAACAATTTAAAAGTTCTTTCATCTAGATTGAAACCATATAAGATGAAAAAATCATATTTCGATCGATGGATAGAATGGAACCATGTTTGATCAATATATTTAATTGGAACAAACAATATTTTTAACATATGAGAAGTGAAAACCACAGTGAAGTTGATGAAGAATCTAACAGACATGTATGAGATTATAAATTCTTTGAACATAGTGTTCATGGCATGAATGTTATTTAGTATAAGATTAACTTTAGGTATTTCAATATATAATCATGTGAATGACTTTATAATAATTTCATAATAGCTAAAATCTACCAAAGTGAAGTTCACATATGATGTTTCAGTGATGTTACTGTTATCATTACTAATATAAATTTGGAAACTTATGGTAACTATCTTAAGTAATTTTTATAGGAAAAACGACATGGATTATATGGATCTTAGTAATACAATATTGAATAAATATCTCATATTGGATGATGTCTAAGTACCTACTAGAAATATGTTAAATAACAAATGAAGAGGGTGGTCACCTCAATGGAGAATTCAGAAAAGATAAAAAGAAAATTATAGACAATAAAGATTGGGTAAATTAATTGATCCTGATCATATATTTTGGTAGTGTGGGAATAGATTAAATTTTAAGGACTACAAGAGTTTTAATTAGTCTTATAAAAGGGTAAATTTTAGAAGTTTATGTTCTATGAATTTAGCTGAGGGAAATAAAAACATATTACTAGGTGTGAATACTATAATAGAATCATGGGTGATTGATTTTGGTGCTTCATTCACTCAATGTAAGGGCAAGGATGGATGGTGAATTATTTAACTACAATATTCAAAAAAAGGGAATTTCACAGATGTTGAGTCTCTTAAAGTTATAGGAAAACATTTATTAATATCTAGAAGGAAATATTCATTTCATAAAATTAACGAAGTAAGAAACATATTAAGGACATAAAGGAATATAATTTTTATTAGATAGATTTATTTGGTGTGATTTGGTATAAGATTTGTTAATATAGTGTGTTATATTACTCAAAGATCCATTTTTGTGTCAAGAGAACTAAAGGATAGGACCTTGTATCTAATGAGAGGATCAGATGGAGTGATAATTTTTAATGTTTCAACTTTTTAAAGTTTATAGTTATCAAATTGTATAAAAAGACATATCAGTGAGAATAAAATGATGGTAATAATGGGAAAATTTATAATTAATATTAATCAAAATAATTTTGGAAGTTGTTAGAGATACGTGATTAGGAAATAGAAGAGGGTTTTGTTTAATTTGAATGATTGGAATCCCAATACTCAGAAGTTTGATCATATTCACTCTGATGTTTGGGGCCATCCATAATCAAATATCATAGAGGATACCTTCAATTCATTACATTCATTAAATAAGATCCAACTTTACTTCATTAAATTCATTACATTCAAAGTAAAGTATTGTTTTACATTATAAAATAAAATTTTTAGGTATCAAGAGTGTTTATTCAATGAAAGGCCATGGTGGAAGGGGAAGCTGGTCAGAAGTTAAAATGCATAATGTATAAAAATAGTGGTGAGTACCTCATAAAATACTTCTAAATAATTTTTCATAATAAGTTAATCATATTATATGATGTTGTTCCCATCACAAATAAACATAATTGTGTGATAGATTGATTAATAATTTGTTGATATATATGTCTGGGCTTATGAAGTTACACTAAGGAATGCCTAACGAAATTTGGGTGGAAAATGTGAACATGAAAATGTAATCTGTTAAAAATTACCTCTACTCCATTAGGATACAAAATTATGGAGAATATATAGTTTAGTATAGAAATGAAATTTAATGAATTTTTTTTCTGATTTATCTTCTATATTCATGTTGATTCCAAGGTTAGTAACAAACATAAGTAAATGTAGAACACATGGTTTTAAATATGTTGTGAAAAAAATTTGTTTTCTGGTTATGGGATGATGAAAAGAATCATTTCTTATAAAGGTGGAACATTTTCTTTAATTAAAAGGTCTTATAAAATGTTTGAATCTTTTTCTGGAAGGATGTTGCAAAAAAATAGTCAACTAATCATGTCCAAGTTGATTTGAAATAAAGTACCAGATGAAAATAATTTATAGAGATTATATTGAAACATTTAAATTCTAAAATATATAGCAACATAAGATATCAATGAATTATCTTGGACTACTGAAGCTCATTACAATGTTATATAATATATAGCATCAAAAGAAAAAATACCATAATTAACTAAGTTGAATGTAGAATTTAGGAGATCCACCAGAGTTAGAATTTTTTTTAGAATTTTAAGGGAGATATGAAAATTTTATTTCTAATTAATGGTGGAGAACTTAAAATCATTGAAGAGTAATCCAATCTTAGTGACTCTGAAATTTGGGAGTCTTCAATTATAGAATAAATTACATTGTTAGGTTATAATGAAACATTGAAATTGAATAAGTTTCCACCATGGAATAAAGGACCGGAGAATATGTGGGTTTTTATCTTGAAGGAGGAGGACGATTGTAGGAAAATATGTAGGGAATGTTTAGTAGTGAATATATTTCAAAATAATAAATTTATTGACTTCTTGAAATTATTTTAACCTACTATTAAGTATGTTACCAACCATAAATAGTTTAGTATGGTTGGAATAAATAATATTCATTTATGAAAATGGGATAAAGATAACCTTTTATCAGGGTGATTTGGAGTAGGATATTTACATGAAGAAACTTGTGGGTTTTAAGGATTATTAAAACAAATAATTTTTGTACAAAATAAAAAAAATCCACTATAGTTGAATTAGGTTATAAGTTAGTAGAATTAAAAATTGGCACTTTTATGGATAGAGAAGATTTCACTTGATGCAACACATATCACAATTTCTACCAAAATATGTGAAATGATAGAATTTTCATACCTATTATCTAGTATAAATAAAATATTCTTTTATAGGGTTTGAAAATCAAAATGATTCAATAATTGAAGTAGGGTTTATCTGGGAGGTTCAAGATGAAATATTTCAATCATGCTTAGAAAAATACTGTGAATAAACATTGACAAAGATAGAAAATTGGGGACATTAGATCGCTCTTAAAGGGACTACATCGAGAAGACTCATAAGATCATATATATGTTAAAATGTAATAAATTATCAACAAGATTTTTTATAATAATCAAATTATATAATGAGTAAGAACATAAAAATAAGGTGCGGGTAAATTATATGGTGAAATTTATATTTAAATTAGTACTAGGTAGTTCGATGTATGAACTGATATGTACTTGACAAGATATTTCATTGAATGTTGGAGTTGTGAGATGTTTCATATCAAATATATAGAACAAATAATGGGTAATCATGAGTTGGATCATTCGATATATATTATAGGGTAAATTTGGTGTAGACCTTACTAGGAATTAAAATACCCATAAGAGTAAAATAGGTTTTGTGATTTTGTTGGAGAATTGAATATAGAGATCATGTTGATATTTTAAGAAGTATTAACTAAAATATTTCATGGATTTAAAAATAAAATAAATATTTAAAAAAATTTAAAAATAATTATTTTATTGTAAGGACCATGAAAAAATAATCAATATTTGAATATCTTATTCTTCTGAAACAAAAACCACCAAATTTAAGAGGGTTATTTTACTTAGGTTTGAAGAATTAATTTTTGAAAAATTATGCATGTATTGTAATATTATGAAAATATTTTTGGAAATTAATCTTGGAAATAATGACTAAAAATTATCCCTGAATATCTAAAACCCATGTAGAGACTATGGAAAAATATTGTGATGTGTTGTAGTATTACATTAAGGATCATGATTAGGGAATATTGAAAAAGAAGATAAAGGGTTGAATGAAAAACCCCTTGATGTTTTGTGTTATTATTTGAATTCATGAATTACCATATAATAAACCTGAATGTTTGATCATTTTTATTTCATTGAATAATGTAGGGTAAAATATTTCAATAAGAGGGAGTGTGCCTAGTATTGGTAGTTATTCTTTGCTAAATCTTTGAAATGACTACGATGAAGATTATTATACCCGAGTTTGTTGACACATTGTTGAAGTATGCTCCTTGGACTATCCCTTAGTAGTGAATCATATAAATGATATGTGTATTTATTAATTTACTACTTTTTTCTATTATATATATTTGTGAAAAATAAATAAATTCATAAAAATCTTGGTAACATGAGAGAAATGTCGAAAAAATGAAAATAAAGTCACACTTTAATTCACTCCTCTCCTCTTCAGAAGTTTTAGGTTCTAGTTGAAACGTGTTTTAATTACCAATTATGATTATAAAACATTGCATCTTCTGATAAATAAAATGACAGTAATTTTCTCTCTTAGATGTAAGACTCACATGCAATATACATAAATCCATCATTTCATCTCTTTATTTTTTTTATATTCTTTCTTGTCTCAATGTTTGTGAGTGTGGTAGTTGTGAGTTTTTGTGAGGAGGTCAAATTGGTGTGGTGTGTAGGATGTGAAAAGAATCCTATATTGTGCTATATCAATTTAGGGGGTCCCTTATAGTCATGGAATTTCTATTTATTTGTTTCTCTACACTTAATGCATATAAGATGTGTAACTTACTGTGATCTATGTGGTCTATCAAATTACCAATATACACTTCAATATATTTTTTCTCTATATTTAATACAAACAATATTTATATTTAAAAATTTTGTATCTTTATGAACATATAATATTAATAAATTTGAAAGTGTAATTAGTAGGATAAAGGAACCTTCAGTGGGTTCTTTTGATATAACAGTTGTTCCTTTTTATTTTCATAACTCAACCTTTCATTTACAATTTTGTTTCTCCTTTAGTAATAACATAAATAGGTCATATATTTTTATTTATATATAAAAGGTTATATATATAAAATTAATTATAAATTACATGCGTTATTATCCTCTTGTACATTTATATTATTAAATGACCATGCTATAAAGTTTTACTATGTGAACATCAAGATCAACAAGGGGAACAAGTAGCTCAATGCTCAGATCTTAAGCTGTGTGAATCCCTAGAATCACATGATTTGTTGATAAGTTGTTTATTGTGTATAATATCTCCATGAATATTAATCACCATGCCTCTAAAAAAAATAAATGAGTGGGTGATGAGATATATAATTCCCAATCAATTTCACCATATATAATTTGAATATTAGAAAGTTTTTAGTAGCTATTTGATTAATATTTAATAGAAATTGTTACAATAAAATTGTTTACCTTGGGTAATAAAGGTCTTTGAGGGGAATTTGTACCCTTAAATTATAAGTGTGTGGATATTCACATTATGGTTTATGTTGTGTTTATTTTTCTCATTGATACCTTTGGAGAAATTGGTTTATCAAATCATCCTAAAATATAAATTTTTTCTATTAGATTACCTTTCTATACCTAAATATTTTTCATTTTATCAACTTTATCATCCTTTATCTTTAATTTCTCATAGTGTTATCATTGTGAAACTCTAAAATTTTCCCCTCTAAAGTAACCATACTTTTATATTTTCTTCAAATCATATGAAACGAGTCATTCATCAAATCCTACGAAATGATTCATTCATCAACTATGAGTTTTGATGCATGTTGTTTATTTTAGGCACTCATTTACTACTTTATGAATTAACGATTCCAAATTAAATATATCAATACAAGTGATTTCAAGAAAAATAATATCAATCTCAATATACATTAAATTCTACCTTCTCTCGATGTCCAACAAAAGCATCTTAGATTACTTAGTTTATGAGTTGTGTGTGTAGTTGGTGTGTGGGGTTTTAATTTTTCCTCAATATACCTAAGATTATGCTTCATAATAAGTGTTTATAATTATCTATGTGCCATTACAATGACCATTGGATTGAATTTCATCCAACAAAAATCTAATATAAATGCACTCTTTATGGATAATTAATAGTGGTTAAATATTTCATTATTAATATTTCAATAAAATAAGGAATGTATATCATAATGTTTCAAAAATGTATTCCCAGATTATTGCCTTAAATATGATCAAAAAATTATTCCATGTATAGATATCAACCGACACATGAATTTTAGTAACAAACCTAATGAAAGTAATGAAAATAGACTTATTGGAGTGAATAGTTCAACCTCATTCATTCTAACTAACGTCAAACATTGACCTTTACTTCCCACCTTAATAATTTTTACTATCATTAACACACTATGATGATATTTTTTTTATTCCAAAATTTCACATTTTTCATCTTTCTCACCTCAATCTTGTTTCTTTCCTCTATATTCACCTTCTAATATTTTCTCAATTTCAACCTTTCAACTATTTTTTTCCTCGATATTGGTAGCATTGGAAGGTGAAAAATTTATTATCTATGAAAATTGTTAAAAATTTAATTTAAATTTTATAAAAAAATATAGTGAACACATTATAGTATATAGAAAATCATTGTATATAATAAAAACTAATCAGATTCATTTAAAATGCTCATATAAATATTTTTTTCCTTTAAAGTTTGAAGTGATTTTACCCCTTTATCATGTATTTAAATCCCCTCCTAGTTCCCCATATAATATAAAATACATCATCTATATTGGAACAATAATTAATTGATTATAACATCCCAATGAAAGGATTATCCTCAATGTAATTTTTATTTGAACTTTTATTTTTTTAGTCCAAAATAAAATAACTATCCAATTTTTGTTTTTGGATTTGGGGAATAAATTACTTGTACTTTCAACGATTCCATTGTGGATGGATCATCCTAGTACTCTTCCCTATTGGAATTCACTTTTTATAATATAAAATAAATAATTTTAACTGCACTATTGTAATCAAAACATTTGAAATAAAAAATAACGACTTAGAATGTTTTATAATACAACCACCATATATTTCTAGTGATGGTGAAATTTTTATTTTTTCATCTCTATAAGATATAAGAATAAATTACCTCACAAGTGTAACTCTTATATTTTTCATCATACTACATATATCATTGTCCTTTATATTGAACATATAATGGTTAATTACAAAACAATTATAAGATAATAATGTATCATTATTTCTTTGGATATGGATCTATGTCATTCTGAAATTGAATTGGGATTTGTAGATAACTCATTAAATATATTTCCTCATAACCATTCTATGAACTATTTATTATGTATATTTGATACCAATATTTCAACTTTTGATGGATTCAGGTACCTAATACTTACATTATGTGTTTCAACATATAATTAAACCTCTATTATGTAATATAAAATTTAAAATATAGACTTTTCCCACTCAATAATAGTAATCATGTCAAAACATCATCATCATATTTATTGACCCACAAGGCACCCATTTTGATGATATTTTGTGAGACCAATTCTATCCACATCAAATAGGAAGCTGGTACAAAATTCAATGGATTAATCAATAATATATTTCCCAATAATATTTCTTTTAATGAAATTTGATTTTTTATGTACCCTTTAAAAATGATCATATACCATTCAATTGGGGGTAAGTCCATCAATAATATAGAGGACCACATAATTATATCTATCTAACTAAGTGAGCCATTATGTCAATTAATAATGGTGGAAATTAATGGGTTAGTCTATAAATTATGTTTGTTAATGATCCCATATCAAGTTTTTAAAAATCAATTGTATTTTATGTTTTATGAAAGATTATTTTTTGAGAATAATTCATAAGTATTTAAAAAATAATAAGATATTATTCATTTAACACATAAACAATTGAAGAGACCTGGAATAAATTTTTTGAAGTATCGTATTTACTGCATGTTGAATCCAAACTTCTATGTGACAAATGATCGACCAATGGGAAGTTAGTCACACAATTTTCTAAGTGATGGAACCACCACACAAAGAAAATCTGGAGACCCTACAATAACATTTAATGACCACATGACTAATGTTTTCATCGCATAAAAAAGGTTAAACTATATGTTATTTAAACTAAGTATGGAATATGGTTAGAATTTATCTAACTATTGGATTAACTACACAAATAAATTCAATCTAAAATGGCTAGTTGATAAAGAGAAACCCCATTGTGATCAATTATCCCAACATACATAAGGGAAAATCTATGACATGGATGTATTTCTTTTCAATGGAAACAAACCATAAGACCACATCTACCTATAGATCAATCATGAGTATTTAAACCAATCATATAAAAATAAAAAACTTTAATGTGTATTTTTTTATTTAATGAGACATGTTAGAGTGGTTGAGATGTGTTAGCCTAATGATGATTGTGTTCTGATGATTACTTTTAGAAGAAACTTCTAAAAATAATAGTATGTATTACACATTAATGGGGTGGTTCTTTTAGTGATCTATGTTATTACATTTTTCAGTTTCATGACACCCTATTTTTTAGATGATATTTTAAAAACTAATAAGAAGGTCTAACTGACTACAACTCTCACTTCTAAACTCACTAGAAAATATTTCAAGTAGAATAACCTCAGTGATAAATTGAACTAGATCATAAATTTATCTATACAAAACTTCTCAAAATTTGTTTCTCTCTATATTTTATATTAAATTTGTATTTGTGATCATTTTCTTAAATCAGATGAGCACTTATCCTACTATTTAAAATAGAATACTTTTATACTCTATAATTTTATTTAATTATATCAAGTATCTAATAAATAAATTTGGAATATGGATTATTGAGTATGGAATAATTTTATGTGAAGTTATCTTTACAGAAACTAGATCTAGGTTGTGGATATATTTATTATGTTTTAATTAATGTTCTTTGTAGTGTCTTACTTTTAAGTTGGGTGGACTAAGATCTATCTAGGAGTTAACCACTTTTTCTATTCAACTGTGTGTTTTTAATCTTTTCTTTACTTATTTGTTTCCATAAAATGATTTTCAATGTTTAATTAAAAATTATAATTCTAATAGTTTTAATTTATAAGTCATGTATATATATTTTTTTGATGTGAGCATATTATTTTAATAGTTAAATTAATTTTATCTTTTTAACTAGGTATTGATCATTCATTTAAGAAAATATTCTAAAATATAAAATTATGTATAACTATTATATTTTTTAACAAGACTATATTTTAATTTTTGGGATTTTAATTTATAATTTAAAAAATAGAAATATTTTTTAATTGGAAGATCAATTCACCCACCTCTTGATAGTTGCATTTTGACTAATATTTGGCATCATATTTTTTTTTAAATCAGGATATTTGTTTTTACTTATTTTCTATTTTAATTTACTTTTTTCTATAATCAATTACAAAGGGAATGATCCTTTAATTTAAATTTATTTAATACTCTATTATTATAGATGATAGACCAACATTTCATGGTACCAATCAACCATCATTCATTAATTGAACTGACTATGCACAATGTAAAATAAAAATAGAAGTCTTTTTATAATTAAATGGATTTCATATTTGGGGTACTATTGACGATATATATAATAACCCAAAAGCAACTAGAAAAATACAAGAGTAATGAAACAAAAACTATGTATGAATATAATTTTAATGATATGAATTCTTCATTTTATTCATTGGATGAAGATAAATTTAATTAAATTTATTCTTGTGTTTATGGTTTTTAAATGTGGCATACTTTAGCTATTTCTTATAAAGGAACTTCTTATTTTAATGAAATATACTAAAACATATAAACTATGAAATATTAATCTTTTAATATGAACCATTATGAGTATATTTTTGAAATTTATTAAAAATTTAATATGAATATAAATACTATGATTTCACTTGAAAATTATATGGAAGTAAAAAAACAAGTGGTAATACTTCTAAGATGTCTACCTAGTATATGTAGATGCACATATATCTCCATAAGATACTTGTGTGACATAAAAAAGATACAAGTCAAGGAAATGATCATAAAATTAATAATGTATAAGGAAGAACTAAAAGTAGGAAATAAATATAATGAACTAAAGAAGAAATCTTTTACATTCAAGACATCTAAGTCTCAATAAATATAAATAATCGATACTAATTTAGGTAGAAGTTAATTATACTATAATAGTGATGAAGATATGGTGCATATAGCTATAATGTTGAATAATTTCTACAAGAAGACGTTTTTTAGATAATCAAATTACAAATAAATTTATAAAAATAAAGTAAATGAGAGGAAAGACTGAAAAAATGATGAATCCATTAGTGAAACAATGTTCTATTAATGCCAAAGGAAATGACACATCAAGTTAGATTTCAAAAAGATAAATTATATTATTAAGTATGATTATATAAAAAAGAAACCCAAGAAATCAATGAATGTAACCTAGGGTGATTCAGAGGACAAATGTAAAAATTTATATTTTTTAGGGAAGATTAAAGTAAAAAATAAATACTATGTTTTGTAGATCCTAAATTCAAGGTAAATACTATTACTTTGGGTTTTTCTAGAAATGATTTATTAGAGTTATCTAAAATGAAAAACAAATAACTATTTATGTAATGCACCAAACATTCACAGCCTCTTACTTTGTGAATTTTAGATACCGTAGAAGTGGTTGAGGGGTTGTAATTGAATCTTAAACTAAAAGTTGTGATTCACACTGCGAATCACCATTTAATGATGCGAATGTTTAGGGTGGAGTATTTTTTTGTTCTATATTTGAAGGTTTAACAGATTGATTGGTTTCCTTTATAGTGTGAAATATGTTATGTGATTATTGGATTGAGTGCCTTGTTTTTTAGTGGATCTAAAATATTTAAGGTACACAAAATAAATCCTCTATTTATACTGTGAATAGATTTTTTTTATAGTTTTTCCATTAATCTAAGCCCCCTCCCATATCCCTCATCCATTCCTTTCTGTTGTAAAAATTTAGCTTATTCCAATATGATTTCGGGAGCTCAAACAATTCTTATTCTTTGAAATTCATCCTCGACCATTGGATTTTTGAAATCGGTGATTCTTGGTGAATCCTTATTCGCTTCTCTATAAGTTCTTACAATTTTCATTAAAGGTTTTTTAGGAAATGGGGTAATTATATTTTGGGTTTTATTGGGATATGATTATGATGAGGTGTCACTATTTTTTTTGTTTAATTCGATGATCTCTTGTGTGGTTGTGGTCCCATATTCCATCCTCTCTTATTCAAGATTTTTAAAATGAATTATAAATCTTATATTAAGTTAAGGGATTTGAGTTACCTCTTTTATTTATGTTTATATATAAAATTATAATTCCTTTTCTTTCTTTTAGGTGATTGGTATGAATTTTCATAATGAAGATAATAAATAAAATTAATTAAATTAAAAATTGATAGTTTGATGCACATACACATACTGATTTTATGTGATATTATTATTGTTTTTCAATATAAATGCTTTATATATTGGTATTTCTTATAGTTTTGGATAGTTTTTACAATAACCATTATATAGTTAAAAAATTAAATCTAATATTAAAAAATACTTAGTAGAATATGATATTTCTATTCTTGAAAGGATCTGGGTGGCTTGGTGGCCTTGGTAGTTTTTGAGGATTGGTTGACTTTGTTTTTTTTAATTTTGTAGAATTTGATATATTTCAGTTTGGTGTCCTTGGTTATTTACGGCTTAGTGGCCATGTTTGATTTGGGTCTTGGGGGCCTTTATTGTTTGTTACTTATTGGCCTTGGTTGTGTTGTGGCTACTTGCTGTGGTGGATAATTGTTAGCGGTTTGATAAAAATTTAATAATATCATCTTATATAATACTATGGTAATGTATAAATATGTTTGTAGTGTGTATATAAATTAATAAAATAATATATAAATCTTAGTTGCTAAATTGTTAAATTTATTATGGTCAATGGAAACTAGGTTTTGGCCTATTATGTTGTACTTTTGGGTTAGATTTAATGTATTAGTGGAAATTCTTGGTAGTGCGGTATTATTAGTTTCTTGATGGTAAGTGGGGAAGTATTTCTTGATTGAATCCATTGGCGAGGGATTGTGTGAGAATATATTATTTATATATTCTTTTATGTTTCTTTATACACACCCCATGAGTTGTATAACCTTACCAAAAACTAGATGTATTGGGGAGTACTTGTTCTAACATCCAAGATAGAGATGACATAGATGGATGACTGCGCCCTCTTCCATACTCTCCCTTCAGCTATATATCATGGTGTTACTAGTGATAAATTGTTAGGGGAAGTACCTGATGGTGGATATTGAGACATGTGGTGGGATCCATGCATGATAAGAGGAGGGAATGTGGTTTATTTCCGATAAATTCATGATACCCTACAGCTCTAGTTATGTCATATGTGGTTGGTACCACGAGATTTGATATACAGTTTCTTCGCCTGACATGATATATTGTTGGTTTCATCCATGGATGATATAGAGGGGATAAAAGTAAAGGATACATTATCATTGAAAGATATTGGACTAATGGATTCCGTATATATATTATTTTGATATTACATAACTATTATTGGATATATTATTGGGTGAGTGAGAGTTAGAGAGGTCAGGGGGGACTAGTTGACTAATGTAGGTTCTGGTTAGTTCTTTTGTTTTTTTTATTGGGGTATTACTATACTGTTTTCAAATTTATAAAAGAGTCCTTGGGTATAATCCTAATTACCATATATTTAATGGTAACCCTTATATATATACATCTTTTAAGATTCTAATAAGTGTTTGGTGATCGGGATGGATAGTACTAGCTCATAGCATGGGGTTGCTGTTGTTTCTTCTATATGATTCTGTATGTATTGTTTTATTTTGGAGATGTTTATTTATATTTTATATTCAGGCATTGTGGGTTTTCTAATATGATATTTTGGTTTATTTTTCTTTTTTAGTGTTTGGTTGGTGGTATTTAAATATTTTATCGGGATTCTTGATGGTAATTCCTGCCATATTTTTAGGATATACCCTCAATCCTAGTCGCCAATATCGGGCCTATTAGAGTCATGCTTTGGGGGTCATTCTCATCTTTATAATAGTCCTCGGAGTGGTTCCGAGTGGGTATAGCTCATGATATAATGGTATGATATTTTTCTTTAATATATATGGTTGATTTGAAAATTAAACACTGGTGAGAACTGCATGGGTTGGTAAGACAATAGTTCTAGATGAGATTATTATATATAAACAGTATGGTACTAGCAAGTAAATAGGATTTTAGGTCCCCTGTGATCCAACTTAAGGACCTTATTCTCTCAAAATATACTAAGAAAATGGATTATTCTTATAGGTTAGAGACTTAGTATAGGTACATTCATTATACATTATTTAGTTATATTTTGAATGGGGTGGTTCTAAGAATTAATTAATTAAATGAATCTAAAAAATACATTTCCACCAAACATAGTTGTCTCTTATTTCATTTCAAATATTTAGGGTTGATTTCTTATTGAAAACGATGAAGGAATTGAAGAGGCGTGAGTTTCTATTTATATAGTTGGGGATAATGAGATTTGGAGACTTGGGGATTGTGTTTAAGGGACTTCTATTATTTTCCACTAAAATCTTTATAGATGAGATGTATTGGGCATGGTTCTTAGAGGAGTAATTTCCCCTCCATTTATTTTTTAGTTTCCCTATTTATGTTACCAATGTATTTAAAGTTAGATAAAAAGGTGGGAATAATAGAGGGAGTCCATGATCTTGTTAAAACACCCCCAGTTTAGGGTCAGTAGAGACCCCCAGGGATAAAGACATCAATTAGTGGATCATAGATATCTATCCAGTCAAGATTATGATAGGTAGGGAGATAACCTCAGTAGTGGAGAAGATGAGATGGACAAGGATTGATATATGAAATAAATGCACTAGTTCTAGAGGTCCTAGAGATTATTAATGGTGAAAAATATTTATTATTAACTATATTTTATTATTTTTTTGATTCTATATATTCACACTTATTTGTTTTAAACACATTGGTTTGAGTATTAGGATTGTACACGGAGAAGCTTTTCATTGCCCTTATCCATGCATATCAGAGGCCAGGATAAATTGTTTTATTTGTTCTGGGGATGAAGACTAGTAATGATGCATCATCACTCATTGGGATAATTATTTGTGGAGAGAATATAAGAATGATATTTCATTCTTGGAATAGATTGGTTGAATTCTATTCACCTGGTGGTTGAATTTTTCCAAAGGAGAGATTCATATTCTGATATGGGAGGATGGCCAAGGGTTTTTGTAGGGGAGTGATTTTTTTAGATGGGTGGAAGGAAATTATAGGCACTTATTTGATCAATTTATGAGTAATTATTAGATACTATGAATATAGAAACCCGAGCCTTTTACATATAAAATTTTATGATTTTAAGTATAATTAATCATCAGAGTACAAGCCAAGGATCGTTAAGTCTACTATCTTGGATGACTAGGTATATATAATAAAAAACAAGAGGCAAAAAATCGTCTTTATTTAATCTCCATAAAAAGATTCTAACTTCCTTTGAGCCCTTACATCTGCATATGGTACCCTGGGGAACACATGAACAAAGGGATGAGCTGAAAAGCCCAGTAAGGGAATGAACATAAGGATACATCTTAAGCAAATGAGCTAGGAGGCATGAAATACTGATATCCAAAACATGAAACATATGAAATAATATCATATAAACATGTAATCATATAAATGTGGTAGAATCATAAAACATTTCTTTAGTATGAGTCAAGGCTAACTGCCAATCCCATTTCCCATTTCAGTGTGGGTCATGGTAAACCACCAATCCCGTTTCACATCACATTTCATGAGACTTAACCTTACCCAATGCATTGGAGCGCTATATGGGCGCTCCCATATCAAAATTTTCATGAATATTATTTCTACATAAATATTATTACCACATAAATAATCATACATAATCAATCTTTCATAAACATAAGGATACCCATGGAGATAATTGGGTACCACAATCATGACATAAAGCACAACCAATGAGTGTATCATGAAAGTGTCCATTAAATAAAGGGGTTAAAATATACATGGACATTCATAAGGTAATATAGGAATATAACGTGGTAGGTGGTGACAAATATAATTGAAAACATATAAGAAATGTATTTGAGAAACAATGGTAATAAAACATTTTTGTGCGGTTTTAAAGAAAATACTATAGAGATTTTAAAATAGTCAAGAGGACATTTGTTTATATTAAAACAGAATTGAACAAACCATGTTTTCATAATAAAAATACTGATTTTATAAAGATAATGGTGTCATAATACAGAGCATGGAGTGCACTTGAAATGGGGTAAAAATTCGGGAAGTTCCTTTGAAACGACTGTGCTTATTATGAAGTATCAAGGCAGGATTCACTTAAAAGCATGTATATCCCCAAAAGAGAATGAGATATGGATCTTGGAACAATATTTTATAGTATATAAACAGAATTTATATGTTTTACATAAAAATAAAAGACAAATACATTTTGGTATAAAGAAAGATAGAGCAACCCGAAGGAATAAAGGATGTTCGGGTAGAATCCAATACGGTTTATCAGCATGGTATCATGTGTAAATAATAGAGATTGATGAGAGATATAAGGGGTTTATAATAACTTATAAAAAATTATGGAAGTATGGTGGAGGTGAGAAAATATTCCCCATTACTTGGTATTACACAATAAGGCATATCATAGAGAGAAATCTTGACAAAGAGTGGAAAGGAGAGGATCCCTTACCATAAATCTGTTGGTGTTCTCCACTTGTTATTAAAGACCTGAATAAACAAATTAAGGATTATTAATTAATAATTAAATAACCTCTTATATATTCAATTTATTTATTATAACCCTTTTTAGTTCATTCAAATCCTTTTTTATTAGTTATAAGGTTCAATTTCATTGTTCGGGCTCATTTGTTTACTTGGCTTTAAAATATCGATTCACTTATATTCATGTTTTGATTATATGTAAGATAAAATTGGTTGAACAGAATTGAAGTTATATTCTTTAGTGCACATCCATTATATTACATGGTTTTAATTTTCTTTAGGTTACTTATATTGAATTCCAATTATTATATATATAACCTTAGTGATAACCATTTTTGTTAATCGGTGGATTTGATTACTAAGAACATGTTTTTCTTTATAACTTAATACCATTTGTACAGAAGGGTTAAAGATAAAAAATATGATATATTAAATATATAAAAATCTTTTTCTACCATAACACAAATGGTTTCATGACCATAATTAAGGATAATAATATTAATTGACAAATCTTTGTCCTTGAATGTGCTAAATTAGCACATCTCAAACGATGCTTTCATTTCTTTCAAATAAAAGGGTGGGGAAAGGAGAGAAGATAATGAAATATACCATTAGCATGAAAAACATACAATGAATGTATGTTACTGGATTTATCATACTGTTATTATGAAGGGAGGTGAAGAAAGAAACAAAAAGAAAGAGAACATAAAACAAATGAAGGAATTCGAAAGAGGAATTTACCTCTTCAGACTTTCTCCTTTTAGAACCTCTTAAGGGGAGAGGTACTGGTATTTTGAAGAGGCTTGGAGATTTTGGACATGGGGGAGGATCTTGGGGAGAGATTTGGGCAGAATAATGGCAAGGCACAAGGCTTGAGAGGAGTGAAGAGAAGAGGGAGTGAAGGGGGGTTTTTATAGTGAAGGAGAGGAGGGATTTCATAATATTATAATAATTAATTAATTATTTCTTTACAATACAAGTAATAGTAAGTATTCTATGGCCACGAATAATAATTTTATAATGTGATCCCAAAAAAAGTGGGCTTACATCAGAAGAACATCATCAATGACTCAATAAATCCCTTATTTAGCATTTATTGTAAATTTTCATATTTTACTATTCATAAAAATTTCATGTTTCTCAGAAAAATCCCAAAAATTCACCCTAACCATTTTTAAACATGTAGAATCCAAAAAGGATTTCCATTTTTCAAAAATAATTTTCTAAATATTATAATTATAATATTTAATTAAAATAATAATTTATTATCAAAACCAGTTTAAAACATTCATTAACTTATTCTAAAATATTGATATATCGGACTTTCAACATGAATATTACTTTTATACTATCATAGGTGAGGTTACAATTCATTAGTTTATATCACTATTCATAAGGGCATGTTACTATTCATTAGGGTAGGTTACTATTCACCAAAAATTATGTTTTCCTTATCAGACTCCAAATAACATACTCATTACAACTGTGTATGCCAGATTTTAAAAATTCCAAACACAGAAGTGTCAAACTTATGTTTAAATGTCACATAGCACTTATTAGTTCATTATGTTGTGTTTTCATGTGATTTTATGACATAATTATGAGAAGGGAATTTCCATTGAAAATCATTGGGTTGTTACATTCTTCCCCCCCTTATGAAATTTTGCCCTCGAAATTTCGTTTTTCATTCTAAGCCAAAAATAGGTGTGGGTAATATTCCTTCATTGCTTCCTCCAGTTCCCATGTTTCCTCTTCGTACTTATGGTTTCTCCATAGTACCTTGACTAGATGAGTAGTCTTGTTGCGTAGAACTTTGTCTCTTAGATCCAAGTTCTTCAATGTATGCTCTTCGTAAGAGAGATCATCCTCTAATTGTACCACCTCTGATGAGAGTACATGTGAAGGGTCTGGTATGTACTTTTTTAAAAGTTATACATGAATGAAATCATGTAATTTTGACATGGTAGGTAGAAGTGCCTGTCGATAGGCCACAGCTCCGGCTCGATCAAGGATCTCGAAGGGGCCGATGTACCTGGGACTTAAATTTCCATTCTTCCAAAACCTCATGACCTTCTTCCATGGGGATATGTGTAGAAAACCCATTTCTCCAGCTTTAAACTCAAGGTTTAATCGACGATTATCTTCTTAACTCTTCTGTCGACTTTGGGCTGCCTTGATATGCTGTTGAATGGTTTTCACCTTATCCACCATTTCTTCATCCATTTCAGGTCCTAGCATCTTATGCTCACTGAATCCATCCCAACATGTTGGTGTTCTGCACCTTTTCCCATAAAGGGATCTATATGGTGCCATTCGTATGCTTGAGTAGAAACTATTGGTATAGGAGAAATAAACCAGGGGAAGATGTTGGTCCTGTCCTCCTTTCAATTCTATTGAACATGCTCTCAACATGTCTTCTAGTGTCTGAATAGTTCACTCAGATTCACCATCAGTTTGAGGATGATAGGCCATACTGAAGTTCAATTCAATGCTTAGAGAAAGTTGGAGACTTTTCTAGAACTTTGAGGTGAACCTCAGATCACGATCGAGTACAATAGATAGTGGTACTCCATGCATCCTTACTAATTCTTTGATGTAAATCTGTGCTAGTTGATCCAATGAGAAGTCCTCTCTAACCACGATAAAGTGAGCAGTCTTCGTAAGATGATCCACAATGACCCATATACAATTGTTTTCTCAAGATGTATTTTGAATTCTAGTGACAATGTCCATGGTAATGTTCTCCCACTTCCATGATGGTATGGGTAGTGGTTCTATAATCCCCTTATAATTTTGTCCCTCAGCCTTCACCTGCTGACATATGGGGAACTTTGATGTATATTCATCAATTTCCCTTTTTATATTGTCCCACAATAATATTTCTCAGAGATCTTGATACATATTTTTTCTCCCTCGGTAGATTTAGAAGGTCGAGCTATGTGTATCATTCAATGGACCCTTCTTTATCTCTGGATAATATGGTACATATAATCATGTCCCAAATCTTACAACTCCTTCCTTATTGATTTTGAAATCGGAGGATTTCCCATTAATAACAGCTTCAACCCGTTTGTGAATTTCAACATCCTTTCTTTGAGCATCCTTTATTTTCTCCAAGAGGGATGGTTGAGCAATCATTTGAGAAAGGATTGATTATGTTTCCCCCTTAATGATTCCCACATCCATTCTCTTCAAATATAAGAAGATCAAATCTTTTTCAATTCTCATAATTGATAAAGATGCAGGATCTTTTCTACTTAGAGCATCTTACACCTTGTTTTCCTTACTGGGATGGTAGTGGATTGAGCTGTCATAATCCCTGATGAGGTCTATCCATCTTCGCTGGCCTATATTAATATCTTTCTATGTGAATATATATTTGAGACTCATGTGGTCAGTATATATCTCAATTTTTTTCCCATAGAGATAATGCGTCTAGATTTTCAATGCAAAGATCACAACTGCTAACTCCAGATCATGCATGGGATTGTTTTTCTCATGTATTTTTAGATTCCTTGAGGCAGAGGCTATCACATTATCATTTTGCATTATCACAAAGCCTAAGCCCTTCTTAGAAGCATCACTATACACCACAAAGAGTTCTCCACTTGAAGGGAGTGTGAGTACTGGTGTAGTGATAAACCTCTTTTTCAACTCCTTGAAATAGTCTACACATTCTTGTGTCCATAAAAATTATACTCCCTTCGATGTCAGCTTGTTCATTGGGATTGAAAATTTTTAAAAGTTATTCACAAATAATCGATAATACCCAGCTAGACCCAAAAAGTTGTGGATCTCCATTACAGAAGTTGGCCTCGACCACTCTTCAATTTCCTTTATCTTGGAAGGGTCCACAGATATCCCTTTTTTCGTGATAACTTGTCACAATAATGATACATCCTCCATCCAGAACTAACATTTATTGTACTTTGCATAAAAAATATCCCTTCACAAAGTCTTTAACATAGTTTTTAAATGCTTCTCAAGTTCCTCCTTGCTCTTGAAGTATAGCATAATTTCATCAATAAAGACCACCAAAAACTTGTCCAGGTAATCTCTAAAGTCTCTATTCATTTAATCCATGGAAATTTCTGGAGCATTAGTGAGTTTGAAGGGAATCACTATGAACTCATAGTGTCCATACCTTGTTCAAAAGGTAGTCTTGGGAATATCTTCCTTCCTCAACTTTAGTTAGTGATATCCCGACCGAAGGTCCACCTTAGAGATATAACTAGCCCCACGAAGCTGATCAAACAAGTCATCTATCCGTGTAAGGGGATAATTTTTCTTTATCATGATTTTATTGAGCTCACAATAATCAATGTAGAGGATCATTGATCCATCCTTCTTCTTGACAAAGAGGACTGACACACCCCATGGTGAAGCACCCAGGAATACAAAATCCTTCTCCATATTCTCTTGTTACTACTTTCTCAGCTCTTCTAGCTCTATGGTGGCCATTCTGTAAGGTGTCTTTGAGATTGGTAGAGATATAGGGAAAAGTTCAATTGAGAACTCAACCTCTCGGTCAGGAGGAATACCAGGAAACTCATCAGGGAATACATTAGTGTAATCCCTCATGATGGGCATGTCTTCAAACATGATTATATCCTTTGTCCCAATCATTTGAGCTAGATATTATTTCTCACAATGTAGTAGTATCCAAACTTGAGACAAAAATTCAAAAGGAGAATCATTTTTCTCCTCACACTTTTAAAGAATCGGAGGATGCTTTGGGATGTGACAAGTGATCTCCCTTTCTTGACAATTAATGTTGGGCTTGTGCAAAGATATCCAATCTATGTCCAAGATAACATCAAACTCCACTAAAGTAGGTATGACGATGTTTTCTTGGAGGTTCAGTCCACAAACGTTAATCGGGGAGTAGTTATAAACCATTGATGCAATAATTTCCCCATTCACTATTCTCACAGATAACATTTCCTCCAAATTTTGAGGTGGTTTTTGAATAGTTTTACCAAATGTGCATGATATTAATGAATACGTAGAACAAGAATTAAATAGTACATTCGCTATTCTTGAATGAAAAAAAATCATACCAATCACCACATCATTTTCCAAATCCACCTAAGTAGTAGTGATAGAATGAGCCCTTCTTTGTTTCCTTGGAGGTTGTTGTTGATTGCCTCTGACAACCCCCAGCTTAGGGAAATTTTTCGCATTTTGCCCAAACTCCTTGCAGTTGTAACACTGCACTACAGGTTAAGTGTTGATCTGAACCTTCCTTTATTCTTCATCATTAGTGGGATTTTTCATATCCCTTCAGTAGTTCTTGTCCAGATGACCAAACTTTCTACATTTGAGGAAATTTTTGGTTCTCTTGATACATTCCTCGAGATGCTTCTTCCCAAAATTTGTAAAAAGGTGAAAGTGAGGATTCTTTCCATCATGTGATTTGTTTGATGAACCACCCATGTAGTTCTACATTTTCCACTACTTGTCACTAGGCCCACGAGACTGTTGAGAGTCTCCAATCTCTATTGAAACCTTGAAGGCACAATGGAAAATCTCCTCATAACATTAGAAGTCTGGAATCGAAAACGCTTTTCATAGAATTGGCTTTAGTCCACTAAAGAAGTGATACACCTTACTTTTGGTGTTTAGGACAAAGCTAGAGGCATACCTTGAAAGCACTATAAATTTTGCTTCATACACCCCGATGGAATCATCTTCTTTATTCTTGAGTTCAAGGAACTCTGTTTCCATCTTGAGATGGAGGGTTCGAGGAAAATATTTGTTGAGAAACATCTTCTTGAATTCCTCACAATCTATGGAATCAATTTCCTCCTGGGACATTGTATTCTTGATCAGTTTCCATCACTGATCAGCTTCCCCATCAAAAAGATAGACCACCAGTACAACTTTCTCTTCTTCCAAGCACTGGAGGATGGATAAAATATTTTCAGTGGAGTTAATTCATTGTTATGCGAGGAGGGGATCAGAAGACCCACAAAACATCTGAGTCCTTTACCACATGAATGATTCTATGGAAAATTGAATTTTCTTTGGAGGAGCGGGACATTCCACCTGATTCATGTTATTATTCATAACTCGAGCCAGCTAAGAAAGTTCGGGCATGATGTTTTGAGCACCCGATTCCGTCACATCAGGCATATCATTAGAAAAATCGTCACATTGTCTATCAAACTGGTTGTTGGAATGTGTTCTTCTATTTCCCACCATTATCTACGAAAAATAAAGTATAATTAGAGATCTTAAATACTTAGATATTGATCATAAAAAATAAATGGTTTGTCTATCACAATGCCTATCACATTGGTTGTTGGTGATTATTGAGTAAGTGTTCTTATGGGCTTCTTTTTGTCACTTAAAAATGGTTTATACTAAGATCGTGAATCTACCAAATCATATCCCCCAGGAGTGTCGTAACCAAGAGTGCAGCAAGGTCTGTTTTCATGAACTAGTTCTCATTCGAGTCTAGATCAAAGAGGTGTTTCCGGGTTTTAACCCTTGATAAATCTGTGCTAGAGCCGCCTCTACATGTTTGTATCCAGACAGAGATGTATTAGCTTGAAAAACCACTTACTCAATACTCACCAAAATTCTGGAATGTTTTCTTATACTTAGTATCATCCTTATGTTTCTCACAAAGGTGATCTATTCCTAATCTCCAAAAAACAATTAGACTATCCTTTGATACCAACTATAGTAATCTGAGCCTTCTACAAATAAAATTTCATGATGTTAAGTATAATTAATCATTAGAGTCAAATCCAATGATTGTTAAGTCTAGTGTTTTGGAAGACTAGGTACATATAACAAAAAACATAAGGCTAAAAAAACACTTCTTTATTTAATCTCCATAAATAGCTTCTAACTTCCTTTGAGCCCTTACATCTGCATAGGGTACCCTAGGGAACACATGAACAAAGGGATGAGCTGAAAACCCCCATAAGGGAATATACATAAGGATACATCTTAAGGACATGAGTTAGGAGTCAGGACATACTGATATCCAAAACATGGAACATATGAAACAATATCATATAATAATGGGATCATATAAACATGGAATCATATAAATGTGGTAGAATCATAAAACATATCTTTAGTATGGGTCAAAGCTAACCACTAATCCCGTTACCCAATTTAGTATGTGTCATGACTAACCGCCAATCCTGTTTCACATCGCATCTCATGAGACTTAACCTTACCCAATGCATTGGAGCACTATTTGGGTGAACCCATCTCAAGATTTTCATGAATATTTTTTCCAAATAAATATTATTAACTGATAAATAATCATATATAATCAATCGGTCATAAACATAAGGATACCCATGGAAAGAATTGGGTACCACAATCATGACATAAAGCACAACAATTAACTGTATTATGAAAGTGTCCATGAAAGAAAGGGGTTAGAATATACTTGTATGTTCATAAGGTAATATTGGAATATAAAATGGTAGGTGGTGACAAATATAAGTGACAACATATAAGAAATGTATTTGAGAAACATTGGAAATAAATCATTTTTGGCGGTTTTTAGGAAAATACTATAGAGCTTTTAAAAGAGTAAAGAAAACATTATTTTATATTAAACCAGAATTGAACAAATAAGATTTTCATAATAAAAATACTGATTTTATAAAGACAATTTTGTCTTAATATAGAGGATGGAGTGCACTTGAAATGGGGTAAATATTCGGGATGTTCCTTTAAAACGAGTGTGCTTATTGGGAAGTATCGAGGAGGGATTCACTTAAAACCTTGTATATCCCCGAAAGAGAATGAGATATAGATCATGGAACATTATTTTAGAGAATATAAATAGAATTTATAAGTTTTATATAAAAATAAAATACAACTACATTTTGGTGAAAAGAAATATAGATCAACCCGAAGGAATAAATGAAGTTCGGGAAGAATCCATAACGGTTTATTGGCATGGTATCAGGTGAAACTAAGGAGCTTGATGAGAGAGATAAGTGGTTTATCATCACTTATAAAAAATTAGGCCAGTATGGGGGAAGAGAGGAAATATACCCCATCACTTGGTATTACACAATAAGGCATATCATAGAGAACAATCTTGACTAAGAGTGAAAAGCAGAAAATCCCTTACCTTAAATCCGTTGGTGTTCTCCAATTGTTATTAAAGACCTGAATAAAAAAAATTTATTCTTATTAATTAATAATTACAGAACCTATTATATATTTAATTTTTTTGTTATACCAATTTTTAGTTCATTCAAAGCCCTTTTTGTTAGTTATAAGGTTCAATTTCGTTGTTCGGACTCTTTGTTTACTTGGCTTTAAAAGATCGGTTCACTTATATTCAATTTTGGATTATATATAAGATGAAATTGGTTTTCCATAATTGAAGTCATATTATTTATTTAACATAAATTAGATTACATGGTTTTAATTTTAATTAAGTTACTTATAGTGAAGTCGAATTATTATATATATAACCTTAGTGATAACCATTTTTGTTAATCGGTGGATTTGATTACAAAAAACAAGTTTTTATTTTTAACTTAATACCATTTGTACAAAAGGATTAAATTACCAAAACATAGGATATATAAAATATATAAAAATATGTTTCCACCATAACACAAATGGTTTCATGAACATAATTAAAAATAATAATAGAAATTGATAAACTGTTGTCCTTCAATGTGCTAAATTAGCTCATCTCAAACGGTGCTTTCATTTCTTTCAAATAAATGGGTGGAGAAAAAAGGAAAGATAATAAAATATACTATTATAAAGACAATATTACATTACATTTATGTTACTATATTTATCATAATATTATGGTGAAGGGAGGTGAGGAAAGAAACAAAAGTAAAGATAACTTAAAAGAAATGAAGGAATTGGAAAGAGGAATTTATCTCTTGAGACTTTCTCCTTTGAGAACCTATTAAGGAGAGAGGTCTTGGTATTTTGAATAAGCTAGAAGATTTTGGACTTGGGGGAGGATATTGGGAAGTGATTTGGGTAGAATAATGGCAAGGAACAAGTCTTGAGAGGAGTGAAGAGAAGAGTGAGTAAATGAAGTTTTTATAGTAGAGGAGAGGAGGGATTTCATAATATTATAATCATTAATTTTTTATTTCTTCAAAAGATAAGTAATATTAAGTATTCCATGACCAATAATAGTAATTTTATTATGTTATCCCAAAACAAGTGGTCTTACATCATTAGAACATCATCAATGACTCAATAAATCCCTTATTTAGCATTTATTGTAAATTATCATATTTTACTATTCATCAAAATACAACTATTTTAGAAAAATACAAAAAAATGACCATAACCTTTTTTAGATGTTTAGAATCCAAAAATGAAGTCCATTTTTCAAAAATAATTTTCTATATTTGATTATTTTAATATTTAATTAAAATAATAATTTATTATCAGAACCAGTTTAAAAACATTCATTAACTTATTCTAAAATATAGGTATATTGTACTTCCAACTTGAATATTATTTTTATACTATCATAGGTGATGTTAATATTAATTAGTTTATATCACTATTAATAAGTGTATGTTACTATTCATTAGGTTAGGTTAATATTCATCAAAAATCATGTTTTCTTTATCGGACTCCAAATAACTTACTGATTACAACCGTGTATGCTAGATTTTTGAAATTCCAAACACAGAAGTGCCAAACTTATGTTTAAAGGTCACTTAGAACTTATTAGTTCATTATGTTATGTTTTCATGTGATTTTATGACATACTTATGAGAATGGAATTTCCATTGAAAAGCATTGGGTCGTTACAATGAAAGATTTATTTGTGTTCAACAATAAGGAAGATAATAGTATGAGGTTATGCGTAGACTATTAGTGGATGAATTAGGTGAGGATAATGAATAATTACCCTCTTCTGATAATTGATGATATTTGTTACTGGTTTAGGGGAGGTATATGGTTTTCTATGATCGATCTGTAGTATGTATATCATTTGTGGAGTGTGAAAGAGGTAGATATCCTAATGTTTTATTTTTATGCTAGTGTGGGAAAATAGCTTATGTAGTTATTCAATTCGGTGTCACATTCAGTGAAATTTATAAATGGGACTCATGAACTATTTGTTTGATGAGTTTTTTCCTGATTTAATAGTTACATTCATCAAATACATTCTCATATACTTGTGCTTAGAGGGGGAGCATGCTAAGCACTTGGGGATTGCTTTTCAGACTCTTCAACACCATTGGATACATGAGAAATTTTTCAAGTGCATGTTTTCAAAGTGATAGGTGAATTTAAATGGACACGTGATGTCCTAGTAGGTAGTAGTAGTGGAAATAGAAAAGAATGAGGTGGTATATTCTTGGGAATAACCAAATAATATTAAAGAGTTACATAGTTTTCATGGTCATTTGGATTATTATAAGAGGTTTTTATTTAACTTCTCTTGAATTATAGCACTGTTAAAATCCCTAACTAGAAATGGCCATGGATTTTTTTGGGAAAAATATGTACCATGTATAATTTTGATACCTAAAGGATTGTTTTGTTAGCACCGTAATCATTCTATTTCCTAAGTAAGGCATGATGTTTGGGGTTTTTTGTGAAAATTATCTCTAGGTTTTGGGATGCGTCATGATGTAGCAGTGAGAAGTGATCTCATATGAATCTAGGAAGTTACAACCTAATGAGTTTAACTATGAAATATAAGATCTTGATATCGAAATAATAGTATTTTACATAAATATATGGTGATATTACCTCACCAAAGATTGTTTTCTAGTCTTCATAGATCACAAAATCACAATGGATATTTTTTTTGAATGTGACATGAATCTATGATATTGGATGTTGAAGTAGTTTCCTTATTAATGTGACTTCAAAATATCATATACACTAGTAAAGGGAAACATCATGGAATACGTGCTATGTAGAAAGTCACGAGGATTCTGTCAAGAATCTGAAGATTAATAGAGGGCGATGGAGGAGTTAGAGGATTTGAATATTAATGTAGATTAAGATGATGTAATAGGATACTTGTTCTATATTATATTGGATCTATCATTGTTTCACTAGGTAGATGAGTATCAATGGGGAGACTCACAGGTGTAGGTTACACCTGAACACATCATTCATGGTGATTCCTCTAACAGGTAGTCAAAGGATGGACATGATAGGGTTATATTCCAAGGGAGGATTTTTATTATATTGGTGATGCATGGTGGATTCCTCTATGAGTTTTATAACTCAATGCTAGTAATTCACCCCAAAGTATCTAAGATGAATCATGGATTAAATAGATATTTTTTTATCCATGAATGAAGTGGTTAGTGGAAGAGTTCATGTTATGATGTCTAGTCTACTAGTTGGTGAATGTAGAATATCGAGTCCCTGATGGTGTGTTGTATCCTTTATATTTCACTAAATCCATGAGGGATTAAATCTTAACAAATATTGTCCCCAGGTTTCCTTGGGATCATAGGGTATATGATGCTATATGGGTGATTGTGGATCAAATTATGAAGTTGTCTCACTTTCTGGAAAGATAGGAGTTGAGTACCATGGATGTTCTAGTGAGAAGGTATGTTGATGACATTGTGAGGATTCATGGAGCTACGAGGAACATCATTTAAAACAAATATTTTCATTTTATTTCATCTGTCTGGAGGGGATTACATCATTCATTTGGACCTTAGTTATGATTAAGCACCACTTTCTACCCACCTTGATTGATGAGAAGATGGAGAAAACCATCAAAACGATAGAGGGTATATTGTGGATGTGCATTTCAGATTTTGGTCGAACATGGGTAAAACACCTACCTTTCTTTGAGTTCAATTATAATTAAAACTATCACTCAACCATTAGTATGTACCCCTTTGATGTGTTTTAGGGGAGGCTTTGTCGATCCCCACTGAGGTGGACATAGATTTTGGAGGTAGCAGTTCTTGGCCCCAATCTAGTTCAGATAATGATAAATAAGATTTAAGTTCTTCAAGAGCATATGAAGGTGTAATAGGATTACTATAGGGCTTATGATGGTTAGTGAATGAGGCCTTTTGAGTTTGGGGTTAGAGATCATGTTTTCTTAAAGGTTTCCCCATGATATGGGAAGAAGAATTTTATTTGTGGGTATGATCTCTCACCCTAATTTGTTAGACCCTTCGAGGAATTGGAGTATGTTAGAGAGATGAATTATTAATTAGTAATTACCTTGTAGATGGAAAATGATTATGATGTCTTTAGCGTATCCCATATTCATGAGTATTATCACAACAATTCCCTTATCATATAATAGGGGATTTTAATATCATGGATGATTCGACATTTGGTAGATGGTAGAATGTGATGCAAGACTATAGGGAGAAGGTGCTATGAGGGAACATTAACCCCTTGGATCAAGTTCTATAGAGTAATGGTGGTCTAGAGGAGAGTACTTGGGAGTGAGATTCATAGATGCATTCCCAGTACCCTGAGTTGTTTGATTCTTGATTTGTTACCTGATTTTTTGGAAGTTTTTATTATAGAATATTTTGATGGCTTTTTGATATATTTATGTTATGTTTTGAGGTGTATTTTCATCCTTGTTTGAAAGGTATCTATTGGGGGAGTTTTTGGTGGTTTCTAATATCAATTTTGGTTTTTTATGATTATCAATGATGATAATCATTTGATTGGTCTCTAATAAAATTAACCAAACGTTATCAATATAATAATTTATGAATTTTAGATACTAGAGGAGTGGAGGAGGGGTGAAATTAAATCTGAAACTATAGGAGGTGATTCACACCATTAATCCCAGATTCATAGCGTGAATATTTCTGGGGGTTCTTTCTTTTAAGTTTTTAGTGTGTGAAATTCTTCCTGAGTTTATTAGATCAAGTTCCTTATTTTTCGACATATGTGAACCATGTAATGTCTTTGATGTGAATTATCTCTTCACAACATGAATAAATTATTTTCCATACTATACAAAAATCACATATCCACTCCAATATCTCTCATTATTTCCCCACTTCTCTCAATCTTCTGAAAGTTCCTAGGTAATTTTGAGAGATCAAGAATCCACCAATATATGTCATTCATCCTTTTCCTTTGATGATTTTTAGTGATGATTCTGGGTGAGTCCTTATTCACTTCTCTCTGAGTTCTTCCTTGATTAATTAGTGATTTTTTAGTGTTTTTGTTGATTGGATTTGGGGTTTACTGGGATGAAATTTTAAAGAGGTAGCACTAAATTTTAGTTTTATTCTAGTACCACCTGTGTATTTGTGGCCTCACACTTTATCATCATTCCTTTGGTCTTGAATGGTGAATCAGAATGATCTTTTATGGTAGGGGATTCAAGTTGTCTCTCTATTTTATATGTATCTTTCAAATTATTATTCTTATTATTTCAAGTTTATGTTATGATTTTTAATAATGAAGATAATGAAAAATACTAGTGAAATTGAAAGGGGATTTTGTGATGAACATGTGGTTACTAGTTTTTCTTGATTTTGTGAGTGTTATTTCATGTAATATGCATGTTATAGAATTATTCATAACAGTTATGAATTGATTTTATAATAATATATAAATGGTTAAATACCTATAGTCAATAATAAAAAAATACTAAGTTGAATATTTTTGTTCTTTGATTGAAATTATTTGTGTGGTTGGGTGAAATTTTTTATATAGTGTCTTGGTGGACTTAGTTATTTCATGGTTAGTGGACATGGTTTATTTTTGGCCTAGTGGAATTTGTTGTTTGTCTCTTGGTGGCCATGGTTGTGGTGTGACAACTTGATGTGGTGGATTCTTGGTTGCGATTTGGTAGTAATGAAATAATATAATCATTTATAATAATGTGGTAATGGATAAAGATCTTGTAGGTGTGAATTTAAATTAATAATTAAATGGATGAATTCATAAATTAATTATTTGAAATGGAAACCAGGTTGTGTCAAACTATATTTTACTTTTGGGTTTGTTGTTATACATTAGAGGTGTCACTTGGTGTCATGATATCAAAAGTATCTGGAAAATGGTTTTGGAAGTGTTTCTTGTGTGAACTCATATGAGAGGTATTGTGTGAGACTATTATATTTTTTATTTTTTTATATTTATTTATAACCCTCCAAAGTGGGATAACATTACTAAAACCCATATGTGTTGGGTATTTTTTTCCCAATATTTCGTATGGTGGGGATATGGATTGATGACTACCCCTATCCCCCGATGTTTCTTTATTTATAGATCTTGGTAGTATTAGTGATATATAGTTAGGTGAGGTACTCAGTGATGAATATAGATACATATGGTGGGGGTCATGCATGGTAAGAGGATGGAATGAGGTTTATTTCATTCATGATAATGATTCACTACATATCTTATTATGTGATGTGTGGTAGGCTCCATAATATATGATATGTAGTTAGTTCCATGAGACATGATATATTATTGCTGCTGTCATTGGTGAATATGGAAGGGATGAGATAAAAGGATTTATTCTCATTGGATTGGAGTGGAAAAACATTTGGGAAATTAGTTATAGGTAGCCATTTCTATAATATCCCAACATTAATTTACTATTTTTTGATGCATTATTGGTTGAGGGAGCATTGGTGATGCTGGGAGAAAACTAGTTGACTTATTTGAGTACTTGTTAGTTCCGTTTCTTGTTCATGAAGGAAATAGTATTCTCATTTAACATTTTCTTGATAGGCCTAGGGTATTATCCTATTGACTATAAATATTATATCACCCCTCTATATATACATCTTCTTGGTTTATAAGAGGTCTTAGTGATTGGGTTGGATAGTATTATCTTAGAGCTTGGGTTCATTGAAGTTACAACAACAAGATTATTTTGGAATTGTATTATTCTAAAGGTGTATGTATGCATTTTATAATCGTTTATTATGGTATTCACAATATGTGATTTGGGTTTTATTCGATTCATGGTGATGGGTGGGGTATTTATGTATTTTTAAAGAATCCTTGAGGGTAGTGCTTTCTATATTTTCATGATATAACCTCAGTTCTAGTCACCAACCTAGGGATAATTTCATGTGGGATTTATGGGTCACTCTCATCTTCACTACAATTGGAGAAGGGTTTCTAAGTGGATATGAGTCAGGAAATTTTGAATATTGTACTATTCTTTAAGATACTATAAATTATAAAAAATATATTAGATAAATATGAGAATGTTTCATTCTTTATCTTAAAATTATAAAAGTATCTTTACTGTTGAAAAAGAGAAGAATGCTAAATTATTAAACAAAAATAATTATTTGAAATTTCAAAAAGTATAATTTTAGAAGGTTCAATAAAAATATTACAAGGGAAGTAATAACATGAATATGATACTAGGAAGAAAGAATCCTCCCAAATTTACCACTAGAATAAGTTATAATTCTGGACAACAAAAGAATTTATATAAGAAATAATTTGATCAAATATCTAAAAAACATAAATTAATTTCTAAGACTAAAGGAACCCTTATTTATGGAAATAATTCTCATTCATTAAGACCTAAGAATACATTTTTTTTAAAATCTACTAAGTATGCTATTAACAAGCCTATAAAATAAATATCGATTACCGAAAATTTATATTCTAACTTTTTTGGACCCAATAATGTAGTGGTAAAAAAATAATTTCTTGGTTAATTTTTTATAGGTTATATTATTTAAGAGTTTTAGTATGAATTTATGGTATTCAGAAAATTGATGTTCTAGACACATGATTTGTGACTATTGAAGCTTTAATATTTTAGTAAAAGTGGATGGTAGACATGTCACTTTTGATGAAAATTCCAAATGAAAAATAATTATCCTTCCAAAACATAGTAACTCTAAAACTATTCTTATTTAGGAGGTTTTATTTATTTATGGGTTAAAATATAACCTATTAAGTACATCATAATAGTTTGATCATGGCTATAACATTAACTTTGAGAATAATTCTTTTAATATTTATGAATAAAAAATGATTTAGTTCTTATTACATTAAGAGATGATAATGTTTATGCCACTAATTTAGATTCTTTGTTTTAACAAAATTTTTCTTACATAAGTGTATTTCATAGTGAATCATTGTTGTTTTATCAAAGACTCTGTCATTTTAATATACAATCATTTAGAAAGATAACAAGAAAATTATTAGTTAATGATCTATCTAAACTTTAATTCCCAAAAGACCAATTGTGTAACCCCATCAAAAGAGAAAGAAACATAAAATTTATTTCAATCTAAAGAAAGATAAAGCTACCTCTCAGCCTACAGAGTTGATTCACATGTATTTTTTTTGTTCCCTCTAGAGTTTATAGTAATGATTTAAAACATTATACTTATATGTTTTTGTGGATTATTCAACATTAAAATGTTTATTTTAGCTAGTATAGAAAAGTGAAGCTTCTCTCAGTTTTTCTAAGTTTTATTTTTTTAGAAAACCACAGTGAAATTACTATAAAAACCATGAGAAGTAATCATGGACATGAATTTGAGGATCATGACTTTGAGAATGTATGGTCATAAAATGGATTTAAAAATAATATCTATACACCTCAAACACCTAAAAAAATGGGGTTGTTGAAAGGAGAAAAAAATAATCCAAGAAAGTTCTTAGAATTTACTTATTGAATAAGACTTATCCATTTATTGTTGGGATGAATATATGAACATTGATTGTTATGTAATTCATAGGGTTCTGAGAAAACAAATATTAAATAAGACTCTTTATGAATTATGTAATGGTATTAAACCAAAGTTAAATTACTTTAGATTTTTTGGATCTAATGTATATATTATAAATACTGAAAAGGATTTGGAAACATTTTTCACCAATGAGTTATATAGGAATTTTTAGGGGTTATTAGACCTCTAGTAAAGAGTATAGTCATTTAAATAAACATTTTAATGTTGTGGAATAATCAATTCTTATCACTTTTTATGTGTTAGATCCACATGAGCATAAAATTTCCTTAATGTATTTGAGGATGATATGTCAAATATGGATATCAATGATACCTCTAAGAGCAATAAACATTATGGAGAGTTTTATTTTTCCTTGTAATACTTTGAAATATATTAAGAAATATTTTTGGAGCTAGACTCTAAGAAAACATGAGATCTTAAGGCCTGGTGAGTCAAGATATAATTTTATAAAAGTATTAAATATATTTATAAAAAACAAATGTAGTCTTCTAAAGATAATGGATATTATCTAAACATAGTCTTAAAACAAAAATTTGATACCACAACTTAATCAATAAAATAGGTTTTACCCAAGGAATGATCTAAAATTTTTCATTCCCATACATTCAGACAAGACTATCATTGTATGTTATGTTGAGATGATTAACTAATTAGTTTAACACCTATAACCTAATTTAATCATTAAATAGCATGTTATAGAAATTCAATAGAGCTATTCGTATTACCTTGGGAGCATTTAGAGGATATTTATAGTTTTCTACATTAACAAATCATAATCAGATGAAGTATTATGACTAGATCGATTTGGACTGAGAGATAGTGAAAACATTAGATCTTCCCTATTACAGGTGAATGCATTATTCACTAATGGATGACCCATAATCAAGGTTGGCCTCATTAGTTACGGTTCTAAATATTTATTAAATCATTTAGAATTGATATTTGATTATCTACTTTTGATTTTATGTATTACCACCTTTCACATGAGCCTATTGAAAAATTAAATTTTTCATTCAATTGATTATTTCTTATGCCTTGATCTCACAATGGTTTCCCCAATATGTAATAATTGGTAGAGAATACTTGGACAATGATTTTATCACCATTTATATACTACATTTCCCCCATAATTATTCAAATTCTTCTCCATTGGACTATATAGTCTTGGTATGACATTTTTGGGGTGGGTTTGAGTGTGATCAAACACCAAATTCATTGTAGTTATGTGAAAAACAATTATGGTGATTTGTAGAAGGATTTAGTTTTTTTGTGGGATACAAGTGTTGATTCCCATATATTTAAGATCTAAAACAAAGATATATCAACTGGAGGTGTGGTCTATGCATGCAGGTTCCATGAAAATGAACAAAATCCATTTTAAAGAACTCAAAGAATGGGAAACAGTGGATAGAGGAGAGTTTAATTGATTTTGTGTTGTCAAATGGATGGAATCACAGTGATGGTCTCATGATCAAAAATCCACGTGAAAAAATATCTTTATGCAAATGAACTGACTAAATGGTGTGTGGCCATGAAGAAAACATGACTTATAGACCCTTGACTATATTAGACAGGGTTTTGGGTTGAGATAAGTATCACATTCCATGTGAGACCACGACACCCCATGTGACTAGGTGATAGAAGCTCGGTGTTCACTCCTAGAGTACCCAAACATAGACATGAGTAGACACATAGATACGCCAAGGTATATAGGCTTAGACCTGACTAGATACCTAGGCTCGGGCACAACCTCGTACAAGGCAATGTACACATCCATGTACACAAGAATGACCCAAAAGACACATGCATGGCTAGGATTACAGGGGTAGCCCCCGATTGTATGAGAAATGTTGCATAGACCACAAACAAGACATATATAGAGACAAGCACAATGAGATGTAACCATGGGAGAACACGACCAAGAAGCATAGTGGGAACAAACATTGTTTGGTCCCCTTAAATGCTGTGTAACCCATTTTGAATAACTTATACCTCTCAAATATCCCTTATTTTGAATCCAATTTTGGACATTGAGTATCCTATCATGAGTTTTTTTCACATATAATGTGATGGTAACCTTCGTTATGGAAAATGACATATTATGTATGATATTAAAAGAGTGAAACTTTTATATTTTATGCTCGATGATGGAAGTGATCAGACAAGATCATCAGAGAGATTCCAGGTGGAGAAGGTACTCCCCTCTTGCAATAGGGTGATGGTCCTCTATCCATGGATATATTAATCCTTTATTAAACCAGGGGTGGTTCCTCCATACTCATTGTTTAGATATATATTTTACACCACTATGCAATTATGGTTCCTCTATGCATAGATATGGAACTTCCATGTCACACCAGTGTGTGAGTCCTCCATAATATCTATATAGATATAGAGACAGTACTCCCACCCATGGGCATGTGTAATATATCTACTAAGAGGAATCCTCCTTAATTTACTAAGGCATGGTTTCTTTATCCGTGGGTTTTATATTCGCTTAAAACACTAGGGAAGGATTTCTCCATAATCTTCATTACAGGTAGAGGTGGTACTCCATTGTCACACCAAGTCGTGAGTACTCTATCTAGAAATATGGTACTCCCTTGTTGTACTAGGTCTTGGGTCCTCACAATCAATATTCTGGATATAGAGATGATACTCCCCTATATGGGTGTGGGTTATCTATCTACTGAGTGGAATATTACCTATTTTCTAGGGTTTGGTTGAACTATATTTGGGATATTGTGATCCCTTAGGATGTGGAGCAGTGCCGAGGTGTGTGAATTCCTCATGAATTCCTAGTAAATACACGCATGATGCTATGCTTTGATGATGTAAATATGGAGCTACATGCATTCTCATCTTCCTATATCAGGCAGTGAGATGGAGATCCCATTTCTCTTTCATATTGGTCTCTTATTTGAGTATATATGTCTGTGTTGTTGGTTGTTTTCCCTATTTATTTGTGTTGTGATGACTCATTCAATCATGTATTCTATTTCACCCTCTTCAATTTTTAGGGAATCTTACTAGGTATGGTTATACTACCCCACTCATGGGATTTCCTCCACATTTTGTGTCTTATGAAGATGATAAATTAGTCAGTGGTGGCATTGCCAGAGCATTGGGATTCTTGGGTGAATTTTACCATGTACAATGGTTGTGGCTTAGAGGCGAGGAGTCGAGAACTCTTAGCTTTAAATATTTCTAGTTGATTTCTAGTTTGTACATAATTTCAGGTTGGGTGTTTATTTTTCCCTTAACTTTTTAGATTATGTTATCACACTCTATTTTATTATATAGATGTTATTAAATACATGGTTTTTACTCTATATGTTACTATATTTTATTATTATTCTTCTACACTTCTACATGGATATGGTTGGGTGTGTGAATATAGGAACATTATGAAAATTCCTCCCCTTTTAGTTACATATTTTCAGTTCATGTTGCCAGAACCTTGACTATAGAGGCATCCTGGGGGTTGAGCGGTCCGATCTTAAACCAACCAGGCCGGACATTATGGGCCATGTTCTTATAGAATGGTAACAGAGGTGGTTCGGCCTTATGTTGGTGTTGGAGTTTTTCCCTTATGAGGTATTATTGGTAACTTTGCATAATGCTTTCAAATTTCTTCTAGTATGGATTTAAGGCCTAAGAACCTAGTGTTGGTGCGGTGGAAGATGTATCCATACACCAGAAATCTAACTACCTACTTTTTGACTCATTATATTGAGACATTAGTTGAAAGGAACATTGGAACATGAATCATATTGATTCAGAACTTTCACTATATTTATTAAGTAATCTCCTCATATATATATTTTCATATGACCATGTTACATCTTGATTACTTTCTAGATAACTCTATGAAGACAGCCAACCAGGTTACCGATTCAAGATCATGATGAAAATATGAAGAGTTATGAGGCCTTAATTCAAGGGATATCTCACATGATCTCTCCTCCAGACATGTACATAGCAACACCTCTGCCTATTGAGAAGAATATTGTACCAAAATAAAAGGATGAGAATGTGTGAAGGTTTTGTGAACATTTTGAGTTCCATCACCAAATTCCATTGAGGTTCTGTGGTGAGCCAGATCCCCAGGCAATAGATGATTGGATTTAGATGGTTATTTTATTTTTCAGTCTTGTGTAGACCTTAACTAATGTGATGGTTGTGATGGATTTTAGTCCTCTCTATGAAGAATCTAGGTTCTTGTAGGGTCTAATCATACATAAACATGATGACTTAGAACTCTCTTGGTATAAATTATGGTTGTCTTTTCATGATGAGTACTATGCCCTATGTTTTCACTCAGTTTGGATTTAAGAGATTTTAGAGCTATAATAAGGAGGGAAGATAGTTTTTTATTATGATCTAAGGTTCACTGACCCTACACGGTACTCCATCAATATGATTTTGAATGGTTATTTCTCCGAAAAAAAGTTTTAGTATAGTCTATGTAGATAAATTCTCACCATTATGGTACCACATGGAATTCACACATGTGATGGAGTTCTAGAGTGGGCACTGGTGAATGAGAGATTCATATCTAAAGTACACAATGTAGCTAGAGCCATAATTAGGCATCCTAGGGCTGATTCATGTACAATGGATATAATAATATAGGCATCAATGAAGAAGAGGTTTACCCATGCCCAGACTATGGCTTGTGGTCATGTTGCTTAGGAACCATATAGAGGACCAAGCTAGCCTGGAGAGGGGAGATACTATTAATGTAATGGGAGAGGTCACATGGAATGTGATTTACCAATATATCATTCCAAGGAGTTAAGGATGATAGTAGGTATACATCCATGGTATAGGAAACACACGATCAAGGTTCTCATAAGAAATACTATGGTATCCCCCAGGGAGGAGGTGATAGTAGGGGAGTAGGGATAGCTCTGAAGAGAGGATTTTATGGTAGTGGATGAAGTTATGAGATACTTAAACCATCACCACCAGAATATGTGGCATGTCATCTCATAGGGCTAGTGGTCGAGGGCATGATCTGCTATAATATTTATAGGCTTATGGCTTGACAACTCATGAGATGATTAGAGTTTTAATCTATGATTATTCTACTCTTTCTTAAATACAAGTATATGTAGGTGTTATTCCTTCCTTTATTTACATACTTTGAGTGTAGGAGTTAGAGATCCAAGTTTAGATTGTATCCTAGTAGCCTTATCTTGAGGTTTTTACAAGGAACACTATTTTTATGTTACTTATCTGTAGGTAGTGAGATCTATCGCTTTGTAGAGAGAGTCTCTCATGGGGCCTCTTGGTCATCATGATAAGACCTTATGGGAATGGACTGGTTTTCCCCTCTATGATCCCAGAATTACTCTCACTATATATGTGTCAAATGCCTTTAGATAGATGGGATGCGATTCTTCTCTTTGGGTGAGAGAGATTTCATGGTGGAGCGAGTGGGTTTTGTGGGAATTAAGCTATAACCCATCACCCATCAGTTGGTGATTTTAGCTCTTGTTGTAGTTGGTTCTTCTAGAGTATGGGTTCCTTCATCCATGGAGGATTATATATAAGTCATCCCCAAAAACATTCTAGGACTACCTCTAAGGTGGGATATAGAGTTTTTCATCTACTTTCACCTCGATACCACTCTAGTATCTTCTACAGTATATCAGATGTCCCCTACCATGCTATGGGTGTTAGGTATTCCATTAGAGATCCTTTGAGATTAGGATTTTATCTAACCTACTGTGTCAGTATCTACATATCCAATTTTATTCGTGAAAAAGGTGAATGAGATCTTGCAATTTTTTATTGATTATCATCGCCTGAACTAGGAAATTTTAAAGAAAAAGTACACCTTTTAGAATTAATGAACTCTTTAATTAGTTTCGAGGAGTGAGATGGTTCTTGATGATTGATCACAAGTCAGGCTACCATCAGTTAGGTGTTATCTAGATTGATATTATGAATCTAGAATTATGATGTCGCTATGGACACTATGTGTTCCTGGTGATGCTTTTCAATGTTAAACATTTTCCCACTATATTTATAGATATTATTTAATGTATATTCTATAAATACTTGTACCAATTTATTGTTGTTTTCATTCATGAGTTACTCATCTACTATGTGTCTGAGGAAGAACATACAGAGCACATGAGGATGGTCTTATAATTTTTTCGGGTGCACCAAATTTATGGTAAGCTATCGAAGTTCCATTTTTGTATCCATGACATTTAATTTATAGGGTATTTCATTTCTATGCATGTATTATCTATTAAACTGGGAAATATTAATTCAGTGCTTTCTTGAAATCCACCCAAGAACATGTTAGAGGTGAAAAGTTTTTTATTGACAATGTATTATATGAGGTTCATGGATGAATTGACAAGGATTTTATCCTATTTGACTACCTTGACATGTAAAGGACAAGCATTTACTTGGATTGAGTAGTGATAGAGAGCCTTTGAGGTGTTGAGGTTGAGGTTGACAACTAATCTTGGTTTAAGACTACTAGAGGAGGGAATGGAGTACATTGTGTATTAATATACCACTAGAGTTGAGATTAGATTGATGTTGATTCATAGGTAGTAAGTGATTGTATATGGGATAAGGAAGTTAAGACCCCATGATCAGAACTACGTGAATCATGACCTAGAGTTGGCAGTGGTAGTATTTACTCTGAGTATGTGGATAAACTATCTTCTAGGACATAACTTTATTGTTTACCTAGATCATCAGAGTCTCAAGTATGTATACACATAGGTAGATGAGAACCTGAGATAGAGGAACTAGTTGGAGTTATTAGAAGAGTATGACTTTGAGATAGTCTATACACATGAGAAGGGAAATGCGGTGGCATATTCCCTTAGTAGGAAGTCTCATTATCGTCTGGTGGAGGAGGTGTTTAATTATGTAGATTCTTTACAACTGACCCTGGTAGGGGAGAGAGGTCCATCTTACATTCTATAAACAGTATTGAATCTTCTTATTCTGTAGTGTGTGAGGGAGTATTAGTTATGATACATCAACTACAAGGTCCTATGTGACCATATATCCTCAGGAGATTCACCAGATGGATTCTATTATAAAGGGAATCACATTATCCTTTTTTAGACAAATGGTGGTTCGAGTCATGTTGTGAGATGAGGTGATGAGGTAGTTTCACAACTATCCTTTTCATACATCATGGTTTAGGAAATATGTATAGATACCTTCGGTAGAAGTTTTCATGGGCTGATAGGATGAAAATAATTGATGAGTTGGTCACTCCGTATTTCACATGTCTACATGTGAAAGCTAGTAATCAAGATCTTAAATTTTTATTCCAAAATTTTGATATCCTAGAGTGGAAATGGGATGACATATCCATGGAATGTTTGATAAGTCAGCCACGGATAGTGAGGGTCCATGATTCCATCGGGGTGATAGTTGTATGACGTACCAAGTTTATGCACTTCCTTCATATCCGGGAGAAGAGTTTGGTGGAATTTTTGGGTAGTTGTGCATGTGGTAGATCATTTTCCATCATGTTTTTCCCTCAATTATTGTCTCTAATAATGATGTGTGGTTCACATCATGGTTGTCAAATGACCTACAATAGGTACTCATGATAATTTGAGTTTGATTACAACTTTACACATCCTGGAGCATGGGTAGACTGAGCGAACTATCCAAGTGTTGGAAGATATACTAATGGGTTTCATCATAGAGCTCATATAAAGTTGGGACGATTACTTTTCATTGATATATTTTTCTTATAATAATATAAATCACTCTATTATTAGAATAGATCCTTTTGAGACCATATACATGAGACCCTGAAGGTCACCCTAATGTTGGAATGAGATCGATGAGTAATATCTTACTAGGTTCAAGATAGCTTATGTGATGATGGATAAGGTATAGGTGATATAGAAGCAGATGGGGACATCCTAGAGATGAATGAATTTTTATGAAGATTAACATCATAGGACCTTATAGTTCAGGCAAGGTGACCATGTTTTCATGAGAGTCTCCCCGTGATGAGGATTTAAGAGATTAAAATGGGGAGGAAATTTTTGAAAAAAGTTTATTAGGCCATTCCCAATAATATAGGGGGTTGGTTTGTTTTTTTACTACATAGACTTTCTCCAACAGTTGGAGAAATTACATTTCATCTTCCATGTTTTGCAGCTGAGGAGATGCATGCATGATCCTACACATGTTATTGACTGGGGTGACCTAGATATTGAGTATGGATCCACATTCACAGAGTACCTAGTGGAGATCGAGGATTGGTAGAAGAGGATCCTATGTGAAAGGACCGCCCCCTTGGTTAATGTGATGTGCTAGCATGGGATCATGCAGGAGAACTTATTGGAGAGGGAGAGATATATGTAGGTTCAACATATTTTCCTTTTTTTATTAGTTTTTACCTTTTATGGATTAAAATATTTTAAGGAGGGAGTAATTTAGATACTATTTATTTCATTGTAATACTTTGAAATATATTAAGAAATATTTCTAAGGCTAAGAACTAAGACAACATGATGTTCAAAGGAACAATAATCTCAGAATTAATTTTATAAAAATATAAAATATATTTATACCACATGTGAATAGTTTTTTAGTAATAATGGAATATCTCCTAAATAGAGTCTCCAAGGAAATATAATTCCACAGTTGAATCTAGAACATGATGTTTATCTGAGGTGAAACTGAATGTTATATTCTGATAAAGAAACCATTATTTGGTATTTTAAGTTGATTAGTTAATTCATTTAATACCCATTACCTAATTTATACTTAAAATAAAATATTATAAAAATTTTATAGGATTAACAGAATAACCATGGGAGTTTTAAGAGAATACTCAGATCATTCTTCACTGGTGAATCAGAATCAGATGTGGAACGATGACCAGATAAATGTGGATCGAGAGATATGGAACACAATGGATCTTTTACCTCACCAGAAAGCAGCCTCATTACTATTGAATGATCCATAATCGAAGCATGGATCATCAGTTAAGTTTTACTCCCTTGATCAAACATTCGAGCATATATATTTTATTATCTATATTTGATTATCTATATTCAAACCATTCACATGAGCCCACTATCAGATTAATTTTTTTTAATTTATTATTTCTTATTCCTTGATATCAACCTAGTTTCCTAGATTTGAAATCATTGGACAAGAATTCATGTTGAACGGTTTTTATACCACATTTTATGGTGCATTTCCCCCATCATTCTTCTCTTTATTCCCCATTGGCATATGGGGGGCAGTTAAACTTTTATAGTGTAGGTATGAATGTGATTGATCCTCCATATTTATAGCAGTTATCAAAATGATATTTAGGATGAAAATTTATAGATATATCAAGTTTTTTTTGTAGGTTATGGGTGATGTTTCATATATATACGTGATTTGGGACTGATAAGTAGTGATTAGAGGTGCATCATGCATGTGAGGCATTTGTACAAAAGGATGAAATTCATTTTTCATCCACAGGAGGCTAGGAAATGATGGGTAGAAGATACCCCACCAATTTTATGTGGTCAAATAGTGGGAATCGTGGTGGCGGTCACAAATCTCAAATATGTGTGAAAAAACTTATCTTCATGTAATGAAATCAACTATACGGCATGAATTCTAAATTCACGCATGTTGTGTATTCCGTTTGATATAGTGGCTAGTTTTTTTGAGTGGATATATCTATCACACACCATGTGAGACCACCACACACCATATGACTCAGTGTCAATAGCCCGGTGTGCCCTCCAAAAGTACATGGACAGAGACTTGGAAAGACCCACAAAAATTGCTAGGTTCATGGGCTTGGACATGGCTAGGTATCCAGGCTGGGACATAGAGCTGTACAAGTCTAGGTACATGACCTGGTACACAGAAAAAATATAAAGGACCTGAGCATGTCTAGGAGCCCACATGTAGTCCCTAGGTTGTTGAGATATACAGTTTAGGCCTCATAAACATTCTTTATAAACATATGTACAACAAAACATATTTAGGGGGAATAATTCCAAGTAGCAGAGTGGGATGACATTCCATTCAGGACCCTTATATTCTATTCACCCCTTTTTGAGGAACATCTACCTCTCATATATCTTTCATTTTGACTCAGATTTTGGCCCACTACTAGCCTATCCTGTGTGCTTTTCCATGTAGAACATGGTAGTATAATTAATTTTGGATAATGATGTATGATTATAGATGTTATGATAATGAAAATTTTTTAGGATACACTTGATAAAGAAAGTGATTCGGTAGGATCATCAGAGAGATTATAGGTAGAGATGGTACTACCCTGCTACACAAAGGTGTATGTACTCTATCAATAAATATTGTACTACCCTATCTCAATAGGTAATAATTCCTCCATAATCATTGTTTAGATAGTGCCAATACTTCTTGATGAGGTCACGATTCCTCTATCCATGGAGACATTACTCTCTTATTACACTAGGGTGTGGGTCCTCTATATTATCTATACAAATAGAGAGATGGTACTCCCCTACATGGGAACATTTATTCTATCTACCAAGTGGTATTATACTTATTTTACAAGGTAATGGGTCTTCTATCCATAGGGATGGTACTCTCTGGTCACACCAGGGTGTGGGTCCCCCATACTCATTATTATAGGTAGAGGTGGTACTTCTTTATTGCAGCAAGGCACAAGTCCTCTATCGTGTCTAGTTTTTCTCCCCCTTCAGTTTTCTGGGCATCTTACTAGTTATGTATATACTCAACCCTTCATGGGATTTTTCCACATGTGTCGTGACTTATACAGATGAAGGAATGGTTGGTGGTAGCATTGGAAGATCTCAGGGATACATGGGTGCATTTAACTTCCAATGGTGTTTGGGGCTTATAGATAAGGAGATGGTATCTCATGCTTTATTTCTATCTAGTTTCTATTAGGATGGGATATCATTTCTATTTGGGTGGTTATTTTTTCCTTTACTTTTCATATTATGTCATTGTACACTTTTGTATCACCTAGATGTTTTTACATGAATATTTTTCACTCTATATGTTACTATAATTTATTAATTTTTCTATAAAATTCTATATGGAGATGGTTGGTTGCATGTTTATAGCTACATTGGGAAAAGGCCTCTCATTTTAGTTATGTATTCTCAGTGCAATTCACCTATCCATGGCCTATGAAGGCAGTCGTGGGGTTGTGGCGGACCAGTCTCTTGATGTCCTAGAAATACCTAATGGGTTGATTATTTACAATAATTATATTTATTTATATTATAACACTATTAATAGATACTAAGGAGTCCGAAATTACTATGAAGATGACTTGAAAGAGCCATGAAATTTAATTCCCATAACTATTATGACCCACGAGTACAATAAAATAGATATTTTAGTGTATTATCTTGGTAGTGGTAGTCAGAACCAAGACTATCTTAGAAAAAAAGGTGAATATCAATCCTTATATTCTCGGTTATAACCATAGAATATTGCTAAAGAAATTATTTGTGAACAATGGGTGATAACTATGAAAGAAGAATTAAATTAGTTTGAATGAATAAATTTTGGGAATTGATTAAAGTACCAAAAGACTACCTAAATATTGGCCCTAAATGGGTGTATTGATATTTGTTTATGAATCTTGAATAATATTTATAAAAGGTGATATTTTTTATACAAGGGTATAATCAAGAAGAAGTAATAGATTTTTAAGAGACCATTTATTAGAAAAAAATACTTTAAGGTGAGTTTACAGTCCTTTTGGGATGAATATGGTTGTTGAAAAAGAATGTTGGAAAGTTCATTTGTGATTTTATACCATGATTTTCAACAAGTTATATAAAAAACTCTCCAAGATATATATTGAATATCTATAAGGGGCACAAAAAACTATGACAATAAGATGGAATTCTTCCATGTTTTTTCCAAATTATTGGGTTTAAAAATTTAAAGTAAGGGAAATGTTTAAGGAAAGTTGTAATTTCAGATCTGGATTATGAAAATATTGAAAATTATTCAACTATTTTAAATATAGGTTGTTTTTTGTAAGATTAATGTTTCAATGAAGTATTTTTTTGAAAGACGGTAAGTTTAATGACTATAAAAATTCCCAAGAATGTTTTGCGAAGGCGATGAGTTTCATGAAAATATTGAAATATCTTTGAAAAATCTAGTGGTGATTGATAATGTTTCATAAAGGTCCATAAAAATCTATAAATATGTTTATTCCCCTACATTTAAGTGTAAAATCATTAATGAAGATCCAGAGGCTCCGAATTTTCAAATGATTTTCATTATGGTCTTTTCTTGCATGATGGTTTCATAAAAACATTAGTTCCATGAGGAAAAATCTTGTGTCAATCTGAACAAGCTAGAGTTTTGAATTTTTATACATCTTTGTGAGTGTTTTTTGGTTTTTAGAAAGTGAGGTTTCATAAAGGATTGAGAAGATTCATGAAATTAGATAAAGAGTTTTTTAAAAGTGGAACTTATGTGAACGAGATGGATTTTCCTAGATATTATATGGTAATGAAGTATTTATCAATAGGATGAAAATATAGCTTCATAAAGCACCAAATAATGCATAAAAAATATTAATTCAAGTGATTAAAATAATAATCTTATAGTGGATTAGTTTTTACACTTCAATTGAGAGAGAAGGGATCTTTCAAATTGTGATAGGTAGTGTACTTGATGGAACAATGATTCCACTAAAAACATTTTAATAATACTTCACATTAGTGGATTTCATACATAAGAAAATTTCATGTGTATGATCCATTGGACATATCCCATTGTGGGTGAACCATGTAAAATTAATGTGTCTCATGCATGCTTTAATTTCCACTCATATATTGGTTTAAGGAAGGAATATAAGTGTATTTTTATAATGAAGAAACAAGATAAAAATGGGTATTTTTTTTAATCATTCATACACTGATTCACTAGAATCTCAAGGCATTTCACCTATTTTGGATAATAATTGGTATTATAGAGAAAGGTTAAACTCAATGGCTCTCTCTCAATAAAAGAAATGGAAACTATTAATCACAATGGGATTATAATATTCCAGGTAATTTTTTTTTTCTATATAAAAATTGGAGGAAACGCTTCTTCAAGTCATTAGGAGTGTATTTATTTACATATCCAATTAACTTTATTTCTATTAGTGTTTAAATTAGAGTGTTATTATATGTAAGACTATGAGAATTAGATGAGGATACCAATGGATTAAATGGAAAAGGAGGATATTTATCTAACAAAATCTACATTAAGGTGAAATATTGTAAGTCAATTAATTCCATGTGGAAAAAGTTTCTAAATATATATAAAGATAATTCAAATGTCTTATTATAAAAAGTATAGGTTCTTTGAGAAAAAAACATGATGACTTGAGAATACACAATAATGAGACTATAGATTAAGTCTTGTACCAAGTGAATGTTGTCATAGAATACATTAATGGAAATAGAGAATTTTTGTATGATGTAAATATTGTTAAGAACATATTGAGAATAATTACACCTCAGTTCAATATAGAAGTCACTATACTAGAAGATAAAGAACCAAATGTGTAACCACCTCAACCCTAGTAGCATGGAGATGGTGAATTTATTTATTACATTGGTGTGAATATAATGTTAAAATCCCAATGAACCTAATAGTTTAGTAGTATTGAAGAACTATATTCATACATGGTACCCTTTTTAAAATATTAATTAAAAATAAATCATAACATAGGAAAGTAATTTCCATCCTTGAACTCATTCAAACATTTCATCTTCACCACCTGGGTAAAAGAGAACAAATAAAAGGGTGACATTTTATGCCCATTAAGAGTTGAATATAGTGGAATAAGTAATGAATAAATTAACATAAACAATATATAAAGGTATATAACTGAAAATAAATTCCATTTAATCAATAAACTGATAATGAAATTCACTTATATATTTTTCAAAGTGAGAATATTCAGAATAATAATAATAAAATTATTAAGGAAATTATTAATTATTAGACATAATGTATATAGAACATGAACCACTGTCATCAAGACCATTAAAAATATGATTTAATTCTTTTTTGGTAAAAATCCATTTAATCTGGCCAACAATTTCATCTCATGATACTACCATTTCATCAAGGGTCTATTTATAACCGAGACCCACCCTTTCTTCATGTCAAAAGCATTATTTTTATATCAAATAAATGATTTAAAAATAAATTTATAAATAAAAATATCTCATAAAAATTTGAAACATTTTAATACCATGAAGAAAATGGTATTCATGATATGATTTACCAATGAGACTGTATATACACATCATAAAAGAAGGTGGTCATGTGACATCAAAATATACCTCAATGAAAAAAGATCAAGACAAAGTACCTTAAAAATAAATAGAATATGTGTAAAAAAATTAAATACAAACAAATAAAAGTTTTAATAAAACATAAATCAATAATATTTGATTACACAGATAATCTTGGAATAATGAAATCAATAAAGTAGATGTATAACTCAATGAAAGAAAAATGAGTTAAAACCCCTCACCACTTTGTAATCAGTCGAATCATATGCCCTATAAAATTTATAATTATAAAAAAGGGAAATTTAAAACATTGAATACTATGAGATTCATGATATGATATATCAAATGGATTTATATACACCACATATAAGGATTAAGTGGAGAATAAGGAATATATCTCATAGAAGCAAAAAAGTGAGATGATAAAACCCTTACCTCATGCTTATATTTAGTGTAGAGTCGTTTAACATAATTTATAATGATTTAAATAATGTAATTAAATCATTATATAACTAAATTAATATTTATAACACCTTATATAATGATTTTATAACCTAATATGACCCATTCATTAATAATAATTCATTATTTTCATTGTTTCATGTGTGTTCATTTCATTGTTTCATGATCGGTTAATTTGTGTATAATAATGAATTATCTTATAAAATGGGAATAAAAATATAGAATTTTAATTAAATAGTATTACTAAACATAAAATATTTTAAATGGACCCATATTTAATTTTTATTTCTTACATGAGGATGATTTATTAGATAAAACATTGATGATATATGTTTAGTTTATCTTAGCGGTTTTTTTGAAACACCATGATCCAATTTCATTTTATTTACTATTATAAGTATAACTTAGTTCAAAAACATGAAATTGGTTATAATAGACCTACTATAATCGAAATTTAACCAGAACAATTGTCTTATGACTAGCCATTAAGGTGGAAAATGTAAAAAAACAAAAACATTATTCACGGAGGCAATTAACCACAATAAATTAGACAATAGTTTTATTTATTTTTATAGTAGGTGGTAAGAAATGAAATAGATATAGTATATTAGATTAGAAACATAATATTATAGTATTTACATTATTTTTAAATTAAATTATCTTTATAAATGAAATAGATGAAGAGAATGTAGAAGAAGAAATGAAAATAAGAGAGGTGTTCTGAGAAAATTACATCTTGAATATAACCTCCTTAGAGGACCCAATTGAGGACTCTGAATATGGCATTTTAGATTTAATATAAGGAATTGTACATGGTAAAAGTGATTAGGAAATGTTTTTTTCATATATATGAGTATATTAAAGGCTTTTGGGTTGAAATAGTGTGTTGTTTATACTTGAGGAGAGGTTGATTTAAGTGATTAAAATAATGAATATTTTATAATTAAATCAAAAAACAGTGTGGTGGAGTTAATTTCAATGAATTATATTGTTAATTTATTTTTTATGATTTTTAGGGTCTATATATATGTGACACCCAAAGATTCCACGATACGCTTCTTCATAATAATTCAATTGCATGTGCTATACGTAACAACGAGTTTGAGCACACCACAACCTATCAAACTAGGCATTTAAAAAGTGGGTATGAATAGTATTAACCACATTTTATATTTTATATATCCCATATAATTTTAACATTCATATTATGTGTTTCATAGACATAATATATGGAAAAATTTGATTTTATATAAAAGAAGTATTTTTTTTAAAATACAATTTTCTTCCATTTAATGTAAAACTTATTTTTAAATACAATATTTGACACTTTTATAAATTAAATATTATAATATGAAAATATTTTTTATAATCAGGAAATAAAAATTTATTTGTGATAAATTTTTGGTGTTTTTCAGAAAACATTCCTATTTTAATAAATAGCAAAAAATACTACATTTTAATTCAAAACATCATTTTCATCTAAATTATTTATATATATAGATTATCTTAATAATTAGTGTTAAATTATTATTGTATTATTTTTTATAATTTAAAACCAATTTTTTTTGGAAGTAATTTCATATTGAAATTGGACATAAACACATGTTAATCATTTGATAGTTTTTACTTCATAAAAACCTGCTTTCTAGCTTTGACAACGAGAATTGATTTTAAATTAATTTCTGCCAATTATATGTTTTATATTTGATAAAATGGGTTCCATATTTGGAATAATAAGGTCTAAATTGTGTAAATAGGTACATTTTATTTTTGTACATTATGAATAGTAACTTCAGTAATTATTTATATTTACCATGGTTAAATCGTAAATTAGGTAAATAAGAGTAAATAATAATATTATAACAATTTATAAATTTCCTAAAACATATCCTAATCATATTTAATTATATATATATGACCATGAGAATCATTAGGATGATTTTAAGACCCCAATGAGCCACTTGGGGATGAAAATGACACGTTAATAATTAATTTAAAGTAAAGGGAAATATGCAATAAACTTGTATCTTATTAAAAAACAATTTTAATTCGAGTTATATAAGTAATAATTTATACTATAAATACTAATTTTAAATATAAAAAGATTTAATATATCATCGTAGTTTATTTTTAATATTTAGAAATTAAATAATTATATTTATTTATGAGACAATAATGATGTAGTGTTTGCCTTTTTAATGAAGGAATCAAATAAATGATATTATTAATATTAAAATAAATGTATTTGAAATTTTTTATGCCATAAAATAATTTTACTGATTTTTATGACATATTATAATTGAGTTAATGCCTATTTTTCTAAGGAATCAAGTTTGTATGACTTTAACAAAAATAAATTACTAAATAGTGTCAAAATTAACAAAAATGAGTTTTTTAAAAAAACATTCTATTTCATTAAAAGATATAATAGTTATAAAAATATATGATTTTACCAACTAAAATATACAATTCCAAAAATGTCATTAATTTTCCACTTTTTGTTCCCTTGTAATTTTATAGTAAATATAGTAACCATATATTATGAAAATACATGAAGTCGTGGTAAGAGTAATTTTTTTTACAAATGTATTAATCTAAAAGATAAGGTTGAATTAGTGACTTATACTTGTCTAAGACCTATTTTTGAGATGAATTAGTCCCATAATCATCTTATCATCGAAATAAATTACTTTTTATCCATTATAAATCAAAAATGAATATATAATAAATTAATATTGTAGGAATTTCTTAAAGTGTCCATCATCTCTCCTATAAAAGGGAAATTCTCATTCTCTTTTATTCACACATCCAAAGCCCTTTGGATTGACTAAAACCAACCCAAATATCCTCCCCACTTTCATAAAATAATCCTAGAGGTAACCCTTTGTTCAGAAAACCAACATAAGGAATCATTTTGTGAAAATCAAAAGGTGACACCTGGGGAAGAGGTAATTGTTTTATCCCTTCTTTCAAAGTTATTTTCTTCATCTAATCAATATTTCTATTCTGTTTCCATACCAAATTAATAAAACCTATATCATAGATATAATTATATGTTATTATAATCATGTTACAACTATATTCCTCATTTTATCCATCTTAAATATAATAATATCACCAGATGTGTGTACGTACATCTTACTATCTCCACGTCGTTGTGTAATTTTTTATTCCACATTAATTTATTTGGATGGGTATAATGATGAGTATAGTAGACATAAAAAATTAATATTACATTATTATGATTATTTATACTTAATATACCACCAGTTCCATGTAATTTAACCATTAAAATAATAATATCATCCCTTGTGCGTACATACGACTTACCATCTCCACGGCACGATGAGATTCATTCTCCACATTAACCATTCAAGAATGATTATAAAAAAATATATATTATGAATAATTTGGAAATATATTTGATAATAATGCTACTGTAATAATATATATATATATATATATATATGTACTTATATTTCATTCACTTACTTCCATACGATAAGAAAATGGAAATAACATGCATTCGTACGTACAACCTACCATATAAATAAACGGTGTATTCCATTTCATATATCTATCTATCTAATATATTTATATTATGAATATATATGATATATAAATAATATTATACTTTATTAAAGTAATTAAATCATGATATAAGTAATATTATCAAGAATAACAAGTCAAAAAATGTACGATAAATAAAGAGAATATTACCCTAATTGTTACATTAACTTTGAATTGTAAATAAACGGGTAATATAAAGTCATAAAAGAATAATATATGATATCATTATGATTCTTATATAAGTTAATAATATGTTTAAAAACATTATATAGAAGTTTTGGACACATACAGAGAGTATCATACCTAAGGTAAGGGTTAATTTTAAAATCTCATTATTATTTAAGATTGTTTATGCATAAGTGTTTACTGGGACATTTTTATCATTCATTTCTAGGTTTCTTAAGAAAAAATTAAAAGTAAAATTTTTAAGGTTTTATGTAAAGTAATATTTAACTAAAATATCATTATAAATGTTTTAAATATTTATACTTCTAAATCTTTCTCATTAATGTACATGTTTTCAAAATGATTTTAAATATTTATTGATATGGACATAAATGTTTTAAAATGTTAATTACATTCAAAATGTTCGAAGTGGTTTGAGACACGTTGATTCAAAAATTTATTTTAAATTTATTATTTTATAAATTGTGTAACTTTTAATGTTTTTAAAGTAAAAAGGGATATATCTCTGAAAAAGGTTTAATAATTTTATTAGATTATTTTCATCTATGTCAACATCCTTTGTTGGATTTTATACATAATTGAGATTGATTTATTATTTTACATGTTGTATTTAATGTTTTATGATATGGGTGACTATGGATTTCTTATTTTGATTCTATTCATGAGTTGTGGTTAAATTATTAACATTTCGTATGCAAGTTTTAATATGAATGATTATGTTATGTTTTATCCTTTTCATTTGAGGAATGTATTGGACTTAGTAAGTGATAGGTGAGGTCCGCTATAGCCCCTTGATGTATTGGTAGGTCTAATGTGAAAATCTAGTTTCTTGGCACAAGGTCTTGACAGAATATTTGTGTATGATCTTGGAATGAGGCCTTGACATAGTGGTTATGATGTCACACATTCTCCATTCCCTCATTATGAGATTAGTTATTGATTTTACATGTGATTATTCGACTATTACAATATCCATGTGAATGTATAAATGCTATTATTTGATTTATTCTTTCCATATTATGATGAATATAATGTTTTAAAAGGATTGTGTTTTAATTTTTTACCTTTCCTTAAAATTTTGTGTTTATTTATGATATCTTGTACCATCTATGATGTGTTTTATGTTAGAAATTGTGAGGTAAAGTTAATGTATGTAATATATTTTTCAAGAATTATAAACTGATCTTTCTTTTAGGAAATGATTCTTTATAATTTGGATAATTTATTAAAATAATACACCGACTCTAAGATTCTATGGTCAAGGTTTTACAGTTGGTATCAAAGGATGTTTAGAAAAAACCTTATAAATAGATTTAAAAAACATAGATTAGGGATCATAACCCAAAGATAGACTTTGAGGATATGTATAGAAGAACCCCAGAGAATTTTGGTAAAGTAGAGATTATGTGGATATTCCATTAAATACATCTATATTTGGATTATAAAATTGGATGTGGTACAAGAATAGATGTACCTAGGGGTGAAAACTCCGACAAGGTGTTTCGGGCTTGACATGAGGTAACCTGGTACATGAAAAAGGGCCTTACTATGCACGTAGTTTGACTCTCCCTTGGTAAATTCTTAGGATAATTAATATTTTCTTTATAAACCATTATGAATTATTTATAAGTAAATATGTCCACAAAGGTACCATATTTATAAGGATTACATATTAAAAGAAAATCAATTTAGGTTAAGAATTTTACTAGTTTAGAATTAGGAATTATGATTCATAACCTAATCCAGTGCATGACATTGTTTAGAAATAGAGCCTAGTGGACTGAATTTAAACTGTATCAATGCACGTAATCCATGTTGGTATTCCCATCCTATGTAAGATAATTATAGTGGAGGTGGTGATGCCACTAGTGCTAAATAGTTTATAACCGTACTGGAATAGTTGACTCGAGTTATGAATAACAAAATTACCCATATGGAGCACCTTGATCCATAATATAGAGAATAAATGTTAGAATACTTCATGAGACAACAACCTCTTACATTCAATGGGACTAAAAATCCATTTTTGACTGAGAAATGGATAAGTTCTTAAGAGAAAATATTTTTTTCATTGGGAAGTAATGAAATGGAGTAAGTTGTCATGGTAGTTTACCATCTCACAAGAGATACAGATTAATGGTGGACGTTAATTCAAAACATAAAGGAGGATGAATAAGTAGAAAATATGGAATGAAGGGAGTTTAAAGAATTTTTCTTAGGGAAATACAAACCTTGATAACAGCAAACTGATATGGAAAGGAATTTTTTAGTATGTGGTAGAAGGAGGATGAAAATTTGGAAAATTATGAGGCTAACATCACAAGGTTAGAAAGTCATGCCAAATAATACATATGTAGCCCAAGAATTAATATTTATATATTCTTTGATGGGTTAAAACCATTCCTCTGATGAGCACTAGTCTCGCAATCTTTCTCATCATATGAAGATATGGTCTCATGTGCTATCAAGACAGAAAAGGAATTCTCTAAGTCTTTTGATATAAAAGTAAAGAAAGTGAATAAGAGAATAATGGATCAAGAGATAGATAAAGGGAAAAGCGAACGAAATATTTTCCCTTATGTGATAATTTTGGGGAGAAATTTCCAGGTACTTGCCTGAAAGGAATGAGAGTTTCTTAAAAATGTGGAGAAAAAGGTCACCATGATCAGGATTGTAAGGGAAAGAAAGAAGTTGTACAATTGTATAATTGTAAAGATGTTGTACATTATGAAAATTATTATCCAAATCATCAAGTAAATATATCTCAGAAGAAGTAAATGGATTAAGGTGAAGCTTATGTTGTTACTCCGGTTTAAGTGGAATAATTATTGTATTTATGTTTTTGGATTCATGAATTATATTCTGGTTATAAGAAAAATGTGATATATATAGAGATTTTACTATAATAATTATTTTTCATTAAGGTTTTAATATAATGAATGTAAACATATATTCATTAAGTGACTATAAGAGAAATGTTACGTCATTTTAGGAATTTGATGTTACAATTGATTTTGGAAATGTTGATACATTTTAGAGAGAGTTTGGACATAAGTATTTTGGATAACTCGAAAGGTTGGAATGGATTAAGTCAAAAAATTTATAGTATTATTTATAGTTAACACATTTCTTAAGGTTATTTCTGGAATGTTATAATAATATAGTTTGATAAAAAATAAAACGTGCATGCCGAGCAACAACCCATCACGTCGAACAAGGCTGCAGGAATCAAACCCACAACTGATGTGTGACAAGGCTTTATCTCTTATCATTAGCCTACATGAATTCCTTGGTTAGTATAAAATAGTTTTCCATATTTAAATAGTATAAGTTTATATTTGTAACCTTATACAATTAAGAGAAATAAAATATTTTTCTTGAGTTTTATTATCTTTTCAGGAGAAAGATGATTTTATGGTATGAATTAGTTAACAGATAAAACATTAGAAGTCAATTAAGTATGTTTCCTTATGTTATTAGTATGTTAATTAATTGTTCAACTATAGGGAAAACATCATAAAACCAAAAATGTTTTCCTAGTATATTGTTTTGTGATGAATCAAATGGCCCCTTGGATCATTATAGATTTATGGCTTTTAGATTGTTAACATTATCCTAATAATATTCTCTATCACTCTCATTAGAACATGATGGTTATATTTCTCTTTCATTTCCATGTTTTCCTACATGGAACCCTAGTCTGTGTTATTTCTAGTAACCTTCATACTTACCATTATTTTAAAATAGAGGTCTCATTAGTCCATTTTTCGATGTGGCATTTCAACTAAGATATTTTTAAATGTCAAAACCCTAGTTTTCAATCCCAATTTTAAATTTAGATGACAAAATTTATTAACGGATTTGGTAATTTAACACTCAAAGCTTCCATGATACACTTCTTCTTAATAATTCAATAGCTTGTGCTAGATGAAACACCGAGTTAGAGCACACTACGACCTCTCAAACTTGCCGTTTAAAAAGAAGTTAGGAAGAGTATCAACCAAATTTTGACTTTTATATTTCCTATATAATTTTAAAATTCATCTTATGTGTTTATTAAACATAATATAATGACAAATTCAATTTCTTAGATAAAATTAGTATTTTTAAAAAAATAATGTTTTCTCACCTTTTAAAGGAAAACCTTTTTAAAATACAATATTTGAAACTTATATATATTTAATTTGATGAAATTGAATTATTCATTATAAGAGAGACATAAAATTTTAGTTTGGTTAAAATTTTGGTGATTTTATGATAACTTCCATATTTTAATGAATAGTGAAAAATACAGCATTTTAATTCAACACTATTTTTTTATTAGAATTATTTATAGAGTTAGATTATCTTTTTATTGGTTTAAAGTGTAATTATATTATTTTTTCATTTAAACCAATATTGTTCATTATAAATAATTTCACATTGAAATTGGACATAAAAAAATGTCAATCTTTTGATAGATTTTACTTCTTAAAATGCCGCTTTATTGTTTTGGAAAAAGGAATTAATCTCAAATTAATTTCTTACAATTATATGTATTGAATTTTTAAAAATGGATTCCATATTTGTAATCAGAAGGTTCAAATTGTTTAAATAGGTACATAGGTAAATAACAGTAAAAAATAATATTATAATAATATAATACTACCCTAACACGTGTCTTAATCCTATTGGATGATATATGGCTGACCATGAGCATCCTTAGGACGCTTTTAGGACCCCATGGAGCCACAAAGGTGTGAAAATAGCAACTTATAACAATTAATTTAATGTAATGGGAAATATAACATAAACATGTATCTAATTACTAAAACAATTTTAATCCAAGTTATAACAGTGATATATTAAACTATAAATAGTCCTTGGAAAGATGAAAATATTTACTACATCATGGAAATTTATTTTTATTTTTTAGACATTAAATAATTAAATATATTTATGACATAATAATGATGCAGTGTTTTCCTTATTAATGACGGAATCAAATAAATGATATTATTAATATAAAAATAAATATAATTTGAAAGTTTGTATTCCCTCCACAAGTTTTATGGATGATTATGACATAATATATTTGATTTAATGCCTTTGGTTCAAATGAATCAATTTGTTATAAATTTAAAAAAAAATCAATTTCTAAATAGTGAAAAATTGACATAAATGAGTTTTTAAAACAAATACTATTTTACTAAATTATATAATAGTCATAAAAATATAATATTAAGACAACATACTTATATAACTTAAAAAATTTCATTAATGATATTATGCTGGATCCAGAGGGATGAACCTTGTAATGCCATGCTCTTAGTTGTGTAGGGGTCATAAACACTCTAGTAGTCTCTAGCGATCCTAACCTAGAGTCGTGAATCCTCAGCCTAGTTAGGATCAAGATATAAATTCATAAATATGGAGGAGGTGAAAAAATCAGGTGATTAGAGGCCAAATGCAACTACAAAATCACCCAAGATGCGGTCACATGGTCAGCCTCCAAGTCAGAAGTAGAAAAATTGGATTCCCATCTCAAATGTGGAAAGGAACTCAAGGAATAGATCCATGTAAGTCTCCTCTCATACATCTGAGATCAGAGTTAGGTGAAAGAGGTCCATTAGGTGTATGATATCATGGTGAAAGTTTATGTGCTCTAGATGGGTGATATATAACATTTTTTTGATCGTATCAGCTTGTAATGCAAGTGGACTAACCCGCTCTAGTGTGTTGAGTTAGAAAAATGTAAGCAACGATGAAGGTAATGATGGGGATGGACATTTGATAAGCCGTAGGATGACTGTGAGTCCCTTAAATAAGAACCATATTTAGTGGAGGAATAATATTGTAAGGATTATGGATCTTCAGTAGGTGTAGGATGTGCGTCCCTAATCCATTTAGGTGGAAGAGGTGTGTCATCATGCTTAGGAATGCAGTCAATGGAAGGGGTGTGCATGTTCATTGTGAGTTACATGATGGATGGAGTGAAATGAGTTAGATATGGGAATAAGAGACATTTTTGATAGTAGGTAAATAAGGGAGAGAGGAAAGGTGATTTTGGGTTTGGGTAATGGAGCATAAGAGAAGGGAGGGGTCGTACATGGAAGGAAATGGTGTTGGGGACGGGCTATAAACCTTGGGATCATGGTTTTTATAACCACCCTTGAATGTTACATGATTTGAAGATAATAAAAAACCTTTAATGATTGATATTTAATATTTTTTGGGCCTTGACGCTTACATTACATGTAGCTAGCACATGACATGTATTGGTTCTCTTTAATCCCTTTAATCCAGAACCTCTTACATAAGTTTTTAGCACCCAAAATCTCTTAAAGTATAAACTAACCTATCGTAAGCTATATAATATACCCTATATTACCTCCTTGTCTATTCATTAGTTATTTTTTAGAGATTAAATTATTTTCTGCATATGATTTTAACTTTGATTTTATACCCCTTATAGAATTATTATTGAACACATAGGGACAAAATGTGGTATGGATTCCCCTAAGAGAGGTGTGATGTAATTTTCATTATTATTAGTGTTTGATCCCATATCAATAGGATGTAATTTTTAATTTTCATTTTCATTTTTCATGTGGTATTCTTTTTCATTTGAATGATAAATGGTTTTGAAATTTTGAAAATATTTCTTTTATTAATGTCCTTCTCTACGTCAATCAAATTTTCTCTTTAACAAATCTAAAAATAAATTTCCCAAAGATAACATCAATCATCGCCTTTATAGTGGTGAGAAATTGTATTCTAAGAATTAAGGGAATATAACCTTACTATTTCATATCCATAATAAGAAAAGCATTGGAAAAATTAATTTTCAACTTTTACTAAGACATCCTCAATCAATCCTTGGGGATACTTGACTGAACGGTCAGTGATTCAGAGTTTCAACTTTATGGGTTTTGGTTCTCTAAACCCTAGTTTCATGTATACACTTATGTGTATTATATTGTTACTAGAACCTTAATCAGACATTATCTTTTGAAATTTACATGTCCCAATAGTTCATGGAATTGAAAAACATCTCGCGCATCACATTTTCCGAGGAAATTTTCTTTCAACAAATACATATAAATCTTTCTTTAGAGATATGGTTCAAATGTGTTCAATTTTATTTTTTTACTTTAGATAATGTTCATAAATAATTGATCATATTTAGGTACTGGTTCAACTGCCTCTACAAAGTAGATATTCTTATGAAATTGTTTAAACAATTCTAGGAATATTTTATATTTTCCCTTCTTTATGACTTGTTTTATCCATTTAGGAAAGGTGGATGGTGGATGGTATAGTTGTGGTGATATATAAACATTGTTATTCTTAGGATGTTTCTCAACTAGAGCTTCATCAAATGGTTCTACTTATTTATTTTTCCCTTGACAAGATTCATTGGATTCATTAAACTTATTTTCTTTAACAAATTTTGGATTAAAATCCATCATATTTTTACTTTTATCCATTATATATTTAATATATACTTTTATATAATCCTTGTTATTATAATTAAATAATACATGATAATCAATTAGATAAGGTCTTTGAAATTTATCAATTTTGATGCTTTATGTTTCACAATTTGTCATTGTAGTTTTGCAACTTGATATGATTGGTTGTCATCATTTGGTCTGATTTTTGCATGAAGATAGAAAATTGGTTTTTGAATATTGGTCTTAAGGGGATGGTATTTTGGTTGTGGTCTTATTGTAGCCTTTTAATATTCTTATTTTTGGGCTAGTGGGAACTAATGAACTATAAGAAATGGTTATTGAAATTGTTGTTGTGTTCAAGGAACTAGGCCTTGTTGATAATAATTAATCTATTTAAATTCTTGAACATGGTTTTCTTCTATACCTACAATGAAATATTTTTAATAATGTGGGCCTCCTAACATCTCACATTATTGAATTTCCATTACTAGATTAAGAAGGGGTGGTGGAGAAATAGATAGTTGAAATGATCATATTTAGATCCTCTACTTGAGTAGTGGGGTGGTCAATTTCTTCCACATTATGAATTATATGATAATAAGGTACTCAATCACCTTCCAACATACTTTAATTATGATAAACTATGTCTAAAATTTCGTTCATGATATCTGGTGTCCTAATATTGATTCCTCCATCAGCAGTGGTGTCTAATACAATTTGTGAATCATACTGGAGTAATTGAAAAGTGTCTGAAGTTGATTCTACACATCTAGTCTATAATGTGGGAATTTGTGAGTCATCTCCTTTAATCTATCCCATTATTCCCACATTGATTCATTATCTGACTGGGTAATGTTTTTAATTTCATGTTGGATCTTCCATGTCTAGATTGGCGGATATTATTTTTCTACTAATTTATTTTCTAATTAGTCCTAATTCTTGATTAACTCTGGATCATGAATTTTATCCATTCTTTGGATCATTTGTTCTTGGGGAAATGGAGAGATCATTGTATTATTGAATATGATGATACATTTTGGTTAATAAAGGTATTGTAAACTACAAAAAATAGGATATGTTTTCATGGGGGTATTCACTTTTATTGCCAATGAATTTCCCTATATTTTGGATCATGTGAATAAATATATGATTTATTTCAAAATTGTGCATCAGAGGCCAAAATATTTTGGGTGACGCACCACTAATGGATGATAAACCATAGTCCATAATGGTGTGATCCTACAGCATTGGTCTCACACCTTGATTGAAAGGCGTCACATATTTGGGGTGTTAATGGTTTAGTGGAGTAATGTTGTTATTCTAAGAAATTTTAAAGAATATATGTGAAACAATTGATCTATTGATATTGATATTTAAGAGTATTCATTCATGTGTGTATAAGAATCTTGAGTGAGTAAAGGGTCCTTGGCTCGTGTACTAACCCAGAATAAAAGGAAGAAAGTGAGAAATATAGAGGCCACATGTGAGATTAAAGGATAAAACTTTAAAAGTAAAAGGGTATGGAAAGAAAAGAAGGGTGGATGAGATAAAATTGGGCTTAATCTGAAGTTCATTGTGCATGAGAAATATTAGTCCCTATAAATAGCGCCAAAACCTGACTCGCCAACACACATCATTGAATTGATGTGGGATGAGATAAAATTATAATTTTTATTCCCAAACTACAGTTACTACTAGGGTGTACTAAATTGGTAGTGTGGGGTCGATCCCATTAGGAATACTAGAAGGTTATCATCCAATTGGAAAAAACCCTTGGAAGGGATTCCTCACTTTCACTCATCAGGTTTGATGTTCACTATGCCCAGGTAATTTGGGGTTTTATGGAAGATATTAAAGGAATGGATCAGTGTTGATTATTAGGATCCTGACAAAAGATAATCCTATATTTAAATTGTAATGTTCCAATGGATTAGGCTGCTAATGCGTATGGAAGTCACCAATTGGTTTTGGACAAACCAATTGTATCTACCTATGCTGTAATTATCCCATGGTCAGGGTATAACTGGAAACTTATGTGAATTACGCTTGGTTTCTTTGAATAAAGTGTTATAGGATAATGGTCATTGTTCTTGTCAACTCCAATTAGGTTGTGCTTTTTCAATCACACTTCCCATGGTCGAGGTGTCCTAAAATAATTTTATAATCAATTATTATTATACTAAATACTATCTATAGGGTAAATAAGATCCAATCTAATGATTTGTTGAGGTTTGTAAGAACCCGTACTCCCAACCCCTAATCGTGGGTGGATTATCCAAAAATGATGTCAATGATTAAGATTCAATAAGTATTAAGCATATTTTTACTAATCCTAAAATAGTTGAAAATGAGATAAACCATGATCCAAAAAGCAAGAACCAATATTAAACAATTTCAAGGAGTATAAATATACACATAAAATTAATTCTCATGATAAAATAATGAATAAAGAGTAATCCAAAATCCAAAAAATTAGTAAACAAAAACAAGAATAGTAGGAATTAAGAAACATTGATGGATGAAGAATAATTTGATGAAGACTGGTAGGTGGTGATGGAAATAATCATCAAATAAAAAATTTGGGTTATAAAAGGTGAAGAACAAATATAAAAGGATTAGAAAATAAAAAATATTCAATAAAGCATCAAATGTAATGAAAAACTTTTTTTATAATGAAAACAGAAGAAACAAATAATAAATGGTGAAATTAAACCAATAAGAAATGGTGAAAGAAAAAATTTAAATAAAATAACAGTGAAAATATCTTATGCACAACGGTGTGAAGCAAATGAAAATAGCCTTAAGAAGTACATGATCTGCAAGTCTTGAACACCATGTATTGGATTAAGTAACTTCATTATCATCATCAAATTTTCATGTAATGTGGTTGAAAAAAATTTATTTTGAGATCTATATTTCCCTCCAAGAATTAGTTTGTATATTTTACCAGAGGAGCCTTCGAAAGTTTCACATTCTATAATCTATGCACGTCATGTTGGAATTTTACTTTTAGTGAGATTTTAATTTCTGAATATTGCATACTGTGTAATGGATATAGTCTTCATGACCTCATTGACATCAGGAAATCTCTTCATAGGTTGGTTTTCATCCCGGTAGGTATATTTTAAATGTTCTCTACACATCATGTGTGTGACACGTGATGTGTAAAACTTGTTTTTGAAACTTTTTCAACATTTCATTTGTTAATTCCAAAATCCTTAATTCCTTCGAAAAAACCCAAAACCCAGTGAATTATCGAATGAATCAAGAATAAACATTACATAAATGTATCTAATATATATATATATATATATATATATATATAATCTAATCAGGGTAACTCTTCTTTTGTAAAAATCGATGTAAGATCAATATGATACTAACTAGTCTATTCCCAATATGAGGTCAATACTAGACAGGTCAAGCACATAAATTCCCAAAGAAGATGGTACTAATAACCTCAAAGGATCACCCCTAAAAAGATATATTCCCTTTAATCTCAACCCCAACAATGTGTCGATCGACATAACCCATTATATAAAGTTCACTACTAGACCCTAACCATTATCAAGTTGAGTAAATAAAAAACAATTTCAGACCCCTATATAAAATTTATCACCAGAGATCATGGATGCTACAATAATAGTACCGCATAAATTCAATGGTCTAGCCTCGATACAACTAGATATATTATTAATTGCATGAAGCTATCCTATCACTATTCCCAATACTCCTTCCCGAGTCCCCATGCACTGCACTATTTTTTTTAATGATATACACTTATCATAGAGTACTTCATCACCCACTCTGACCTATATAGCTAGTAAAACTCCAAATTCTAGAATTATACAAGTTAGGGGACACTATACTAGTACTCGGTATCATCCTAGACCCCCCATAACTATCCATCTACTAAGTAATCCTATAGAACTTCTAAACATGTATCATACATAAAAAATCTTGAAACAACCCAAGAGTTTGAGGACATTGACAACACATGTGACCCAGTCTACAACATTGATAGTAGAATGCATGAAAACTGCTATAGGAGATGATATTCTACCTTAACTAATCTATCTTCAACCTCCCTATTTAAATTTCCTCTGACGATTCTTCCTAAAATTAGATGACCCACCACAATATCATCTAGTTAAAAACATTTATCTACACTAGAGGAATCCTTCAGGATCCCAATAGAGATGAGTGCCTGATTCACCACCTCATTGAACTTATTCAAATGAAATATATTCAACTAATACTTGATCTCACACCAAATCCCATCATGTAAATTCTTGTGAATATATTCCTCATATCCTATTATAACCAAACCAAAATGATAAAAATCAGTGAAGCGGCTAGCATAATCCATGGATGAGATAGTCCATTGGGTAAAATAGATAAACAATATAAATCTATCTTTTCTCTGGGTCTTAGTGTTTTCATGTTCGTAGAATTTTTTTCTATAATTCATTCTATACCATGTTCTCCAACTGAACATCCCGTGTCTAAATATCCCCCCAGATCTTCACTATCCCTTATAAAATATATTCTTGTAACATAACATGATTCTTAGGAGGAGTCTATAAGTGGTCCAGGATAATCTAGATAAACTCAATTCATAACATAGCTACCGTAGGCCCACCATATTTGGAATACATATGAGGATATTGTTGGTGAAACTCCCTTATTAGATCAAATATGCAAAGCATAGCTCACCCTTAGTCTCTCTCTATAAAATACATAATGTGGGAGAAGTTCTCACTAAACTACTCATCCATCATATCACCTAGAACAAATGGGGGATATAGTACCACTATCGAAGGTTCATTGATAGTAGTACTGTCTTTTTACCCCATTAGAAAATTTAAAAATGATTGTATCTCTCAATAATTACAAACACACAATTTAGGGAACAAAAAACATCATTTCCACAGTTATTCAAAAAGGGTCAAAACTACCCATAAACACCCACCCCACACACACTATCTAAATAGATATGTCCAAAATAGTGTAACTACCTGCCATAATCCCTATCATGGGCCATTATTAACTTAGGGTAAACTAGAATTCCAATTTACATAATTACAAGTTGAAATTATTTTTACAATTCAATTTAACATATTTAAATTTAAATTCATTTTCAACCTTTTTATTTTTAAAATTTCTTGTAAAACATAAAGAAATGGAAAAAAACTTTTTCATTTTACACTTCCACATTCCACGTATCAAAGAAACACACCCTAACATGCCTTTCTCTGTCTACCTAATGTGATGCATGACACATAAATCCATGAGTGCCAAAAATATTTCATGATTAAACAAACCTTGATCCATAAAAAATATTGAGTTTAATTTTAAAAATCAATAAACTTATACAACAAGTGTATCGCCCATGGTCAAATTATGTCCAACTGTGACATACATAACATAAGAACACTAATCTCACCCTAGGAACTTAGGGTTCTCCCACACATGGGACTGCTCCTCCATTGTATGTGGTCATTTCCAAGTCCCAACCATTCCTAGCCTATTATCTACCTATCCCAAATAATACAAGTAAAAAAATAAAATTCCTTGATACCAAATTATAGCATCACATCCTAGGTTCTAATAAACTGGATCCCTGATTTGGTCTATTACATTACCTCATACACACCTCCCCTTAATCCAAAGGCCACTAACTAATAATAAGGGTATAATGAGATTTATGAAGAGACTCTATCATCTTTAATCAAGTAAGATAATATTTAAAATTTAGATAAATGGTAAATAAGGTAATAATGATCAATCACCAACCATAAACATGCTTCTCCTAACAAGACCCCAAGACTGGGTAAAATGTCACAAACTAATAGAGTAAAAAATTCATGTCATAACAGTGTCATGTGCCTAAGGGAAACTAAAAAAAGGCATAGATAAAATCCCATAATATGTGTTGAAATCTTCCAATTCACCCCATCCATGCTCTATCCAAATGTCCCAACTCATCCATTAATCATTGGGTCATTTACCTTATCTCTACTTACAACAATGAAATTTTCTCAGGTCCAAATTGCATCCCAAGAAGTGTGTGAGTAAAACACAATATTCTAGTTCCAAGGGTTTCCAAGGAAATACCTATTCCAGTAATATTGTATATAGAAGTATAAATTAATAATATAAATTTATTTTAATAGAATATGTTTCATTATAAAAAATTGTTTATCATCACCATGGTTCTAGGGTCCCATAATAAAACTTGACTCACTGAACCTACTTTGGACCATTCTAGAAGTCTTAATCATACACCATGAGGGATTAAACACTTTTAGTAACAAGTGAACTCATTAATCAATTACATATAAATAATTTTACCTTTTTTCCTCAGTCTAAGTACCCATACCATGTACAACCATAGGAACATGTAGTAGTAGTCTAGTATCCAAACTATGCAATGTGTTGGTGGTGTATGTGGAATCATTATGGACCAACACAGTGATATGGATCCTCAGTACAACATCCATAACATAACATAAATTTACATTTTCTAGGCTTCATCATCAACAACCATTTAATCAAACAATAACAATAAGCTTACACCTTCAAATTTACCATCATCTTTAGGGTTCATTATGATCATCACCTTTAGTTAAATTCCCATAATCATTCAACCTTACCATTCATTAATAAAAAAAATCTATAGAAAATATATTATCCCATTTAAAAACATAATAATTCCTCTTTATGTCTTTATCACCCTTACCCTTATTCATTCTAAGACCCATATAACCCCTCCATGTTTGGATAACTTCCCCTAACTCCATACTATCATTCCAACATGTGTAAAAATGTTTTAAACATTAAAAGGCCTTAATGTATTTATTTAAGAACTCTCCTTACCATTTCAAGCAGTTGGAACACCCAATGGGTGTCCATAGGCCTAATCTGATATCCCTTCATGAAATTTATGGGGTACTTGAAAATTCTCACACTTTAATTAATGGATTAAATTAATTTTTCTAATAAAAAATACAGAGTAAGCCGGTGCAATGGAACAACCACATACCCAATAACAACATCAAGGTTTTAGGAGAATTCTTGTAGAACACTTTCCTCAGGCTCATAATCAACCACTCATTCATAGTTGGAAATTAATTTATGACATTAAGGAATAATATACTAACATAAATATTTCCTTGAAAGTTGGATTTATAATCTTTAAAAGAAGAGAAAATTAACAACCATCGTTCAAATAAAAATGATAATACATAGGAATTGTATACATACCTAGAGCTTCAATTGACACTAAAAGAATCATCAACCACCTTATAATTGATGGATAATTATCCTTGTTAGAGTGGATAACTTATAGTTCACACATAAAGATGATGTTTAATAAAGAACGATGAAAATTGAATGAAATAATATAAAAATCATGGGTTTGTATAGTAATTTACCCACTTATAAAGGGATGTACAATTTGGCCACATGATTTTGAAAAAATGTGGCCAAACCGTGAAGTCACCTATGTCAAAGGGAGGCATGGGTTGAAAGGTTTTCTAGGGAGTCCACATAGTTTTTCAAACAATATGGTGGGCGTGTGATTTTTTCTATAAAAGGATTCATAGTTTATACCCTCCCCTTATACATTTTTCAAACCGTGTATCATCCTACCTCTAGGGTGTCTTGTTCTGACACAAAAATAGTAATAACCATGAGCCAACCATGCACAATGCCTTGTATAGACCCAATTTTCCTACTTTTGTGTCTTGAACCCACAAGACACTCTCGATGAATTTCTTACTATTAAAAAGCATTATATTAACCATTTTATAAAGAATATAACCAAAATTTAAAATGAAACATACTTCATCGAAGGGTTGGGGTATTATAAGCTTCATGGAAATTCCCACATCATCAAAAAAATCCAAAAAAAATAATATACATTGTATCATATGTACATATTCTTAGTACATCAGATGAAACATAAAATGATTTTATATAGATTAATAAAGGCCTTAAAAGAATATTTAAATCTTTTTTTAATAAAGAGAATATCATCTTCTTTTAGTATCTTTAAAACTATAAGATATTATATAATTTTTAAAATTATTTTGTTTAAAAATACGAACTAAAAAATTTAATGGAAGTATCAAATCATAGAATTTCATTGATGTTAGGAAAATTCACTCATGTCATGCAAACTAAAAACCCTTATTTTCAAATTGTGGAAAAAATTAGAAGAATGCCACTATCAGAAAATGACAAGATGATTCCTTTTAAAATATTAATTTTAAAAACTAAACCATAGTTAAAAGTTAGTTGAAAAAATCAATGGAGTTTTTAAAATAATATCCTTTAATTTTCTTAGTAAATGTGATCTTTAAAAAAAAAAATTCTAACCACGATGAGAAATAAGTACCATTTTCCTTAAAAACATTATCTTGGTTCTCTTTGAGTTCCAAAGAGAGGAAAATGATATCGAAACTTTTAAAACTTGTAATTTTTAAAAAGAGGAGAAAATACAGGGTATTTTATAAGAGTGAAATCATATTATTCCTCCACAGTAAATTTAAACACACACGATCCCAATTAAAAGTGATATCGAATAATTAACCATTATCTCTTTCATAAATTTTGAATCGTAGGCCCCATAAACAAATAACATTAAATAAAAATTACAATAAAATTATAATATGTATATTATTGATATAAAATTTCAATGTATCACTATTTAAACATCATAAAATAAAATGAGGGTATGACATAACAGAAGTCCCAAAGAAGATGATTGGAGATGATAAATCCTTTCCACTTTGGTAAATTATGAATCAAAATATATTTGATAAAATATTATAAATTTTATCAATAAATTAAATTAATTAATATGGATACATGATATAATATTTCAATAGAGTTTTAAATAAACATTAATAACACAAATAGGTGCATAACATCAAACACGTCTCAATGAACCAATATTGTGATGATGAACCCTTACATAACATCCACCATTCACTGTAACCACTCTAACCTCTTATATAATAAATTTTAAATTTATTAAAATTTTATAAAATAATCATATAAATACTTATAATATCATATACTATCTATTTATAATATTTCAACACCCATTAATAATTAATTCTTTTAAAATGATTGTTTTCAAGTATTTATAATTCCAGTTTTCATAAAAGTATCGATTAAAAAATTCTGGTTAGTGCATGTATATCATGGTTATGTCAGTTATATAATGTTTATAATAATAATAATAATAATAATAATAATAATAGTAATAATATATAATCATTATATATATATATATATTTATAATCGTTTATAAAAGCTAGATATTCATAAATGAATTACATCATTCATTGAGATAGTAGTTCATACGTACGCGTGAAGGCTGCCTTTATTTTCTATGGAAAAGAAGAAAAGAAATATTAATAATAATTTTTCATTAAATAATCATAATTAAATCATAAATATCATATGAATTTATTATATCTATCATTTTAAATATCCATGTGATGTAATGATAGAAAATGAAATTTATCTCTTCATGGAGGTGGTAATCCACACGTACAAAAAAAGTGACATTCTCATCTACAATTTAATAAAAAAAAGTATATGAATATATGTATTACATTGACATAATACCATAAAATTAATTTTAATATAAATAAGTCATTATATAGTAATATTTACTGTGTATGTTCTTAAAATTATTTAAAGTATTTGGCCTCTACTTGAACACAAACTGTGTTAGCATTGCATAAACATTTAGTTTAATTATTACATCACTAAAATTAAAAATAAATTATCATTATTAAAATATTTTGAAATATTTTAAATAAATTTTTTTACAATACAAACCATCCTTATATCATATGAAAACAAATATTGTATTTATTAAATTAAAGATAATGACATTTTTAATTTATTCTGTACATGAAATAATATTAAGGTTGTTATGAAAGAAATATGTAACCATGTTTCCATATTATATAATATTGTATGATGGGGTAAAAATTAAAAAATTAAAATAGAAATAATTATGGTTTTATATATATATATTTGAGACTTATCACATTAGTTTTCTCCTTAATTACCAAATTTACCCATAAAAAGGTGGCAAGTTTTTACCACATATACTATTCATACTGATAAAAAAAGTAAAACTATTTTCCATATTTAGATATAATATTTATTAATATGTAATAAATATTATAAAATTCAACTCCTATTATTTTATTATTATTATATTTTAAAATAAACCTATAAAACGTGATGAAAAATGAAATTATAGAAAAATGCATTTTTTGTATAAAAATGTTTTTATACCCAAATTAAGAATAATATTAATTAAAATGAAATATATAAGATTATATTTAATAAAAATAACTAATAAAATATTAAAATTAACTCAAAAAAAATTGGTAATTTTTAAATACTTGATTGTAAAATAAATATTTTTTATAAAGTCATTATTTATCATTATTCACTAGAAAAATAATCTTTTCATAATATTCCCAAAATTTCACCTTAATATAATTTTTATGTGTTGATTTTGAAAATAATATCCTTTTAGAAAATATAAATTCAAAATTTATCAGAAATAGATTGTAATATTTACTCACAAAATACAATAAAACCCATTTTTTTTATGAAAATGTTTTTTTAAAGATCAAAATTACTTCATTAAAGATAGAGTGCTCATTTTCAAAAAATTAATCAAAAAATTAATATTGAGTATGACCATTATAGATATAATTAATAATGTGGTTACTCAAATTTGTACGTAGTATTCTATTGACTAGGTTATACAATAACACTTAAATAATAATTTTTCTATAGCATATCACAATGCACTTAGAGATTAGTGTTGTGGGTTAAAAAATCTATCAAGATTATTATTATTTTAAACTATTTTTTTGGGATGCTACATTACCCACCTGATTAAATAAATAAATTATTTTTAAATTTTATATCAATCATCGAAGATTCATTATTTTAAAATATGTATGTTAAAAACTCACGTCGTATAATGGGATAATAAATCTTCCTTTGAAAAAGTGGATTAGAAAATATAATGTTTGCCTAAAATAACACCTATGCAGGTTCCAACATGAGGAAAATGTTGGTGTGAAATTAAAATATAGATATGAAGTATAAAAATAACATCTAGAGACTAATATATAGTGATAGAGAACAATGTCATGATAAAGTAAATGACCAAAAAACAATAAATTGATGAGGGGTGAAAAGACCATCAATTCATAATAAATAAATGAACAAGAATAACATTTTTATGTCTAGATAATTTTCTTAAATTTGATGGATTCTATTACATTAATGATAATATATCATTATAAATATACTTACTTAATTTAATTCAATTTTATAGGAGAAGTTTAATCCTTCAGTAATGCTTCAATATTTTTCCAATTCATCTATTACATAAGGAAATGAATAATGAAGATGATTTTTTTCATGCTTAAATAACTAAATTTATATTTTAATTGATCATATGATCCATAAAATAATAAAAATTCATTCCCATTATCTCTGTATCTTTAACATTTCCAAATTTTTTATCATAGGTTTTTTCATATGGATAAATTTTCATATGATTCAATAACACATTAATCTCAAAAACCATAACAATAACACCCAAATTTTAATTTAAACCATTACATAGGTATTTAATCTCAATAATACTCTAAAATATACCTAGCCAAAATAAAATCCCAAAAATTTATAAATAAGGTCAAGAAATTTCAAAAATAAACTTAACTTTAGCACCCAAACAACATACAATATCTCTTAATTCTATACACTTATAACATGAATAAAATGATTGTATATTCACTTAAAACATGCTAGTCTTGTCCAAAAATAAACAAAATCACCATAAAACCTCAATTAAAACATAAATTCTTTTAAAAATTGACTCTATAATTATCACACAAATATAATCATAGACTATCAAATACTTTCCATTAATCCAAAAAAAGTAGTAAAATTTAGAAATTATAACATAAACCCTTGTTTTATCAAATAAATAATCAATTTCAAGGTCATAAATAATATCCAATTTACATTATAATTATTTTTTAAAAGAAAGGGCTTAAAATCCCATTTATTTTTATTGAAAAAAAGAAAGGGGACAACATGAGTCTGAAAGAAGGAATTTGATTACAATCTTTTTCATAGAGAGGGAGAAGCTCAACTAGAAAAATATCGCACCACGTAATGTCATGGTTGATTCCCTTGTTGAAAAAACCATCATCCAACATGTTAACTTCACAGTAGGCATGTGTGAAAATGTATCTGAGTCCAAGGAGTGAGTTAAGACAATTATTCCACCATGCTGTTAGAGGCCAAGCAAGGTGTACCACACCATTCCAAATAGCTTGGATAATGTTGGTGGAGTCACTTTCAATCCAAATGTTTTCCCAACCTATTAGATTAATAAATTTGAAAGCTTGAATCATTGCCATAATCTCAGCCTCCAGGAAAGAAGCAATCCCATAGCTTCCCAAGAAGTAGCCATGACAGCTCCCAAGAGAGTCCCTAAAGATGACTCCATAGCCTACAGGACCAGGGTTCCCTTTAGAGGCGCCATCAAAGTTGATTTTGATCTATCTAGGAATCAGGGCTTGTCAGAACACTTCGAATGAGATCTTTGGCTATTTGTAAATCCCAAAGATTTTGTGCAGGCGGAGGATCATAAAATCACCAACTGTGTTATCACAGTGGGATTTTTGAAACTTGGCATCATACCTAATAACAATTAGAATTCTCATCCAAACTGCATTAATATTGAGTGAGTAGTTGTTGTGGATAATGGAATTTATATCATACCATATGATGTGGAGCAGCTCTTTAACAACAGATAATAAAATATTTCTGATTTTTTTGTGAAGAAAGAAGATCCAACCAACATTTAAGCGGAGAGAAAATAGAGTCAGCAAATAACTATCTGCAGTCAAAGATATCAATAATATAATTCCAAATATCAGTGGCCATGTCACAAGACAAAAATAAATAATTGATGTATTCCCTATGTTTATGGAATAGGGGGAATATTGAGTATAGTTGAACATCAATGGATTGGAGAAAAACCTCAGTAGGAATATGATTATGAGCAATACGCAAAACAATATTAACTCTATAAGGTTTGATCCAAGGATTATAAAAAGGTTTTATCCAAGAAAAATTATCTTCAGAGGAAATAAACAAATGATTGGGATAATTTTTTGAATCAAGAATACCATTTTTGGCTAGTTCCCAAATAAGAACGTCTTCATCATTAGTGAAGGGATACTCATCAACAACTTGCTTGATGTGATCCGGGAAGTCTAAGTTATCATGATGCATCACCTCCTTTATAGAGTAGTTGATATTATCTAGAGAGGAATTAGAATGATGCATAAAAATAAGGGGGGGGGGGTTCTAGTCCAGTTGTTAAGATAGAATTTCATGGTGGATTCAGAGCTAACCATCCATCTGGAATTGTGCATGATATTAATAAAGGAGGTCCTAATGGACAACAAGATGGAAGAATTGGAATAACTCAAACTTCCTTTTTTATTTTTCTTTCCAGGAAACAATTCTTGATAAAGGTAATCGAGTCATATTTATTATTTATTAAGTTACAAGTGAGTTTTTCTTAGATACCTTTATTAAAAATCTTGAGGTATTTTATGCCAAGCCCTCCTCTCTCAGGAGGATTTCATCAGGTATACTAGGGAACGGTAACAAGATTCCTTTCAAGGATACTTCCCATACAAATAATGTTTTTAATGTATGAATTGATTTTATTTAGGAGGCTGAGGGGACACCTATAGATCATCAGAGAGTAAACCATTTTGAAGACAATAGATGATTTCAGAAGGAAGATTCTACCGACTATAGAGAGTGACTTTCCTTTCCATGTTTCAAGTTGGTTAATGATTTGGTCAGATATATCATTAAAGTACATAGATTTCGGTCTACCCCAAATAATGAGAACCCCCAAGTAACTAAAAGGGAAAGAACCTTCTTTGATACCATGACTCTCAATGATTTATCTTTTTTTAGAAGTGGGGAAACGTTTTCCAAAGAAAATAAATGATTTTATCCAACTAATTAATTGACCTGAGATCTCTTAATAGTGAGATAAATTATCTCATATATTTATGATATTGTGTTTCCTCCATTAAAGAATAGTGTTATATCATCCACATAAAGTAGATGAGTCAGAACATTGAGGTTGCGGGCAGCCTGAATAGGTTTGATTTTACTTTTCTAAACAAGATAGGTGAGGAGTCTACTAAGATAATCCTCCACAATGGATAAAATTATAGTAGAGAAGAGATCACCTTGTCGGACTCCCTTGTAGAATTTAAAATATACCTTGGGAGATCCATTCATAAGAATTGAAATTGAGGATGAATTGAGAAGACAGTTGATCCTACTAATGAAAACATCATTGAAACCAAAACCTTGGAGAAATTTGAAAATGAAATGCCATTTTATCATGTAAAAACCATTCCTAATGTCAAGCTTAATAGAAATGTTGCCACCTTTGGAATATTTATTATGAGAGTCAGTGGATTCTGAAGCACGACAAATTCATTCTTGAATAGAACTACCTTTTATGATCCTAAATTGGTTCCAAGAGAAAATTTGGTTACATTGAAAGGATAGCCTATTGACCAAGAGCATGGTAATGATTTTGTAGAGGGAGTTGATGAGAGAAACAGTCCTGGAAAAATAAATTTCAGACGCATTGTCTACCTTAGGAATTAAGGTAAGGAATTGTGCATTGATACCATAAGGAAGTACACCATTAGAAAAAAAACTTAACAAGATTACAAACATCCATCTGGACTACCTCCCAGTGGTGCTGGAAAAAACCATTGTTAAAACCATCTGGCCCTAGAGCACTATCAGGGTTGAGACTAAAGACTTTGGCTTTTATCTCATGATCCAGGGGAGTGCTCAAGTGAAAACAGTTATATTCCTCGTGGAACAATGCTGGAATGATCATAGGAAAGATATACTTATTTATAATGGATCGATTTAAGATAGTTTAAAAATAAGAGACCACAAGATTTTAAATGGCGGCCTCAGAATCATAAAGGATGTCCTTTTCCTTGATAATGGACAGAGGACCACATACTTTCCTAACCCTTTGTAGGGCATTGTAGAATTTGGTGTTACGATCACCATTATACAACCATTTAGTTTTGAATACATGTTTACGAATGTTATACTTAAAATCCAAATGGGTCTTGAGCTTCATATAAATTTTGACCTCATTTTTAGGGCCAGAAGCAAATTTGGTATAAGTGGAATTATTTTGATTTTTTTTGAGAAAATTCTCAAGAGTGGATATATCCTTATCGATTTGTCTTGATTTAGAATTTCACTAACCCTTGAGAAAAAGTTTTAGATTCTTGATCTTTTTGATACAAGCAAAAGAATCTGTATGATGGGTCATAGAATTCCAAAAAAAAATTATAAGATTTGAGCATTCCAAATTTTCTGAACAAGCATTGTTAAATTTTAATGGAATAATGGGATTTCTATTTTTAGAGTAGAAATTAACTAGAATAGGATGGTGATCAGATTTTGGCTTATTTAAGGTGATCCTAGAGACGGTGTCCTAGGCATCCAGGGTCAGGACATTCACTAGAGCCCTATCATGTTTACTAGCAACCATCATGTTATAATGTCTTCTGTACCAAGTGAATTTGGCACCAGTAAGATTGATTTCAACCATGTTACTGTCTTCTATTGAGGATCAGATCTCCCTAGAAGAGATGTGAGAATGGTAAGGGCCAAGATTCTCATTTGGAGAAAGAATATATTTAAATTCTTCACTCAACAACCAAGGGTTTTTTGATGCATAAACCAATTTTTTTTATTGTTGATCCCAATGTTAGATTTTCTTTGACATTTATGCACATGTATACCTCTGGCTATAATTGTTTAGGTTCTTTCAATAACAGTAGTGTGGTAGAAGAAATCCAGGATTTAGTTACAGATTTCCGAGACTCCAAAACCGATCGAGATCACGTTAAGACTTTAGAATCATATGGAAATAACCTTTTCCAATTGGAACGAGATTCCAGGTGGAGTACCCCCATATTTGAGCTATCCTTGCTTTCAGTTCTGGGATGGACCAGGGTTTTTCGCCTTTAATATACAATATAAACACAAAGATCGAAAATTTTCACAGCTGCGACCATTACTGAAGGGCATCGGGGTTAGCTTCAACAACAAATTTTCCATCTTCGGGTTTTTTACGTGGAGGGGAATGCACTGCAGAGAAATTACAGAGATCCACTCCCTTAACTGCTTCGAGAAATGAGATCCCCTATGGTCTTTCCACCAGGATAATCTCATCCTTTTGCGCATTCATTTTTCAAACCACAACTGCGGTCTCCCGTTCATGTTCAAATACAGACATTTAAAGAAGATCAACACAAAACGAAGTGTAAACCGCACGTTTGCAAAGCATGGAAACCCTAGATTTGGAAAAGAAGGAAAGATCGATCCCTCTAATGGTCATTTTTCATTTTTCACCATTATTCACTTTCTTCTACGCCTTTATAGTGTTCAAATGTGTAAAACCCAACATTATCATTATAAATCATCTATTTATACTAAATAAACATATTTTTCTCTAATTCAAAGGTATATTAAGGGTTATATATCCCAAAATAATTAGTTTTCCATAAAATATTTTACATTTTGATTAGGGAATTGACTCAGATAATTCCCAAGTTCCCCACACAGAATAAATTGAACTATAAATGGAACCTTACAATATATATTATTTCCCTCCATTTAACTCTTCATTTTTTTGGAAGTTTTTTTTATCAAAATATTTTCCATAAAAAATATCTTCCAATTTCATAGAGACATTTCAATAGGTGTATCTTTCCATAATCCCATCATGTAAGAAGTTGATCTATATTTCCTCCATGGTCTTCATAAAAATCTATTTTTCTCTTATTTTGTTCATTTAGAAACTCACAAATTCTTAGTTTTTCAATCATATATCTAGGAAAATGATTAGACATATTCAAATGGTATTGAATTCCATCTCATATTTTATTTTTTTCTCATGAGGAAAATCTTTTCATTATCCATCACATTTAGTATTAACATTATTCATTTTGGTTCCATCCATTATCTATAACCAAGAATCATAGTTTAAATAGAACTAATAATATTAGTAAATAAAATAATCATGAAAATAATTCATTGGATTTATAAATTAGGAAACCTTCTTTAAAATATATAACAAAATTAGTTTAACCAAAATCAATCATGGTCATTATATATTAAAATCCACCATAATGGTACATAGTGAAATTTTGAATTAACCCATGAATATCCAATAAATTTTTCTTGTAAATTGTGAAGTATTAGGCCTAATCAGTATAAAATAATGATGATTTAATCTCAAATAATCAACATTTAAATTTATCACCCCTAGGTGTATCTATGCCACATCTGTATTTGCATTTTATTAACAATACACAGATATATTTTCTAGGTAAAAAACACTCATTTACTTTCTTTAACTTTGGATATTCTCTTATACTTAGTCTTATACTAAGGGTTCTCACTAAAGATTCATCATATTATTTTATAAAAAATAACTTAACCATACTCTAATACCAACTGTGAAAACTTATACATCTCATATAATAATATTACATCATTTTAGATGAATATTCATTACATAACATTATGATCCAAATTAGAACCTCTAATTATTAGTTTCCTTAAAAACATCAATACATAAACAAATGGATCATAAATTAATTATACTATGTCTAGAAAATCTCTTCACATTTAGTACCATTATTAGTCATAATATTCTTTGAACCATTTTTCATATCTAGGGGAATAAAAAATTAAATAGTGAGAACATAAACTCCATAAGGGTAAAAAAGGGAGATATCTTTTAATGAACACTTGTAATTATAATATGAGCACAAGGTTTTAAGAATTTGAGAATAAAATTATAAAATAATACCCAATAATTCATAGATAATAAACATGTGTCATGTTGTTAAGCCTGTAAGATAACAAGATATGAATCATAAGATAACCAAATTCCATGATCCATGATAAAATATAATAATAATGTGATCATTTCTTAATAGAGTGTAAAAAAGCATGGAAAATTCAATATCATAGAAATCATGGGTTAAGGATCAATTACAAACCATCATTTCTTAGTGGACAAAAACTAATTTTGGAAAAGCTAAGCAACTTAATCCATATATTCTTTAAGGATTATAATAAACCCAATTAACTCTATCCTTATTACCCAATTCATCATAGATCTATAGTAGACCCACACTTAAAATAATCGTAATCAATTCATATTTATTCCATAAGTTCATGAAAAAAATTTCCTTTTATGATAATTTATCCCACGAAAAATAAAACTTGTTTCAATGTTATTTAATCATCATAATCATAAAATCATTCATCATTACTTAATTAACCTGTGGAAGGAGAGAAGATTTCATGTCAATTACCATAACATCATAAACTATCCATAAAAAGAATATATATGTTGTCATAAGAACATATACCTAGTGGAGCATAAAAAACATTAAAATGTTTTGAAATAGATGAAAATCCCTTTATAAAAACTTTTAGATCATTTCATCGAAAACAGAGAAACTTTCCTTTTCATTCAATATCATTAAAAATTAAAATAAAAAATTATTTAAAAAATTATTTTTCATAAAAATACCCATGGAAACATGTAAAGGACGTTTCCAAGTTAATAAATTCCATATAATTATTAAATTCCACTCATTATGTGTTTGTTAAAAAACATTCTTCTCACACTTTGGTAAAAAATCAAAAAGTTCCTCACTCAAAAAATGACAACAAAATTAATTTAAAATTTTGTTTTAAAAAATTAAAACACATTTAAAAATTACATACAACATTCATTGAATCATATAAATGAACATTTTTTAATACTTTTTTGAAAATATTTACATGGAAGGAAAATATTTTAAACCATGAAGAGAAACGTGTTCTTTTTTATGTATAAACATTCCTTGAATACCCCATGAGTTCTAAAGAGAGAAAAAAGATGAGAAAAAAATAAAAAATTCAAAATTTAACAATGTATAAAAAAAACATGTGATTTTAGAAGAGAAAAATCGTACAATTCACCCAAATTAAATTTAAACATAAATGATCCCGATTAAAAGTGAAATCAAATAACTAACCCTTACTACTTTGATAACTTTTGGATCACAAGAACCATGAAATAATAAATACAATGTAACAATAAATATTATAAAAATAATTATATTAATTATATAGCATGTAAAAGGATAATTTTTTATACCTCATAAAATAATATAGGTTTATAACATAACATATTTCTTAAATAAAATGATTTGAGACGATAACCCCATGCCACTTTGGTGTCTTCTAAATAAAAACACCTTGGATGAAATTATAATAATTATAACTTAAAATAAAATGAATGAAGAAGGATCCATGATATAAAATTTAAAATTATATTTTTATAAACCATATAAACATAAATATGTGCATAATATCAAACATGTCTCAATTAATTTTATTATAATTATATACCAGAACCATGTAAATACTTATAATATCATATATTATTAAATTATAACTTTTCGATACCCATTTTTTAATAATTTATTATTAAACTAATCATTTTGGGGTGTTAACTATTTCATAATTTATGTATGTCTTGGTTATCAAGTTCCGGTTCTTGAATCATGATCGTGGTCCCATCATCCTGAAAATTTTAATCACGAAATAAATATAATATATATTCTTTATTTACATATTTAAAACCTTCCATAAAATTCATTCATAGAAATGAATTACATCATTGATGGAGACAAAAAACATGTATGTATGCATGAACAATATTTTGATTTTCCAAAAAAAAATATAAGGAAAGAAATATAAACAATATTTTATCATTAAATAATCCTAATTAAATCATCAATATCAAATAAATTTATTAAATCCATTATTAAAAATTTCAATACGATACATAGATGGAAAATGAATCGTATCGCTTCATGGAGTTGGTATTTTTCACGTACACATGAGTGATATTTTTATTTACCATTTTATGGGAAAAGAAGAAGTAGAAGGTTAATAAATTAATAAAATAAACTCTATATATATGGTAGATATTGATGTTATTATATTAGAATGTTTATTATAGAACTGAAGGAAATATAAGAAGACGTAAAATGGAAACACATGGTTAAGAAAATTACCTCATATTTGAAGAATATTTTTGGATATATCCTTAATGACCCTTACGATGGACATTTAAAAATACCAGAACCTATAGATTATAGATAAGGTAGATTTAAATAGTTTTTATTGTGTTTTTTTGAGATAATTGTTTCAAGAAGTTTGATCTATAGTGGATAGGTGGTATCATTATATAAGACTGGAGGGGGAACCCTTGGGATTACATAAATTAATTAAATAATATGAATCAATTTTCCTATTAATGTGAATAAAAAGGAAATTGATCCATAACTGATGATTACCGTGATATCACACATCCACACTTTTGATGATTACCATGATATAAAGGTTTTTTACACTTTAGGGGTCATTATAGTTACTATAAAAAGGAAAGTGACCCATAACTGAAAAATAATTGAAATAATGTACCATATAACATTATAATTGGAAAATATAATATTTTTTGATATTTTAAATAAATTAATAAAATAGTATTTAAAATAAACTACCTTTAATGTCATTTTTGATACTATTTAAAAAATGAATTTAAAAATATCTAGAAATTAATTTATTTTGATTATAAAAATTTATAACGTCAATAATACATTATATTTTTGTGAAAAAAAAATTAACACCATAAAGAATCCAAAAAATATTACCTTTTTTGTTTTTAAAATAATTTAATTGATTTTTCTATTGCATGGACAAGCACTATGTCGGTGTTGCGTACACAATTAAGGTAATTATATATAAACTAAAAAAACAATTATAAAATTAAATATTTAATATTTAAAATAACAATTTATAGCTGAACATGAAAATATGTTATCCTGATTAAAAAATATTTCATTTATTTAAAAAACAAAGCAATATTTTGGATTTATTCTTTGCATAAAATAATAATAAGGTAATTATCAAGGAAAAATGAAACGATGTTTCGATATAATAAAATATTTATTGATTATAGAAGAAATAAACTCATCCAATATAAATAATTTATTTTTCTTGTATATTTTTAATGTCTTATCATATTATTTTGAACCTTAATTAACAGATATACCATTATAAAGGTAAGAAATATTTATAAATATTTTTATTCATAATGAAAAAATAATGTCGACATGTTTACCAAAATTGGATTTTTTTTAAATATGGAATTTATATCATCAAATTCAATATCTATATATTTTATAAATTTACTTTCAAATCAAATCTCAAAAACATGATGAAAAATGTTTTTCCAGAAAAAAAATCTTTTATATGTATGAAAATGTTTTTCTACACAAATTATAAATATTTTTAATTGAAATGTATTTAATTAGATTATTTTCAATGAACAACAACTTATCAAATTTTCCAATAAAATAGAATAAATATTAATTTTTAAATACAAGGAGGTAAAATATAGTTTTTTTTAAAATTGATACTTTATCACCCATCACTAAAAATTTAAACTTTTTAAAAAATTTCCAAAATTTACCCTAATATAATTTTTATATGATTATTTAAAAAATAAAAACAATTAAATATAATATAATTTCTAAAATTTACATAACATGATTATAACATTTATTAAAAAAATGCAATAAAAACAACTTTTGGATGAAAAGTTATTTTTCAAGCGTAAAATAACTACACTAAAAATTTAGTACTAATTTACCAAGAATTGATAAATATATTTTTATTTATTTTTTCCTCTAAAAATATATTTAAAAATGATTTTTTATGTTAATACACTCCAATTAAATAAATTGGTTATAATTATCACATTTAAATGACAATATTTATATTACATATTGTAATTTATTTAAAGCGTAATGTTTTGTGTTGTGAAATATATTGAAATTATAATTTTTATAAACTATCTTTTTGGGGTGTCTCACTTGAGGATAAAAGAACAATGGAAAAATTCATACCTAAGGGTAGAAGGATATCTAGAACACTCATGTTACAGACAATGATTTTAGGTAGTCCAATCTATAAAAAATTTATTCGTATATTGTGGTACATCTTTGAGGTATAATGTATATAAAAAAATAGAATTTTTAAAATATATTGTTTTTTCATAGAGAATATGATGGATGTTATTATTAGAGAATCATCATAGTTTATATATTCAAAAAATAAATGATAGTTTCATGAATAATATCCCACTCCTCCACTCACACCTAAATATCCCACTCATCCACCTCTACCAGTATATCCCAATCATCTACCTCTAACTTCCGAATTTCACATATATTGTTAGTTATATATTTTGGATCTAGAGTATTATATTATAAAATATGAGATCAAAAATTATATTTTAGATGAATTTAATTATTAGAAAATTTATATGGAACAATACAGGGTAATCGTACATTATAAAATAGATTCATTAGCTTGAGTATCGTTCCCTACTAATGAGGTTTTAACAGTTGGAAAAACAATTTGAGCATTTTTTACTTTCACTATATAGTGTAAGCTGAAAATTTTCTAATGAAGTAACTATATATTCTATCATTTATTTAATATTGGTGATTAATCTATTTTAATAATTGAATATATATATATATATATATATATATATATATATATGTATATCATTTATTAATTAAAGATGATGAAATGTTGTATATAATGAAAAAACTTGTTGATTCCCCTTAGATTTTGTATACTAATTTTCTATATGACTTAATTTTTAGTGTATTTATTTGTGTTTTTATATTTTTATTATCTTAAAATATTTTTTAATGTTTTGGGGAATAATTATATAATTATGATTTATAAGAATGATATTTTGGAAAAACTTTTTGTTGATATATTGGGGCTCACAGTGATGCAAGTATTTTCTATGTAAGTTATTTCTGTTTTTTTCAATTAGAAATTTTTTTTCTAAATTACTACATATTTTTTATTTTTATTAGGAATATTAATGAACATTTTATTTAGTATGATACAACATCATCGTATGGATTTATATACACCAAATTTATTTTTAAAATAAAAAATGATTATGTAGAATGAATAAAGAAATGAACGCCTTTCTAAAGGATTTAATAATGAGACAACCATGTAATGGATGCTTCCTTATCATAGTGGGCATATCAAAAATATTTCATATAGTACAACTTTTCTTAATTAAATAACTACACACATTATATTTTCATATATTAATGTTGATTGGATGTTGTGTGTTTTTTTCACATGAAAATACATCTTGATAGTTATGTGTAATACATGCTGATGTCCATTGAAACATTAACGATGTATTAGATATGTATGTTTTATTTTTTAATACTTACATATTACATTAAATTTTTATGTTTAACTCATACTTATCATTTTAAAATACTGATTAAATTAACTTTAACTAGAAACCTTGAGAAAGGAAAAATGATCTATTATATGTGCACAAAGGTGACTTATTTTATAAGTCTATAATTTAGAAAATACATAAAAAAATTATATAAATAATTTTAGTTATAATACATTTTTTATCGTCAGAAATGATTAGTGAAATTTTATAATTATTTCATGATATTTAGGAATTATATAATTACAACTAGAATAATTTTTATTTCTAAATTAATTAAGTTTTATGATCAATTTTCATTTTATTTATCAAATCATAATTTTAGAATAAATTTTTGATACTATGTTTTTAATATATATATATATAATTATCCTCACTTTAAATAATAAAATGATATAAATCATCTACATGGGGAATGGAAAGATTGTATTTTTATTTTTTATTTTGTTTTATTTTATCTCTTTAGATTTGTAATATAGTTTTTTATTTTGATTATGAAATTGTAAGGTTATTGTAATTGAAACAATGTTATGATATAAATAGTTCTTATTGAATTGTAATTGATGTTATACTATTGTAAATTTATTTTATTTTATTTTCCATAGTTTTATTCTATTAGATATTTTAGATTTTTAGTTTATATTAATTTTTTTTTAAAATTTTATTTTTAACATAGGTTATAAAATTTATAGATGTTAAAAATTTATTCTATATCGATTACATAAAATAACTGATGCTAAAAACATTATTCCATATAAGTTATTTTATATATTACAATATAATTTCCGTGGTTTTTATTTCTAGTAATGTTTTGAACATTGGATATTATTATAAATGTTTTATAAAAAATTTTACATTGGTTTAAATAATCGATGTAAAAAATATATTTACAATGTCTCTTTCAAAAAAATCACTTCATTACCAATGTTTCAAATAAAAAAAATGATGTTAAAAATACTTTTATATACTATTTGGGGAGCTAATTCTAGCTATGTTTAGTCATTTCACTGTGTAAATATAGTTGAAAAAATATAGATTCAAAATTCACCTCAGTTTTGATGCAGTTTTGAATAGAAAACAAACAATACAAGAGAAAATTTTCAACCTGATATGACAGGAGTGAAGAATGAAAATCAAATTATAAATCCATTAATCATTAATAATTCAATTGAATATTTTTATAAGGTTAAAATTATCATGACTAAGGTCAAGAGTATTTTGAATGTCTTGGTTATTTCCAACTAATTAGTCTTGAGTGAAAATTTTGCAACCTCTAAAAGGAAAGCCTTGGAGTTTTATTTAGTGATTTTTGAGTAGCACAATCTGTTGACTGTTAGTTATCTAATATATGGAGGTAGAATTATCCAAAAAATGGAGAATTTTTTAATAATATCAAACTTGTGGAACAATGAAAATTTATTTTATATTTTGATAAAAATTCACCTCAAGGGGTATATCAATATAAGTGATAACGAACCCAACATAACCCTACACAATAATTCCAAGACCTAATGACCAAATCATGGGATAGAAACACCACCTTAAATTTTGTCTATATGACTCCATACATAAAAAATCATATAAATTAAGTTAAAATTTATGTTACAACACTCCATTAACTAAAAATAAAAAAATTAACAAATATCACTGATTCATTCAACATCAAATTCCAAAAATCTAAGAAATTGTGTCCCCGATAGTGATATTATATTGATTGAAGTGATGAATGAGGAGAATAATGAATGTTATGTTTTTAAAGATATATTCCTATGTAAATAATATTTTTTTCCTTCTTAATCTTTGAAAACATTTAAGGAATATTTTTGAGTTAGACACTAATTAAGAATGAGATTTCGAGGCAAGAAGAGATCAGTTATGAAATAATGATAATATTAAAAATATTATATTGTTCACATGAAATTTTTACAAAATAATGGGAAAACTCCTGAATGGAGTCTTATATCTTAAATATGACACCGCTATTGAACCTGAATTGCGGTTTTCACATAAGGTGTGGCACGACCTCTACAAACCTCAGGTTTATTATTGACAAGTTTTCATGGGAGGATTAGTAAATTTATTTATTTATTTTGTTTTTTAAACCTCTCATCCCTTATATAATCACAGTGATGAAAACTATAAAAGAATAGATATATAACCCTAGGGTTTGATAGAGGACCATTTGAGGAGGATTTTTTGGACCATCGATAATGAATAGTGGGTCCGAATTTGGTCTGACCATCATAATTCGTAGATCTGTCCAATGAAAATGAAAGAGAATAGTTCTTCATCCAAAATTTATCCAAACCTAGGTTAGGGATTTTTTAGGTTTATTTACCATTTCATTACCCCAGGATAAATGAAAATATACTTCACTAACATATTTATTGGTGGGTTGAGAATCTATTATGGGTGTGGGTTTATATTCTTAATACTTAGGTAATTGATATTTTTTGTTTCTTAATTCCTCATTTTTTGTTCAAATAGAAATTAATAGAGGAAAAAATTATCAATGGATTTGGTTCATTTCTCTAATTTTGTTTTTTCATTTCTTCGCATTTTCATCACACGTTTATCACCGATATTTTCTTCTTTTGGTGGATCGATCAGTACTTGATGAAATAAGATTACATGGAATTTATTTGGTACAAGAGATCATCATTTTGGGTTTAGGTTCAAGATTGATAGAGAAGTTGTTGTGTGATATTGATGGAATGTTGAACAGATAAGTGTTAAGATTAGTTCAGTGTCCTTTGTTTCACAGTCTTGTAAGTAGTGATGACACAGTTTCATGGGAGGTGATTCCTGAGAGAAGGATGTGACTGGAATTTAGCTACCAATAATGGAAAGATCGGTCAAGACCAAATACATGATTCTTGGGAATGATTGGTAGCTAGATCGAAGTGGTGGATGAATGAGCAGAAGATTCATAAAATATATTGATTTATGGAAATATTACCACACTTCATGTACTTTGGAAGAATAGATGTCCTCTGGTCCCCTCTAACATCACTAGGGGTTACATATAGAGAAAAATATAAAGTGCATTTTGGTCCCTACCATACACCATGTGACCCAATACAAGAGGCTTAGCCTATACCATCGGATGACATGGGTTATGTGGCTGACTATAATTACCTTTTCCACATCATTTTTTATATAATATTTACTTTTAAATATCAAAATAATGTAAGTTAATTTATATTTTTAAAATTTTGTTCTTTTTGTACATAACTATTAAAACAAATAGTTTTTTCTAAATATATTTTTTATGATTTTTTTTCATTTTTTATAATTCTCAAATTAAATAATTCATTTTGCATTAAAATAAATTTTTACACTTTTTTATTTAAGTTTTGATTTTTCATTCTTTTTATTAGTTCATTATTTCATTTGTTTTTCAATGTAATTATTTTTTTATTCTGATATTTGATTAATTAATTTTTAAATTATTAAATTGTCGCTTTTGTTTTGGATTTATTAAATAATTAAATTTATTTTAACAATTCCATTCAATTATTCAATTATTTTAATACATATTTTATTTAATTTTAATTTAATTATTTAAGTTCATTAATTATTTAATTATTTAATTAGTTAATTACCCTAACCAAATTGGATTTTATGATTATTAAGAATTGTTTTTAAATTAATGGTGATGAAATTGTATTATGCAATTGAATAAATTGCAATTAAATTTTTTCCATTACCAATCAAAAATTTAAAATTTAATTTATTAATTTCATCTCTAATATTATTTTTTAATTTATTATTAGTTTAATTTAATTTATTGATTTATTTTTTTAGTTGATTGTTTATGTTTCAGGTGCACCATTCACTAGAAGCAATGCATCAGTGATGAATCGAGTCACCGCCAGAACCTTCCAACGGTGATTCATTAAGTCACCACTAGCATTGATTTCCCTTTACCATTTTCCATTTTTTTGAGTCATTCTTAGACCCTCACCTCCCTTGCTGGTGGTGTCTCTGCTTCACATAGCCCTTATTGGTGCTATCTCACCATCACACTTCCATCACTCCACCCATATCCACTTCACGCTGCCAGGCTTCCTGGAAATGACTCTCCTTCACACTACTAGATTCTCTAAAGGTGACTCCCTCACTCTCCACCAATCTATACCATGTAACATCTATACACTGATTTCTTCTCCCGGTGAGTACAGAATCACATCCCCACCAAGCCAGTGGTGAATCGGGGAGTCACCTCTCGGCACCTATCTCACCACCGCACTACAAAATCAAAAAACATAGAAGAAAAATAAAAAAATAGGAGAAAATTCACAACATCTAATCAAGAAAACTCACAACATCATAATTTCAACCCACATTTTTTCCATATCTATGAACAATAGAAATTGAATCCTCCCATAATTGAAGATGAACATACCTTCTATCTTGGTTGATCACCTACCTCTATCGAGCCACCAAATGTGCTTTAAACTAACAAACAATGTTAAACCCAAAGAAACTCTCAACCTATTGACATAGTCATGTGCCACCAACCATTAGTCATTTCAAGACCTCACTTATTGGTTTTAAACCCTTTGAACTGGATCTTACATCTCGAACTGTCAGTGCCACAAGCTCTTCTCCTTTATCCTCTGAACCCAAGTCAACCTTAAACTCATCACCACTATGCACTGGAGATCCCGAGACCCTACCTAGGTCGACCTCACAGAACTGCGCTATCCCTCTTCCCCTCTCTATCGTCTACCTCGCCCAACCCCCCTCCACTGCCTTCTCTCCGGGCGACCAAAACCCCCTCTCATATCTTTATATTTTTTTATCTAATTATAATATATAACGTAAAATATGTAATAAAAATAATAATAATAAATATAAATATAATACATAATAGAAGTAATACAACTATATCATGATAATAATATTTGTTTGTTAACTTAATTTATTAAATTCTAATTTTAAATTCTAATTTCATTATTTAATTTTTAAATATATTTAAAACTAATAAAAAAATATTTATTATTTTCTTAATATAATTTAATATTAATTGATTAATTATGATAGTATATATATTTATAATTATATTTAGTGTAGTATATATTTAATTTTAATTTTAATTCTTTTTACTTTTTTTAATATTAAAATTTTTATCTAAAAATATTTATGTACAAATAATTTATACTTTAATATTTAAGTTTTTTTAAATATTTTAATAATTATGTTTGATTTTTATATTAATATATATAGACACACACACATATGTACTGATTTATTTGTGTACCAATTTTATTCTAGTAATTATTTAATTTCATTTTTAGTTTTTTTGTGTGTTTTCTACTTTAGGGGTAGATCGTGATACATGTAGGAATTGGTGGGTTGGGAATTTTTTTAGGAATTAATTTTTTATTTAGTGACTGTTGAAGAAGAAGTCGAGCATAAATGTTCTTTATAGAGGCCAGAGAAGAACATCATAAGTAGGTGAGGTATACTAGAAGGAATTAGAATCAAGTGATGTGGGGAGCCGATCCAACACATTCGAGAGAATTAAACTTTGTCTAGTAGGTTAAAACTTAATCTTCTTATTATATACTTCATAAATTCATTATGATATACATAATTTGGAGATCATTCTAGAAATTCACTCAGAATTCTAATGAGCAGCATTGAACCAATTCTACTTCACCTGTTATAGCGAAGCACTGTCACGAACCAACCTGAGTCGACAATGAACCGGTCACCCCAATAGGTCTGCGACATGGCCCGAAGGGCATTACCGATCCCCATGGGCTGGAAACCAGTGACGAGCATCAAAGCATAATCGTTGGGAATGATTTGGACCATGAAAAAAACCAAATAAACAAGAAAGCAGATATACAGAAACAATTGATAAACATAACACTAGCAGCAGAAGGAAAATTAAACTAAACATACCTCCACATGACCTTGCATGTCCCCTCCCGACCAAAGGCCGACTTTGGTCCTAGAATGAGAAACTCATCCAAGAACACCTGAGCAAGGAAACCTGCAACTAAAATGATAAAATAGGTGTGAGCATTAAAAATTCTCAGTAGGAATGCCAAAATAAACCACATAACCCAACGTCTCCCTTCCCAAAGAAATCCATTAATGCAAGTTTTAAATACAATTATAAAATTATGTTTTTTGCATTTGAAAATAAGAGACATGTTTTTTTCCATTTAAAAACCCAACAGACACAAAATACTATTTTTCCAAAATCATTTGTCATTTTATAAATAAAATCCAAAACAGAGTAAACCAATGTCGTGCTAGAGTTAAACAAGTAAAAGTGAAATATGATAATAAACTAGTGCATGGAAAGTAAACGAGAAATTAAAATGACCAAGTAACCATGGGTGATCCTAAAAATCTCTAGAAGACCCCTAGACGTACATAGTTTCAGAACCACCGGCCGACGTTTGGTGAAGATCATAAGTCTATAACCAACTGGCCTCCCTAACTGGCCAATCCAGTGCAAAATCCCGCCTGGCCCAACAAAAAATCTAGGGAGTACCAACTCGTCTAATCGGGGTTGATCAGCAACCGTCACTCAATCTCCAAAAGACACCCAAGAACCCATGGTGGTTATAATCATACTGTGTAAGTAAGAGGCACTCGCACGCATGACTCATCTCACCTCACATTCCTACCCCAAACACAGACACTCTATACGATAACCCATAAGGGATATCCCCCCTATAGAGGTCCCTCATAAATATATATGTATACCATATCGTCAAAGGTTCCAACCGGGCCTTCATGTAATGAAATCATTTAAAACCATGTGATACCTCTTTCAAAATATTAATGTTGTTAAATTGATGTACAGTAATCAAAATGTCGTCATTTCTAAGAATCAAGACAAACATCACACTAAAGATGAAAGTGCCAAACAGGCCGTCATGTTACATCCGTGTCGAAATAATTTCTCTAAAAACATTTAAAACTCCGACGAGACACACACAACTTCCAAACACAAACCATTATAAAATTTAATACAATTCTACCAATGAATTGGAAGAGCCAAATGGGCCTTTAAGTCCAACGTGTCCAGAAACATTACCCAACCATCACCTTTGAATTTAAGGTGCCAAATGGGACTTCGAGTCGACACATCTAAATTCATTTACCCAAAACATCATACCAGTACCACTTTTAAATTTATAAATCCATGCCAAATCCTTGAGAAACACATTTAAAAAAACTTCTTTGAAAACACACAAAATAACCTCCATCCTTTGGGATCCAAGAACCATTTTTAAAATCAAAATCAACGACTCCCCTTATTTGAAATAACACCAAACATTATATTGAAAACATCAATCCCTTCTCAAAATATCTTCACACAATCACTATTATATAACCACCAAAGTAAACACACTAAAAATCCTTTTTCGGAAGCAAATACACACCAAAGCCATAACCAAATAAGTTTCCCAACTTCCACACAGTTTGATAAACTGACTGCACAATTTATAAAAAAACTACCAAGACTCAACTAGTTTAAAAATACATTTATAAACTAGGAAAACAATTTTCATAACAGACCAAACAATTCATAAATAATCTGTATAAGAAAACCACACAATTTGTTAACAATTATATAATCAGGTCAAACAAGTTACCCAAATCTAGAAAAATCCATGATAAAATATTCGAGAGTAATGTGAAAAAGATTTTCATATCTAAAACACTATCAAAATAGTCTTTGACATCCACAGAACACAACATTTGTAAGTACAAATAAATTTAACTAGAAAAAAATACATCAAACTATTTTTAACAAAACCAATAAATTGAAAGAAAGAAAAAAACACTATAACATATTAATTAATTATTGTGAGAGAATGAAAAACAGGTCAAGGATTTAAATAAAATCAACCAAGAATTTAATGGATTTAATCGGAAATAAAAATGTGGGTTCGCCTACCTCAAATGAGCACAGACACAACAAACTTCGATAGAGGTAAGAACAATCCCTGCAGAGCAACCACGCTCGCTAAATAGTGAGAAAAACAGAGAAACACAACCCGCAACAGAATTTCATTTAGCCAAATTAAATAAAAACCAATAATTAAAGTAAAAGAAGTAAATAAATATTTAATTAATTAATTATACCTGAGGATGGAAGTGGTTTGGTCGCACGCACGATGGTTCTGATGCACTGCTGGCCAAGGCAGAGAGGTTGAAGGCCGGGAGGCCAATGCAGAGTTGGCAGGTGGCCGATACAAAGGTGGTCGGCGCAAGGGAGGTCGGCCGTAGGGTGTGCCGGCGAGTGGGAGGTCGGTCACAGGGCTAGATGCTGGAGCTGCCGGTCAGGGCTCCGGTAAGAAGATGGCTGGCCTGAGCGGGGTCCGGTCGGAGATTGGGCGGGTGGTCGGGGCTGCCTGGCCTGTGCGGAAGAAGGTTAGGTAAAGGGAGGTTGTGGCTGTGGTCGGCCGAAGACGACAGAGGAGAGGGATGCCAGAATAAGAGGCCGGTTGGGTGAGTTGGAGGGGGCGAGGCCGAGGGAGTGGTTTGTCGGGCACTTAGGGGGTGCAGATGGCGTTGAAGGGAGGAGTCGGGTAGGTGGGGCCAAGGTGGAGGCCGATCATGGTGCAACAGGGGGCGCCGATGGGGAGTTGCGGATAGGAGGGGGCTGGGTCTCATAGGACAAGGCGGCAGTGGCCGCTAAGCCAGTGCAAGGAGGAGCCACAGGGGGGCGGCTCACACAGGTGGAGGTGCGGAGGCCGAAAATGAGGGGGGAATGGGGCGTCGCGCGGGTAGCTTAGGGTTAGGTTAGTTTTTTTCTTTTCATTTTATTACAATAAAATAATAATAATAATAAAATCTGAAATAAAATAATATCAATAAAATAATAATAATAACAATATACCAGAATAATAATAATAAAAAAACTATCAATAATAAAGATAATATTAATAAAATTTATTAACAATTAAAATAATAATTATAAAAAAATAATAATAATGACAATAATAATAATAAAAAAATTATATATAAGAAAAATAATAATATAAATAATAATAATAATAATGAGCAATTGCACGTCGTTAGGGATGGTTGCATGGCTACCTCCAAACGTGGGGTGACCACGCCTGAGTCGGAAACCTAAAAAAACGTTAAACGTCATCAATTTTGGTTCGGGACCCAGTTCGGGCCTTGGCGAGAGAACCCAGGCCAAGAATTAATAAAATAAAAATTTATTTAAGCAGGCAGGTGTGACAATTCTCCCCACCATAGACACTTTCTGCCCCCAAAAAGTCACCCGACTGAACAATAGACAGAACAAGAGTCCATGCCCGATTGATACTCAAAGGAACCACACCACTAAAGAATGGGAGAACATGAGGGGGTTATCCCCACCACAAAAATTAAACTAATACATAAATTTAACAGTCAAACATACCACCCCAAGAAGGGGGGCTAACAAAGGAACTCCCATCCAATCCAAACTATCTTCTATAGCACGAGCGAACACCCCCACTGAACCTTGAAACTCTCAACCTCGACCAAATATTTGAATACTGGAGAAAAACCCCTAATCATAACTTCAATCAGATAGTAAACCCAAGTATAACTACATGATTTACCTCCTTCATAGGTTCTTACATCTCCACAAGAACACTGCCAAACCAATACTAACCTATACAAGGGTAAAACACACTTCTAAGAAAACACACGATTCAAAAAACCATAATCTGACAAACAAAACTATTTGATTACAACAGAACATGCCTATTTTAACTCCACGACTAAGCAATGAACTAGCAATGATGTCAAAACATTAACAACAGAAAACAGAAAGGATGAAAATACTTTAAATGTTCCACTACCAACACGGAACACAAAACCTGGACCAAGGATTCCCACCCCTAGCAACTCCTGACTATGCACGAGCTTCACCCCAAGGCCTATGGCTAGGGCTCTGATGGCTGAAGCATCTCCTTCCTCACAGTCAGGCATTTAAATTCTCATAGACACATCGTCTTATTCAGGTGACGCTTCCTGCAAAACTTCTGGAGATGAACCAGACACCTGCAACAATGGCACGTCTTCAGAGGGGTGTGACATGATGGATTCATGTGTCTAAACCAGACACACTTGTGGAAGACCACTGAATGGTCTGATGAACTAGAATCCAAAGTAACTGTAGAGGACTCTTTTGGAACAAGTTACTATGGCACATCCTTCTTTCCAGATGGGGAACCTTCATGTGTAACTGGATATTCTATATTTCCAAGCACCTACGCTTCGGGGACCAGTTCTGCTAAGAACACCTCATCCACAAACTTCTCGAAATGATGGTATTTATAAAGGAGGACCCGCTCCTTGATCTCTGGGAGAAGACCACCAATGAAGAGAAAAGTTTTCATCAAATCCTATGATGTTGCATCTGGATAAAAGGAAAAAATATCCTTGAAATGGTCAACATATGCCTTCACCGTCTATTGGCCTTGTTTAATACGCACGAGCTCTTCCCTTTTCTTCATCTTTACCTCTTCAGGTATAAACCATCGGATGAAGATGGATTTAAAAACATCCCATGTCATCCAAACTTGCACTGATGGTGGGGAACCCAACTCCCATTCTTCTAGAGCCAAAACATCAAACAGACCCAAAACAGCATGCACTCTGACAGCTTTGAGAGTTCCCAAAACCCTATTGACATGCCAGACCCCTTCAAGCCATTCTACTTCTTCTAACAAACCCTAATCACTGTGAAGGATATGCAATGTATGAGAAGGACCAAAAACTGGGCATGACTTATCAGAAACCTTAGGGACATTTCTGGGTGGCATTTTCTGAACAACATATAAAACACATAACCAAAACCAATATCAAGCTGAAGCAACATCATAGAAAGTGACTTCATCCAAAACAAGCAGCTCAAAATAAATAATCAATTGTAAAAACTTCCAAAATTCACTTTTTCATTTAAGAATTCAAAACCTCTTTTATTCAAGGACACTTTCCAAACCAAATTAAATTTTCTAAAAATAATTTTCCCTTTTTGAAATCTCTTTAGAAAAACAAGGTCAAGCCTTTAATTCTAAGTGCACACCCCGGTAATCCCATGAATCGTTGCACATGTCTTCATCTGCTTTCATCCATATGCACCAATATGCACTTCCCAGGCATTCCCTCATATGTGAAAACTTTCCTAGAGAGTACCTGAGGTTTCAATCAAACCATATCTCTACCAGTTCAGAGAAAACACCGGATTTTTTAAACCAAGAGCTTTCAGTTTAAAAAAACATTTCACAAATTTCAATCCATTTAAAAGAAATCTTTCTCATTTCAAAAAACCAATTTTTTTCATTTTCACGAATGCACTTAAACCAACCATAACAAAGATGACACGTAACTTGCATCAAATCACTGAAGGGAGGGATTAGTAGTCATGCTTAACCTAGCGACATGGTAGTGGGCCCTGACCCAAGAAAGTTTCAACAACTAGGAGGAGCTTAAACCCTGTACACTGATTCCACATGGGTTACTAAACCATGTAAAAATCATAATGTAACATCGGTTTTCCTCCATTGTCACCCCTCAATCAAAAAAATATTAGAATGAGATAAGAACACAATTCCTGGACTACCCCTAGTGACTTGAGGTTCAGAATATGTGAGGGTTTAGGATGTCCTTCCCATACCTACCGCTCGAGTCCCAATAGTCCTAATCTCCATCTACCATATACCCCAACTAACAAGGGTCTCCTTTGATACCATTTTGTCACGAACCAACCTAGTTCGACCCTGAACTGGTCACCAGAGCGGGTCCGCGACATGGCACGAAGGGTGTTCCCAATCCCCATAGGCTGGAAACCAGTATCGGGGATCAAAGTTTAATCATTGGGAAATATTTGTCCCATGAACACAACCAAATAAAAAAGAAAACAGATATAAAAAAATACCATATAAACATAACACAAGTATCACAAAGAAAATAAAACTAAACATACCTCTAAGTGACCTTTCAGGTCACCTCCCGACCAAAGGCCGACTTTCCTCCAACAATGAGCAACTCATTTTAGAAAACCTGAGTAAGGAAACCTGCAACTAAAATGATAAAATAGGCATGAGCATTAAAAATGCTCAGTAGGAATTCCAAAATAAACCACAAAACCCAACATCTCCCTTCCCGAAGAAATCCATTAATGAAAGTTTGAAATACAATTATAAAAGTAGGTTTTTCACATTTGAAAATAAGAAACATGTTTTTCCCATTTAAAAACCCAATACACACCAAATACCATTTTTCAGAAATTATTTGTCATTTTATAAATAAAATCCCAAAAAGAGTATACCAATGTTGTGCAAGAGTAAAACAAGTAAAAGTGCAAGATGAAAATAAAATAGTGAATTGAATTTAAAAAAGAAATGAAAATAATCCAGTAACCATGGGTGATACTAAACATCCCTAGAATACACCTGGACGTACTCGGTTTTGGAACCACCTTCTAGGGTATAGTGAAGCTCTTATGTCTATAACCAACTGGCCGCCCTAACTGACCAATCCAGTGGCAAAGCCCTCCTGGCCTAACAACAAATCCAGGGGGTACTAACCGGTCTAATCGAGGTTGATTAGAAACCATCACTCAATCTCTAAAAGACGCCAAGTAACCCATGGTGGTTATAATAATACAATGTAAGTAGGAGGCCCTTACACATGTGACTCATCTCACTACACTTACATACCCCAAATTCAGACACTCTATATGATAACCCATAAGGGATATCCCCCTATAGAGGTGCCCCATAAATATATATGTTTACCATGTCATAAATATTTCCAACCGGTCCTTCATGAAATGGAATAATTTAAAACCATTTGATACCTCTTTCAAAATATTAAATTTGTGAAATAGTTGTACAGTAATCAAAATGTCGTCATTTCTAAGAATCAAGAAAAACATCACACTAAAGATGAAAGTGCCAAACAGGTCGTCACGTTACATCCGTGTCGAAATAATTTCTCTAAAAACATTTAAAACTCCGACGAGACACACACAACTTCCAAACACAAACCATTATAAAATTTAACACAATTCCACCCAGGAATTGGAAGAGCCAAATGAGCCTTTATGTCCAACATGTCCAAAAACATTACCCAAACATAACCTTTGAATTTAAGGTGCCAAATGGGACTCCGAGTCGACACATCTAAATTCATTTACCCAAAACATCATACCTGTACCACTTTTAAATTTATAAAGCCAAACATGCCAAATCCTTAATGAACACATTTAAAACCACTTCTTTGAAAACACACAAAAGAACATCCATCCTTTGGGATCCAAGAACCATTTTTAAAACAAAAATCAACCACTCCCCTTATTTGAAATAACACCAACACTTGTATTGGAAACATCAATACCTCCTCAAAATATCATAACACAATCACTATTCCATAACCACAAAAGTAAACACACACAAAATCCTCTTTCAGAAGAAAACTCACACCAAAGCCATAATAAAATAAGTTTCACAACTTCCACACAGTTTGATAAACTGAATGCACAATTTATAAAAAAACTACCAAAACTCAACTAGTTTACAAATACTTTTATGAACCAGAAATACACTTTATAAAAAAATTTCATAAGTAGACCAAACAATGCATAAATAATCAATATAAGAAAACCACATGATTTGTTAATGATTCTATAACCAGGTCAAACAAGTTACCCAAATCTAGAAAACTCCATGATAAAATATTCGAGAGTAATGTGAATAATATTTTCATATCGAAAACAATATCAAAATAGTCTTTCACATCCACATAACACAACCTTCATAAGTACAAATAATTTTAAATAGAAATAAAAATACTTCAAACTATTTCTAACAAAATCAATAAATTGAAAGAAAAAAACATATAAAATATTAACTAATTGCAGTGAGAGAATTCCAAACAGGTAAAGGATTTAACTAAAAACAACCAATCATTAAATGGATTTAATTGGAAATGAAAATGTGGGATCGCCTACCTCAAACGAGCGCAGACATGATAAACTTTGACAGAGGGAAGAACAAACCCTGTGGAGAAACCACACTCGCTAAACAGTGAGAAAAACACCGAAACACAACCCTCAATAGAATTTAGATTAGCCAAATTAAATAGAAACCAATAATTAAAGGAAATGATATAAATAAAAAGTTAATTAATTAATTATACCTGAGGATGGAAGTGGTTTGGTCACATGAATGAGGGTTTGGAAGCGCCGCTGGCCGGGGCAGAGATTTCGAAGGCCGGAAGGCCAATGTGGAGGTGGTAGGTGACTGATACAAAGGCGGTTGGCGAAAGGTAGGTTGGCCATAGGGTGTGTCGGTGAGAGGGTGGTTGGCCATAGGGCCGGATGCTGGATCAGCAGGTCGGGGATCTGGTAAGGAGATGGCTGGCCTGAGCAGGGTCTGGCCGGAGATTGGGCGGGTTTCTGGGGCTGTCGGGCCAGTGCGAAAGAAGGCCGGGTAAAGGGAGGTGGTGGCTGTGGTTAGTAGGAGATGGAAGAGGGGAGGGATGCATTTACAGGAGGCTGGTTGGGCGAGGTGGATGGGGCGAGGCTGATGGAGAGGGGGTGTCAGGTGCTGAGGGGGTGCAGACAGTGCACAGGGGAGGATTCGGGTAGGGGGGCCAAGACGGAGGTCCGTCGGGGCACAACAGGGGGCGTCGGTGGGGAGCTGCAGATAGGAGGGGGTTGGGTCGCGTAAGATGAGGAGGTGGTGGCCACTAGGCCAGTGAAAGGAGGAGCTGCATGGGGGAGGCTCGTGCAGGTGGAGGTGTGGAGGCTGAAAACAAGGGGGGGGGGGAATGGGGCGCCACACGGGTAGCTTAGGGTTAGCTTAGTTTTTTTCTTTTCATTTTATTATAATAAAATAATAATAATAATAAAATATGAAATAAATTAATAGAAATAAAATAATAATAATAATAATATACCATAATAATAATAATAATAAAATTTATTAACCATTAAAATAATAATTATAAAAAATTAATAATAATGCCAACAATAATAATAAAAATAATAAAATATATAATAATGATGATAATAATAATAATAATAATAATAATAATAATGATAATAAGAAATTACATGACACTAGGTCCGGTTACATGGCTATCTCCAAACGTGGCGTGACCGCGCACGGGTCCAAAACCCAAAAAAAAACATTAAACGTCATTAATTTTGATTTGAGACCCAGTTCGGGCCTTGGCAAGAGAACCCAGGCCAAGAATTATTAAAATAAAAATATATTTAAGCAAGCGGGTGTGACAAGCACCATCACCACTAGGAACCATTCTAGACTCCCAAGGTTGTAGATATTGAGAATCCTATTCCATTGAACCGGAATAGAATATAAATCATATGATTTAGTGCTTCTGGAGATTGAGCAGGTAGAGCGAGAAGATATTTTTTTCCTTAATCTGTTTTTTAGAAACTTTTTTTCAACATGAATTATTCTGATTTTAAATCTTTTAGTATTATAATTTCCATTATGAATAATTTATAATACCATTTTCAGGGGGGTAGGCTGAGTTGGTTTATTTTTTTTTCTCTTTTTCATGCATGATTCTTCCACTGGATCATCACTCTCTATCACTTTTTAAATAACATTTTTTTCAAAACCACTAGGAACCAGTGAAAACTAAATTTGATTGGATTTAAAATAAAATGGACTTCATTCTAAGAATTCAACTAGAATGTGATTCATGCTCAAGAGAGAGGGGGACGTTGAGTTCAATATAAAATTTGAACTCAGTGGTTTCTGATTTTTTTTTCAATTAGTGATTATAAGAAAACTATAAATGATAAACTGTAGGATTCAAACCATTATAGGTTGACTAGATGAAAAATATTGCCAACCACATTAAATCAAATCTAGATATTTCAATTAAAGTACATGAACAATTAGAAACAAATATTGAAGCTGGCTAGTCGATTTCCCCATTCCCATCATACTGGTTGATCTTAGTGTCCCTTCCTACTTATTCTTTTCTACTTGAACTCATACTCTAATTCACATTCACACGCATAACCTTCATTCACGTCCCTCCATTATCCACTACACTAGAAATAAGTATGATTTTATGAATTTAAAAATTTCATGTGCTCAAAAACACACGATGTCAAATATTGGAATCATTTCTAGGGAGGGTGTGTGACCAATTATCATAAAAAAATCACAAAAAAAACAAAAAAATGTAAAAAAATACAGAACAAAAAAAATAAAAAATAAAAAAGTTGTTACAAAAAAATATAATTAAAAAACTGTAAAAAATTCAAAAGTACAAAACATTAAAAACAATGTCAAAAAAACATCTTGAAAACTCAATAAAAATACATGAAACTCCTCTTGTGTTCACACTAGGTCTAAATTTGGGAAAATAGACCCTATGATTACATATTTTGAGAAACACCTCAAAGATTTCATTAAAAAATTAATTTAAAATGTAATACCACATAGAATGTGAGATTCAAAACATGAATAACCAACTTTAAAATGTTAGTCAACCTAGAAATGATCTTGTTGATCGACATAGTCGGAGATAGTTTTTAGTACCTACTATTTATAACAACCCTTCATACAAGAGGCTCTCACATAGGTCCCATAATTATGAAATTAAGACATCTATGTTGTCCTAGTTGTCGACTATCCATTGGATGCTTAATAAAACTCTCTTGATTCAACTAGGGATATAAATTGCAGTTTACAGTGGCTATCATTGAGGGGTCCTAGTGAAGAAGTGTTGAATCTTAGAGTGTTCCATTTCTATCATAAGAGAAATTCTAGATCATGGTTCTAAAAATTAGAGAAAGAATTGTTTTTCACATGGGATCAATTTTATAAATTTTTCACTATGAAATTGAATCCTACGAGAATGACATCTGAGATTAGGTCGAAAATCACTGGGTTCTTGAAAGACGAGGGAGTGATTTTTCATAAATCCTAGGTTAGATTTAGGGGACTACTTAATTAGTTTCCAAACCATGTTGCACCCCCTAGTTCCTCATGAACACATTCTATAATAGTCTCACCCCTTTCCACCAAAATTTGGTGGATCTGTATTTGGAAGATAATTTAGTGATAGGAAAACTATAGAGATCAACACAATTTTTAATTATTTGGAACAAAATTTATATCATAAATATTCTAGGAGAAGTACCATTGTTTGGAAGGAAGCCACCCCTATCGCACAAACTAAATCCCAAGCTACTGGATTATTCAATGAAAACACTAACACCACCCTTAGGGAACAATTCCACCACTCTGGCATGTATGGGAACTCATAGAATTGTTTTCCAAACATTGATATGATTGTCCATACTCCTCAGAGTGTCAGTTTATCTTGCTATGTTCGTCGGATATAGCCTATGGAAGATCCATTTTCCAATACATACATCCAAAGGTAGGTGAACTGCCCAATCCTTTCTTGGACGGAGAAAGGAGTCATTTAACACGGTTTCCCTCTTGGATTCCTGCAGCCACCTAGGTAGTAGTTCCAACCCCAACTCCAAACTAAGACTGAGTAATCAAATTCTTAAGATAAAGTTAGGGGAATGTTTCAATAGTTTATAAGAATATTTTATGAACAATATACCTAGAATTGTTTTGATAAATTTCAAATTGAAGTATGAATGTTGAATCTTGAAATTCAAATGGGGCAGTTTTCAAGGGTTTTGTGCAATAGAGACAAAAGAAAGCTGCATAGTACCACTGAATCCAGCCCCATGGAGAATTCAATGGATGAGACCACCATAAGTTGTTTTCAAAAATATCAAAAACTAAATAAAGTTCCTCAAATTGTAGGAAATCAAAAACTAGATGAATATGAAAAAACAAATCTGGAAAATGTGGAAACTAGAAAATTGGACAACTGCATTAAAACCCCTTTGGTTTCAATTATTCCAATTGAAAAACTTAAAAATGATGGATTAAAAAAAAGAAAACAAACACAGGGAAATTATTGAAGAAAAATTAATAGGTATTCCCCCAATTTTGAAAAAAATAACCCATGTAATCCATTTTCCTCAAAGAATAAAAAAACTAAATCATGATTTCGGAGTAGCTAAAATTTATTAAAGTGGTTCAAAATTTGAACATTGAAATTACCTTCTTGTAAGCCTTGATAAAAATCCAATCATACATAAAACCACTCCTGAAAATATTCTCAAATAAAAAATAACTAGAAGAATTATCCACATAAAGTCTGATAGAGGAGTGTAGTATTGTTTTTCAAAATAGAATACCACCTAATCATCAAGACCTAGAGAGTTTTGTCATCCCTACACCTTTGGAGATATAGGGGGATGGTTTAACTTTTTGTGTGAACTTGGGGTTGGAATCAAATTGATACCTCTATCACTTTTTTAACACTTGAGATTAAGAGTCCCCCAACCCACCACTATTGTGTTATAGTTTTCTGATTGATCCATTACTCACCCAGTAGGTAGGGTAGATGACCTTTTAGTTGGAGTAGAAAGACTCATTTTTCTTGAGGACTATTAGATTCATGATATAGAGTGTGACCAAGAGGTACCTATCATCCTTGGTAGACCATTACTAGACACATGGGGGAACTGTGACACATGATTCAAAGGGAAAATTGATTTTCAACTTCTGTGAAAAAAAGGAAGAATTTAATGTGTTCAGGAAAATTAAAAAACCCCACCCACCAAATATTTCCCAAAGATAAGCTATTAAAAGCTAAGGGTACTATTGATGAGGAAGAATAATAGTTCTTGAGGATACTGTAGGAGATAAATAATGAACCTAGGATCTCTGTTGTAACTTGCATACAGATCAAGTAAAATTAGAAAGGAGAGACTGTTAATGGGTCTGAGGGAGAGATCATGGAAAAATTGGATGTGTTTTAAAAGGGGGATTATTACAACACACGTAAGAAGAAAACAAGTCTGGGGACTCGACCACATGACCACCATCCCAAACCCCAAACCTCCCAATCACTACATCAAAGTGTGTGGGGAAACAATTGGAAGTGTTTTATTGGGAAAAAATTATTTCCCTCAAAGTGGAGTCTAAATATGAGGATTTGTTTGGAGGTAATAGTGATGAGGAGGAATCCCTCAACACTAGTGATGAAGAAAAATCCCTCCATACTACCTTTTTTCAGAAATAGCATGAAGACCTTGTTCCACCTTGGCCCAAGTGTCATCCCTAAATTCTAGAACCAATCATTTTAGAGATAAAACCACTCTCTTATAATCTGAGATATTCATTTTAGGGGATATTTTCATGCTTCAAATGATCATCTCATCTATGTTTGTGAAAATTTAAGAGCAAAAGCGGTTGAGTGTTTTGAGGAAATAAAAGTCTATAAATACATGTAAAATTTCTAATATTAAGTGTATAAGTCCATACTTCTACATGGAGAAAAAATTATATGGAAAATAAGTGTATGCATAGAGTGGAATAACAAATGAAACGCAACCAAAAAATGAAAGAAGTTCTTAGGTAAGAAGTTATCAGGTTGCTGGATGTGGGGACTGTCTTTCCTATTTCTAGAATACCCTGGGCAAGTCTTTTCTAGGTTTTCCACTAGAATAGTGGTGCAAAAGTGGTCACCAATGAGATGAATGACAAAATCCCAATAATATTTGTGAATAAATTGAGTGTTTGTATTTATTGTAGTAAAATTAATGCTGAAACAAGAAAATATCACTTTCCCATTCCATTTTTAGACCAAATAATGGAGAAATTAGCATACAATGAGTACTTCAATTTTCTTAATGGTTACTCCTATTACATCTAGATATCCAATTCACCTAAGGATAAATATAAAACCACCTTCACTTTTCCATTTGGTACATTCTCTTATTGGCGGATTCCCTTGGCCTTGTGTAGTGCTCCTGCCACTTTTCAGGGATGCATGACGGACATTTTTTCTAATATGATTGAAAGAATAATTAAAGTTATCATGGATTTTATTTTAGTTGTAGGACGTAATTTTGAGAACAAACATGAATATTTGGAAACATTTATGGAATGATTCCAAGAGACCAATATGGTATGAAACTAGGAAAAGTTATAGTTCATGGCTACTGAGGGAATTAAGTTGGGTCAAAAAATGTCAAAAAAGGGGCTTTAGATTGATAATAACTAGGTTGAGATCATCCAAAAGTTCCCCCCACCTGATAATGTCACGTGGATCATATGTTTTTTAGTACATTATGGATTTTATAGGAGATTCATTAAGTATTTTTATAATATTTCTAGGACTCTTTTCTCATTATTGGTTAAGGAAACACTATTTTCATTTCATGGGAAATTATCATAGACCTTTAACTTTATTAAGGATAATTTGACTAACTCTCTAGTAATCTCTTCATTAGACTTTATTCTCCTATTTTTTGTAATGTGTGATGTAATTGATTTAGTTGTAGGTGTTGTTTTGTGGCAAAGGAAGAATAAAAAGTTACATTTCATCTACTATCCCAATAAGCTGATAGATAATGATCAATATAATTATTCAAGAATAGAAAAAGAGTAGTTTAATATGATTTTTTCTTTATAAAAATTCAGATAATACTTTATTTGGTCCAAAGATATCATTTTTTTTACCATGAATCCCTAAAGTACTTACATGATAATAAGGACCCAAAACCAAGACTCATGAGGTGGACACTCTAATGGAAGGAATTTGATTTGGTCATCAAGGATAAGAAGGGGGAAGATAAAGTTGTATAATATCACTTATCTAGGATTCCTAGCATCCAATGTAAGGGAAAAAGAGATATAAATACCTCATTTCCTGAAAAATAGTTTTTTACTACTTCTGTGAAGCTGTATTCTTGGTTTGCAGACATTTAAAATTGTTTAGTTGTTGGTGTTATGCCCAAGGAACTCTCATATAACTAAAGAAATTTGTTTATATTTGAATTGAAATATTATATTTTGGATAACCATATTTTTTTAGAGATGTGTTGATGGTATTATGAGGAGATTTTTTAATGAGGAAGAGATGTTGTATATTATTTAGAGTTGTCATTAAATACCTTATGGTGCCCACCATGGAGGAGTGAGAACTAATCGGAAGGTTCTTCATGATGGTTTGTATTGGCCTGATTTGTTAAAAGATACTAGGATTTTGATCATTGTCTGTGACAAATGTCTGATGCTGGGAATTGTAGGAAGAAGGAAAGATCGTCCTCAACAAATTATTCTGGATGATGAAATTTTTGAGGTATGAGTATTGAATTTCATGGGGCCATTACCATCATCTTATGGGATTGAGTATATTCTTGTTGTTGTGGACTTTGTGTCCTTGTGGGTTGAGGTAGTGGATATTCTTAATAATTTAGCTACCAGTGTGGTGATGTTTATCAAGAAAACCATTTTCTCTAGGTTTTTAGTGACTTGAGAATTCATCACAGATAATGGAGCTCAAGAATTTGATGTATAATTTTGCATTATCTCATTGTATAGTTACCTCATATCACCCATATTCTAGTGGGCATTCTTAAGTCTCCAATAGGGGGATTAGAAAGATTTTAGAGAAGATAGTTTCAAGGTACAAGAAATATTGGTTAGTAAATCTTGATGAGGCTCTGTGGGCCTATATCACTTCTTTTAGGACTCACATAGGGATGTCACCATACATATTACTCTCTAGTAAAACATGTCATCTTCCTATAGAATCTCATCAAAAATATTTTTAGGAAGTGAAGGCCCTAAACATTGACTTTATTTCTGATGGTGAATGAATGTTGTTATAGTTGAGTGAGTTGGAAGAGATTAAGAGAGAGTCTTATGTGAATTTTGAAATTTAAAAACAATGAAAAAAAGTCTTTTCATGACTTAATAATTCAAAACAGGGAATTGAAGTTTGGTTACAGGGTCTTATTGTTCAATTCTAAACTTAAAAATTTTCCATGTAAGTTAAAGACCAAGTGGTTAGAACCCTTTACCATTTTGAGAGTTCTTATTAATGGTGTTGTTGAGATAGTTGGGGAAGAAAACAATACTTTCATGTTCAATGGTCATAAGATCAAACATTTCATTGAATGGAATCCAAAAGGATTGGATTTCATTTCTCTTCTTGATAAATGAAGTTATCTCAAGTATAAAGAGAACTATAAACTCAGTGTTTCATGGGAACTAACCCATAGTCTCTGTGATGTATTCTTTTAATTTATGTTTTCAAAAAAAAATCCTCATTCCTTCGGATTTTTCAATTAAATATCTTTCATTTCTAACATTGTCACTAGACTTATTACTGCTAAAGTGTTTTTACTGCAAAAAACTCGGCAAAGGAAAACTAAGGGAGCATCACATTGCATCATTTGGATAACATTTCTTCAACTCATTCCTTCATTTGATTTTTCTTAAATTTAAATTATAGATTCTTATTTCATGTTTATTAACTTTCAGATAATGGAGATGAAAAACTAGATCATCTCACGTATTTATGTAGAAGAGTATCTTTTCAATGAAAATTAATAGTAAAAGATAATTTAGCCAATGAAGTGTTGTCTTTATTTCATTTTTTAGTTTCTGCTCATGTTTTTCTATATGTTTCATGATGCTATGTTTGCGGGGTCCCCTTATTTATTTATGAAATATTTTAATTTGTATTCTTCATGGGTGTTATCTTCTTAAAATCATGTAGGTTGAAAATTTATTTGAACTGGATTTATAAACCATATTGCACCCTTTTTTCCCTTTGAAGCAACTACTATTGTATACTCATTGAATTTCATACTACTGTAGGAACTTAAAAAAATCATTTGTATATTTTTGGTGGTCTAAGGGATTTATTTTTTAGATATGTTTTTCCTTATTTTTATTTATATTCTATATGGAAATTTTTTTATTGACCTTCCCATTCACCCCTCAAACATGTTCAATAAATTTCAATTTTTTCTCCCACATTGAGATTCAACAGTGGGGTTAATTTTGAGTTTTATGTGTGCGAGATAGGGGTTATTATGGCCACTTCATATTCTCCCTTCACTTTTGTCAAAAAAATGGTGAATTGTTTTTTAAAAATTTCATGAATTTTCAACTTTCCTTTTATTTCAGCGCCCTTTCTATTTTCCTCCCATTCACTTCCATAATCATCCCCCTTTGAATCAATGTTGCCTCCACTCCCACCTCTCATCTCCAAAGCTAGTGGTGACTCCCATCAATTTTTTCCACTCTTGAATCATTTCCAACATCACCATCCTCCCGACACCAGTGGTGACACATATGAGTCACCACCAGCTCCCTCCCTTTTCTATTTTCTCACCACTGCAAAACTCTAGTGACGACTCATTGAGTCACAACCACTATTACTTCCCACATTCTACTAGCACCCACTGCCCCTTTTTCATTTCTCTATCCACCCTCACCCAACAGTGAGTCATTTCACACCACCATCTCCCCTTCTCACTTCTCACTATTGTGAACTATAGCTCACCAGGGGTTGAACCTTTGTTTTTTCTTCCATTCCTCTTATGGTGATTCTTCTCACCCCCACTCCACTACTCCTTATCTCACCATTGGCCTTCCTACCACTACCCCTCCATTCTCTTTGGAATCATTTTTAAAGTCATTTATTTATTATCTAGTGGATAACTACTTATAATTGTTAAGGGCTACACTTAGTTTGAAACAATTAAGGATGCATGATTGAAGAGTGGAGTTCTTACTATTTTTATCAATTTTATATTTATGAACCAGGGAAGGGAGTATACTAGGATTCCTTTTGAGGAATTAAGATCATGACTATAGGTAACTATAATTTCTTATAGGAAACTAGGGAAATCACTTTTAATTAATAAAAAATAAATTGACTTAAGGGAACCAACCCAAATGATAATTTTAGAATTCCTTTCGAACTGAAGTAAAATGGTAAAATGAGATCCCACAGTGAATCTATGAGACTCTACGAACTAGGTTTGATAGTTATCCAACTTTACATAAGAAAGATGTGCCTTTTTACAGTGTTATACACAAGAACATGGATGGGTAAGAAAGGAAAAAAATAAGGCACCTAGTAGTGAAAAATGAGTTCATTATGGTGAGATGAATTTTGAACCTAGACGAAGAAGGGGAAAATTAAATTTTTTGAAGATTATTTGAGTTGCATCAATAAACTGATTCAAAAAAATAATTTTTTTTGGAACCTAGGAGAAAGTGAAAAATGAATGTGCCTTTGGTCAAGGATTTAATTCCACTTGATTTAACTTGTCACGACTCCTTGAATTAAAACTAGAACTATAATAAAAGTAGGGTAGTTTGTGATTGCATATAAGAGAAATGACATTATTGATATTGGATGAGTTTTTTTATCCTTTGATTTATAGTTAGTTTTTGATGTTAGGCCTGACCCCTTTTATCTTGAACACATTCTTGAAAAGAATAACCCACTTCTTGATTATGCTCCTCCATTTGGAAAAGTATCCACATATTTATTTTGAATTGAATATTAAAAATCATTCCTTATAATTATAAATTCAAAACAATGCATTTTTTTGAGGACAAACAAATATTTATGAGGGGGTGATGTGGCTGGGTTTCATTAATTCTTTCCACATCATTTTTTATATTTAATTGACGTTTAATATCAAAATAATATACTTTAATTTTCTTTATTAAGTTTTGTTCTTTTTGTACATAATTAATAAAACAATGATTTTGTGAAATAATGTATTTTATTAATTCTTTATACATTTTTTATATTCCTTTAATTAAATAATTCATTCTTATTTAATTTCTATTTTTATTTTTTAATTAAATAAAAAAATTTCATTATTTTTCATTATTTATTATTTCATTTATTTCTCAAAATAATTATTTTAATATTCTATTTTTTGATAAATTATTTTGTAAATAATCAAATTGTCACTTTTTTTAATCATAAAATTATTATATTAATTTTAAAAAATCAATTCTATTCTTTAAATATTTTAATACTTTGTCTTATTTATTTTTAATTTAATTATTTAATTTGATAACCTTATAATTAATTAATTTTATAATTAACGTAACCAAACATTCATCTTTATTATTAATTATGTGTATTAATTTAACAGTTACAAAATGTATTATGTAATGGAATAAATTATAATTAATTTTATTTTATTGTTAATAATTCAAAATGAAAATGAAAATTTATTTATTTTATATCTAATTTAGTTTTTTAAATTTTTTATTTTAATTTAATGTATTGATTTATTTTTAGTTATTTTTGTATGTTGCAGGTGCACCTTTCTCCAGAAGTAATGCAGTAGCTACTAATTGAGTCAAGACCAACATTGTTTTCCCTTTACCATTTCTCCCATTTTTCTTGAGTCACTGCGAGACCCCAAAATCTAACCCAACCCAATATTTTTTATTTTTAAATAATCATGAACCGCTGGTTTCGCAAGCTCTTCTCCTCCATGCATTGAACCTGAGTCAACTGCAGACCCGACATCGTCATGCGTTGGAGTTCCGTAGCCCCTACCTCTATCAACCATGCAACACTACTCTATCCCTCTACCCCTCTATGTCGTTCACCAAGCCCAACCCATCTCCCATACCTTCTCACCATGTGACTCAAACCCCCTCCCGTCTCTTTACTTTTTTTAATTTATTTTATCAAATTATAATATATTATGTAATAAATATAAATATAAATATAATAATATAATAATAATATATAATAAATATAAATAAACTATTTCATGATAATAATATTCATTTATTAAATTAATTTATTCAATTATAATTATAAATTATAATTTCTAAATTTATTTTGTAATATATTTAATACTAAGAAATAGAGTATTTGTTATTTTATAAAAATAATTTATTATAAATTCCTTAATTATAATACTATATATATATATAATTACATTTAGTGTTTTATATATTTAATTTCTATTTTAGTTCTTTTTACTTTTTTGTAAAGTATTATATTATTTATCTAAAAATATGTATATATGAATAATTTATATTTTAGTATTTAAAATTATTTATAAATATTTGATACATTATGTTTAACTTTTATATTAATATATATACACACACACACACACATCTGCACTAATTTATTTTTGTACAAATTTAATTCTATTATTTATTTAATTTTATTTTTTTGTTTTGGTGTGTTTGTTTTCTACGGGAAAATTGTGTCGCATTAAGGACTTGGAGGGCAGGGATTTGGTTATGAGTTAACTTCTTCTTCGGTGACTATCAAGGAATAAGTGGCTCATAAAGGTGCCATTCAGAGGCCAGAAAATAAAGGAAAAAGCGGAAGAGGTAGACTGGAAGACTTGATAAGTATGTGGCATAGGGATGAGATCCCACCCATTTAAGATATTTCCACTTTGTGCAATATGAGAAGACTAACTCTTCCCATTCTGGACTTGAAAACTTCACTAAGAAATCTCAAATTCAGGGATCATTTTATAAATTAACTCAGGATTTTTAGTGAGAATTTGGAAAATAATTTCAAATTCATATATTGGAGCGGGGCACTATCACCAATGGGTGCCATTATTGATTCCCAGTGCTGGATATATAGAGAACACCATTTCATTAACATGGAAGAGCATAAAGATCATATGATTTAGAGCTTCTAAAGATTGGGTAGGGAGAGCAAGAGGACACTTTTCTATTTACTCTATTTTTCTAAAATTATTATTCATTCTAAATTCTTTTGATTTTAAATCTGTTAATATGTTAATTTCCATTATGAATCTCGGATTGTCCCCTTTGGGGGGGGATAGAATGAGTTGGTTTCTTTATGTTTTTCTCTTGTTTATACATGATTATTCAACTAGATCATCTCTCTATCTCTCTCTCTCAATTTTTGGATAACATTTTTTTAAAACCATCAGGAATCAGTGAAAAGTGATCTTGATTGTATTTAATATCAAATAACCTTTAATTTGAGGATTCCACTAGAATGTGAAGCAATCTCAAGGGATAGAGAGACATTGGGTTCAACCAAAAACATGAAGTTAGTGGTTTGTGATTTTTTTAAATTGGTAATTATAAGATTAATGCAGTTAGTAAACTATAGGAATCAAACCATCACTTCAGACCAAACAACAAACTTGGTCATCCACTTTCAATTAGATCTACATATTTCAATTTAAGTTCATGATAAATTGGAATCCCAATATTTAAGTCACCTAGACAATTTCCCCCTTCCCATCATATTGTTTGATATCACTGTTCCTTACAGTCTTTACTTTTTTTCTTTCACTCACACTCAAATTCACATTCAGACACACAACATTCATTTACTTAACAACATCATCCGCTGTTTTTTATGTTTTTCATTTTTTGGATTTGCTTTTTTTCTTTAGTCACCTAAGCACAAATCATTCATTCCCTATGGTTTGATCTTTTCTTACTACTGCATTAGTAGTAAGTATGTTTTTTAAAATTTAAAATTTGTACATGGTCAACAGTGCGCGACATCCATGGGAATAGACATTGACCAATAAATGGACACAACGAGTGTACATGGGCTCATCCAATGTGCCCAATAATGACCATAAATATAAGTTAATAACCAAATTAAATAGATTTAGGTATAATGAACATGTTGAGTCCCAAATGACATCAAAAAAGCAAGTTTTCTATAAACAGTCACTATATATATGGATAAATACATGTTTTTTGAGGTAGAGAGACACATGTTGACTCAAGTAATAAAATAGACATTATGTATTCCATGTATTTTCTCCAAAAAATGAGGACCTTTTCCTCTTTCTTTACCTCTTCTGTTGTAATTAGTATCAATTGGGTGTGTTACCTTTATCCATCCACATGTGGGTATAATGAGGCATTAAATCTTGATGATATTATATCATCCTCACAATAAAATTATCATTGGATAGAGTTCATGAATCCCTCCATGTGACATAGGGTGTGATCCTCTATCAGTTAATCACCTTCCACAGGTGAGGATTGAGGAATCATCCTAACAAACTTACACAAGTGTAAAATCCAATACATAGTGGCTTATTACAAGAAATGTATGATATACCCTAAAGTCCCTAGGTGAGATCCCCTATCTATGTATCTAGAACTTTAGAAAAAAAGTGAGTAATTATTTAGTGAGGACCAATGAGTACAACATATTAGATTAGATCTATAAGTGATAACATGGCTTATGGTGTGAGTTCACCCTGATCATTGTTACCTTGAATCCTCGAGCAGAGTCTTATGGTTGTAAGTATGGTTGAGACCTATTTGAGACATGGTATCTTTTATAAAAATATATGGGTTATTATTCTTATTTTTATGCCTTATATTACAATGGACACTCCCTTATGAAGAAGAGCTCACTAATATCTTGATTATTTATTTTTAGTGGCTTTGGGGTTTCCTACTAGGTATTACTATACTTATCCCTGAATGGGATCAGGCCTCACATGTCATGTATTATATAGGCGAGATGCTATTTGAAGGATTATTAGGAAGACTTAGAGCTATATGGGGATATTAATCTAGAAAAACCTTGTTTCATACCAGACATTGAATTTGGAAATAATATCATCCTTCTCAATAGGTTAATATATTTTTTAGTATTTTAATGGGATTATATTTATCCCTTTATGATTTCTAGTACTTTTTTCACAATCTAATGTGGGATAAATTTTATACATGCATTATGGTATTAAAAGTGTATTACTTATTTGTATTTTAGGTGAATTCAGAGTAGTGTGTGTGTAAATATACTTAATTTAAGGCCTCCCATGTGTGAGATATGCCTACACGACACTAGTATCTGGCCCCTAACATATTTTATATGGTATTGGGGTGTCACATTTAGATTAATTAATTCTAGGAGGGCCCTAGGGGTTTTTTCACCCAATATTTCCATTCATGGTAGAGTGGTATCAGTGTTGGTTTCATCTTAGGATCATAGTTTTGATATTTTATAGCTATGAGGTTAGATTTGGTATTTTTGGAAAATGTTTAATAGTGTTTTGCTTTTATATTTCTGTATGATGAATATACTTTTGGTGTGGCAGCTGACATATCAATCCACTAAGACTTTGAAAACATGCTTGTTGACTCAGTACATGTAGGCACAGGTTATAGGGAAAATTCCAGTACATGAATCATATAAGAATGTGTTTCAGTATCCTTTTATTTATTTAATTATATCTCAAGATATTCTCCTTCACCATGATATATCTAGATTTTATTTGTGGATTCCTCTATGATGAAATAAATCAAGGATTCCTTAAGATGTTTTCAAGGACCATCTTCCTAGTGATAATGATTCAATGTATGTTCATGTTCAAAAGATGGTTCCTCTATTTGGTTTTCTAGTTTTACCACCATACATTGAGTAAAAAGTTGTGATGATTATACCAGATATGGATTTTTGTATTATGAGTTCACTTATTGAGTTGTAGAGGCGTTGACCACTCATGTTTTGGGGTGATCCAAACCCTCAGGTAGGTAAGGATTCCCTAGAGGTATTTATCTATGTTTTCAAAAATTTTAGGATAAATAAAAACCTGATGGTGGTTCTATTGGTGAGTCTAATATAGGAATCCATTGGAATATTGTCTAGTCTGTTGACTCATACAACTGATGACACAACTCTATCTTCAATAGAGTTTCAGTCTCCCTTCTTGGTGGAGTTCTATCTTACCATGAATCGAGCAATGCGCAAACAAGAGATTCTATAGATTCAGTAGGGTAATATGACCATGGAAGTGTATTCATTAAGGTTATTTAATCTCTCATTATAGTCTCTAAATATTTTTCATGATTCATTATTTAGAAAAAAAAATTGAGTGAGGAATATGCTGAGATATCAGGTCTATAGTGATATCTTTTTTAATTCCTACCTATGCTTGTGTGCTTGAGTGGGCTATGGAAGTAGTGAAATTTATAAGAAATAATACATCTAAAACTAGTTATAGAAGCGGTAAAATAATATTTTAAACCTTGATATAGAGTATTAGATGGTAGACATAGGGATCTAGTCATGAAAATTTATTTAGGATATGATCTCATGATAGAGGTTATGTACTTCAGTGCTCTCAGGATGGTTCAAGTCATCTTTGGGAGAGGCGGTGTTTCTCTTGTCACTATCAGAGTAATCTCACTTGTAATTTTCCTACATAACATAATGCTTAATGAGATATAGATGATGGAATGACTAGGTAGATAAGGTGACCTACTAATTTATGTTTATAAGGATACATACATTGTATATGAGCTAGGAGGGAATATAGAGGTTGAATACATTTTGACCTTTCATCACCACCACCTTTAGGTGTTCCATGCTAGGCTAAAGGAGTTAATGGTAAAGGAAAAAGAAAGCTACATGAAGTGGAGTCCTTTGACCAAATGTGTCCAAAGATGATTAAAAGTATGATCTATGTCCTATGTAAATTAGCTAAAGTACTAATAAAAATATGTTTGAACCACCCATCTCCTACCAGTTTTTTTGTTTGAGGATTCAAGATTATGATTATGCACTTGGCTCGAACCTTTCACTTTGACACTCCTATCAGAGGAGATTTAGTGTTCATAGTATTCTACCGATAGTGTGACCAGACTGTTGTGGGATATATATTCTTATGGGATCACTTTATAGCAATGATGAGTCCATATGATGTCAGCATTTTTATGAACTTTCTATGCATAGTTAATTCCCATATTGACTATCATAGGAAAAGTATGTATTTTTATATGGTTATGAGACATGTTTTTACATCATTGATGATATATAAACCTAGGGTGGGCACTATTGGATCATACACATGAGGATACAACCCCTTACTCATCCATTGGCTAGTATTATAGTCAAAGAAGTGGATTTTATGATCTTTCACCTTTCTATAGTGGTGTTGAAGTATGAGGAAATATTTCTTGGGGATGTTCCTCTCTTACCTCCCCACCAATATATAGAATTATTCATTGGATTACACCAAGGGTATACCTTGATATATGTACCAACATATCATATGACTACCATAGAGATTCATGATCCAAAGGTTATATTATATGACTTGTAAAGAATGGTTTTTTCATACCTAATATCCCCTACAAATCCCCATATTTTACCACCAATAATGCAGATGTGATCTTGAGTTTGTCTATGGATTATTGTCACTTCAACCAGGTGACCATGAAGAATAAGTACCCACTACCACAGATCAGTGACCTCTTCAACTAGTTAAGGGGGTGAGATGGTTTTTGAAGATTGACCTCAGATTGGGTTACCACCTACTCTGAGTATGGGATGTGGATATATCAAATATGGAATGTTGATATCGTTATGGTAATCATGATTACATGGAAATTCATTTTTTCATGAAGAACTACGCAGTTGTTTTCATTTGACTCATAAACCAGATATTTTACCCTTTCTTAGAATAGATTCTGGTGGTCTTTATCGATGACATTATAGAGTACTTGATTTCCAAAAAGGATCACACGAGACACTTGAGGATATAATTGAAAAACATTAAGAGCACAAAATTTAGGGGAAGATCTAAAATTTTCAGTTTTGGATTTTTTTGGTCCACATTCTAGGACATGTAATCTTAGAAGAGGATTGGATAGTCAACATATAAAATGTTGAAGTAATGTTAGCTTAGGAGGCCCCACCCCAAGGAGTGTGATGGAAGTGAAAAGCATCCTTGGGTTTATAGGATAATATAGGAAATTTATGCCTCATATCTACGGGGTATTGGCTCCCTGAACTACTTTATCCCAAAAGGGGTAGTCGTTCTTGTGTACTAGAAGGTGTCATAAGTCTTTTTAGAAGATGTAGTAAAGGCTGATGAGTTCCCTCATATTAGGATTTCTAGAGGATGTTATTTTGTACGTAGTGTTGTACGATGCCTCAAGGATCAAGATTCATTTTTTTCTGATATAGAGGTAGATGCTAATTTTTTATGGGTCTGGATAGTTGACTCCACATGAGAAGAGCTGCACAATCCTCAATCTAGAGTTGGCGGTTTTAGTCTTCACCCTAAACATGTGGTGAAATTTTTTTATGGGTATGTGGATTAACGTTTATTATGAACACATGAGCCTCAAGGATTTCTGTTTACAAAATGATATTAACTTGTGAAAGAGGTGATGGATAGAGTTATTAAATGATTATGACTTTTAGATAGACTATACTCAAATAAAATAGAATATAGTGGAAGATGATATCACTAAGAGTGATTATTCAGAGTTATTGACTGAGGTATCAGAGTAGTTATCCTTATTATTGTATTCTTTATGGGGTGTGGGTGGTTTAGCTTCCCTCCAATAAATGGTTTTCAACACACTACATCAATATTGTGTTACAGAGGTATATCCTATAGATATCTATTATGAGGCCTTTTGTATACATATATCAAATGGATGTGATTCTGATATATTATTTAAAGCTAGGGAGTGAGCCATCATTTTAAATGGATGGATGATGGTGATATTGTTGTTTTATGTGGAGATTCTATGGGAGGTTAATTAATCCAATTTGGTGGAACATCTAGCTGCGTAAAAGATGTACTAGGAACTTATAAATCAATTCTGGTGGTCTGGGATGAATAATTGTTTAGTGAATTTTTTCTATTGATGAATCACGTTTTAGTACGTTAACGCTATGCTCTAGGACTCGATGGGTTTTTCTAAACACCTCAAAGTTCCAAAGATGATGTGGGATTTCATATCTGTAGAATTAATTATGGGACTCTAATGAATTCCTAGAGAAAATGATTCCATCTAGGTGATCATATATCAACTCCCCATGTCATCCCACTTCCTAGATATCTGAGATCAGAGTTCAATGGAGAGATTGGGAGACCATTATATATAGGAGACAGTCCAACTACATGAAGTTCCCTCAACAATCATTTCATATCATGATGTTAACATAATTTCACTATTATATAGAAGATTACAGGATGCTTTTGGGACTTATTTTTGTTTGAACATGGAATTTTACCCTTGGAATTATGTACATACATAGAAGACAATTTCAGTTCTGGAGGACATGTTTTGGGATTTCATGTTATACTTTTTTCAATAATGGGTGGATCTCCTACACATAGTGGAGTTTGAGTAAAAAAATATACAATTCCACCATCACTATGAAACCATTCATGGCCTTGTATGGGATACCATTTAGTTCTACAATATGTTCTAATGATCCAGGTGAGTTAGCACACTTGAGCCTATAGTTTGTCTAAGCAGTGATAGAGATGGTTCATATCATCCAGCAGTATATGATGTGTACATGGAGCTATCAGAAGTCTTATGTAGACATATGAAATATGCCTTTGAGGTTATAAGACGGAGACCATTGGTTCTTGAAGATATAACCTCATTGTGGATGATAGATATTTGGCCATATTGGGAATTTATTTCTAAGATTCATTGGACATTTCCAAATACATTGTAGTGTTGGAAAGGTGGTGTTTCTCCTAACACTACTTTGGTAGTTAGACCAAGTACATGAAATCAATCATGTGTCATAGTGGAAGAGGTATGTGCAAGAAGCATCAAATATTATTGAATGGGGTGATTAGGACATCGATGATGGAGCTACATTTTTAGAGTGCTTGATAAAGATTTAGGATTGGTAGGAGAATATCCTATGTGGGTGAGTGATTATCTAGGTGTATATAAGGTGGATGAATAGGAATATTTAAGAGAGCACCTATGAGTTGGAGAACCAGATGTGATATTTGTACCCTCATCATTTTTATTAGGATTTTTTTGTAATGAAAATCCCAAGGTGGGGAAAATATAACCACTTTTTTCTTATTAATCATTGAAGTATTTTAAGTATTTTTTGGATCATGGAATAAAGTAAGATAAGGATTGTGTGGACTATAGGGGATCATTTTTTATATAATAAATATATTAAATATACAATTTCACACATACAAAATTTTTTAAAATAAGGGAATAACACCTAAAAATAGTATCAGATTAAAAATTAGATACCTTATACGGAAATGTAATGTGTGTTTTACCCTAGGCATGACATATCCTTTTTTGATACTGGGTGTTTCGTTAAAAAGTTGTAGTTGGTGGATTAATAAAAAAATGATTTTTTTTTATTTCTCCATACCTAGTATCCTATATATAAAAATAGTTATAATAAATACATAGTGTTATCCTCATTACCCATGGGATTCAGAGAGGGTTGTTGGAGTAGGGTTCTTGGATGATTAAGGATTAATTATAGACTGGAAATTGGCATACCAACCATGTTTTGAAGAACACACAAAAATTAATAATGGAGCTCAATACTTCATTTTTTATTGATCATTACTCGAGGTAGCTATTTTTTTTGTTAATACAACATTTAATTATACCACATGGAATGCCAATAAAATATAATAGATTATTCTTTTTGGGTTGAAAATGTCATACGATTGTTGATTTATTATCCTGGTATTTGGTTAATTTATATTATTTTTTCATGGTTATTCATTTTCTTTTATAAAAAAACTAAATTGAGGTTAAACTAAAAAAAATTAGGTTTATTCCCCTAGTTTTGTGTGTAACTTTATTACCATATTTATTATAGATAATCATTTTTACTTCCTTTGGCTGATGGATCAACCAATACTTGGTGGACAGTCACTGAACATTCAATCTTCATCACAAAAAATTATCACCAAGAGATCAAGTTCATGATCGATGGAGTGATTGATCTGTGTTTACAAAGATATGATGATCGGAGGTGGATCGGTATTGGGTCAGTGTTCCCCATTTTCGGTTTAGCATGCGGTAACAACACTGTTCTATGGGAGGCTATTCTCAGGTGGATGATGTTTTTAGAATCTGACCAATAATGATGCAATGATCATCCAAAATCATATCCATGGTTCCCAAAAATAGTTGGTTGATGTATTGAGGTGGTTATGGAATGATCTAAAGATATAGGAATGTTCAATATTTTTATAGAAATTTCAATTACCATATGTGTACCCTAGAAGAAAAATTTTCATCGGGTCCCATCCTATGCTCTAGGGTTTATATGCGTAGGGTAATATCAAACATCATGTGATCCCTAGAACATTTTTTGTAACCTGATGTTGGTCGATCAGTGGATACCCTATGGGTACCCGATCATAGACATGGATAAGAAGATATTCATAGCTAGAGTACATAGTTATAGACTGATTCTCAGACAAGGCCAGGTACACAGGAACATGCATGGTATACAAGCATGACCAAAGTGCACAGACATGGGAATAAAATAAACATAGAGTGTATAACAATCTATAACTTCCATTTATCCTCTAAGGAAAAACAATTTTTATGAATAAATCCATGTCATTTGATACAATGATACATAGACAGACTTATAGAAGGCAAGACTCACCAGGTACTAACAATACACGCCTTGTACTTTCTACAGGGAAAGTTGTGGTTATCCCTCTCTTTAGTATAGTCTATTTTTAGTTGGTTCTCCCTTAGTCTATATCCAGTAGTGTATGGGGATGAATTATGTCTTGAGCACAGGATGTGATACCCACTACAAGATTAGTCATGGATAGAGTACAGGAATACCATTGTGTTACCAAATGTGTGATCCCATATCATTATTTCACCTTCCCTAGGTGGGGTCTTAGGAATATACATGTCCAACGTACATAGACATATGATCCTCTACGTAGTGGCTTCTTTTAGGGATGGTTTGGTATACCACCAAGGCCTTGGGAGAGACCCATTATCTGTGTATCTTGTTATTTGGAGATTATTTGATTAGTTTTTTGGTGGGTCCTGATGATTATGAATACTTATATGAGTGACATTAGTGAAGTATTGTCTCATGGAGTGACTTCTCCTAGACGACCATTATGATGAAGTCTTGAGAACAATCCTATGGCTGGATGTATGGTTGAAATGATAACAAGTCTTAGTGTTTGTTATAATTATATCCAAGTTAATGATATTTTTTGGGGTCTTCTATTCTAGTTGAAATAGCTTCATGATGATGAGATGACATATGACATGATTATTTTTGTTTAGTGATTTAGGGGTGTCCTAATTTGTATTATTATACTCAACCATGCATGGGATCATCCCACTCATGTCTTTTCTTATAAATAATTCATGCTTTTTGATGGATTCCTAGGAGGACCAGGAACTGGTGGAGAATAGGGATCTAGAAAAACCAGGGTTTATACTAGGTGTTTAATTTGAAAATGGCCCCCACTTTCTTACAAAGTTGGATATTTTTTTAGTTTTGTAGTGGGAATATATTTGTACCTTTATGATTTCCATTACTTTTAATAAATTTGATTTAAGATAGATGTTATTCATTGATTATGGCATCGATTATTCTTTAAATTTCATCATTTTAAGAGTATTCAAAGATTTGTTTGTGTATCAGTGCATATCAAAAGGCCTCAAATTTGTGAGATATTCCTAGTAATCATTGGTCTCTAGCCCATATCCTATTGGTTGTGGTCTTGGGGTGTCACACTCATCTTACAGCTGTCCAGGAGAACCCAAATGGGTTAGTTCATGACACCCTACATATAATATTTTTCATCCATTGATGGATATTTGAATAACAAATAATTGGAGAAGATATTAAAGGAGTAAGGGAGGGTAAATCGTTCTTTAACCCCTTGTATATCCTGGTTCAATAAAAATAGGGGCGGTGCTTATATACTTATTTAACAAATAAATAATATAATTTACTAGAATTAAAAAAATAACATATGGGGCCTTCAGACACCAAGTGACCATCCACCAAAATTATATTGGTTTCCTATTACTCGATATCCAACTACTGGGATCCTAGTTTCATGGAAGTGGGTGTATTACCATTTCCTACATTAATAACCTTACAGTGTAACATCACTGACATGATGATTGAGCCCTATTTCACCATGTTATAGGGTTTTAATAAACCTTCTCTCAATACAACATATCATATATTTTTCTCCAACTCTAACAGTTATAAAGTTATATTGAATCATTTAAAACATGACCATAAAAGTCTACCCTCCATTAAATTTTATAAATTGAAATTACTTATATATATACGTCAATGAGTTCAAATTGTTTAGGGATACCGCATATAAAATGAGTATGGTTCATTATGAAATATATCTTTTGGAAATGATTATAATTGAACTAAAAAAATATTTAATGAATGAAAACATTATTTTATGTATTTTAGAGTAATTGATATTTTGAAATTTACATTATAATAACATTTCATTAACTACGATTCTTATTTGTTATATATTTTATTATAGTCATGCTAGTAATTTTTATTTCTACTCATTTTTGTTTAAAATATGGATCCTTCAAATAGATCACCTAAATATTATTTAAATTATTTAATATAAAAAAATAGATCATTTTTTAGCAATGGATCAACCAAAATTTCCATTAATATTTTTTCAGTTGGTTTTAAATTTTAGAATTTCATGTGTCATAAAAACATACACCAATTAACCACACTAAAATGATGCAATTGATATAGAGGAGATGGATTATGTAATAGAAATTTAGCCAGTGATAATCAAGGAGACACCAATTATGATAAAGACACACATAATGATATCATTATATCGTAACATGTTTTAGATGATTTAATGGTAGAATTTTCATATTTTTTAAAAATGCATCCATGTTCTATGTTAATGGATCATGTATGATATTATATTAGAAAACATTGAAACAATGATCCCAAATATAACATTTACGATCTTTAATAATGGAAATAAGTGATTTTGTTGAAACTGGAGGGTCATTAATGATAAATTTAATTGTTGGGGAATTTTATTATTTAAATCTCTGAGAAATCATCATGATACATGTAATATAGGAATGTATGAAAAAATGGAGAAAAATTTGTCATTTTTCTATAAAAAACAAATCATACACTTCAAACAGGTTGTGTTGAATAGTTCAATAATATCATCATTAGAACTAAAATATGATCTTATTCATAATATTTAAGAAAAAATATTTTATTATTCCATTGTGTATAAATTATATATACTCAAATACATTAAGTTTTAAAACTACTGATTATTCTTAAAAAGGATAAAGTTTAATCAAACATTTGTTATTTTTTCTAATTCAAAATAAGTTATGGTTATTCTTTATATTTAAATAATCAATTCAGTTATGCCTCCAATAAAAATAATAGTTCATTCATTTCATCTCATAGGAGTATATAATTATGAATACTATGTAATGAATTAGTTTACATTACCTCCAATTGTGAAAAGGGAATATTATTTGAATGGTTTTTGGAACCCATAAAAAGTTAGTCCTTAGTGGAAATATTTCCACTTGAGACTTTAGAGGGAGTGAGAAGCTATGTACAATCATTTTTTTTCTCAACCACACTAAAATCGGTGAAAGTCATCATTCAAATTTTCAGTATTATTTTTATCATGATCGTTCATTGTGAAATAATTTACCCATCTACATGTGTGTTGCAAGAACTTTACTAATACATTAATATATCACAATAACTGTATTCCTTCAATTTATTCAGTGATGGGGATCATCTGTGATAAATATATAGTCTTAGTTTTTTATGTTATTTTATTTTATTTATAATATATATATATACCTGTGTGGGTGTGTTTGTTTGTACGAGTGTGTGTATGTATATATATATATCATTCAAATTAATATATATATATATATAGTTATATATATATATAAGTAATGAATTGATGGTTTAATTTGAGAGAATTAAGATGCAGTTGGAATTCATTTGGGTCACAAATCAAGGGCCCCCAATTATTTATATATTTATATATTTATTTATTTAAATATTGATATTTGATAAATTTTAGTTTCTACATGATAAAAATATTATTTTGAAATATAATTTTATGCGGGAAGGACAATTTCAAAATATGGGACCATTTGTGTAATTAATATATTTATATTTTACATATTTTTTTACATGTGTTATACTATTTTAAAATAGATTCTATTGATTCTTTCAGGAACTAACCCATGCTACCGTGACCCAGTACCTAAGATAGACAATCACAGGGCTCGATGCATGTTATTGATCACCAATGGATGGAAACTTGTGTTGTAGAGTCAAAATATAAATCATTGGTAAAAATTTCTTCCAATAAAACAAGTTTTAAAAAATAGGACTAACACCTAAAAAAATAGCATGACCACTCTATACATTTATGAACAATATAAGTCAAATAATCATTTTCTAAAATAATATCCAACCAAATGACACACAGTAACCTGAATTAATTTCTATAAGCATCCCAATTTTATAATAATAAAACATTAATTCAATGATAAACAAATAAAAAAATAAATAAATTATAAATTAGAGGATATGGTGGCTCAATACATGTGATGATCCAAAAGTAAATAATGATAAAGTAAAACCCAAAGCACACATATCTACATGAAATGTGAACAAGATTCATTTTTCACCTCCATGACACCTGAACCATAAGATAATAATATTTCACTACATCATTGAAGTTCTGACACTCAACCTATAATTTATGTAAGATGGGAAATAAGGTTGAGTAGGTATCCTCCCTATTCCCATTTCATTCCCTTTAAAGGTAGATTTATTTTATGCTTGTTTGAAATAAAATTATAAAAGTAAGTTTCCCATTTGGGATTAAACAAGTTACATTAGTCCATTAATTAAAATAATTATTGACAAGATATATAGGTTACACATTTTACATAAAACATACATTATAGATTATAAATAAAACAAAAAAATTAATGTAACTAATATATTTGTAAACATTTCCTGAAAAATAATCAAGTTAAATAAGTAAGGTAAATGTATATGATTTAAAATATACCTTTAAAATTAATGACAGAAAAAAAAGTGTGATTTATTTAATCCCTTAATAAGAAACCACATGTCAAGTAAATAATATAATAATTTAAGAAAAATGATTATACAAAGTACAACCATTTCCATTTTAAAGGTAACCATTTCCTATAATGGAATGCAAGTGTCCTCTATAATTATTTTGAAAGTTACATTAACATAAAATCAAAAAATATGGTAAGAATAAATGATAATAAATAGTATAATAATAAAAAATCAATAATTATAAGGAACTATGTTCATATAGACTTAAATCAACTGTCATTGTAATTACTAGGATCCATGGATATAATCTTGGAACACATGATAACAGGATCCATCTAATTTTCATACATGTTGATTCAACTACCTAAACACTAAATATTAACCTACTTGAAATAACCAAGAAGGAAAATACCCTATGTAGATCAAATTCCTAAATTTGGGCCACTAGATAGTGTCTCATCATGGATAGTAGAGCACTCACAACTAGATTTTCCACCTGAATACCCAACATTTCCCAATACATAAAAATGTAGGTGAGAAAATAAGATATATCAAATATCAATATAGAAATAATAAATATCAATCACAACTCACACACGCCTCTAAACACCCTTTATATAAGTATCCCCTTACAAAATATCATAAACAATATAATGATATATGTAATCTATGTCCAGCCCAATAAATAATAATAATAAAATTTCTTCTTATGAAATAATGATTTGATAAAGGTTGAGGTAATTTATTATAAAAAATATTTATCTATTTTGGAAAACATTTCAAATATATATTAACACCATTGAAAATATAAAAATTTATCCAAAATTCTATTTCAAACCTAATAAACATATTTATAATAGTGAAATAAAATAACACTTCAATATTATTTGCTAACAAAAAGTACCTTTAAATGAAAGTAATCATGGTCTTATTCTTTTGAAACCTTGAATTTTTTTTACTTATTTGTAGATACAATTTTATAAATAAATAAAATCTAGTATATTTTATTCAAGAAAAATCATTGGGGAATTTTTACCAAATAACTTAGGTTTGTTCTCTTAATATAATTAGGTTTTAGATATTTAAAAATAATAAATCAAACATGTAAATAAAAGATCTTTGGGAAAACCAAAATTAATACATAGAATCACTAAAAATAGGTATTATAAAATTAATTCTAATTAAAAAACCATTATTAAAATTGTTAAAATTCATGGGTCAACTATTAAAGAAAAGTACATTAGTACACATTCTGAAAAATAATTTATTCAACTATAATATAATGTTTTCAACCAAATGTGAGATTATTAGATCCCAATAATCCAATATACAACACTAATATCTACAATAACAGATAAATTTCATGTATTTTGGAACTATAGGAAAACCTCTCCCTGGAAGAAGAGGAGAGTGAAGAGTGTAGGAAGGATATGAATAAATTAGAGAAGAGGAGTCACCCATATAGGGATATAATTATGATTGGGGAATAAATCTAATGTTTAATCCAAGTGGAGAGGGTAGGAATAGGAGGTAAATTTGAAAAGGTGCTAGAGGAGATCCTTAGGAAAGTAGGAATAAATATTAATGGCTTCCCAAATAAGCTTCCCATTTAAAAAATAATATATTTTTTGTAAAAATAGATTGTTTAATGGATTATATACACATATAGGAAGCCCATGAAACTCACTATATTTCTTTTAAATCCCAATAAAAACTCTAAATTCCAACCTAAACCAAAATCAAAAGAAAATTTCAAAAAATATAAATTTTAAATAACTAAAAATGAAATTTTATGAGTGATAATTTATCCACATTATCATATTCTACATCCAAAATGTCTCTCTTAACGTGGATGAAAAATAAGATATGAGAATTACCTTCTTCATTTGGGACACGATTCAAAATATAAATAGATCCACTAAACCATTATATAAAATTATTCACAAGGGAGAATTTCCAATGAGGAACTCAAAAGATCAATTGAACATTACACCACCTGACTCCTTTACAAAAAAATTATGCTAGAAAATTCCAATCTAGATTACTAAAAAGTACTCGTATTTTTAAGTAATTTAGAAAATAAGATGAATATTCTTAACTGAGTCTTTGTTTCCCTTATATTTCGGGATATGTTAGGTAAGAAACAATTATCTTAATAACACCCACAATAGAATAAAATCATAAACTTTATGTCTCCCCGCCATATTTATTTCCCATTATATAAGAATTTCTAGAAATGGATCAATTACAAGATGATAAATACTATAATGATATATTCAATATGTACTACTATTTATTATAATATTTAACCAATAAAATATCCAATAATATCAAGCTTGTATCTCTCAAAAAATATAAATTCTAAAAACATATATTACAAAAAAAAGAACATCAATTTAAATGAAAAAGAGCAATAAATCTGGAAAGGTCATGTTTAAAAAAAGGAATACCTTAAGACAAAACTATATTTGTATTAGTTTAGGAATATTGAACATGGGGATCCTTAGAATGGGTATAACTAGATATTTAATTCTTACATAAATATCTCTTAAAAAACCTTTTCAAATTACCCAACCAACCAAAATTATAGTAGCTATTATGAGACACAAAAAATAAAATATTTTTATTCCTGAGAATACCACATTAACAGGATACTAGATATTTAATCATGAATTTAGATGAAGAGATTTGTAAGTACAATCTCTTCACACTAAGATCCATCTACCTGTATCCAACAAACTTCCTCTTTACCCCCATTGGAATTCCCTTCACCACATATGGGTATGTAGGAGACACTTTCTATCCTTGAAACTCATATCATAATCAATTATTAAATCAAAGACTACATCACCACGTCCACATAATATGTCGAACAAAAAATGACACTCAAGACTAAAGAAAATAATCAAGACCTCTTCAAAAACACTACCATCTCATAAACATCCAACAACATGTTCAATAATTAAATTTTTTCCCATGAATTTATTTTTACTTACACCTTATGTTCTGATAATCCAATCTCCTATCTTCCATGAATACCAAAATAACATAAATCAAAACCATGGTTTGATACTATTTTTTTATAAACCACCCCAAGCTACCTAACTTGATACCTAATATCGCTCATCATAAGGCTTGCGGTGTGTTTTAGATTTCCACATGATAGAAATTAGTGTCGAGGCATTAATATATACATAATTGGGTAAAATTACAACAAATAATATTATAGACATAAAAGACTAATTCCACCTAGAAATTTTACATGGTATCTGTGTATATTATTGAAATATAGAGACCAAATAAATATTTTATAAAACAAGTTCCAACCAAATTAATCATAATAAAATGAATTAGAATCAAAATCCGAAAACCTCAAATGATAGAAATAATAAAACATTAATACAATTATATATATATTACTAAAATATAAAAAAATGAGAGGATGATGTGGATAAGTACATGAGATATACCAAAATTAACTAACCAAAAAGGGAAACAAAAAACAACTATCTCTACATGACAAGTGAACAAGATTCACTTTACTCCTCCAAGACACTATAAAAAAAGTTAAAGATCATACACTATATCCAATAAGAATATTTTAGGGCATGACTTGTCTCAACAATACTCAATAATTTATTATGATTTAATTCTAAAAAATAACCTTTTTTTCTATTAAAGTTTTCCAGAGTTAGTTTTCTTGAATTTATATTCGGGTTAATGAAATTTAATGTTACAGGAATTACTCTGGAAACAGTATTTCAAAACTTGAGTTTGGAAAATGAGTATATTGTTCATCATCAAAACATTATGCTATAAAGTTAATTCTTGAAAATGGTATCAACATTATGCTACACTAAACAGTTTGCGTTTAGATTAGCATCATTACATTTTGTTAATCAAAAAGCATATGGATCAACCACCTGACATTGAAAGTTAGTATTACTATTCATCAAACCTATGTTTGGGAATTTGAATGTATGGTTAATCAATGATATGTTCAGAAAATTATGCTAAAAAGGTGATTGTATGGATTATCATCCCAACACTAATTTTTTTCCATATGTTACATGAAGATGAAAGTATGGTTAAGGAACCATACATTGGATGGAACCCTATGCTATACAATGGAACCCCACGCAATGCAATTCAACCCTATTTTATGTTGATAATGGAAAAGTTTTTTAATCTTCTTTTTCAATTTGATATTTCTTCAATGTTGAAGTCAGAATTGAATCCCAATTTAAGTATCATTCATAATTTTTCAAAGAACCATATTCATCGGAGAAAATAACTCATATTCTTAAAGCAAGTTATGAATCCCCTTGTCAATTGGAATTTAAAAATCCATGATCTGTCAGTCTATTAATTTTGATATGGAATACCAAAGAAAGAAATTTGTTCTATATATTCCATCATATAATATATTTAAAACTCTATGTGTGATAAGATATTCACATATGTGACAAAATAATTGAGATTATCTTTTACAGTGATACTACAATGAATGATCAAATCTATTTTATTTTTTAAATATGGTATCCTTTGAAAGTTCTAAAAATTCAAACCTCGAGTTACCAATGCTGTTTATTTGTTTCCTTATTTAAGTTAATTTTGCAACAAGGATATCTTCAGACTATTTTTTCATGAGGATTTTATTTTCTAAATGAGAATATCCATCAATTGTCAGTTTCTTGCTGCTGAAACTGTGAATATCAACTTGAACCTTTGAATCAATATTTATATTTATTATAGTTTCAACTGCTCATTCACAGTTTTGGTGTAGTATCATCTTCTTGATCTAAGTTTTTGATATCTGGTTTTCCATTATAAAAGTAGAAGGAATTTTTATTATTCTTATTGTAAAGTTATTAACTGCCTAAACTTAGTTATGAATTCATGGTCTTCTGATAAGGGGACCATTCTGGTGAAATTTATCAATCTCATAGAGAGAGTGATTGGTAGAGTGGACTAAGAGATATTTATGACCCAAACCACTATAAAAAGTTATGTTCTTTATTTATTTTCATCCGATGCATATTTATTTTACAGAAGTAAACACTTCATATCCATATAAATCATAGTGGGTGTCAAAATCCGAAAATGTGGAAGATTTTTTGAAAATACACATTTCACCACCCCCCTCTCATGTGTTACTTTAAATATTCCAAACTAAAAATTGGTATGAGATGAGATCTTATTGAGTAAATCTATATAAATTTAAAAGCATAAATTCTATACAAATATAGAAATGGCTTATCTGATAGACAAAATATCCATGGTATGATCTCCATATTTTAATGGTGAAAATTATGGATACTGGAAATCTCGATTGATTATCTATTTGAAAAATCTTGGATTCAAAGTATATTAAAAAATCATTACTTCTTATAAAATTCTTGAGAAACCAAAAATTGGACTACTAAAATAGAATCGAAGTATGCTATCAATTCAAAACCAATGAATTCTATTATTTTTGGTCATGGACCAGTTGAATTCAATCATGTATCATAATGTCCAACTACCTATGAAACGTGGAAAACTACATCAGTTGCCTACAAAGGAACATATAATGTTAGACAGATGTGTTATGCTACAAAAAAACTAATTTCTGTAATGTTTAGAATTTTTTATGAAGAAAGAATCACACAGATGAATGGAAGGCTTACATAAATTGTCAACAATATAACTGCCATAGGAGAACACATCAAAAAATTTGATCAGGCCTTGAATGTACATAGAGTACTACTTTAAAAATTGAATGAAATATCTTGTAATATTTATACATCATCACTTTTAAAGGATCTAACAATGAAATAATTGATTGGAACACTGATGATATATAAAGTATAAATATAGGCTGAAGATGAAGATCATAAAATTTTAGTGAAGAAGAAAAATGCTGATATGAAGGTGACATCTTAAAATAATAAATGAAGAACAATGAAAGAAGTCAAATAAGACAAATAATCAAATTCCTTTTATTATGAAATGGAACTAGCTCAGCTATCTATATTGGTTCGTAAATTTTACATGATGATTAGAGGCTTCAAAAAATCCATTAAAAATGATGAAAAAGAACCAATAGTGGTTTGATGGATTGAATTCAAGAAATTTGGTCATATTATAATTTATTTTCCTCAGTTGAATGATGAAAAGAAAAGTCTAGAAAAGAAGTATCATAAGAATAATTATTATGATAAAAAAGAATTATATAATTGGAAGCTACATGGAGTGTTTCGGAACACTCCAATCTCCCTTCAAAGTCTAATTCATAGAATCATCAATAAAATATAAAATCCAAAATATGCTTCATGGTTGAATAGGAAAAGGTAAAAACTTATTACTCCTTTGATTTTGATACCAATAGTTTCTCAAATGATAAATTTACATCCTACAATTATATATTAGAAGAAAAATATGATTCCTTATTAAAGAAGAAGAAATCATTGAAAAAATTCATAATGTTGTTTTTTGGTGAAAGATATATCCAGCTAAAACAAAATCAAGAGTTTATTGAAAAATTCAACTCATCTACCTCAAACTGTGTTGATCATGAAAAATGGATTTAAGAAATTTTGGGTGAATTAGAAACCTATAAAAGTAATGAAATTACTTTTATCAAAGGAGAAAAAAGTGTTAAATGACCTTCTTGGAAAGAATTTTATTAAAAGAGACAGATTTGGAATAGGAAGCATGGGAGATAAATAAAAACTGTATAAAAATTATATTTTTCCTATCTCAAAAAATACAACCTATTATTATTGTGGAACAAAATGAAATTTTAGTAATAATTATTATTTGAAATATCCTTAAATTAGTTTCATTAAAATTGACATTATTTATAAAAGTTTATATAAAGAAAATGAGGTGAATTATGAAAAAATAAATTAGATATGGGTTCCCAGATCATTTATCGCTAACCTTGCAAGACCTAAGAAGTTATGGTTACTAAAACGAACATTTTGTTAAATACTTTTGCAGAAAAATGATCATAGGAATAGAAAATCCATATGGTATATGGATAGTGGATTTTCCAGGAATATGTTTGGATATGAAACAAAGATCCATACACTGACTCAAATAATTAGAGGACTAGTCACTTTTGGTGACAATCCCAAAGGAGAAATTGTTGGAGTTGGAACTGTTGGAGATACAAAGACTATATTAGTACCCAACGTATTATATGTATAAGGGTTAAAAAACAATATGATAATTATCTATCAACTCTATGATGACAGATTTTATGTTTATTTTCCTTAAAAATTCTTATTTGTCTTTAAATATATGTTGCATAAATTTATATCACCTATAACTGATAATGTTTATACATTGGATATGAATTCCTTGTGTGAAAAAACAGAATTGTTTAACTACTATGAAAAATGAGTTAGGGATTTGGCATAGAATACGTGGAAACTATTATATATATGATCTACATATATATCTAATAAATGGTTAGTTTCTTATTTTTATAGTCTTATGTTTTACAATAATGGATTTTTTGATGCATTCCAAATTGTAAAATAGAAGAAATATTTCTTCAAATCTATTAACAAAAATGCTAAATTAAAACCTTTAGACCATATCCATATGGATTTTTTTGGATCATCAAGAGTATCATGTTTGGCTATTAAATTATATTTATATATTTTATTTGATGACTATTCAAGATCTACTTGGGTTTATTTTTTGAAACTCAAAAGTGAAGTTTTCACAATTTTGGAAATTTTCTCTAAAATTGTTCAAAATGAAAAAGGTTTTTAAAATATTTTCATTGAGAAGTGATCATGGAGGAGAGTTTTAGAATCAAGAATTTAATTCTTTTTTATCAAATCATGGTATTAAACACACTTTCTATGCACCAAGATCACCTCAACAAATTAGAATTTTTGAAAGGAGAAATAGAACTATTCATGGAATGGAAAGGACTGTGCTGAATGATTATAGTCTTCCCACCTATTTTTGGGAAGAATCTATAATCACAGCCTGCTATATCATGAATAGAGTTTTAATATGGCATGTTTTCAAAAGAACAATATATGAACTTTTAAATAATAGAAAACCTAAAGTAAAGTACTTTAAAATTTTTGGATGCAAGGTTTATATTTTGAATACAAAGGAAAAACTTTGTAAGTTTGATCCAAAAGCTGATGAAGGAATATTTTTGGGATATTATTCTACCTATAAATCTTATAGAGTGTTCAATAAAAATTATAAGATTGTTGAAGAATCATATCATGTGATGTTTAATAAAATTTTCCCTTTTGTTTAAGAGAAATATCAATAAGATGAAGTCACTGACTCTTTTGATGAAATGAGACATAAAAACCCTAAAAGGATTTTGAAAATAATATTAATAACATTCAATTCAATTTTGAAGAACATGACACTAGAGATCATAAAAGTGTCTTGCATAGAAATTCTAGGACTCTAAAGAACCATCCATTAGAATCTTTTATAGGAGTAACAGATATAGGAATTAAAGCCATAAGAAATATAGGAAACCTAGTTGAATTATATTCCTTTATATCTCAATTAGAACCTAAGTCTATAGAGTAATCCTTAGGAGATGAAAGTTGGATGGTAGAAATAAAAAAATAGATAATGAAAATTTGGAGGAATAAAGTTTCGGAATTAATAGAGAGACCAACCAATTATCCAGTTATAGTAACTAAGTCAGTCTTTAGAAATAAATAGGATGATCAAGGGATAATTACTAGAAATAAATCCATACTAGTAGATAAAAGATATAATTATATAGAAGGAGTAGATTATAATGATACCTTTTCCCATGTATCAAGATTATAAGAAATTAGAATAATTTTAGTTTATATATCATATATGAATTTTAACTTATATCATATGGATGCTAAACCTACCTGTTTAAATGGTTATTTAATGGAGGAAGTTTCTGGTGAACAACAAACTGTTTTTGAAAATCCTCAAAACCCAAATTCTATTTTTAAAAGTAATAAAGCACTCTTTGTCTTTAAACAAGCACCTAGAGCTTAGTATGGGAGACTATGTTCTTTTATTTTGAAAAATGGATTTACTATTGGATTGGTGAATCTGATACTTTTTAAGAAAATAGTTTTCTTTAAAGTTTTATTAATTAAAATTTACGTTTATGATGTTATTTATGGTTTAACTGATAAAAATCATTGTAATAATTTTTTAAAATTAATGAAAAAAGAATTCACAATGAGTATGATGGGAGAAACAAATTTCTTTTTAGTATTTAAATTTTTTAAAAATATTATGGAAATGTTTTAAATCAATGTAAATATATTATTGATTTATAAAAAAATTTAACTTGAGAACAACAAGACATATTCAAGTCCTATGTATACCAACATAAAATAGGATTTGGATGAAGCTATAAATCCAGTAGAAAAAAGTTATATAGAGGTATTATTAGAAGTTCGTTATATATTACTACTAGTAGAGAAGTGATTAAGTTTTCTATATGTCACTGAGCTAGATTTCAATAAAATCCAAAAGTGTCCCATCTTACTTCTGTTAAAGGAAATTTTACATATTTAAAAGGAACTGTTTTTTAATCACTTCTTTAACCCAAAACTAATGATTTTAATTTAATTTCACATTAAAATGATTATTTTAGAGGTTGTAAATTAGATATAAAAATTACCCCAGGATCTTGTCACTTTTTAGGAAAATCTTTAGTACCATGGTTTATTAGGAAACATCACCCAATTTCCCTTTCAACCACTAAAGCAGGATTTGTGTCTGCTAGATTTTTTCGCATATGTATTGGGGATAAAAACACCAAACTTGACTTTAGACTATATTTTTATCTTATACCTATTTAATGTGATAATAATAGAGAACTAAATATTTCAAAAAATCATATAAGTCATTCTAGGACTAAGAACATTGATAAAAGTCGGTATTTTATAAGATATCATGTCTTCAGAAAATCTATATTCTAAGAATGTATTAATACTAAATATCAATTAGTTGATATTTTCCTTATACTACTTCCCGGTACAAGTTTTTGATTTTATTAATGTGGAGTTATGAATATTTAATATTAAGTAAATGTTTATTAATTTATTTCAAGTACCTTTATTTTTATTTTAGTAAACGTCACTTAATATGTTTAAATTATTTGAATTATTTTTATTGGATTATGTTTTAATTTGTTTCGAAAATAATTTGACTTTAATTTCTTTTTATTTGTCTTTTTAAATTAAAAACATAATGAGTACATCCTTAATTTGTGGGAGAAACCCACCCATCTTCCCCCTCTCATTACCTTTATGTCACTTCAATTTACATAGTATCTCTCTCTTTTTATCGATTCTCATTTGTCAAAACCCTAAACCTTCAATACCGATAATCTTAAAACATTTAGAGATGAAAACCTATTCATGATCTAAAGATTCTAAGTTAGGAACCCCTATTTACACATCATGGGAATATTGAAAAGTGCTCCAAGGAAAGGTAATTAATTCCTATTAATTAGGTTCAAAAAATCTTTTGCTCGAGGAATCCATTAGATTTCAAGGCCTATGCTATGATTTTGGAGACAAAAAAATGCTTTTAGTATACATCATTGATGTAAAATAATTTTTTAGAAATAATTCATTCATTCTTAGATTTTATGAAGATACTATTGTCTCTAAGATTAATGATACTAAATTTTCTTTTTCTTCTATGGAAATGGATATATTGTTATGTTCTCCCCATGAGGAAGAGTTTCAGTTTGATTTGAGGAATATATTTAATGGAAATTGTTTTTTATAAGGTATTAGGTTTTAAATGTTTGGAACAAGAACTATCAAGAAACTAAAGATGAAAGAACATTCTCCAGATCGATGAGTTATAATTAAATTTATTCAATATTTAATTCTTCCAAGGACTGTTGATCTGAAGAAAGTCATATATCCAGTCATTTATGCAATTTTTTGTTTCTAAGCCATGTAAAGTTCAATTTCTATTAGTTTAGGATAAGGTCTCTAAACCATTTCTTCCACAAGGAAGCCAATATGTAATATTATCACTATAAAATAATTATTTACATTTTACTATAAAGAAAAGGAAAAATTGTCAATATGTTTTTTACAAAAATATGTCATCACAACAATGTGTTAAATGCTGGGACTGTTAAGAAGTAATGATTTTTTTGGATAAATTATTGTAATAGTCAATTGCATGTTAGTGTAGAATAATAGTAATGACATATAAAAAGTGGTCAGTGAGAGGAAAGAATGATTCCTTCAGTTGGTTCTGTCGGAAAGATACATGATGAAGAGGCTGAATCTAGGCCAAAAGAAACTCTTGTTTAGAGAATAATATTTTAGGTTGGCATTATATATATTGTGGATGAAGTAGGTATTAGAGTAGAGTATTAGACTCTAGTGGTTGAACATGTTGAGCAATAATCTCAAATTTAATAATGTCACAAGGAAGATGTCCTTGATCCTATGAACCTCTCTCTCACTATTCTTGATTCTAAAGCTACTGTATGATCTACCTTAAGATATAGATCAGTTGATAATTAGGAGAAATGTTTGGCCTTGGTATAAGTTCATAATAGGAAATATATCCCTAACCCTGGTACTAAATCTTCTGAATCTTCTGATTCTCAGTATGAATCCTTAGTTATAAAGTTAAATCTTTTTGAGGATCAGAACATGTTTCTTAGACAAAAATTGAAATATTAGAGAAAGAAGTTTGAAGTGTTCAAAATTTCATCAGTTGCAAGATCAGAGTTCGTGGCTTAGAATATCCATCTATGGAAATTCATAGAAAATTTTATTTCTATTGAAGACATTAATGATTTTATCCTCAAAATTTATAGAGAGTTAAATCTATTAAAATATGAATATGACAAGAATTCATATTTAGTTGTGTTTAAGATAATGATAGGTATATATTTAAAATCTCCGAAGGAAATCAATAAAGCATCAACCTCTTCTCAATCGACATTGCTTAACATCATCAGAAGATTTGAAGCTATTACTTTAGTGCTGGATGATTTCAATGATAGACTGCATACTCTTCAGTGTGATTGTACTCTTTTGAGTGTTATGTTAGAAAATAAAAGGCATCTGGTTAGTCAACTTATTTCTAATGAATACTGGTTGAGATTTTGTCTTAATCAAGTTATAGAAAATTTTACTTCATTCATTCAGTTATAAGAAGCTGTTAATGAGTTTATAAAGTTTAATTTGGTAGAGAAATTTAATATTGATCATGATTTAAAGATGCTTCTTCAATAGCAGAGAAAAGTATTCATCAATCATTTTCTGAGCCTCTTGCTGAAGGTCATCGATATTAATGGTGTTTTCCAAGACATTTCTCATTTTTCTGTACCTTCTACCTTTTTGTGATTCTAATAATAGTCCCACATTATAAAGAAAACATTTTTTAGGTGTGTATTGTAATCTATATTAAATATATATTAATTCATTTTAAAGTCAATTTTGTTTATTTTTATTGATATTTTTTTTAAATTTCATTATTTACCAACCAATAGTAAATTTATTTTTCCTATACCAGTGATAATAACTATTTATCTATTCTTCAGTGCAACATTAAATGTGGTTTATATCATTTATTCTCCAAATATGCTTTTTGATATCACAAAATGGGTAAGAATATTTAAGTAATGGGAGAATATTTACAATTGTGGGTGAGAATATTTTCAAAACAAAAAATTTATTTTTTAAAATAAATATTTTCTTTTCAATAAAATTCTTTGAAATAAAATTATTTTCTATATCTATTTTTGAGTTTACAAATTATATATTTAAATTAAGTTATGTTATGAATTATGTTATGGGTTTTGTGATCATCAAAAAAGGGGATGATTTTTTTGGAATGTATTGCCTCAACAATACTCAATAATTTATGATGGTTTTGATTCTAATAAATAATATTTTTTGTTTTCTAATGAAGTTTTATTAAGTGAGTTTCCAATAATTAATATTCAGGTTAATAGAATTTAACATTATGGGAATTACTCTGGAAACACTAATTGAAACCCTACGTTTGAAAAATTAGTGTATGGTTCATCATCGCTATGTTACTCTAGAATATTAATGATTGAGTAGGGAATCTACCCTATATTTTTATAAACAATTTTCATTTGGATCGACATTCGTGTGTTTGGATAATCGATAAGTATATGGATCAGTAACTCTATGTTGGAAGTTGGTATTATTATTCATTAACCCTACATTCGAGAGTTTTTTACATATCGTTAATGAATGCTACATTTGGGGTATTATGATAAAAAGGTAAACATATGGATTATCATCCCTATGCTAATTTTTCCCTATTTTACGGGAATATTAAAGTATAGTTAAGGAACCATAAATTTGAAGTATACCTACGCTACATTATGGAACCCTGTGTTATGCACTTTAACCGTACATTGTGTTTACAATGGTGATGTTTTTATGACATGTTGGAAATTTGAGATTGCTACAACGATTGATTCAAAATTGAATACCAGTTCAGGGATCATTATGATTGTTTCAAAGAACCATATTCATTAGAGAGAATAATCATGTTCCTAAGGTATGTTACGACTCTCTTGGTCAATTGGAATTTTAATTTCTATGATCAATCATGCTATTATTTTTTATCATAAATACATAATAAAGTTATCTGTTCTATATATTCCTTCAGTGTATTTCTTAAAAAATATGTGTCTGATAAGTGATTCACATATGGGACTGTATTATAGAAATTTTCTTTTATAGTTTCACTACAACAAATTAAAAAATCTCTATTATTTGTAAAAGAGGGTACACTTTGAATTTTCTACAAATTTCAACCTCAAGTTACTATTGTTGTTTAGTTGTTACATTATTGAAGACTGTTCAGAAACAAGGATCACTTTTGACTATTTAATTATTGAATATATTCATTTCTGAAGAAGAAGAAGATCCATCAATTATCAGTTGCTTTCTGCTGAAACTATGAAGATCAACTTGAACCATTGAAACAAATCTTGTGATTTATTGGAGTTTCAACTGCTCGTATTCAACTGTGGTAAAGTATCAACTTATTGATCTAATATGTGGATATCTGGTTCTCTATTATAGTACCAGGAGGATTTTTAATTAGTCTTGTTGTAAAGGTTTCAACTACGTGCACTCAGTTGTGAATATATGGTCTTGTGATAGGAGGACCATTCTAATGAAAATTACTAGGCTCGCAGAGAGAGTGATTGGTAGAGTGGACTAGGGGATATTTGTTCCCAAAAACACTATAAATTTTTTGTTGTTTATTTCTATTTATATGCTATATATTATTTTTAAATAACTAAACACTACATATACATATAAATCATAGTGGGTGTCAAAATCTAGAATTGTGGAAGATTTTTTAAAAGAACAAATTCACACTTGTCTTGTGTTTATTTATATATAATGACCTAACATATATTTGGTAAATTGTAAATTAATTTAGGGTGATAAATCACGCCTATTAGGTATTCTCTCCATGAACCTATGCATAACATTTAAATTTAAATCCATTTCATGTAAGTTTGAAATTCAAATTTAAAACTGAGTTTTTTATTTTTGATTAACAAGTAATGAGATTCCATCACAAAAAAAATCATTCCAATGTACATAGTTTTAAAAATTTAATATAAAATTCACCATATTGATTTTTAACAAAATAAAATTGTGGAAAAAAGGAAGGTAGTTTTAACCATTTACTAAAAAATACCCATGTTAGAAAAATAAGGAAAAGTCGGATTTTTTAAAATCCTTTCAAATTTATTAATAAAAAATAAGTGTGATATATTTATGCCCTTAAAATGACAAATAACATCAAGGATATATGTTAACCTAATATGAAACATGTTTTTTTTAAAAAAAATTTCAATTCTAATGTTAACCCTTTTTATTATATAAAAAATTTTTCCACTTAAGTTCCTATAAAAGTAATACCACAAAAAATCATAAACTGAAAGGAAGAATTTATGATAATAGGAACTAACATAATAAAAAAATTATATGGAAGCATAATGAAATAAACATTAACTAACTATAATGGAAAACTGTCGATCCCTATATAAAATCAAGAACAACATGATAATTTTTTTTCTTTTTTGGAATGTCTACCTATCCATCTTTTTAAACACTTAGAATTACCCTACCAAGCCAAATTGTTAGGAAAAAATCACTAAATAAGTGTAAATAAATAAATTGGGGCCTCTATAAAATGTATTCTTATTTATAGTGAAGCACTCGAACCAAGATATTTCTCATATAGTTATCCAAAGTTTTTTAATAAAAACAAATGAATGTGAGAAAGTAAAATATATCAAGCTAAAATATAGAAACAATTAATAATGTTCATAATTCACCCTCACCTACGATCACCATTCAAATAAGTATCCACATGCATAATAACTTCTAATATAATGATATCCATGATCCATGGTCGCCTCATAAAATATTAATAATGAAAATTACTCTTATGCGACAAATAGAGTCTTAACATAAAGGGAATATATAATACAAAATAACAATTGAATTGAGGAAACATAAAATATATGACTTACTTGTTTTGAAAATTTTCAAAGGACACATAAATTTTCATTTGAAACCCATCCAAAAAATTAAGACAATGAAGACAAAAACACTTAAAAAATTATTGTTAATAGAATAAAATGACATTTCATTGTAACAAGATATGGTACAATTATTAGGAAATATCAATAAAATCATAGTGGTAATTTTTTATAAATTATAATATATCATTCCAAAAAATTATTTACATTATATTCAAGAAAAAAGAGTGATTAATTTTTTCTATCACCTTATGTGAATGATTTCTATGAAATTATGTTGTTGGGATTTAAACATATGGAATCAAACTTCTAAAAATATCTTTATAGAAAATAATACTATAGAATAAAAAAATTATTATAAAAATTATTATTATTAAAAACTATGATAAAAATTTTCAAGTTCTAGTGGATTAACTATTAATGGAAAAAATGTATATTTTCTATAAACAAAGACTTTATTGTCATGTATTTTAGTATTCCCAAATAATCAACCCATTTGAAACAGAAATATTTTTTTAAAACACTTATTTCATGGGTAAGGTTCATGGGTAGAGACCTTGTTCATGCTACTCATGAAATTCACTACTTCTGTGGAAGTATTGTTGAAAAACCTTCAACTGTGACCGAAACCCAAATAAAAATATAATGTTAATAAATAACCATTTTAAATACCTAAAAATGAAATTGTGATTTTGAAAAATTGATAAATCATGAACCATGATTTGTCTAGGATCAAAATCCAAGAATTATTACATGGTATGAGTTGCATGTATATGTCTCACTTTACCATTACTATATCATTTGACAAGGAACAATCTCAAAATCACTATGTGACCCACTTATACTCTCATGTTTAATTATTCACAAAAAATCCCCAATGTCTATTTTTGGTTGATGAATAGTCAATTTTACTCATTTTTATATCAATTTCAATATAATACTTTTAGAGAAAATTGAGATAAAAAAATATGTTTTTATTAATTTTAATGATTTATAAACTTTATTAAAACTGAACTCAAATGAGAAATTTATATGAACATTGTTATGCTTATTTTCTTATCTAAAATTTAATATAATCATTTTAGAGGTCATTTAAATCACCCAAAAAATAATATTTTTAATGCAATATTTTAGACACAAATAGATGATGATGTATATAGTGAAAAAAGTCCATGAAAATTTTTCAGTGAGTTTTTTGAGTTGAGAAATGATTATGAAACCATAGTAATATAAAATAAATGTATATTTATTATAAACAAAGACTTTGTTGTCATTTATTTTTGTATTCAACTATAAAAAAAATGTTATAGACATTTTTATAGTACATTAATTTATACATATATTTTTCATACTCATCCCTATGAATTTTTACTCAACATTTTATGATATTTGTTTGTGGGGGTTTTCTATTTCCCAATAAAATAACACCCACAATGATGCATTGTACCAAGAATTTTTAAAGTCATTATCTAATAGATAATAGAATTTCCATTTGAAGTATAGATGTCACAAATATATATTATAATTTCATTAATTTAATATTATTCATATATGAGTCTAGATTTTTTTTTGTTTAGTACTTAGGTTATCCTACTATGTTGTTATATTCACCCTTATATGAACATTTATAAAGTGACATAATCATGGTTGGGTGGTTTTTCAGAAAGTTTTAAATGGTCATTGTGGATGCGGAGATGTTAGAAATTTTCTATAGAGGATATATAATATAATTATATTAGATATGTATTTATAATAAAGACTACATTCACTGGTTTATGAGTTTATTTTGGATTTTAATTTTGGACTTTTCTTTTGTGTTATATATATTTTTAATGATGTTAGTGGTTTTTGTTTTTTATGATAATACATATATGAATGAATTATCTAATATCATTATTATGGTGATGATTAAATATATTGTATATAAGTGGTGGATTATTTCAATGTTGATAAAGGTTTTATGAAAAAAAATCACATATTCTATATTATCCCACTATATAATAATAACCATTCTCTAGCATCATACCATTGTATCAACATGAAAGTTTCAACATTTTAATCAACTCTTATGGGATAACAGTGTTGTTCAGTTATGTATAAATTATTATAGATTATGGAATGTGTGACATATGTGAAAATTTCATTGTTTCTCCAGCGCTTTGAATTATAATAAGTAAAAAATGTGTTTTCCTACAGAAAATACACTCCAATAATAATGTCTTATTTTAATCACTCCTACAGTTTAATTTTATATAAATTAATTAACTTATTAATAGGAATAATAAATTGACATTACATAAAACTCCATTTAAAAGGAAAAGAGGATGTGGTCAATATAATCAAGTGGGTATGGAAAAATGATATTGACTGTTATCTGATATGTGAAACCTTTATAATTTATAATTACTAAAGATTGAATTTTATTATAATTAATAGAAAAGTGTGATCTCTTTATAAATTCAATAACCCAAAAACTAATTCCTATATATATTTTCTAACATGACAACTAAAATCTATATAAAAATTATAAGTTGATATAATAAATAAGAAATGTTTTTCTGATTGGTTCCTTATTAAGTAATTTTGAGCATATATAAGAAGTGATATCTTTACAAGGAAGTTTCTAATATGATTTATATGGTGTAGGTAAAACTCAATTTGGTTTCATGAATACTGAATAGTGGATTAAAGAAAATATTTTATGGATTGATAAATATCATAGATAAGGATTAAAAAATAAAAGATCACCATTAATGATCTATGATGGCCTTCCAGACTATCATGATATAATTTGAAAGATAACCTATCACCAAGCATAATATTCTTACATTTTTTAAAACATTATTAAAAATAATGATATTTAGTATTTAATATGAGATATATTACCAAAAATGAAATTGAATAAATCATACAAGAATACTTACATATATATATTTTTCACCAACTATACTAAAAGATATTGAAAAAATGACATATTGGTAAACAATTTTTATAATTAATATTTAATTATAAATACAATTTTTTTTACTTCATAGATTATTTGATATAGATAAATTAACATCTCAACCCATGTGACAAGGTTTTTTTATTTAAAAAAATAAATTTTTATCCATAAGTGGAAAAAAGCTTTAATTATTTTATATATGGTGAATGAAATTAAAAAAAATTCCATAACATGCATGTGGACAAAAATTAGTAACAATTTATCATGGGTAAGTTCAAATTCCATATATAAAGAACATTATTTATATCCATTAACCATTTATTTTATATTTTCATCATTATAGAATAAATATATGGTGGAAAAATTATAATGGATTATGATAATGCCTGATAGTTTCTAGATGTTATTTGTGTGTTATAAGCCTATTAGAATACAAATATGAGTGGTGTCTCTACATATATATTCTAAGAAAAACATTTGTTTGTTTTAGAAGAAGTTATTTTAAAACAATTATTATTAATGGTTATGTCCAAGATGGATGGTATTGAAGTTATTTTTTGATGAGATATAGTCATAAAGATGATTATAACATTAAAAAATAAAAATTAGTGAAATTTAAGGAGAATAAAAAAAAATAGTATTATATTAGTAGTATTTAATCACAATGGTGAATTATTTAATTATTAGTCTATATATAATAGAAATAGATATGGTGAATGCAGAAATCCTTTTATCAGACCATTTTTTGGGGCGAATGGATCCAAGGAGACACTGACCCAATAAACCTTTATAGAATCACCAATAATTAATAAAATGATTACTTGAATGATATTGGGGTGGAGAGATTGGTTGGGCCAAACACCATGCTCATATCCTATTCTTTTAAAATTCAAATATAATTTATTATGTGGTTTATGTAACTTTAAATGTTGGGTTTAAGTTTTTTATGTTCATTTTTAAGGCCCGTTACATTAACTTATGGCAAAATTATTATTATTAACTTGTTCTAGTAATTTAAGGATCTACAATAAAGTAAATTCAATATATTGTAAGTGTTCTTTAAGAGTGTTGAATCCATTGGATGATATAGTCTGAAGCTACAACCATTATAAAATGGAAGGATGTGTTTGATGATTTTCTAGCTCAACTATAAGAAATAAAACACCAATCGTTGTCATTTATTAAAAAGATTTCAATAAATTAAACTAGAGGCTTAGAAGAATTGAATATGTTGCATGAGAAAGTTGTTTTTTTATTTTATTGTTCTCCATATTTTTTTATACTAAATAATTTTTATTGTATTATAGGAAAATTGATTTTCTAAGATCATTTGTGTGTGATGTTTTCATTGTGAATTATGTATGATTTTATTTCTTGTAATTTTTATTTTTCTAATATTCATTGTAAAATAGATTTTGAGATATAAAGGTATGATTTTTTATGCCTAGATCTAGAAGAGATTTGTTCTGTGAATTTGTATCTTCCATAATTCATGTCAAAGAATTCGAGGTTAAAATTTGAAAATAATATTTTGATTTCATAGAATCTCTATGCTAGAGAAACTAGTTATGAAAAAATTTCCTTCGGTCGAAGAAGTTTCTTGTTTGGAACATGATACCATCAGATGGGTTTTACACTCAAGGACATTTTGGGCATGGAATGGGGATACATAGAATCTAGTTTAGGTATTGCCTATTCATTTAGAGTAAAATACAATTCTTCACATGAATTGGAAGTCGATTTTCAATTATATTCTTTATGGGTATTTTATTTGTTATTAAACACAATAAGAACTGTTTCTAATTATCTACTATTTTTACTATCTATTTTTGTTAGTGTTATCAATTGAGATTCTATATACTGATAAAACAATTTTTTGTGCTAATTTATTCATCGGTTTATTATCTAGGTACCAAAATCTGATTTTTTGCGACAGTAATTGTTTTTTCAATCATTATATACATTTTTATTAGATTAATCCCACTTTTCATGTAAACTATTAGTATAATTTTAATTTTATACTATGATATTTGATCGATACAATCAGTGTCTGTACGACATAATATTTAAGTGGTATAAATTTTTTTTATTTTATTTATGACTACAATTCAAACCCACTTGTAGTGCCATATCAAGCTATATGGGACCAATAATAGATAAATATTTGAAATGTGAAATGTGATGATTTATAATTGGATTTTATCACAATCAGTTTCAAAATTTACTTTAATGGTCACCCAATAGTGGAAACTTCCTAGAAAGTAACTAAATTATTATAAATGTTTCATCTCTTTATGATATTATTTTTAAATGTTAACCAAAATTCATTTATCACTAGAAGTTATGGGTTAATTTATATTTGTTATTAGTGGCATATAATTATAATTTTTTTTTATAAAACTAGTAAAATTATCAATTTTTAAAGTTTTATATAATTATTATTTTGAAGGTTCAAATGAAATGTTTTTTTATTTTAATGGAAAATTGGTCAAATATTGAACATATTTAAAAGACATAATTTTAGTTTATTTTTTGTTATGGAAATATTTTTTCATTTCATTATACATAATGAAACTATAAAACTGTAGTAAACTTTTGATTTTTTTGTAATTCATTAGCACTGAAATTTTATTGTCAAGAATATTGTCATCAAATCCATTTAATTAATTATCTTTATCTTATAGATGTATTTTAAAGGGCATTGATGCTAAATAAAAATTCAGTTGTTTGGAATTATACATTCACTGATGATATATATTTTTTTTAATTTTTAATGTTCATTGTTTTTTATATTTTGATTTTAGTTAATTTTTTAAAAATATTATTGGGTTTTAATGTAAATATTAGTTTTGTGGATGGGCGATATTTACTAATGTGAAGATGGATTCTATCCTCTTTTATTAGCTTTTGATCTGAAAAATGGAATGATTCTAATATACCAATGGGTTTTAAAGTTGTATTTCATGATTCTAATTCAACTGATATCACTGCCCCTGCTATGAATCTGATTTGTATCACCCATTACCACAAAAACTTTCATGTTATAACTCATCAATGATCAGTTGAACTTTGACAAGTAATTCCCAATAACCAATTCACCTGAATAGAAGCGTTTATCCACCAATATAATATTATAGAACCTTGAAACAATGTGTATATTCCCTAATACATCATCCATATGGTATCAACCTTGTAGATCTGTTACTATAACACAAATGGAATATGATAATCCTAACATGCATCTTTATTTTCAGCCTTGAAGGGAAATAAGGACTTGAATAGTATTGTAGTACAACGATACCACTTTCTTGAATAAAATGCATCCACAAGATATGAAGACTACAAACCTAGAACCTAAAAATATTAGACCAATCCATCCCTAGTTATTCCAAATAAACCTGGAATAAAGGAACATTCTTTTATATTTCTGATAATTTTTAGCACAATTCAACATTAATGAAGCCTACAATACATTGATCCCAGACTGTCAATTCTTTGGATTATAGTTACATCCACGAGTTGACCAAGTCATTAATAAGAACAAATTTTAATATCCTTAGTATATAGAAATATAACATCATATAACATTGATATGTAATAAACCATGATCAATTTGATCAATCACATTTCAATTTTCAATTATGCACTAAACTGAGTTAATTAAATTTAAATTCCTGATGTTTATAAAAATACCTCAAACATAAGCTTCTATATTACATAAAAAAACCATGGAATGACACAAGGATCCCAAGTTTATAAGTCATACTTTTCGAAACCTAGTCTAAACATAAATAGTTCATATTCTGTCCACATTAACCAAGTCTATAACCCTTCAATCATGATTCAACATGGTGGATCTAAACATAAATATATACTAGTAATATGTCACTTTGAAGATGATTTCAACATCAAGTTGTCTTGTTGAACAATTTTATTAATAAATTACTATAACCTAACAACTAACCTAATATCATTATAAAAAATTCCTCGACCAATGCCCAAATTTAGTCCAGGCTCACACATTAAATCTCAAACAATATTGAGTAAAAAATTCCTCCTATTCTATATAAATAATAATTTTGGAAAATAATACACAACATGACATGAGGGAATGGGAATGTAAAAACTAATTCAATATAGAAGATCCCATTTTAGTTTGTTGGGATGAAATATGAGTGAATCATCATATAGAAGAATTATATTATAAAAAACCTAGATATAGATTTATCATTTTATTTTGGAAATTTTAAATACTAAAAAGTTGTTATATTGTGTTTAAATTAGGATTTATAAAAGTTACTAGGATGAATAATCACCTTCTTAGGGGAGTATATACTAATTATCCAAGGTACCTTTATTACCCTTATTCTATAACTTTTTTCTTTTATTTATTCCAAAATTTGGTTTAAAAATTTTCACTCAGAAAAATCTATAATGTTCTCATGTTCATTATTGGTTGGTTATTTATATATGGTGGATTTTACTTTAGACAACGTATATAATTTTATTCCATAATCCATATATTTTTTTGTTTGTTTAGAATTGTTTTTTCAATTTAATCTCAAGGCAAAACCAATGATGTGGACATGGTTATTTTCATTTCAACATGAGGTAATTCATCTATTCGTTAGTTGATATAGATAAATAAAATTATTTGTTATATTCTACATAAATACAAGTTTTCCATTACATTTTTTAATACAAATATTTCCTCTACTGTTTTCAATATTTGATAATTATTAATTGATGCAACTAATACTCGATAGAAAAAGTTTTTTCTTATAACTCAAATAAAAATGTTCATCTTTTTGAATAGCTATAAAACCTTTATTTTTTTTCTATTTTATGGAATAAACTATAGGAAAGTAGAAAAACAAACTCATTAGTTTATCCTAAAAATTATTATTTTAATTATCATTGTCCAATTTTTATATTCAGTAAATGGTCATATATTTGAAATAATATCATATTACCTAATTCATTTTTATTGGAATTTTAATTTATGTTTATGAAAATAAATTAAAATAATTTGAGTATATTCCCTACATATAGGTGATTATGATCTGTTCATTTTATATTATTGTAGATTAATAAAAACTTTTATCATTATTTGAAAATTAACATGACTAGTCTTCCATCACCCAAAACATATATAGGGAAATTATATTATAAAAAACAATATATAAAACAATTAAATACTATTTAGGAAAAAATTAATTCAAAGAATAATTATTACTAGTTTTGGGGATGAAAAAATTATGGACTTTTTTATAAATAGATCCATAAATCTATATAAAAAGAGATACATGGTGGTAGAATATTATTATTGAACTTTAATTTTCTCAAAATAAATCATGGATCGTATATATAAAAGGTTCCCTAGTGTAATTCAAGAAATAGAGTGTATAGTGGACCCTTAAAAGATAATAATAGTCCTGTAAAAATTAAATTCAATTATCATATAGATTGGGGAAGACTCTAGGAAGACTAAGGGGATGAGGGTACGTATTTTTAACAAGATTCTCTTTAAAGGAGTTCATATTATAATATCATGTTATATATTCACAATTACATATCTAATTATATTTATATATATATAAAGTTTATTTAGGCATAAAATATTCATAAAACTTGGTTATAAAAATTGATTTAGGATCCCAATTGAATGTGAAAGTTTGAGAAACTAGATCTCGATCCATGCCAAAGATGAACATAAATAGGTCACTTTTTTTCTATCAATTATATTTTCTATTTTGGTATATTTTTCACATTATTCATCCCATGATATCATTTATGTTGTTTTTTAAGAATTTCATGTTCCATGTTTCAAAAAAAATTGAACATTCTATTGATCATTTTGTTTTTACCTCTATCCAAAATATCTACTTTTAACTTGGAGTGTCACTGAGACACCAGAAAGAAAGTATAGAGAGATTTTTATCTCATGAATTATCAAAAAAATCTTCCAACATATCCTTAAATTCTATATATCACCCAATTTTCATAGAAATATCCACAACATATATCTCATATAATATAAATCACCAATATAAAGTTGTAAAATATTAAAAGTGTGTTATATAAATAATCCTACTAGAAAAAAGATAAAACCATGTCAAACCATACATTTACAGATAATTAATGAGGTTTGACTTCCCAATTAAGGTACCTTGTAATGACCATTGTTTTGATATCATGTTGAAAGAAACTCAATTTTGGATTAGGTTTTATAACTTACAAATGTAAAATAGAAAATGGATTTCTTTATAAAAGTTTAGCAACTTTAATATTATTTTAAAAATATATATGTTATAAACTCATAATTCATGGTATGAAAAAATAATTATCGATGGTAGTTAGGAAACATCAGAGAAAAAATGAATACATGAATTGAAACAATCTTTTTAATATCACTTTCTGACTCAATCATCCAACCAATATATCAACTATAACTAAAAACACAATCTAACAAAAAACACATCATGCCCACCTAACCATGACTAAGGGTGAATAAAAAGGATGATCTTTTTCAAAGTAGGATAATTCGTATAGACATCATACGAACAAATTTTTAAAAAAAATTAATTTAGGAAGTTATAAAAAATGCAAACATAAATTTAGTCATAAAAATTTAGGTCAATGGTATAATTAAGTTGATAATTCTAAATTATAAATTGACGGTTTATTTCAGCAATAAATTAATGAACCATGATTAATTTTATACAAAATATGTTGGGTAATTAATATCTTAATTTTATGATAAATTTTTTTAGGTATTGATATTTTATCCCTTAAAATTAAAAAATGTTTGAGTATAGATACTAAACCAACTAGTTAATAAAACTATGAAAATGCCTCAGGAAATGGAATATAATTAGAATAAAATCTAACCTAGAATTTTCTAACCTAATCAGACTGAAATTTTAATAAAATTAACACAAACATCATAATATAATAGTATACTAAACTAAAAAAATAAATGATAATCAAATTTTAAACATGTTAGTGGAAAACTCAAAAACAAAAATGAAAACCAACAGTCTAAGAGGGGGGAAATCCAGTAGTTTATATTATAAAATTTTATTATGTTATATTATAGTCTCATTAAAAAGATCATGTTATCATATTAAGATTTAAAATATTATTATATTTTTATATATACTCTAAAATGTAAACTTGAGAAAAAAAAATTATTAAGCATGGTGACCATAAGATATATGTGGTTTACTCTTAATATGGAAGACGGTATCCATGATATGGATTAAAATAACTATTAATTTATATGGATCACTTATCTTAATTTTTATGTTATTGTTTTTATTTAGTGTTGGTATAATAACATTCAAAAATTGTAACTTACTCTACTTAATATTGGCACACTGATTAGGATAAATGATATAATAAATATGTAAATAAATTATTACAAAGATTGTTCCACGGAAATTACACAATAATTCAATATTTTGAATTCATGAATTTATAAATTCCATTCCTCATTTATTGTAACTCTTTAAGAATCAATCTTTATAGTTTTATATTAACTAAATTTTTTTCTAAATTATTTGATAATCATAAAAATTACACTAACTACTTGTAAAATTATCTTATAGAAAAGTTTATTAACAATCATGGATAATTATATTTAACCAAATAAATTTTTTTGATAAACATTATCATGATAATTAAGAAGTCTCATTAATTAATGTATGTAAAATATTTAAAATAAATGGAGTTAATTTAAAACAACATGGAATACTTCGAGATATTTCAAAATGGATTTATGGGCACTCTTGAGCTCATACATATGACTTTTTTGAATTGTATACCACTATGTATTATTGGATTTGATCACACATATAACAATTGTAGTTTGGGATATTCAAAATGTGTTATCATGTTGATCATATGAATTTTAGAAACCCTAAATGGATACATATAATTTTTTGTCCACCTCTGTTGGCACATATGACTTCATAGAAATAATTTTGAGCATAAGAAAATGGTATATATGAATCTTTATTGATATATCTAGAATATATGACCTCTTATAAAAGTGTTTATTAAAAATTATTAAATTCTATGCACATGAATTAAAATCTACATGCATAACCATCGTATCTCATGCAACACCGTCCCTTAAAAAAATTCATCCCCTAATGATATGTTTGACTTAAAATTGTTATTCATGATTGTCACTACTAGAAAAATACCCTATAACAATGATTTGAAACCATTGGTATAGGCCTCCAAACCATTGGTATATCATATACCAACGGTTTGGAGAACTGTTGGATAGTAAGCTGTGGGGATAGGTCTACACCAATGGTTTTCAAAACTGTTGGTATAAGTAATATGAAAAATCTATACCAACGGTTCCATAAAACCATTGGTCTATGTATTTCCAAAAAAACCTTCTATGGGTTTTGATCCCAGTACATCCAATTTATGATTGAATGACCTAACCACTAACATAACATGACTTTTGTGAACATAATTTCATTAATATATATATGTATTATCATAAGTATTTTAAATTTTGATTTATTTAATGTTCTCTGTAAGAAGATTCCATAAAAAATATATGCAACTATACCAACGGTTCACAAAATTGTTTTCATGGACCTATACCAACGGTTTTGAGATCCGTTGATATAGATTATTTGATTTTCGGACCTATACCAACGGTTTTAGACAAACCTTTGGTATAGGGTCTTTATTTTGGGGTTATACCAATGGTTTGGCCAAAACTGTTGGCATAGGTCCAGAATACAGACCCTATACCAACAGTTTCCCCAAACCGTTGGTATAGGTCCCCTATATACCAAAGGTTTGTCAAAAATTGTTGGTATAGGTCCAAATTAGTGACATATACCAATGGTTTTGGCCAAACCGTTGTTATAGGTTAATATAAGTGAACTATACCAACAGTTTTCCCAAAACCATTGGTATAGATATTATTTCCAATAGTGTGTCTATTTTCCAAATGTTCATGAAACTAACAAATAAATTATATTTATGAATTTAATGAAATGTCTCTAACTTTAATTATTTAATTTTATCCATTTTCAAATATTTTCTTTAAATAGTTAATACATATTCTATTGGGTTTTTTGAAAACATTAAAAACTAATACTATCATTTCAAAATAAAAATATGATTATTTAATCACCTTTTTAAGAAAATAATTGTTTAATAATAAAAAACATGGAATCAATAAGACATTAATCAAAAAAAATCCTAGACAATATAAAACAAACATCATGAAAATTTATAAAATGGTAAAATTGGAACACTATTAGAAATAATATATTTTTTTTAAAAAATATCTAGTTTGAGTGATACAAATTTACCTACCCTGACTTAAGTGAGAGAACAATAAAAATAGAGATATTATTCCTTATAAAAAATATTAAGTCAAACCCTTAATTTTATTTCTCATTTATGTTTCAATCACCCTATGACTTTTTCAATCAAATACTATAGTGACCCACACTATTCATAAATAGATATTACATCTTATTAGATTAATATTGATTACATAACTTATGGATCCATGCACTAATGGTACAGGTATAGTATCTTAGAAAACATATATACACAAAAAAAGTTCTTTCATAAATAAACTATATCATCTTCTAATAATTTTTTTCATAACTATAACCATTCTTAGAAATATCATACTTGATATATTTCTTTATAACATGGGGAAACAAAACATAATAAAGTGTGGGATCATATTCATAGTAATGGTAAAAAAAGAGACATATCAACATAAAATTATCATACTCGTATGAGAATATGAGAACAAAATATAAAAATCATATCCTATATATCATAGACCATAATAATATGTCATGGAATAAATCATGGCAGTTCATAAGTCATGAATCATATATGAATTAAAAAAATACGATTCCTGAGAGAATTACATGGGCATAATACTTGAGTTTATTAAATACATATAATCCTTTAAAATCATTTTCATTATTTTTGATGTCCTTTCCACGGTTTTCATTGTGGATTGGGTTTACTCCCCAAACTATCATAGTAGTTAAGATTGACACCCAAGACTATCATTTTAGAGAGATTTCATTATTGAACTATGTTCTCTCTATATTCAAGTCCTATTTATCTCAGGGTATATCAATCATTACCCAATTAATCAAAATGTTATATAATTCCAGGACCACTCCTCACATAATTCAAATCATTTATATGTGTTCCATAAGATCATAAAAATTTCATCATATTCGAGCCTATGAAATAATGGGGTTCAAAAACATTTCATCACGGTATAACCAATGTAAAAGAATCATGTTTCAAAAAAAATTCATTATTTCATTATAACAAAACCCATGGCAAAGGAATGTGTTTCCAAAAAATATTGTCATCATAATCATAAATGTTGCATAAAAATAATAATAATTGTATTTTTGGGTTCTATGCTCAGTAAAACATAAGTAACATCAAGGGATACCATTATAGATGAAAATAAAATAAAAATATCACATGTAAAATTTCCGGAGGAATATAACCTTTTCATTTTATAATTACAGATTTAAAATATAAATACTTCCCAAATATTAACTATTTTTTTTCATTGAAAACAACCTTGAAAATTTTTGAACCAAAAAATCAAACCATTTCGTTTTAGTGGTGGTATGAAATTTTATTCATATAGAATAATATATAAGAATGAATTCCTTTCATACTTTTGTAAAAATTCAAAAAGTACCACCTTCAAAAAATGAAAAAATTAATTTAAAAAAAATTAAAACATTAAAAAATGGGTAAAAATAATTTAATTATTAGTTTTATAATATTAAAAACCTTCATTAAAACATTTTTAGAAAACATTGATATGGAAGAAAAATTATTTTCTACTAAAGAGAGAAACTAAGTCAATTTTCCTTAAAAATATTATTTTAGTATATTGAGTACTTAAATAGAGGAAAATGAATGGAAAATATATAATTTCAAGAAATAACCAGAGGAGATGAAATTTCATGAGTTTCTTTATATGTAGATCATAATAATTCATTATATGAAACATTATCATAAATAATCTTGATAAAAAAATGAGATTATAACATAAAACCCTTACCTATATTATAACATTTAAATTATTATCCCCATGAAATAGAGGACCTTATATTTATATATGAATCCCAATAACATTCATAATAATAATTATTAAATTAATTCATTGGTAGAATATAAACCACATAAAATAAAAAAGTGGTGAATATTTCATGTGTCTCATAGAAAAAAAAGTGAGATAAAATTTTCCAACCTCAAGTATTACTTTATTCATATGCATTCAAACCTCCTATAATATATATATATATATATTATACATGTAATATAAAATCATATTCATATATATTATACCATATACGATTTACTTATAACCATTTATCACCCATTTATTTAGAATTATTTATTAAAATTATAGCGCCCCAATCCTTTTTACACATATTATTACATGATTTTAAGAACAATTGATCATAAAATAAAACCAAGGATCTTAAATTCTAATATCATTGGAAGACTGGGTACATAATTAACCACCATGAAACCAAAATAATAAAGCTTTTATCTAATATTCATAATAATCCCTTAACTCCCTTTGATCACTTATATCGACATAGGATAACCTAGGGAATATATAAATATTATGGATGAGCTAAAAATACTAGTAAGGGAATAATCATAGGAATAAATATAGAAAATGGGTTAGTAAACATAAAATAATTACATAAAATTCATGGATCATGAATAAAATAAGGAATAATAACATCTATTATATGGAAACATATAAACTTTACATAATTGGAGTGTAGAAAGAATATATAACATGACATAAACTTGAGTCAAGGAGAGCTGCCAAGACATGGTCGACAAAGCCCCATAAAGGGACCAGGTTCACTCCTTGTCCCAACATGATATCTCATGAGGCTAAACATTACCCAATTAACTAGAGTGCTAAGTAGTTGAACCCATCATAAGATGTCTATTAATATGTGTGCCACATGAATAATCATACATAAGGAATCAAACATAAACATAATGGTTACCCATGGAAATAAATGGGTATCATAATCATTTCAAAAGGCATAACATAATGGAATATCATAATGGAATCCATGAAAGAAATGATTTAAACCATACAATCAAATTCATAAATTAAAATAGGGATAGATCATGAAAATAATGTCAAACTTAAGTGAATACATATAAAAATAGTGTTTAAGAAACATTAAAAAGAAAAAAATTTAGTGTGGTTTAAGGAAAATATTAAAGATTGCTTAAAATAGAAAAGACATAATTAGAAGTATAAAAAAATAAATAAACCCAGATATTTTTTCATTATAAAATGAATTATTTTATAAAATTAATGGTATATAAAACAATATTATGGAGAGAACCTAAACATCGGTAATAAATTAGGAAGTTTCCTTGAATTGGGTTTTCTTATAGAGCATAATTAAGAAGGAAACCTTTTTAAAAATGTATTTACCCATCAATGACAGATGATGGGATCTATATACATGATTTTGGAACATAAAAACAAGATTTAGAATAAATTCATAAAAATGAAAAAAATACATTGGTATAAAGAGGGAGAAAGCATAACCTGAAGAGAAAATAGAGGTTCAGAAAGAATCTCTTACATTATGTATGGAATATATCTGTGCTTGTACTTAATGTATTGAATAATCAAATCATATTCATTAATTTAATAATTCTATAACCTATTCTACATTTAATTTTTTTTATTGGAGTTTATTATGTTAATTTATGTTCTTTTTATGGGTTATATTGTTCAATTTCATCATTTAAGAGTGTTTGTTTCTTTAGTTTTCATTATCGATTTGCATGTATAAGAGTATATAAGTCCATGTAAAGTGGGAACGGATATCCAGAATTGAGTTTATATGTTATTAATGAAAATACATAATATTAATTGTGTATATAATTCATTTGATTATTTGGGGTGAGGATAAATCAATATATTAAACGTTACTGATAATCGTTTGGATTATTTTGCCATCTTCGTTCACATTGAACTAATTTTGTTTTATTATTTAATATTATGTGTATATGATAGTTAAAAAATATAGAAAGGTTATAAAATGAATTTTAGAATTTTTTGCAGCTATTATAATGGTTTTAATACCATCCTTTAAGTTGGTAAATGAAAATGAAAATTTGTCATCCTTGAAGGCGATAAATTAACACCTCACAAACGACATTTTCATTTTAAAAAAAATGGGAGGGGATAAGAGATTTTATGTAGATTATTCCATTAAAATAATAATTAAATTATAAATATGATATTTGAGTTATCATGACATTGTGATTAGTGGAGGTGAGAAAATAATAAGAAAATAAAAGAACATGAAAAGAAATTAAAAGAAAATGAAAAAGGATTTTTATCTCTTAAATTTCCCCTCCTTGAAAACCTCCTATGGGAAATGGGTTTGGACTTTTGATGAGGTAAAAGAATATATATCATGGGGTAGAGTTTGTGGAATAGTATTTTATAGAACACGGAAAAGGATCAAATATTGACAGGAATGAGGATAAGAGGTGTTGTGGGGTGGGTTTTTAGCAAAGGAGAGACGTGTTTTCTCATTATTTTATTCCATAGTTTATCATTTTGGATAATGAATATGAAAATAATGACCACTATCACTAAATATATTAAAATAATTAAATTATTTTGAGATTATGGTGCTTCCATCAATGGGAACTCAAGGAATAGTGTATTTAACTTATAATGTATATATACTGTAAATTGTCTTATTTCACTATTCCAAAAAATTCAACCATTTTATAACAATTCCAAAAATTAAACCTAACCATTTTTCAATCTGTATAATTTCAAAATGAAATACATTTTTTAATATAATTTTCTAAATTTGAGAAATTTAAATTTTAATTTGAAAGAAACATTTATTCGAAAAATACAGATTTTGAAATTATAAATAATTTTATGAAAATTTAAAAAATTAAATAACATCTCTTAAAATTAGCTTATAATCTTAAAAAAATATTAATACATTTTTCAAAAATAAATTTTCTTTTAAATTATTAAATTAATCATTAAATTTTTAATAAATATTTATAACTTACAAAAATATCACTACATAATTTATCATTTTTTAAAAAATTATTTACTTATGCCATCAAATAAATACATCATATTTTCATTCAAAAGATACTTAAGTTTTATTTACACTTTCATAGGTGATATTTCCATTCTATTAGCCACATTACTATTCCTAAGGGTCATATTACAATTTCAAAATTCAAGTTACTATTTCATCGGTATAGGTTCCTTAACTTCTAGTAATACCTCTTATTTCATTCATTCATCATTTATAATGTTTTTATCATGTCCTCTATGTGATTTTATGTGATTCATACTACAATACATAATTATAATAAATGAATTTTATTTATGGAATTCAGGGTCATTACATTATTCCCCCATTATGAAATTTTGTTTTACATACTAAGTTGAAAATAGGTGAGGGTACTTATCCTTCATCACATCCTCTGATTCCCATGTTACATCTTCGTACTTATGGTTCTGCTAAAGTACATTCACCTGGTTAGTAGTCTTGTTATATAGAACATTATCACCAAAATTCAAGATCATCACTAGATTCATTTCATAAGAAAGATCATCTTCCAACTGTACCACCCCTAAATTTAGTACAAGTGATGGATTTGGAAAGTATTTCCTCAAGAGGGATACGTGGAATACACTAGGTGATTGAGGAATTATGGGTGGAAGTTCTAGTAAATAGGCCACAATTATGACTTGATAAATGGTCTTGAAGGGGCTTATGTACCTAGGACTCATATTTACTTTAATTCCAAATCTCATGGTCCTCTTCTATGGAGATATACTGACGAATACCATGTATCCAACCTTAAACTCTAGGTCCCATCAGTGATTGTTTGGATAGCTATTCTGTTGTCATTAGGCTGCCTTGATATGCTACGAAATGGTTTTCAAATTTTCTACCATTTTTTTGACCTTATCAGGTCTTAGTATCTTATGTTCACTGACATCATCCCAGTATTCTATTGTTCTGCATATTTTCCTATAAAGGGCTTCTTATATTGCCATTTGGATGCTCGAGTGGAGACTATTATTGTAGGAGAACTTGGCCAAAGGTATATGTTGGTTCCATCCTTCTTTTAAGTCTATAGAACATGATCTCAAAATGACATCTATTGTCTAAATATTCTATCTAGATTTTCCATCTGTTTGAAAATGATAAGCCATACTGATGTTATGATCATTGTTTAGAGAATGATGGATACTTTTCAAGGACTTTGAGGCGAATCTCGGATCTCAATTGGATACAATCGATAGTGGTACTCCATGAATATTTACTATTTATCTAATGTATATCTGTGAATTGTTATCAATTTAAAGCTCCTATTAGATTAAAATATAGTGAGATATATTTTTAAGATGATCCAAAATAACCCATATCGAATTTTTTCCTTTGGATGTCTTTGGAAGTCCTGTGATAATGTCCACAATGATTTTTTCCACTTATATGTTGTTATGGGTATTGGATGCAATATACATTTATAATTTTTCCTTCTAGTCTTCACTTGTTGACATACCAGGCACTTTGACTTATATTTAGTGATTTACTTTTACATATGGTCCCACCAATAGTGATCTCAGAGATCATGATACATCATTGTGCTCCCTAGGTGAATATAGAAGGTTGAGCTATGTGCATCACTCAGAATCTATTCCTTCATATCTGTATTGAATGGTACACATATTCATGACTCAAATATCATGAATCCTTCTTCATAAATTTTTAAATTTTAGGATTTTGCTTTTCTCATAGATTCCACCTTCTTACGAATTTATTCATCACTTCATTGATCATCCATTATTTTCTCCATAATGGATGGTTGATAAATCATTTGTGAAAGAATTGAGGATTTTCCATCCTCAATGATTCCCATATCTATATTTTGAAGTTCTAATAAGACTGGATCCTTATCATTTCTCATTATTGAAAAAGATGCAGGATCCTTTATACTTAGAGAATCTATTACATTATTTTCCTTACTAGGATGGTAGTCGATTGAGAATTCATAATTCTTTATGAGGACTAACCATCTTCACTAGTGAAAATTAATCTTATTCTATGTGAATATATATTTTATGCTCTTATGATCTGTATATATATCACACTTCTCCCCATAATGATATTGATGCCATATTTTCAAAACAAAGATCACAGTCTCCAACTCAAGATGATGCGTGGGATAGTTTCTCTCATTAATTTTCAACTACCTTGAGGCATAGTCTACGAATTTATCATTTTTAATCAATACAAGGCCTAATCCCTTCCTTAAAGAATAAATTTACAACACAAATAGTTTCCACTTGTTGGAAGAGAAAGTACTGGTGTAGTTATAAGCCTCATTTTAAACTCTTTGAAGTAGTCATCACATTCACTAGTCTAGACATATTTCACTACAATATGAGGAATCATGGTTATTGGGTTTTAAAATAAGGATAAATTCTTCACAAATCATCGGTAATACTTAGCTATACCAAGAAAACTATGGATCTTCAAAATAGATGTTGTTATGAGATAGTATTCAATTACCATTGTCTTGGATGGGTTTAAATATATTCCATTTCTAGTGATAACATTCCGCAATAATGATAATTTCTCAATCTAAGACTCACATTTGTTTAAATTTTCATATAATTTCTCCTTTCCCCTTGTTTTTAGCATAGTATTCAAATGTACCTCATGTTCCTCATTATTCTTGGAGTGTATCATAATATCATCAAAAATACTACCACAAATTTGTCAAGGTAGTCTCTAAAGACTCTATTAATTATGTCAAAGAAAATTTCTATTGCATTAGTGACTGCGAAGGGAATCACTAAGAACTCAAAGAGATCATACCAATTTTTAAAGGTAGTATTGGTATATATTCCTTCTTCACATTTAATTGGTGATATCCCTACCAAAGGTCCACCTTAGAGAAATAACTAGCCCCATATATCTAATCAAACAAGTCGTCTATTTGTGCCAGTGGTACATGTTCTTTATCATGATTTTGTTAAGATCCTTATAATCAACAAATAGTTTCATTGATTTATCCATATTCATGATGAAGAGAATCTGCGCACCCTATAGTGAAGCACTTAGGTCATATAAAACTGTTTTCAAGATTCTCCTATAATGACTTCTTTTGTTCTTAGAGATTAACAGTGGCCATTCTATAAGGTGTCTTTGATATAGGTAGATATCCATGAATAAGTTCAATTGGGAACTAAACCTCTTGATTAGGAGGAAGTTAGGATATTATTTTGGGAATACATAGTGTAATCCCTCATGATGGGAATGTCTTTGAGCTTGACTCTCTCCTTTTATCAATCATTTGAGATAGATATTATTTCTCATAAGGAAATAATATCCACACTTGGGATGATGATTCTAGAAAAGAATCATCTTAATCCTTACACTTGTATATATTTTGAGTATTCCTTGGGATATGAAGAGTGATCTACCTCTCCCAAAAGTAAATTTTTTGTTTGTATAAAGATAGCCAACCCATGAAAATATAGAATAAAAATCCACCAAAGGAAGTAAGAAAATAATTCATGGGAGTTTTACTCCATAGACAATAATAGTGGAGGATTTATAAAATTTGTATGTTATAATTTCTCCCTTTTATATTCTCATAGATAACTCATCCTCCATATTTTGAGCTGGTGTTTGAATTGCTTTACTAAACTTGTATGATATTAATGAATGAATAGAACCAGAATCATATAGTATGTTTTATATTATTGAATGAATAACTAGAATACCTATCACCACATCATTTTCAGGCTCCACCTTATCATTTGTGATAGAATATTCACTCCCTTAATACTTTGGAGGTTATGTTTATTGATTTCATACAATAACCCTTGGCTTAGGGAAATAGATCACATAATTACCAGGTTCCTTGATGTTGAAACACTACACTATAAGCTAAGTTTTTATCTGAACCTTCCTTTATTATTCCAAATTAGTGGTATTCTTCATATCCCTTCAACACTAATTAACCATATTCCCTTCTTTTCCATATTTGAAGCATATTTTGGTTCCCTTTAAGTAGTTTACATGATGCTTCATCCTGCATTTTTGACTTGTTTTATATTGGGTCTTCTTTCTATAATGGTATTCATCTATTGATATACCAATATTAAACACAATTTTCCACTTTTTTAATCAGTCCCATGAGACCACTTAGAGTCTCTAATCTCTATTTCTACCTTAAGGTCACAATGAATAATATCATCATAACTGTTAAAGTCTCAAATTTCTATTGGATTTATTAGAATCATATTTAGTCTTCTAAATAATATATCCACCTTTATTTTCATGTTCATTACAAAGTTGTAGGTTTATCTTGAAAGCATTATAAATTTTACTTCATATTCCCCGATATAATCATATTCTTTTTTCTTCAGTATGAGCAACTCCATTTCCATCATAAGATGTAGGGTTTAGGAAAAATATTTATTAGAAAATATTTTATAGAAATATTTTCATAACATGGAATCAATTTCATCTTTGGACTTAGTTTTCTTGATCAGTGTCCACCACTAACCAGTTTCCCCATCAAAACGGCAGACCTCTAGTACATCTTTCCCTTCTTCTGAGCATTGGAGGATTGAGAGTATCTTATTAATAGAGTTAATCCAATTTTCTATGAGGATGGGATCCAAAAATACACTAAATATGGGAGGTATTTTCCACATAAAGGATTCTATGACAACTTTATCCCTTTTAGGATAAGGGTATTCCACACAATTCAAGTTATTATTCATAAGTTAATCCAGAAGGTCATGTACTATCATGAGGTTTTGATAAACCATTCCAATAATATTTGGCATATCATTGGGGAAATCTCCACATTACCCATAACATTAATTATTGGAACATGTTCTTATATTTCTATTCATTAATGAAGAAAAAAATTACAATTATGGGGCTTGAATACTTATCTAATAATCATAAAAGAAATGGAACATAGAAAGATAAACTTGTAAATAAAAAACTACATCATCTCATGTGAATCCCTAGGTTTAAATATAAGTTATCCATGGGGATATAATTGTCTCTATGATTCTTATAAAATTTTATATTCATAATCTCTAAAAATAACTAGACCTTTATCTGATACCAACTATAGTGACCCAATCCTTTTATAATAATTATTACATGATTTTAAGCATAACTCACCATCAAATACAACTAGGGATCATAAAGTTTAATATATTTAAAATGTTAGGTTTATAATTAGACTTCATGAAAAAAAAATAAAAAAAATTTATTTAATCTTCATTATGATATCCAAACTTTCTTTGAGCCCTTATATATTTTTCGGATAACCTAGGGAATACACAAACATTAGGGATTATCTAAAAAGCTGGTAAAGAAATAAGAATATGAATAAACATAGCACATGGGTCAGAAGACATAACATGATAACATAAAAGGAATGGGACCTGAATAAAATAAGGAATAAAAATATGTATAACATGGGAACATATAAATCATGAAATAACAGGAATGTGGGAATAGTATATAACATGACATAAACATTAGTCAAGTATAGATACCAAGACATGGTGGAGAATGACCCATAAAATAATCCGGTTCACCCCTCACTCAACATAAAATCCATGAGACTAAACAATACTAAATGTATTGGATTTCTATCTGGGTTCACCCATCAAAAAAATTTCGAAACAATTTATGCCACATGAATAATCATAAATAAGTAATCAAACATAAACATAGGGGTTACCCATGGAAAGAATTGGGTATCATAATCAGGTCAAAAGGAATAAAATAAAGGAATATCATAATGGTGTCCATGAAAGACTGGATTAAAATCATACATGAACATTAATATGGTAAAATATATATGTATCCAGATAAGTTATTTAAGACTGATGTTAATATATGTAAAATTTATTTTTAAGAAATAATAAAAATTAAAAAAATTGCACAGTTTAAGAAAATTATTAAAGATTATTTAAATTGGACAAGGATTAATTGGTTGTATAAAACAAGAAATGATTGAAGATTTTTTTAACAAGATTTAATGAGTTATTTCAGAAAAATAATGTTTTCTTAAATCATATTATGTAAAGCAATTGAAAATGGGTGATAAATTGGGAAGTTCCCTTGAATCGGTTTTGCTTATTGGGAAAAAAGTGATAAGGGAACCTTTATAAAACATACATTTCCCTATTTAATAAGAATGATTTGATCTGGATTCATGAATTTAGAACATAGAAACATAATTTATAAGAATTCAATAATAATAAAAAATAATTACATTGGGGTCAAAAGGGAGAAAGTTTAACCCGAAGGAAAAAATGGAGGTTCAGAAAGAATCCCTTAGATTATGTCTAAAACGATTCTATACTTGTAGTTAATGTCCAAAATAATTAAATTAGATTCACTAATTAGTAATTAATTTACCTATTATACATTTAATTTATGTATAAGTGTTTATGAAGTTAATTTATGTCCTTTTTATGGGTTTTAGTGTTCAATTTCATCATTCAAGATTGTGTGTTATCTTGGTTTTCACGATCAGTTCGCTTGTATAAGTGTATGGAAGTTCATGAAAAATGGGAATATATATATAGAATTTAAGTTATATTTTATTAAAGAATATCTAAAATATTAAATGGTTATATAATTTATTTTCTTATTTATGGTGAGGATGAATCATTAGATAACACATTAGTGATAATCATGTAGATTATTTTGGGTGTTTTCCACTCACAGAGAACTTGTTTATTATTCTTTAATATCATGTGTATATATTAGTTATAGAACATAAAAAATGTTATAAAATTAATTTTAAAATATTTTTGAACCATAAATTTTTTTAAGACCATCCTTGATGGTGGTAAAGAAAAATTAAAATTTTTCATCCTTAAAGACGATAAACTAAAACCACATGGATGACGTTTTCATTTTTACAAAAAGAGGGAGAGAAGAAAAGATTTGTTGAAGGATATTCCATTAACATAATAAAATTATAGTATATATAATATAATATATTTATCATTCCACCAGGATGAGGGTATCTAAGGAGATAATAAAAAAAATAACATCAAAAGAACTTAAATGAAAAGGAAAGAAGATTTTTTCCTATTAAATTTCTCCTCCTTGAGAACCTCCTTAGGGGGAAGGTTTTGGTCTTTTGATCAGGCCAAAGGATCCTATAAATGGGGTAAAGGATTTGGAATAGTATTGGTAATAACATGGACAAGGCTATAATTTTTAGAGGAGCGACGAGAATAGGTGGTGAGGCATGGTTTTTATAGTAGAGGAGAGGGGTGTTTTCTCATTATATTATTCATTATTTTATTAATTTGGATGAAGAATATTAATATTTTGAGCATTATCACTAAATATATTTAAATAATAAAGGATAGTTTGAGATTATAGTTCTTACATCTGTGATTACACAAGGAATAGTGATTTTAACTTATAATGTATACTTATCGTAAATTATTGTATTTCACTATTTACCAAAAATTCAACCATTTTAGAAAAATCCTAAAAATGTACCCTGGCCATTTTTAAAAATTTATAATTTAAAAATGGACTACATTTTATGACAATAATTTTCTAAATATGGAAATTAAATTTTTAATTAAAATCATTATTTATTCAAAAAATACCAATTTTGAATTTATACCTGAATTTATGACATTTGAAAAATTAATTAAGGTCTAATAAAATTTTATTATAATAATAATACCAAAAAATATTAATACATTTTTTGAAAATAAATTTTCTTATAAATTATTAAATTAATCATTAAATTGTAATTAAATATTTAGGACTTAAAAACTACCAAAACATAATTATTCATTTTTAAAACATTTATTTCCTTTTTCCATAAAATAAGAACATCATATTTTCATTCATAATATTCCTATATTTTATATATACATTCATATGTGAGGTTACTATTCTATGGGTCAAATTACTATTTTTAAAGGTCATATTGCTATTCCAAAGGTCAAGTTACTATTTTATCAATATAGGTTTTTTAACTTATAAAAATACGTATTATTTAATTAATTATTCATTTATAAATTTTTTTATTATGTTATATATGTGATATTATGTGATTTATACTATGATAAATACGTAAAATAAGGTAATTTATATTTATATAATTTAGGGTCATTATAAAAATCACTACTCTGGGTGATATCTGCTTTATTTTTCATGTATGTTTTTGGTTTTGTAGTTTTGGATCTTATATATTGATAATGGTTCCATAATATACATAATTATAATCAATATATATATATATTTATTTATATATCATATATATTAATTATATAAATATATTGATTCATCTATAAAATTTATAGATGAAAAATTGATTTATAATGTTCATGGAGATGGTAGGCCATTCATATGCGTGAACGTTGTTCTAACTTTTCAAAAGATGAAACAAAAGAGGGTCAAATGATAATTCTCCCTTCAAGAATATATATTACATCATATAAATCATCTATATTAATTAAATATATCCTTATTATCATCCAACTAAAATAGAAATAAAAAAATCACATCGATTTATGGAGGTGGTAGTATGCATGTATGCACGAGCGACATTATTGTATTCCAATAGATTTCAAGGTAATACGGTAGATGTTATGTTATAATTATATAATAATTAATATGTTATAAGTATCATATAGAAACATTAAATCCTTAATAATAACTATCCATGAAATATGGTAGGGGAAATGAAGTGTATCACTACGTGTAGAGGGTAAGTTTTACGTATGCATGGGCAATACATCCACTTTCCATTTGATGGGAAATAGGGTGAGTAATTTTGATTTAATAATCATTATAAAATTTCAGTATATTTAAGGAAACTAATTTATTATTTTATTATAAATACCATATATTTATATTTGGTAATTAAGAACTAAAAAATAAATTATCAGTTAAGGATATTACCTCTTCTTTGAAAGAACATGTTTGGATATCCCCTTAAGGATCCTAGGGTTTATATTTTGGGAAGACCAAAACCTCAAGGATGTGCATAAGGATGTTTAGAAGGGATTTTTTCAAGGAATGGAAAATATAGAAGGCTTAAAAGTTGTGAATAAGTGAGGAGGTTATGGTCCCTTCTATAATTAAGGCATGAGGCACTTTTGGAATTTTTAAAAGATTAAAATATAAAAAATAATTCTCAAGAAAAATTATTTAAAATTGAATTTAAATAAAAATTTTTAAATAATAAAAATAAAGTCATCCAATTAAATTTATTCCTGTTTTCATGTGATTTTAAACCTTATCTCTTTCATTAATACCATTCTAAATTATTTTTTACTTTAACCATGGAAACACCTACTTTAACCATAAAAGGTTAAGAATGAAACCATAAATATAAAAGTGACTTATTAAAATAACATCGAGGTTGTTTTCACCTATATTTCACTCACTTGGTTAAATACGTGGTTTTTTTGAATTTTAAAACATTTAGTAAAATATTATTTATTATAAAACATCATTAATATTGATTAAGACACTATCCATTTAATTTGGAAAAAAATACACCAAGATAAAGATAAAATTTGAGCCAAATCCTTTTATACATAAATAATTTGTTTTAATTATAATAAAAATATTTCAACCTTATAACTCATTCAAATTATCTTACATTTAATATTTTTAAAATAATTTATTTGTTTATTAATTTATTAAATACTAAATCTTTGTTGTATACGAATTTGAGGTAATTATATAATCACTAGAAATTAAAAATAAGTATCATTCATAAATATAATTTCATTATTCACAAAATATAAATTATCATTCATTCAAAAAATTCTTTTTCCTCTATGTGGACACATAATATATATTTAAAACTTATAGACTCACATTTCGTTGCCTTATTTTTTATAAGAACTATAAAGGTCATTTTTTTTGTAAAAGTATCCCTTAAAAAATAAATTTCAAGACTATGGTGATAATGGAAAAATTAATTTCATTGAATAATAATTAAGATTAAAAATTATGGCCTTATCACTTAGTTTTAACCTAGACTATTCTGATTTACTGATTATTGAGGTGACAACTTTTACCATGGTTACTATTCTTAATTTTTAAAATATAAAATAAATATATTTAAAAAAAATGATCTTAATTTCAAATATCGAACCCATTTTAAAAAATTAAATACTTATAATTTGAAGAAATTAATTTTAAAACAATAGTGCCAAATTCAATGAAAACCATTTTTATATTAATACACATTTAAGCATAAAACATGGTTTATTCTTATCTCATGATAAAAAAATATCAAATGAATTTCATTTAATTTAGTTTAATATATAATATATAAATTTCATTAAAATAATTCACAAATACTGATTAATTAAATTTATTAATATAAAAATATATTGTGTGCAAAAAAATGTTTTTTAGAAAAACATCCATTTTATTTTCAAATGATTATTTTATTTCTAATTAGTTTATAAACAATTAATTATATTTATACATATGTAACTATAAATTTTTAATATTTATTTTAGTCATAAAAATGTCTCACAATCCAATGGTTAGGAGATAACTATCACATAATAATATTTTAATAGTATATCGGAGTCTGTTTAAACTCAGAGTTGCGTATATCATAAGTTACAAATAATTTTTCATTTGAATGAAAAATATTCTAAAATATCAATATTTAGAAAAAAAAATCCAATATTTCTTAAGGAAATTATCTCAAAAATATAAACGACCATCATTTTCAATATCTTCCTTGAAAATATTTTCATCAATCTCCCATGATGTCAATAAATATATTCTTCACATTCCTCATGTAAACCACTTTTCAACTAGTTTTCATTTTTATATTCTAAACCACACACATTAAACCCCTCTCTCACGTTTCAAAAAGATTCTCTATATATCTACATGTCCTTACAAAAAAACTCATATTCACACATATTTATTTTATAAAAAATTTTGTTAGAATTTTTTCATCAATTATACTAAAAATATTTTTTAAAAATAAATAATATAATATTGGGGTTTATATTGGATAAAATATTGCATAAAAAATTTAAATAAATATAGTGAATTTTTTATTCCATCCTCTGCATACCTTTCTTAGGATCCCTTTTTGTTTATAATAAAAACACATATTCTATTTTACAAACAGTTTAATTGAGATATTTTTTGTAAAATAAAAAAGGTATTTAAAATATCAAAATTCATTATTACCAAAATATAGAGGTATTAAAGTGATTATTTAATCTAAATGAAAAAAATTACCAAATAAAATTCATACCGGAAAAAATACATTGAACATACTGATGAATAATATAAAACTAAATAGTTTATTAGTTGTTACAAAAATAAATCTTGTGGGCACTCTCAAATTCACTAACTGGATTTCAATCCACTACTATCCAAATATAAAATATATTAAAATATAATCTCCAGTATTAAGGGATATAAGGTTTTTAGTGGGAACATCCTGGAAAAAAATCACTTAGCCCACATTTTCCCCAAAATTGCATGTAATTTTACAAATTTGAATCATATTCTAAAATCTCTCAGGGATATAATAGATAACATTATAGTAAAAAAACTAAAAATTATTTCCTTCATTCAAAATTTATCATTTATCTATGAGGTATTTTTGAATCCCTTGATTTTTTGGGTATTAGATTTAATTTCAAATTGGGATAAATATCTATATATATTATTTTTAATCCTATAAAAATTACTGATATGATCTTACCCAATGAATCATGCTACTAATATATTAATTAATCATATAATAGTAAATAATAATTTTTGTGATTTTATCTTTATCCCTATAAGTAATAAGCTCATTTATATGAGTTTATTAATATATGTTATACTTTTACTATGTCCTTTATTACCTTTACTTTTTTAGTTTATTAAAAATAACATAGAGAATATTTATAAATTACGAACCATGGTTACTTTGATCATTGTTTGAAAAATTTCTGGGAATAAATGATTTTCTTTCTACTATATTAAATTTTTATACTAGTTGATGGAAACCAGCTATATATTGGTAGAAGACACAACTGTTCACATTGGTTTGAAAAAAAACAAGTATATACGATAAAAACAAGAATTATAATTTATTGTTTGGATTAAATAAGGTGCTTGGGATTTCTTTTCCTAAAACTTATTGGATTTTTTTGTTTGGTTACTATTGTAAATATTATTTTATTATATTAATATTTTACTAAGAAATTTTCACATATTTTCTACCCATGTTCAAAAAAATATATCAAATTTGTTTACTTATTTTATATAATATATTTTCTACTTTATTTTACATTATAAAAACCTAATTTTTGATATACAACTTCTAAACATCAAAGTCAGTCTTTCAAAATAATGGTTTTTTACACAAATTAATTTTTGAGTGATTTTAATTTTCAAACATTAAATATTTAAATAACCTCTGTTGGTGTTTCCATGTAGTAATAACACATTGTATCATAGTTTATTTTTTAAATTTTATTCCAACTCTTACAAGTTGTATAGAAATTATCTATAACAAAAATTCATCCTACCAGATTTAAGGATATCGAAAACTATTTGAGCCCTCCATTTTAAAAAATAAAGAACAATAATTATTATAAATAATGAACTGATACATTAAAAATAAATATAGGATTAATGTAGTTTTTTATAGCGTAGATTGAATATAAAATATAAAAAATTATAGAATGTGGAAATATGTGGAGCCTGATTTATTAAATCCCATAATTTACATTGAGGCCAAAATTACATCATCCAGCCTCAACACTTAGGAAATGGGGTGTTTGAAGGTGAATAACTCCAAATTCTATATAAATATAGGCCCTTTAATTTCTATAAAAGAGAACATCAGATATATATAGTCTTTTCATAATAAATTTAATTTGGAGTAAACGAGAAACATTGAGTTAGATTTTTCAGTTTTACACAAGGTTCATGTGAAGTCAAAGAATAAATTTAATGAATTATGTATATAAAGAGGTGGATTTAAAATTTTCCCATTCATATGGATATATAAGTGTTGAAAATTTATTTCATGTTTAAATTTGTTTCAATTTGGATATTTTTTTCATGTTCTTTATCATCCAATTAAATGTATTATTTGTTATAAGATTCTTTTTGTTTTATTGTATAGAAAATCCTTCAATTTATCCATTTAAATAGTGAAATTGTATCTATTACCCATAGAAATGGGTAATTATTCTAAAACTACATTAATCACCATGTTTGATTTTCTTTCCCTTTTAATTTTTTTTTCTCTAATTTCTAAAACATTTGATACCTTCCCAAATGAATATGTTTAGTATTATGAGTTGAATTGAAAATTAATAAAATATTTTACACATATAAAATTAAAATAATGTATATAATAAGATATAATCATGAAAAAATTATATGTAATATTAAATAATATCTAATTTATTAGCATCTATATGTTAAAAATAATGAAGACTAAATTAGTTGTGATTTTTGTTGACTATCAGTGTTTCAACTTGCAACAAGGTGATTTAGGGGCTTGGGTGTACCCATGATTAACAAATATCATCAACAAAAAAATAATCATTGAAAAAATAAATTAATAAATGATCATATTGTTTAAAAGGAAAAAATAATAATTCTAGGAAAGTGGGAAGAAAGTATACCACTATTGAAAATACCAAATAGATTAAAAAACTGAAATCCAATTATCTCATGATTAATATCATACAATATGACCTCCAATTAAATAAAAATGAGGATAATGACCATAAAAATCTGAAAAATGTGGTTTCATTCATATTAATGATAATTATACCATTTAACGTTCCAAATAAAGTGACATACAGTTGAGGAAAAATGAGTTTCCTCAAATCTCGAGGAAAACAGTTAGAATGTTTCAAAGATGGAGAATAAGAAATAATTAATTCAAATAAAGTTATAAAAATGTAATAAATGATATATCTAAATAGAAGGATGATTAGAATGAATACTCAAATGTAATAACTTTTTAAGATATATGGAAAATTTATTCTTTATTCATTTGGAATTACCCTTGGATGTGATCTCTCATTTTCATATTTATCTATTTTTTTCTTTTAAAGTAATTAATTTTAAAAAATCAAAGATAAAATTTTTTGGTTGAAAGTTTTACTTTATATTTTTTATTTCCATAGTTTTGAAAAATGAAAACACCTTCTTGAAATTATATTTTACTAGCGTTATACATCCCAATTATTTTAGAATGTTTTTTTAGAAAACATAGTTTTCCACAGAATGATAGAATTATTCTAATACAAAATTAATATAATAATTTTATTATTAATTATGATTAATTATACAAACTCTATGTATTTTAAATAATACTAAATATTTTTCAAACCAGTGGTTAGATAAGTGATTATTTCTTTCAGAACAACTAATGTCATAAAAATTAGATTGATAATAGTACTAATACATTAAAATAAACCTTGTTCAATTCATCGGATTATAAAACATTAGTATATTCTATTAGACTATCCAAAGTTTATAATCAGAGAAACTATAATTGTTTTTATAGGATGGAATTATTTATACCATGGTATTAGGGGTACCAAAAAACAACATCAGAAAATATTGTACAATTCATGCTTAGCTTTCAAGATCAATATCCATATCATTATGAGCTGTCAAAGTGAATGTATTCTATGTTTATTGAAATAAATTCAGAAATATAACCATTGATGTTTTTTCTATAAATAATAGGTCATTTTAAGAGCTATGAGATGATGCATTCCGAACTCAATTTGTCAGAAATGTCTCTCGTTCTAAACATCTTATTCTTTTGATTTATAATATTTTAGAGACATTTAGTTAAAGTAATACATGTGATGATTGTAAATTCTATATAACATTTTTATTTTGTATTCAAGATGCCTGATCATGGTTAGATATAGGGATTTGGGGGTTAGAAAGATAGGAGAATCTAATCCATCATATCGAGGGATTCCGTGGTTAAGAAGGAAGAGCTGACAATGATCATCATATAGAGGTATTTCTTGTTAATGAACAATATAAATGATATTGATTTATCAGATGATGTATTTCTATGGGATTGGAAGATAGATTTACTACGATCATTATATCAAGTGCTTTCCTCATAATGAAAGATATACCATTAAAGTAGGAATCAATATTGTGGATATTTGATGTTAGTATTTATGAATTCTATAACTCTTTAGGGTAATGATAATAATTTCCTTTTATAAATCTTGTCAATCATTCATACTCTTATAAAATTTTATTTTACTTGTTTCTAAAAGTGTAATTTTCCATTTTTCATTTACATTAGAAATATAGTGTTTACCTATATTTCTAAAAATTATTTTATTGGAAAATATATGAGACTTATAACAATTGTGATTTATCAAATGATTTCCAGATCTGAATTAATCACTTTGATCACTAGAAAAATTATGTGTCTAATTTTTTTTTTACTAATGTGGTTTTTGGTTTTGTCTTAGTTTAAATTTTTAAACAAAAATTAACCCCCTCTATTATCCAACATAAACTTTTACGATCTAACAATTTTTTTAGATTCTCTAAATGATCACCCATGATCATTATAAATAGGTATCAAAGAGTGGTAATTTTTCATTTTTAACTCTGGCTACAAAAATTTTAAAAAACTAAAGACTTCAAAATTCATTTCTAGAAAATATACCAAAGTATATCAATCGAAATCATCAACTACTATATATATATCTATTATTTTCCTCTAACACATCCAATTTTTTTAGGAAAAAATAAATCCATTCTCACTAACTATAAATCATCATAAGTTGAGAAATAAATAATATACATAAATCTTGGATTATGTTTCATACCATATTGACAAGGATCATAGACTTTGCAAGAATCACTCCTATGTTCAAGTGGATCCTTAAGTAGTCTCTTTGTGTAAAAAAAGATAAAGTTATATGATTACAGTTGCCTAATATTCTATTCTATAACAAAGATTTATCTTTCATTACACTAAGGAATGGTAGGTATTTTCTACTAAGGTCTTCTATGTTTAATGTGCAAACATCCTTATACTGACCAGAATATGTAATAGTCACATATTTAAATAATTGATAAATACATTTATCATTCTTGATGTAAAAAAGATAACCCTCATAACATAATTGACTTATGCTAATAAGGTTGTTATTATGCCCTTTAATAAATAAGACATTTGAAATTAAACATTTTCCAAGAAATTTTTTTTCCAATGCCAATAAACTCCCCTTGAACATTATCTTCAAAAATGACCTTCCCAAATTTTAACGTTATAATATTCTTTAAGAAATATTTTTTCCAACCATATTTATAGAAAACCACTATCCAATTACCAAATTCATTATTATTATTACAATACCTATTTTCCTAAAAACAAAAACATTAGTTATTTGGAACTAAAAAATTCTTTGGTACAATATTATCATAGATTAAAATATTACATATCCACATTTTGTCAACATTCCAATATTGATAAAATGTCATTTATATTCAAAATTATGTTTAATGAAGACCAAGAAATAAACCATTATAAAAATAAAAAAAATTCCTCACATGTCCACCACTTTGACACTCAGAAAAAAATGCAACACTTTTTGAACAAAGTAGTTATTATAGAAAACATGGTTTTTGTTACTAAAAAAAATCCAGAAATATATTTATGAGGACTAATTTTTTAAAAAATTTATCAATACATAATTTTCAGATTTAAAATTATATACAACTTTATTCAAACTATAATTTTTTTATTTTCGTTAAACAACTATATTTTTATCTACATTAATATTTGTAATCGAACTAGGTTTTACAAAAATAATTTTTAAACTAGTTTTCTCAAAAATAGATTTTCAAGATCTTTTGAATGACTATATATCTAAAAATTAGTTTTATTAAGTCATTTGGAATGATGTGATTTCTCAGTAGTAAGAGTATAAATTCTTGAATTATATTTAACAATTTTATATTGAGAAACTTCTATTTTTTTAGACACCTTACATTTTTCATTCTAATGTAATTTAGAAAACCTAGATAATTCGTCATAATATGGTAAAGTATTATCCTCTTCAGTTGAGGAATATTATATATCTGAAGAATTAGAATTATTCTCTTCATTTATATCAAGGTAGTTAGCATTTAATTTAATATTAGCATGAGATTTAGTAGTAGTTACCTTATCCAGAAGTTATTTTTTCACCTTTGGTATTTATGTATGTAACCAAATATTTCCATAACAAAAAACTTCATTGTATGAATATTTTTCATAAGAAATATATCCTCCACTTACACTGCAAGTGTTTTAATCATTAATAATATTCTTCATCTTTTGTTTGAAATAATTTTTATCATTCCTATGAGAATTCATTTCCTTATAATCCTTTCTTTTCAACTTCCGAAAACTAGGTCTGATAGGTCCTAACTTATTATATTCATAACATATTACTTTAATTGATTATTTATTATCAATTTTAACCTTATTATTATTCTTATATATGTATTGAAAATATTTTTCTCCAACAATCTTATATGACCTTATTTCACGATTGGCCAATTCATTCTCAAAATTTTATAATGAACTAGAATCTGATTCAATAACATCGTTCTTATTTTTAGAAAATTTCACCACATTCTTAATAGATTGAGGTTTAACAATATCATTAGATGTATTTTAAATGGAAACCTTCAATTTTTTATATTTAGTGAATCCATTTTCAATATACCTTTATACTACATAAGGGATCCAATAATATCATCAAGGGAAAGATTCATAATCATTCGTGTATCATCCAATCTAGTTATTATAGATTACAATTCATTAGGAATAATAATTATAATCTTACCAAATAAGAATCCATCTGTTAAATATTTCTCTTCGAGAGAATCAAAAAAATTAACAATTGGCTTGAATATTTGATGCATCTTAGATACTAAATCTCTTGGTTTAAAATCAAAATCTTGATTTTCATATCTTAGTATAGAAAATATAGTTTTAAAAACTATGGATATTCTAAAATGACTAACCTATAAATTATTTCATACACTATTGGTTACATTACATGATGAAACTTGAATATAGACACTTACCTTCAAATAATATACATGACTATTTCATAATCTACAATTAAATTGAAATTCTAATTTTTCATGATTTTTAAAAGTATTAAATTTCTTATATGGAATATTATAATATAAATTTTTAATTATAAAGTTATACCCACCAGTATTGATAAATAATTTCCTTATTCTAACACGATAGTGTCTATAACTATTCCCCATACTAGTGAAACTATTCCTGATGTTGGGATGTAGTTGTTTGAAACAACAATAGACCTTTTTTAGGAATATATGGTGATAAATGAAAAGGAAAAGTTTTTTTAGAAGAAGTTTTTGAAGAATTTAAAACTGAAAGAGTAGTCCAAGAATTGGTTAAAATTATTTTTAATAAGTATTCAAATAATATAAAAATAAACTAGGAAATTTGATAATGTTGTGTTGAAAACTATTCTAAATATTATTTCATAAATAACATATTAAATTATAATATTTAGTTTTTCGTTTAAGATCGATGTGGCATATCATGTACGTAATGAAACATATTGGTTCCTTTTAAAAACTCAAGATGGGATAACATCAATGGTGGGGAGAATTGTGATTCCCTCTAGGTAACATGTATGATTTAGTTTTATATTGGTTATCATTGGGGTTTCTCCATAGGATTTCATGAAGCATAGGTAGAAATATATATTTTAATGATATAACCAGTAGTTTTATAGTGAAAGAAACAATGTATAGGATTGATTGTGACATTGAGTGGTTGGATAAAGCATGAAATGGACAATTGTGTTATGGTTTTTGTGATGTAGATATTTTGGTGCCACTTCCATTTTTGAAATGTTTGCACCATGGAATAAGTGTAGTTGTATAATACAATTATTTTAATAAACATTACCTGATGGATGTAAAGGTGGAGAAATTGAGTATTTTGAGGTTGAGTTTGATGGAAAAATCTTTTTATAGATTGTTTCAAATGGTGCACGAGCTGAGGCATATCCATGATCAATACTACAAGGAAATTAAAAAAATAATTATAAGAAGAAGAAGATAATGATGATGAAACATTCGAAGAAACTAAGAAAGCCAAAAGCTCATCAGAATCATCTTCCTCATCCACATCTATTTCAACCCATTTTAATAAAAACATTTATATATATGTTTCTATATAATTTAAATCATCATCTAAAGAGGATGTAGAAGCTCAAAATTCACATACTAATGTTTCTGACAAATAAGAGATAGATGGAGAAGTTTTTTGTGGAGAATGTTTCAAAATAATATAGAGTTTAAGTGAATAAAAAGATAGTTGTTGTAAAACCTATACCATATGTTTCATAATCTACATTGGATTCATCGGACTCCTCATTCAAAATGGATTAAAAGTTTATAGGATACATTTTATAGAATCTAAAATAATTAACTGAATCAATTCCTTTTCTTCCTAAAATCAATGCAAGATATAAAAAAATCTATACTAGTATGAATGAGAAGTCACATAGTCATTGATGTTTTTGATGGAATCAGTAATTCAAATTAAGGATGAGATCAAAATGATTAAAGGTAAATATAAAGAACATATGTAAAGAATCAACCATATGGTTAGATTGTCTATGTATGATGATAGTCATTTAAAGGATCATGATGATCATATAGTTGACATTAAAAAATGTTATCTTCAATTTTATTATTTGTCTGACATGATCTGATGTATCAGAAAATGTAATTTTTTGTTGAACAATTATGAGACATTACTGACAATCAATTTGAGAAATTAAAATAATTAAGAGAAGAATTTCATATTTTGGAAGTGGATAATGCCATATTCAAGACAATCAAAGAAGATTTTTAGATGTTCAATGGGGATAATTTAAGGATCCTGTCAATCTAAAATTATTTTTTGAAGTTGAAAGTGGGAAAAATTAATTTTTTATTCAAGAAGAAGTCACATATCTTAAAGTAGATATTTGGAGGAAATAGTTCATGGTGTATAGGATATGAATGGTCGATTCCTGAATTTATAATGTCAAAAATTACCATGATTATTTAAAGAAGTTGATGGAAATTATGAATAAGTTATATAAGAATTAATAGAATTTACACATCTAAAATCATAAAGTAATTCAAATAATTTTTAATAAAAGATTTTTTTTAATGACTTTCTATCCAAATATCATTTTTCTGAATGTATTCTAATTATTTTTCAATGTATGCTGGTTACATTACATTTTGATTGACTGGTTAATGTAGAAATTGTTTTTTATATTTTTATTTATAACATTTTAGGAGATTATAATTCCTTCCTTATACCTTTTTTAAATCAAAAAGTTTAGAAATTTTGGGAGACCTTATTTAAAGGGGAAATTTTTTTCTAAAGGAAGAAATATATCTATGGGAGAAATAGTCTTATGTGGAGTAAACTATATTAGAAATACATGTTATTAAGGAGGATAATCCAAAGTAACAATACTTTAGATCATATCAAAGAGGATGAACAAAATGATGTTATTAACTCAGGGGGAGTTATAATGAAAAAATAAATTTTACAAGAGGCATATCTTTGAATATATTAAAACAAACAATGGTTTGTAACTATTTAAAATTTAATATTTTATTATTTTAATTTTTCATATTTTTTGATTTCCAAAAAGGGGGATATTTTTTAGTCGAAAGTTTTACTTTCTACATTTCCTTTCCTTAGTTTTTTAAATCATAAACAATTTCTTAAAATTTTGTATCACTAACATTATAAAATGAAAGTGTTTTAAAAAAATTTATAGAATACATTATTTTCCACCAAAGAATAGAATTCTTTTAATACAGAGTGATTATAAACTTATTATTATTCTATATGATCATTCTGATTGACTATATATTTGGTACATCAGACCAACTATTGTTCAGACCAATAGTTAGAGAAGTGATTTTTTTCTTTCAGAATGACCAAAATCACAGTCATCAGGATGATAATAGTTCCAAAACATTTGAATAACCTTTGTTTAGTTTATCATATTAAGATACAATAGTATACTCCACCATAATATTAAAATTTTATATTCTTGGAAACTAGAATAGTTTTTATCACACAGAATTATTTATAGCATTGTAATGGTGATACCAAAAAACAACATCAAAAAATGTAGTATAATTCATTCTTTATTGTCAAGATCAAGATCTAGATCATTATGAGCTATAAAAGAAAATTTTTTATGAGGTTGTTGCAACCAACTCAAAAATATGATTGTTGAAGATTTTCCTTTAAATAGGAGGTCATTTGAAGAGCTGGGTGATGATGTATTTTCAACTCAACGCATATTAAGATCACTCTTTTTAAACATATTGTTCTTAATATTTTTAATATTTTAGAGAGTTTTAGGTCTAAGGAATCCATGTGAAATTCCATATAACATTTTTCATTTCTATTTTCTTTGTCCAATCATGGTTAGATCAAGTGAATATATGGATGAGAAGATAATTAAATATGATCCATTGGATCGAGGAATTTTGGGGCTAGGAAGATAGTGGTGACGCTGATCTTTATATCAAGGTATTTATTGTCTAAGAATTATTTAACTGACACCGATCTATTGGATTGATGGATTCTAGGGGATTTTAAGATAGATACATTACGACCATTATATCAAGGTATTCTCTCATAAGTGAAGACAAAACATTACAGTAGGTATTGAAACTGTGGATATCATAAGTCAATATTTCTAACCTCCTTAACTATCAAGTTTGAAGAGTGAAAATACATTTTATAAAGAGTATAAGTCATTATTACTATTACAATGTATTTGTTTCACTATTTCTACAAGTTTAATTTACCATAGTGTATTAAAATTAAAAAGTTAGTATTTACTTATATTTCTAAAAATTGTTATATTGGACTATCTGTATGATATATAAGAACTAAGTTTTATAGGGGGTTTTTGGATCAGATTTAATGTAATGGCCCAGACCCTCATGAACCCTCCCTTTTCCAAATTCCGGCGCGACCGATTGGTGAGACCGATCGGCGGGACCGATCGGGGGGACCGATAGGTGGGCCTGATCGGCGCGACCTATCAGTGGGACCGATCAGCGCGACCGATAGGTGTCATCCAGCCTTGGCAGGATTTTCTTCTACAGCCTCCCCCGTAACCCCAATTTTAGACCTTTTTAACTTTTTGAAGCATTTCAAGGCCGTTTTAATCCCATAATTAATATCTAAAAATCAAAGAAACCTCCCTACTAAATAACAATTAATCCAGTCGTGTGTAACCACCCAACCCCATTGAAGAAACACGATTCAACTTCGAAGCTGTTCTAATTTCTTATCCCGTAACAACGAGATTTTATTTATATATCACAGAAGAAGTTCTCCCCCCCTTCTTCCATTTTGGCCGACTTCTCACTTCTCCCTAGTGCACCTGAAGTTCCTCCTTCCGGAAACTTGTGGTGCGCCTAGGTTGAAGTCTTCTACTCATCCTTGGAGTTCCCGACATCCCTCTGCTGCAAATAGTGCATCCCCTGTTCTTGGAAAGTGGAGAAAAATATTGATCCTTGATCAATCAAGTAGGGATTTTCTCCTTTGTCTCTCATTTCTGTGTATCATGCGGGGTGGTCATGCTTTTTCCTTTGTCGAAACAGATGAAATCAAACATAATGAAGATAATGAATGGACTTTAAGGAATAAGGGGGGTTGATCGATGTTTTGTTGTACTCTTTATGTTGTTATGTGTTGTAAACTGTATGGGCATACGCCTACTGAAAATCAAGGTCGTTGTTGGTCTTTCTCTATGAATTAATAAACCCTTACCCCCTGTGATGTTTAAATGGCTTGTATTTGGTTGTGAACCTTTTTCTGTGTAACTGAAATTGGTTAATTACGTATATTCGGTGAAATAAATTGGAAGCACCAGGATCAACTTCTTTTCTATGATAACCCTGGTTTAAGCCTGGGGGAATTGAAACCACGGAGTTTGTTAAATCTTTTAAATCTGAAAATACCTGCATGGGCCTGCCTTGTGTTGTTGGTAGTGGGTTGGTTGTTTTCCTTCACGAGCTGTTTGTGGGTGACCTTATGGCTTTCTTGGATGGGGTCTTAGATTGGTGGGGTGATGCAGGTGGGTATGGGATCCCCTATTATTATACTTTGATTTCATGCGATCACTCTTGTTATATAACGAATTGGGGTGGGATCTTTTGTTGTTGAGAAACCTATTTCTCCGGGATTTTAGGGACAAGGGGCTGTACCTTGGGGTTTTATTTGGTTCCAGTACTTCTAGGCATCTCCCTGATCCCTTTGTTGAGGTGTCTTTGCAATAGAACTGGGTCTGAATGCTTAAATTGTTGTTGGGTGTACTCTTTCCTTGGCTTGTGCTTATGCTTACTAGTTTCCCAAGTAGGTGCAGAAACTTATTTAAACATTATTACTGAATATGAAAACAATTATGGTACATGGGGATTTGGTTTGGTGTGAGTTGTGACTTGGCCATGGGTGTTGTTCTTTTCTCTTATGAATGAATGGTAAAGATAGTGTTCTTTAGGCTGGCTGAAGAAAAACCTAGATTGGGTGAGTTCTTGTTACCTATAAATATACTTGTATTTTTTTGTATCTCTTATTAGAGCCCCACACAGGTTGAGAACTTAGTGCCGAACACCCCCATTCCATGGGGAAGGGTGTTTTTCCCAACACTTCTATTAGTGGCTAGTTATTATCTCCTTTCTTCTCCCTTTCCCGGATATCCCAAGTATCTTTGGGCAGGCTATGATGGCCTGAAGTCCATTATTAGCCCAAGAATCATCGGGCATGGTAGTGTGGTGATTGTCTTAGGTGTGTGCGGGTAGGTTGTTTCCCAATTATCTTCGGGATAAGGCCTAGGTGTCTTCAGCGGTGGCAGTGGTTGTTCTGGCCTAGGTTTTTGTGGGAATGGTTACATAAGGTTTTTGTGGCCTAGGTGTTTGTGGGTGGGATGTGTGGTTGTGGCCTAGGTGTTTGTGGGTAGGATAGTGGTTGAGGCCCAGGTGTTTGCGGGCGGGATTTGTGGTTGTGTCCCAGGTGTGTGCGGGCAGGTGTGGCAGCGGGACTACGGTGAAAATGGCGGGATTGGTTCGATGAGTAGGATGTCTTCAATAACCAGTGGGAAAGAGATGTGGGGTGCCTAAATATCGATGTGATATTACTATACATTACTTGACTTGCGTTATTTGGGGAGTGTGCCTTAGTGAGGCTTGGGTGGTTAGCTTCCTTGATAGGTTCTTGGTTATCCCTTTTCTCACAGGGAATTAGTATGCCTCCCCACTTGTGCATGAGAGTCTTTGGTTTTTCCCTACTAAGTATACTTTTATGCTCACCCTACGTATATAAAACTGCTTTCAGGTTTCTAGGAGGACTTCGGGGACAGTATTGGACCGTACTAGCTCAGACCTTGTGGCATATCATCGCAGTTGTTGTTTTTCTTTCTTTTGGCATTTTTCATTGTATTCTCCTTATACATTGTGGATTTTACTTTTGTGATATGCATTGGGAATGGTTCTTGGATTTACTTTTACTTTATATTTTGGTGTTGTGGGATTCACTATCTTATCTCCTGATTATATTAATAGAAAAAGGGTAATTCCTTCCATTAGTGTGTTATCTCAGGCCCTTGGTGCTAGTCGCCACTCCGGGGCCTATTGATGGAGGTTTTTATGGGTCATTATCTCTTCTACAACTTAAAGAAGGAACGACCTGGCAATCTGCTGACCCTTCCCTCCTTTTGGTGAAAGTGGGTCACGACAGAATGGTATCAGAGCAGAAGGTTGAGAGATAGGATGAACTCTGGAGTTAGGCATAGTAAGGATTGTGTGGGATGGTAGGAAAATAGTGTTGGGTGACCTTGGTGCGTGAATTAGGCCAGGGAAGACCGACTAGGAAATTGGATTTTAGGGCCCCCCCGTGATCCGATGCAAGGACTCTGGACCTACACTGATTTCAGGGTAGAGACCCTAGGAAAGGTACATGCATCATAATGACTTGTGTTCTCGTTTTTATAGGTGTTTTGGGGATTCAAAACTAAAGGAATAAGTCAAATAAAATGTAAGAACAATATTCTGCACTACTTGGGCTTAGGCATTCCTTGTTTACTTTCCAGCTATGGCACTCGGGAGATGACCGTGAGCTGTATGGGTGATCGAGGCCCAAGAGGTTGACTTGGCCGATCAATAGAGGGATGATCGAGAGGAGGAGGAAAAATAGTGGTAGAAGATGCTTCGAGCCTTTCAGTGATAGACCCTCGAGAAGTACGAGGGAAGAACCTCTAACATGAAGACGGAGGGCTGGTTAGAGGAGATGGTGATAGCCTTCGGCCTGATCCGGGCTCCGACCGAGTACTGGGTTCCTTTGGCTGTCAGCCACATGCGGGGAGCAGTGCTTCACTGGTGGACGCTCTACCTGAGGGACAGGAGAGAGGCTGAGCTGGCATAGGCTGATTTCTAGAAGGAGTTATGGTCGGAATTCCTCTCTTATACGATGAATCCAGAGAAGAGGCAGGAGCTACTCTCCCTCTAGCATGGCAATATGTCAGTAAGGGAGCTGGGGATCAAGTTCAAGGATCTACACTGCTTTGCTTCGGAACTCTTTCTGGATGAGGAGTCTCAGGCAAGACATTTAGAGGAGGCGCTCTGACCCACCCTCCAGTACGCCGTTACCCACTTCACCTTGCTGACATACTTGGAGGTCCAGAAGAAAGAAGAGGTGGTGGAGAGGATGCACACATTGGGCAGTGTGTCATGAGAGGGGATTCAGCTAGGCCCGTCAAAGGGAAAGGTCATCAGCACCAGATCTCCAACATTGGGACCCTCTAGGTTCTGACCAGCAGGGAGCAGGACGCAACAGTTCCGGTTCCAGTCCCCCAGTCCTCTCCCCTTCCCTTCGGGCCTAGGACCGAGGTGCTTCGTCTGTGGGAGCCATGGACATTTCTGGAATCAGTGCCCGGACCGATTTCAGTACGGTAGTGGCGGACAGGCCCAGCATCCACCCCGGCAGCATCTTCCAGCTAGGCCCTTTCAGAAGCAGCAGTAGGGGCAGAGAGCTCCCACTCCTCTGAGGGTAGGCGTTGCAGGGGGAGGCTGAACTCAGGGCACTCCTTAGGGACCTTGACTAGGGCGTGGTCGGGTAGGCGGTCAACAGATGAGGGGCAGAGGATCTGGGCATGGACAGTTGCACGCCGCGGAGGCAACAATTCCAGCGACACCAGGGGTTGTTCGAGGGACTATAAATTTGTCCAGTACCCTTGCTTATGCCTTGTTTGATACTGGAGCTTCGCACTCCTTTGTTGCACCCGGTCTAGCTCATGCTCTGGGTCTGGATACCGAGAGAATTCCAGTGCCCCTGGTGCTGATCACACCAGTCGGAGGTCAGACTGACTTGTTATATGTTTGTAGAGGATGCAGGCTGATGATAAGGCCACATCAGTCATTCAGGGATCTACTACTGCTACAGATACAACCATACGTTGTCATCCTAGGCATCGACTGGCTATTCTCTATGTATTCCATCATCGACTGCTTCTGAGGAAGGGTTGTGTTCTCAGACTTGGGTGGCCGACGTGTTACTTTCACCAGTGAGAAGAGTGACCAGAAGAGAAGCAGGCGAGAGGAACCCCTCCTCTCCTTTTTAGCCGAGCTATCAGTAGAGTCAGTGGATGCTGAAATGGTGGAAGTGCCAGCAATCATAAGTGAGTTTAAAGACATCTTTCCTAAGGAGGTGATGACTCTACCCCCTCTATGTGATATCGAGTTTGGGATATACTTGCATCCTGGTACGCATCTTATTTCGATGGCTCCCTACCGGATGGCGCCTTCGGAGCTATGGGAGTTGTGGATTCATATCGACGATTTGATGAAGAAGGGTTCTGTTCGACCAAGTGCATCACCGTGGGGTTCTCTAGTCATGTTCGTAAAGAAGGTATATGGTGGTCTTAGGTTGTGCATAGACTACAGGAGGCTGAATCTGGTAACGATCAAGAATCACTACCCTCTTCCAAAGATATACGATCTCCTTGACCAGTTGAAAGGGGAAGGATGGTTCTTGAAGGTCGACATACGGTCTGGATATCACCAGTTGAGGGTGACGGAGGAAGACATATCGAAGACGGCCTTCAGGTGCATATTTGGACACTTCGAGTTTGTAGTCATGCCTTTCAGTGTTATGAACGCCCCGACTATGTTCATGGGGATTATGAACTCTGTCTTACAAGAGTACATGGATCATTTCGTAGTTGTGTTCAATGATGACATCCTGATCTATTCAATATTAGAGGAGGACCACACAAAGCATCTGAGGATGGTTTTAGAGGTCCTTTGACAGCACCATCTCTATGGGAAGTTGTCGAAATGCAAGTTCTAGATGCAAGAAGTAAATTTACTTGGGCACGTAATGTCCGAACATGGGGTAGCGGTGGAACCATCAAAGGTTGAAGCAGTTGTTTCTTGGGCAGAACCCAAGACCATGGAAGAGGTCCGTAGTTTCCTCGGGCCGGCTGCTTACTATCGGAGGTTCGTACCCAACATCCCCTGAGTTGCAGCACCTTTGACATCCCTAACCAAAAAGGACCAGACTTTTATGTGGAGTGAGAAATGTGAGGCAACCTTCGACTATCTGATGGATAAGTTGTTTAGTGCCCTAGTGTTGAGGTTTCTAGAAGAAGGGGGAGCATATGAACTATTATGTGATGCTTCGGGACAAGGCCTCGAATGTGTGTTGATGCAGCGACAAGGGGTGATCTCCTATGGGTCTAGGCTGTTACGTCTCCATGAGCGTAATTATTCCACCCATGATCTGTAGCTTGCAGTGGTCATTTTTGCACTAAAGTTGGGGCGGCATTACCTCATCGGAGAGCAGTTTTTAGTCTTCACGGACCAAAAAAGCTTGAAGTATATCTTCTCCCAGTGGGACCTGAACCTACGACAGCGAAGGTGGATGGAATTTCTCCCAGATTATGATTTCGAGATTTCCTACACCTCAGGGAAAGAATATGTGGTGGCTGATGCCTTTAGCAGGAAGTCACAAAGGGATGTGGTCTGAGAGTCGACAGATGCTTGGAGGGCGATGGAGGAGATGACTGCCCCACACCTGGATTCGAGGATGGATAGTGGAAGGGGTTGACTATATCTGATGATAGTACAGTCTTCTCTGTTACGTCGGGTGGAGGAGTCTCAGTGGGGAGACCCAGAGTGCGAAGTGATTTGTGACCAAGTTGACCAGAGTAATGCTCCGGAAGGGTGGACATCAGATGGTCAGAGCTGGATGCTTTTCTGAGGAAAGTTGTTTGTTCTAGAGGTGATGCACAACCAGGTTCTTAGTGAGTAACACAACTCACCCCTAGCAGTGCACCCGGGAGTTTCCATGACGTACCAGGGTCTGAAGAGACAGTTTTGGTGGACTGGAGTAAAGCGGGCAGTGACAGAGTTTGTGGCCAATTTCCTAGTGTGTCAGTGGGTGAAGGCTAAATACCGTGTTCCAGGTGGTTTGTTTCAACCCTTAGATGACCCTGAGTGGAAGTGGGGGGACATCTCAATGGATTTCGTCACGGGGCTACCTACGGTTCAAGGAGGGTGCGACACTATCTAGGTAGTAGTGGACCAGTTGACAAAGTCTTCTCAATTTCTGGAAATCAAGAGTATAGTGCAGTAGATGATTTATCACGAAGGTACATGGATGAGGTGGTGCAGTTGCATGGAATTTTTATGTCCATAGTCTCGGATGGGGATGCACGATTTACCTCATGAGTCTGGAAGGGTTTGCAGCATGCTTTTGGTACCCAGCTCTGCCTTAGCACTGCCTTCCACCCACAGACAGATGGGCAGACAGAGCGCACCATCCAGACCTTGGAAGATATGCTATGAGCATGCATCCTGGACTTCGGGGGATCATGGGTTCTACACTTGCCTCTGGTGAAGTTCTCCTACAATAATAGCTACCGCCCTACCATTAGAATGGCTCCATTCAAAGCTTTGTACGGGAGACTATGTCGGTCACCCGTGTACTGGACTGAGGTTCGAGAAGCAGGTGTTCTTGGTCCGGAGGTGGTGTAGAGAACGACAGAGAAGGTTCATCTTATACGAGAAAGGATGAAGGCGGCTCAGGACCGGCAGAATTCATATGCCGATGATAGGAGAAGGCCCTTGGAGTTTTAGGTTGGGGACCACATGTTCCTGAATGTCTCCCCTTTCCATGGGTAGCAGAGGTTTGGATGGTGATGTAATCTCTCTCACAGGTTAATCGGACCCTTCGAGGTGTTGCACCGGGTCGGTAAGGTAGCTTATCTGCTGGCATTGGAAACACACCTACAAAGGGTGCACGATGTCTTCCATGTGTCCCAGCTTCGTTGATATCTACATGATGACTCCCACATTATCAATTTGGGAGAGTTAGATATCGAATACGATGCAACCTTCGTAGAATGGCCATTGATGTTTGAGGGTCCTAAGGAGAAGGTGCTTCGTGGATGAACCATCTCGTCAGTTCGTTTGTTGTAGAGGCATGGTGGGATTGTGGAGAGTACCTAGGAACGGGAAGCACAGATGTGTGCCCAGTTCCCAAAGTTGTTCTGATTTTTATCCTGTTTTGTCAGTAATTGTTTTCTATGTAATGGGCGAGTGTGGCAGTGGGACTGCAGTGAAAATAATGGGATTGGTTCGATGCGTAGGATGTCTTTAATAAACAGTGGGAAAGCGGTGCGGGGTACCCAAACATCAATGTGATATTACTATACATTACTTGACTTATGTTATTTGGGGAGTGTGCCTTGGTGAGGTTTGGGTGGTTAGTTTCCTGGCTAGGTGATTGGTTATCCCTTTTCTCACAGGGAATTAGTATGCCTCCCCATTTGCGCATGAGAGTATTTGGGTTTTACCTAATGAGTATACTTGTATGCTCACCCTATGTATATAAAACTGCTTTCAGGATTCCAGGGGGACTTCAGGGACCGTGCTGGACCGTACTAGCTCAGACCTTATGGAAGATCATCGTAGTTGCTGTTGTTCTTTCTTTTGTCATTTTTCTTTGTAGTCTCCTTATACATTGTGGATTTTACATTGGTTACACGCATTGGGAATGGATCATGGATTTACTTTTACTTTCAGTTTTGGTGTTGTGGGATTCACTATCTTATCTCCCGATCCTATTAAAAGAAAAAGGGTAATGCCTTCCATTAGTGTGTGATCTCTTTGTCTTGGTGCAGGTCTCCACTCCAGGACCTATTGAAGGCGGGTTTCGGGGGTTATTATCTCTCCATCAACTTAAATAAGGAAGGGACTGGCTATCTGCTGACCCTTTACTCCTTTTGGTGAAGGCGGGTCGTGACAGAATGGTATTAGAGCAGAAGGTTGAGAGATAGGACAGAGTCTCGAGTTAGGCATAGTGAGGATTGCATTGGATGGTAGGGAAATAGTTTTGGGTGACCTTGGTGCATGAATTAGGCCAGGGAACACTGGCTAGGACACGGGATATTAGGCCCCCCCATGATCCGATGCAAGGACTCTGGACCTACCAAACGACCAAGTGAGGCTACACTGATTGCAGGGTAGAGACCCTAGGAAAGGTACATGCATCATAATGACTTGTGTTCTCATGTTTCTGGGTGTTTTGGGGATTCAAAAATAAATAAATAAGTCAAATAAAATGTAAGAACAATGTTCATCACTACTTGGGCATAGGCATTCCTTGTTTAATTTCCAACTATGGCACCCGGGAGATGACCACGAGTTGTACGGGAGATCGAGGCCCAGGAGGTTGACATGGACAATTAGCAGAGGGATTATTGACGGGAGGAGGATGACTAGTGGAAGAAGAAGCTTCGAGCCTTCCAGTGATAGACCCTCAAGAAGTACGAGGGCAGCACCTCTCACATGAAGACGGAGGGCTGGCTAGAGCAGCTAGTGATAGCCTTCGGCCTGATCCGGGCTCCGACTGAGTACTGGGTTCCTCTGCCCATCAGCCAGATGCGGGGAGCAGCATGTCAGTGATGGATGCTCTACCTGGGGGAGAGGAGAGAGGCTGAGGTGGCATAGGCTGATTTCGAGAAGGAGTTCCGGGCGGAATTCCTCTCTTCTATGATGAAGGCAAAGAAGATGCAGGAGCTACTCTACCTCCAATAGGGGAATATGTCAGTAAGCGATTTGGGGATCAGGTTCAAGGATCTCCTCTAATTTAATCCAGACCTCTTTCCAGATGAGTCTTGGGTGAGATGTTTAGAGGAGGTGCTCTGACCCTCTCTCCAGTACGTCGTTACCCCCTTCACCTTGCCGACATACTTGGAGTTCCAGAAGAAGGCAGAGGTGGTGGAGAGGATGCACACACTGGGCAGTGTGTCATGAGAGGGGATTCAGCTTGGGCCATCAATGGGAAAGGCCGTCAGCACCAGACCACTAGCATTGGGACCCTCTAGGTTCCGACCAGCAGGGAGCCGGCCGTAGTAGTTCTAGTTCAGGTCCCCCGGTCCTCACCCATTCCCTTCGGGCCCAGGACCGAGGTGCTTCGGCTATGGGAGAAATGCACATCTCCAGAATTAGTGCCCGGACCGATTTTAGTATGGCAGTGGCGGACAACCCCAGCCCCCGCCCTAGCAGCAGCTTCCAGCTAGGCCCTTTCAGCAGCAGCAGCAGGGGCAGCGAGCTCCTGCTCCTCCAAGGGAAGGCATTGCAGTGGGAGGTTGACCTCAGGACGCTCCTCAGGGACCTCGAACAGGGCGTGGTCGGGGAGACGGTCGACAGCCGTTGGGCAGAGGAGCTGGGCCTGGACAGTTTCACACCGTGGAGGCAGCAGTTCCAGTGAGACTGGAGGTTGTTTGAGGTACGATCAATTTGTCCAGTACCCTTGCTTACACCTTGTTCGATACCGGAGCTTCACACTCTTTTGTTTCACCCGGTCTAGCTCGTGCTCTGGGTCTGGATGCCGAGAGAATTCCAGTGCCCCTGGTGTTGAGCACACTAGTTGGAGGTCAGAACGACTTGTTATATGTTTATAGAGGATGCAAGCTGATGATAGGGCCACATCAGTCGGTCAGGGATCTACTACTGCTACAGATCCAGCCATACGATGTCATCCTAGGCATCAACTTGTTGTTCTCTATGTGTTCCATCATCGACTGCTTCCGAGGAAGGGTTCTCTTCTCAGACTTGGTTGGTCGACGTGTTACTTTCACCAGTGAGCAGAGTGGCCATAAGGGCAACAGGCGGGAGGAACCCCTCCTCTCCTTGTTACCCAAGCTGTCAGTAGAGTCAGTGGATGCTGAGATGGTGGAAGTGCCAGGGATCGTCAGTGAGTTTATGGACGTCTTCCCTGAGAAGGTGACGACTCTACCCCCTTTACATGATATCGAGTTTGGGATAGACTTATAGCCTGGTGCTTTTCCGATTTCGATGGCTCCCTAACAGATGACGCCTTCGGAGCTACGGGAGTTGCGGATTCAGATCGACGATCTGATGAAGAAGGGTTTTGTTCGACCGAGTGCGTCACCGTGGGGTGCTCCAGTCTTGTTCGCAAAGAAGTCAAATGGTGGTCTCAGGTTGTGCATAGACTACAGGAGGCTTAATCAGGTAACGATCATGAATCGATACCCTCTTCTGAGGATAGACGATCTCTTTGACCAGCTGAAAGGGGCAGGATGGTTCTGGTAACACCCGAGATTTTTATGAGAAGTATTTTTTTCTATGTTATATACATAATCAAAGGAATATTTTACTACACACAACACTATCTTGGCTTTCTTTATACGCAATTATGGCCTTCCTCGATAGCTTGCGTTGTACGCAAAACATAGTTTCACTAAACAACGATATGCTATTAAAATATTATTAAAACTAGCCGTTATGAATAGTAATACCAAATTTTTGAAATTTTATAAATTTTATTTTTCAAAATGGACTTCATTTTTGGATTCGGAATATCAAAATTATCTTAGGGTAAAATTTTGGTATTTTTTTGAAAACTTTAAATTTTTGATGAACAGTGAAAACACTGGGTTACTATTTAAAAACTGACTTTATATTCAAATAAATATTTATTTTATTTAAATTTATTTTAGGAAAAAATTGATACATAAGACCTATATAAGTTCAATTTAATCCATTGGAGTCATTTTATAATAATTTTAGATATATAAAAATTTTATTGAACTTTTCACTGTCTTTTACCCACCACCTCCTTGGAGAATTTGAAAATTTACATAAAACATAATTTTACCGCTTCTGTGAGTGGAATTTCGAAAAACCAAGAGACAGGGTTAATATCAAGTACTAATATGTGGTTCAATGAGATGAAAATAATTTTTGGTGAATATTAACTTTTTACTTTTTTTACCACGGTTAAAATTAAATAGGGTAATTAAGGGTAAAAATGATATTATTATTACCCTAACACATGTCCTAATTCTATTGGATAAGTTTAATTCGACCAAAAACAACCTTATAAATAAAATATGACCATTTAGGCCCACATGGATTAGATTAGGACATTTAATATTATTTTATTTAAAGAATAGTTAAAATAGTTAAAATCAAAGATTAATAACTAAAATATTTTTAATATAGGGTTATACATAAGATAAATTAAACTATAAATATTCATTAGAAAGACAAAAATATTTCTTACATAATTATATTTTATTTATAATTTTTATAGATTAAATAATTTAATTTATTTTTGACACAATGATGAAGTAATAATTATCTTATTAATGAAATATTGACATAATTGATGTTATAAATACCCAAATAAATGTAATTTGAGTTTTTTTATTAATTCCACTAATTTTATAATTTAATATGACATTTTAATATTGATTTAATTAAATTTTTTCAACTAATCATTCTGTTATAATTTTCACAAAAATCAATTACCAAATAGTGTCAAAATTGACATAAAATAGTTGTTAAATAAAATATTATATTATTAATTGTTATTTTATTCCTAAAAATATAAGGTTCGTCCAAATGAATTATATAAGGTTATATATATTAATAATAAATAACTTGGGTTTTTTTTGGCTTTCTATAGTAATTTTATTACCCATATAGTGTAAGAAAACAAGAAGACATGGTAAAAATAAAATTATTTTACTTAAAGTTAAATCTAAATGATAAGGTTACTATAGTAACATAAACATGTCCAAATTCTGTTGTATGAGATTATTTAGACCCATAACCACCTTATCTTTTAAATAAATCAATTTGGAGCTATTAAAAACTGAATATTACTTTATAATAAAATAATATTTTTTGTTTTTCCAAAGATGCCTCTCTCCTCCCTTATAAAAGGGAACCTCCTCCCTCTCCTCCTAACACTACTTTGATCCATCAAGATCATCAAAAACCTGCCAAATTATCTTCTACACTTCTCTAGAAACATACTAGATGTCCTGGTCTTCTTCAAATACCAACCCTAGTGCCCTAAGAGGAGTTTAAGAAGATGTGTGTCAAAGAAGAGGTAATATCCATTACCGATCCATTCCAATTTCTTTCTTCTTCAACTTATTTTTATTTAGTTGATTCATTATGAAGTAATAACATCAGTATAACTCATATAATTATATCTTATTATAAATATGAAACAACCCTATTTCACCTTCTATCCATCCTACGGAAAACGAAATCACCACGTGTTCGTACGTACGGAATACCGTCTCCACACTGTGGTGTAATCTGTTTTCCACCTCCACCTTACATGGATGGGTATAATGGTGTAAATAATAACTATTTATTATTATTTTAAATTGATAATGATTATGAAATAGTATACATACACTTAAATACAATTCCACGATCATGGGAACGATATCATCGCTCGTGCGTACGTACGGAATACCATCTCCACGATGTGATGTGACTCGTTCTATATGCTCTTCATTGCATAATGATTATATAAATGAATTTAATGAATAAATGTGATATATATTACACTAATACAATTCTGGAAATGATGTATCTATAAACTATAAATAAGAATAATAATTTATTCGACAAAACACGCATAAGAACAAAAAGTAATAAACACCTAAATAACGAGTTGCAATGAAATATTACTAATAAGAAGCTAAGAATATGACCATATATGATATCATAATATGAGTATGATTATGGAATAAGTCAATGAAATTATTTAAATCATTATACAGGAGGTTCGGACACTTACAAAGCAAATCGGACCTAAGGTAAGGGAAAATCTCGCAATCTCAATTTTTATCTGAGACTGTTTATAATTCAGAATTTACTGGTAAATATTTATCATCCACATCCATGTTTCCTCAATATTTAATATTATTTATATCCTCCTACAAAATTAAAAATCCAATTTTACCCTCCGGTGATTTTTTAGTGAAAGATATGAAAGGAATCTTTTGTAGTTTTTCGTACGAGGTACTTTTTGACTTTTCCGGCCAATGTATGAGAAGAATGTTTTTTTAAATTATACGGAATGAATGGATTTTTAGAACATTATTTCCATGAAAATTCATTTAAAAATTATCAATTTTATTTTTAATCAACTTATTTTAGTTTAAATTTATATGACATGTTAAGAAAGAAAAAATTTTTTGAAGTAGAAAAGATATTTTCCTCAAGAATGGAGTTCAAGTGTTTTATCAAAATTATTTTCCATCTAAGATAATATAGGGTTCTGTTTCTATCCTTATTTTTACATTATTTTGATTATGTTATGATGGAATTGTTTTTATGATGTCTTATTATCTTATATGGATTGTGTTATGATGGCATGAAGATTAAAAATCCCATTTTTATTACATTGGTTATGCTATGATGTATGATTTATGATTTTGTGGCACACATAATAATGGTTTCATTATGAGATGGGTGGGACCTATATCTCCATAAAATTAATTTGGTAAAGATTTATATCTCATGAGATAGACATGGCTGGAATGGCAGGTTAATCTGGTTCAGTGAAACAGGACTGAAATGAGGAGTGAACTCGGTTCAGAAATGGACTTTGTCCTCTAAGATAGTCTTGGAAATGAGTCTAGACTAATAAGAAATGATTCTCTATGATTATGTGTGTATGCCACAAAGATTCATGTTTTAAGTTATGATTATTGGGATTACATTTCACTACTATGATTTATCCCATGATTTGATATTATGATCTCTTTTGCAGGTTAAGATTTCCAAAATGTTAGGTTCTTATGATTGATATTTCTTTTGTTTACCCTTATGGAGCATTTGATCTCACCCTATAGTATGTTTTCTTCTTCCCGGGTCAATAAGAAGGGTATTAAGTAGGATATGCCAAAAGGGGCTCTAGATATGATGAAATAATTGGGAGACAATGTAGATGATTTATGACCTAGTTGTTTATGCTTCCCAGTTTCTAAAGACACTATACCTATACAGTCCTTTCATTGTTTTGTTATATGTTGTAATAAGTGTGCATCAATTTTGAAGTAATAAAAATTTATGTAAAGTATGGGTCGTTATATTTGGTATCAGAGGAAAGGTATAGTCAACCTTTGGAAACTAGGATGTCAAAAACTTAGTAAGAACCCTAAGGATAAGTCTATGCATAGAACACAATATTAGTGTTTTAGAAATGTCCATGAATAACCTATGATAAGACCTTAAGTGTAAAATTTTATTCTTGACTATGTGGTTTTCCTATTATAATTAGTGTTTCTCACACTAATCTTCTTTGTTTTAGTCAATGGCTGGAACCCGAAGAAAACGTGTTAATGCGGAATGAGACGAGCAATGCAATGATTTTCCCCCTAAGAAACCAAATGTTATGGGAGATGGAATGAAAAATCGTGTAGCCATGCTCACACAACTTTCTCAAGCTATGAATCATGCAGGACTTCCAAACGAGCAAAGGAAGAAGCAACATTCTATTGAATCCATCATGAGGCAACGTCCACCTTCATTCAGTGGGTCTACTGATCCATTAGTGGCTAAACAATGGATCAGTACCACTGAAAAGATATTTTCAGTTCTTCAATGTTCTGAACATGATAAAGTAATCTTAGCAGTATATCATTTGGAAGGTGAAGCTGATCAATGGTGGAATCTTATAAAGAATATGAGGCCAAGAGATGAAATTGAGTCTATGGAATGGGATGAGTTCAAGAACTTATTTTTCAATAAGTACTTCCCTAGTATTCTTCAAACAAAGATGGAGAAGGAGTTTATTGAACTAAAGCAAAAGGATGATGAATCTGTTGGTACCTATGAAGAAAATATTACAAGACTTGCAAGGTACGCTTCTGGGATTATTATCCAACCTGAGAGTAAGATCGATCGATTCTTTAGTGGCTTAAAACCAAGTCTTCGAAGGGCGTTAGCCATAAGGTACTTCAATAGCTACAAGGAAATTGTTCAATGTGCCCTCAAGGTTGAGATAGAGATTGAAGTAACCCATCAGTCATATTCATTTGATAAGAAGAGGAAAATGGAATTCAAAGGAAAATATAAAGAGCACACTGAAAAGAAGATGAGTTCTCCCTTATGCTAAAAGTGTGGAAAGAAACGTGGAGGGAGTTTTCTTAAAGGGACAAGTAAATGTTTCTAATGTGGAAAAGAAGGTCATCGGGCATTTTAATGCTGCAATGATGGTAAGAAGATGTCTAGTGATATGAACAAAGAAAAGGCTACACAGAGTGCACCTCCTACACTTCAATGTTACAAGTGAAAGGAAATGGGGCACTATTCCAATCAACGCCCTAATCTAAGGGTTTTTTATGATGATCGACATCAAAAAACTCTTAAGGCTAAAGACAAAGGAAAGTCACATGCAATTTCTATCCGTGATGTGGAGTATGAGAACGAAGTGGTGAAAGTTACACTTACCATCCACTCTAAAGTAGGAAATGTTTTATTTGATTCTGGATCCACCCACTTTTTTATTTATGAATAATTTTCTAAGGGTATCACCATATTACTTCAACAATTAGATGTTGAGCTAGCTGTGACAACCCCTAACGGCACAACAGTCGCATCAAAAGTTTATAATTCTTCTCAGATTGAAGTTTGTGGGAAAGTTCTTCCTGAAAATCTTTTGATCCTTCCTATAGTAGAATTTTATGTGATTCTTGGCATGGATTGGCTTTCTTTATATGGATATCATATCAATTTCCAAAGAAGGGAAGTCACATTTCATATTCCAGATCAATCTATGATCTTCTATCGATGTAAGGATGAACATAACCATCCATTGAAAATTTATTCCATCTTATGGGTCTTTATTCCACTAAATGTAGGTTATTTATCTCAAATGTTTGGAGAGAAACTCATGATTAAGAATATTCACATTGTATGAGAGTTTGATGATGTCTTTCCAGAGGAATTTCCTGGTCTTCCACCAAATCGTGAAGTTGAGTTTTCAATAGAACTTGTACCGGGTGCTTTACCTATTTCAGAGACACCTTCTAGAATGGCCCCAATTGAGTTTCAGGAATTGAAGAAGCAACTCCAAGAGAATCTTGATAAGGGATTCATACACCCTAGTGCGTCACCTTGGGGAGAACCTATTCTATTTGTTAAGAAGAAACATGGATCAATGAGACTCTGCATTGATTATCGAGAACTTAACAAGATCACTATCAAGAACAATTATCCACTCCCATGCATTGATGACTTATTTGACCAACTACTTGGAGCTCAATACTTTTCCAAGATTGATCTTCATTCAGGGTATCATCAATTAAGGTTAAAAATGGAGGATATACCAAAGACCACGTTCCGTACAAGGTATGGACACTATGAATTTATAGTGATTCCATTTGGTCTTACTAATTCCCCTGCTATGTTCATGGATCTGATGAATAGATTCTTTATAGACTATCTTGATCAGTTTGTGGTAGTCTCTATTGACGATATTCTTTTCTATTCAATGAGCAAGGAATAACATGAAGATCACTTGAAAATTGTATTAAAGACCCTGATAAAGGAGAAGCTTTATGCCAAATTTACCAAGTGTGAATATTGGCTTAAAAAGTTTTCATTTTTGGGTTACATAATCTCAAAAGAGGCGATATACGTGGATCCAGCAAAAACAGAGGTTATCGAAAGATTTTCGAGACCAACAATAGTAACTGAGATCTGAAGTTTTCTTTGATTTGGATGGATATTATCGACGTTTTGTGAAAGATTTTTCATGATTATCTAATCCACTCATCAGGTTGAATCGAAAAGGAGTTAAGTTCGTGTGGACGGAGGAATGTGAAGAGAATTTCAAGGAGTTGAAAAGAAGGTTATCCAGTGCACCTGTACTCACACTTCCTTGTAGTGGAGAAAGGTTTGTGATCTACAGTGATGCATCCAAGAAGGGGTTGGGGTGTGTTCTTATGCAAAATGATATGGTGATAGCTTATGCCTCACGACAGTTGAAAATCCATGAGCAAAATTACCCAACTCATGATTTGGAGTTAGCTGTTGTACTCTTTGCATTAATGTTTTGGAGGCATTATCTTTATGGTGAAAGGTGTGATATTTATACTGATCATAAATGTTTAAAGTATATTTTCACACAAAAAGAGCTGAATATGCACCAAAGAAAATGGTTGGAGCTGATTAAGGATTACGACTGCTCAATTCATTACCACCCAGGGAAAGCAAACAAGGTGTCATATGTATTAAGTCGACAAGACCATACTAGCTTATCCATGATGAGGATCACAAAAGATCCAATATTTATGGATTTACAAAGGATGGATCTTGGAATTATAATGGAAGGGGAAAAATATTATCTTTCTCAAATGAATGTTCATCCATATATACATGTGAATATTACAGAGGCACAGAAAGAAGATGTAGAGTTTCAAAAGAAGGAGATAAATGTTCCTGAATTCAACCTTGATTGTGATGGGATAATAAGGTTCATGAATCGGGTTTGTGTTCCTCCCATCCCAGAAAAAAAGGAGCTATTGGATGAGGCTCATATTTCTTCATTATCTATTCATCCTGGAAGCACGAAGATGTATAGGGACTGGAAAGAGTACTTCTGGTGGGATGGCATGAAAAGAGATGTTGCTGAATATGTCTCTCGATGCATGGTTTGTCAGTAAGTTACAGCTGAGAGTCAAACGTCTAAGGGGTTGTTACAACCATTACCCATACCCGATTGAAAATGGGAAAACATCACTATGGACTTTGTCACTGGACTTCCTAAAACATCCAAAGGCAATATTTCTATATGGGTCATAGTTGATTGTCTTACAAACTCTGCACACTTCATTGCTATTAGAGAGGATTTCTCTCTAGATCTTCTTGCCAGGATATATGTAAAAAAAGTGGTAAGATTGCATGGTGTACCACTTTCCATTATATTTGATCAGGATCCGAGATTTACCTCAAAGTTCTGGAGAATTCTTCAGCATAATCTGGATACAGAGTTGAGTTTCAGCACTTCTTATCATCCTCAGACAGATGGTCAGTCTGAGAGAACAATTCAAACTCTAGAAGATATGTTAAGAGCTTGCTCTATGGATTTCAAAGGCGGTTTGGATCAACATCTACCTTTGGTGGAATTTTCTTATAATAATAGCTTTCACTACAGTATTCAGATGGCTCCTTATGAAGCTCTCTATGGAAAGAAATGCCGAACTCCAACTTGCTGGGATGAAGTTGGGGAAAGAAAGCTATTAGGACCTGATCTTTTTGATGAGATGGAAGAAAAGGTCAGATCTATTCAACAACACATTAGATTAGTTCAGATTCTAAAAAAAGTTATGCCGATAATTGAAAAAAAGACCTAGAGTTTGAAGTGGGTGATAAAGTGTTCTTATGGATATCTCCTTGGAAACGAGTAATGAGATTTGGAAAGAAGGGAAAGCTGGGCCCTATTTATATCGGTCCTTTCTAAATATTGGATCATGTTGGGAAGGTAGATTACCAATTGTCTCTTCCACAGAATATCTCTCAAGTTAATGATGTGTTCCATGTATCTCTCCTGAGAAAGTACATACCCAATCCTTCACATGTACTCAGCTCAGAAGTTGTACCGCTGAAGCAAGATCTTTCTTATGAAGAACAGCTGATAGAGATTTTGGACCATAGCAAAAAAGTTCTACGAAACAAGACTTCTCTCTTGGTGAAAGTTTTATGGAGGAACCACCAATTAGAAGAAGTTACATGGGAGCTTGAGTATATGATGAGGGATAGGTATCCTCATATTTATGTTATAATGTGACGAATTTTGAGGGCGAAATTCATTTTAAGGGGGGTAAAATGTAACACCTGATATTTTTATGAGAAATATTTTTTATGTTATATACATCATAAAAGGAATATTTCACTACACACAACACTATCTTGGATTGCTTTATATGCAACCTCGGCCTTCCTCGATAGATTGCGGTTTAAACAATACCGAGTTTCACTTAAAAATGATATGCTATAAAAATATTTTTAAAACTAGCCATTATGAATAGTAATACCCAGTCATTGAAATTTTATAAATTTTATTTTTCAAAATGGAATTCATTTTTGGATTTGGAATATCAAAATTAGCCTAGGGTAAAATTTTGGTATTTTTCTAAAAACTTTCAATTTTTGATGAATAGTGAAAACACTTGGTTACTATTTAAAAAACGAATTTTTATTTAAATAATTATTTATTTTATTTAAATTTATTTTTGGTCAAAATTGATACATAATACCTATATAATTTCAATGTAATTCATTGGAGTCATTTTATAAAAATTTTAGATATATAAAAATTTTATTGAACTTTTCACCGTCTTTTACCCACCTCCTAGGTGAATTTGAAAATTTACATAAAACATAATTTTACCACTTCTGTGAGTGGAATTTTGAAAATCAAAAAGACATGGTTAATATGGAGGACTAAAATTTTGTTCAATGAGATGAAAATAATTTTTGGTGAATAGTAATTTTTTACTTTTTTTTACTATGGTTAAAAGTAAATAGGGTAATTAAGGGTAAAAATGATATTATTATTACCCTAACACATGCCCTAATTCTATTGGATAAGTTTAATTAGACGAAAAACAACCTTAGGAATAAAATATGACCATTTATGCCCACATGGATTAGATTAGGACATTTAATATTATTTTATTTAAAGAATAGTTAAAATAGTTAAAATCAAAGTTTAATAACTAAAACATTTTTAATATAGGGTTATACATAAGATAAATCTGACTATAAATATTCATTATAAAGATAAAAATATTTCCTACATAATGGTATTTTATTTATAATTTTTAGATATTAAATAATTTAATTTATTTATGACACAATGATGATGCAATAATTATCTTATTAATGAAATATTGACATAATTGATGTTATAAATACCCAAATAAATGTAATTTGAGACTTTTTATGAATTCCACTAATTTTATAGATTACTCTTACATGTTCGTATTGATTTAATTAACTTTTTTGAACTAATAATTATTTTATGATTTTCAAAAAAATAAATTACCAAATAGTGTCAAAATTGACATAAAATAGTTGTCAAAAAAAATATTATATTATTAATTTTTATTTTATTCATAAAAATATGAAGTTCTGCCAAATTAATTAGATAAGGTGATATATATTTATAATAAACAACTTGAGGTTCTTTTGTCTTGTTATAGTAATTTTATTAACCTTATAGTGTAAGAAAACATGAAGACACCATAAAAAGTAAAATTATTTAACTTAAAGTTAAATCTAAATGATAATGTTAAAATAGTAACCTAAACTTGTCCAAATTATATTTGATGAGATTATTTCGACCCATACCAACCTTATCTTATAAATAAATCAATTTGGAGCTATTAAAAACCGAATATATCTTTATAATAAAATAATAGTTTTGGTTTTTCCAAAGGTGCCCCTCTCCTCCCTTATAAAAGGGCACCACCTCCCCCTCCTCCTCACACCACTTTGAGCCATCAAACTTGGCCAAAACCTGCCAAATTATCTTCTAAACTTCCCCAGAAACATCCTAGAGGTCCTGGTTATCTTCAAAGACCAAACCTAGTGCCCTAAGAAGATTTTAAGAAGAGGCGCGTCAAAGAAGAGGTAATATCCATTACCGATCCTTTCCAATTTCCTTCTTCTTCAACTTCTGCTTATTTAGTTTTTTCATTTTGATGTAATAACATCAGTATCACTCATATACTGATATGTTATTATAAATATGAAACCACCCTATTTCACCTTCTATCTATCCTATGGAAAATGAAATCACCGCGCGTGCATACGTAAAGAATACCGTCTCCACGCTGTGGTGTAAACTGTTTTCCACCACCACCTTACTTGGATAGGTATAATGGTGTAAATAATAACTATATATTATTATTGTAAAGTGATAATGATTCTGAAATAGTATACCTACACTTCAATACAATTCCACAATCACGGGAACGATATCATCGCTCGTGCGTACGTACGAAATATCGTCTCCAAGATGTGATGTTACTCGTTCTATATGGTCTTCATTGAATAATGATTATATAATTGAATTGAATGAATAAATATGAAATATATTACACTAATAACATTTTGTAAATGAGTTATCTATAACCTAAAAAGAAGAATAAGAATTTATTTGACAGAACACGCATTATAACAGAAAGTAATAAACACCTGAATAAAAAGTATCAATGAAATATTACTAATAAGAAGCTAAGGATATGACCATATATGATATCATAACCAGGATTATGATTATGGAATAAGTCAATGACATTATTTAAATCATTATACAAGAGGTTCGAACACTCCCGAAGCAAATCGTACCTATGGTAACGGAAAATCTCGCAATCTCAATTTTTATCCGAGATTATTTATACTTCATAATTTACTGGGGAATATTTATCATCCATGTAGAGACCCGAAGCTTGACGTACATGAATATTACATTACTTTTGCGGAATACTTAATACATAATAAAAACAAACACACAAGGACCGTAATAGTTTAGTGTCTTTGGAAACTCGGAATAAAATCTTCTAATCGTGGTGAAAGATCTTCAACATCTCCCAATAAAGATCTTCCCTTTTTTTCATACCTAAAACCATTCTTTATTTCCTAGGGAAAAGAAAACATAAAAGGGTGAGCTCAAATGCTCCGTAAGGGTAAACAAAATAAATATCAATCACATCATATTCATAAGAACATATCTTTTGGAAATCATAACCTGCAAAAAGAGATCATGATTTCATAACATGGGATACGTCATAGTAGTGAAATGTAATCCCAATAATCATAACATAAAACATGAAACTTTGTGGCATACACACATAATCATAGAGAATCATTTCTTATTAGTCAAGACTCATTGCCAAGACTATCTTAGTGGACAAAGTCCATTTCTGAACCGAGTCACCCTTGTTTTCGTCCTGTTTCACTAAACCGGTATAACCTACCATTCCAGCCATGTCTATCTCATGAGATATAAAATCTTTACCCAATTAATTGGAGGGAGATATAGGTCCCACCCATCTCATAATGAAATCATTCTTACTTGTGCCACAAAATAAACATACAGCATTCATAAAAACCCAATAAATAAAATTGGTTTCATAAACATCATCCCATCATCACATAATCCATATAAAATAAATGGATATCATTTCATAATAAGAAAAGTTAATCCATGTAAATCATAGAGACATTATACTTGAAACATACACATATGAAATAATGTCATCTTAGATGGAAAATGGTTTTGATAAAACTCTTGAAATGAAGTCTTGAGGAAAATATTTTTTCAAATTCAAAAACATTTTCCTTTCTTAACATGTCATAAAATTTTTAATCTAAAAGAAGTTGATTAAAAATAAACTTTAAAACTTGTAAAGGAAGATTCTTGGTAATAATGTTTTTAAAAATCCATTCATTCCGTATAAGTTAAAAAAACATTCTTCTCGTACTTTTGCCGGAAAAGTAAAAAAGTACCTCATAACGTAAACAAAAGAAATATTCCTTACATACCATGTATTAAAATTCAATAATGGTTAAAAATTACTTTAAACATACATGAAAACACTTTTACAAAACATTTACATGGATGATATAAATATCCCCAGTAAATACTTACGAATAAGCAATCTTGGATAAAAATGAGATTTGCGGAAATATCCCTTACCTTAGGTCTGATTTGCTTCGTAAGTGTCCGAACCTTCTGTATAATGGTTTACATAATGTCATTGACTTATTCCAGAATCATACTAATTGTTATGATATCATATATGGTTCACTTATAACTTTATATTACCCGTTCTTTTGTAAATTCCATGTTAAAGAGCGTTTTGGGTAAAATTATTTCATTTGTCGTCCGTGTTTTGAATTGCAATTATTCATATGATTACTTAGATCATGATTACATAATTACAGAATATAAAAAATGATTTACATATAATATATATTCATAATATACATATATATAATAAATCAGTAAATGGAAAGAAATACACCGTTCATGGAGATGGTAGGCCGTACGTACGCATAAACGCTGTTTTCATTTCCTTATTGACTTGAATGGAATTAAGTAGATGAAATACATATATATACACATAAATACAGTATCATTATTATGTCATATATTTCCTGATTACTTATTATATTTACTTTATAATCATTCATGAATGTTTAAAGTGGAGAATGAATCTCATCGCGTCGTGGAGACGGTAGTCCGTACGTACGCACGAGCGATGATATCGTTATCATGATCGTGGAACTATATTGGAGTGTATGTATACTATTTCAAAATCAATATAACTTTAAAATAATCATATATAGTGATTATTTACATCATTATACCCATCCAAGTAAGGTGGTGGTGGAAAATATATTTCACCACAGCGTGGAGACGGTATTCCGTACGTACGCACGCGTGGTGATTTCGTTTTCTGTAGGATGGATAGATGGTGAAATAGGGTTGTTTCATACTTATAATAACATATCAGTATATGAGTGATATGGATGTTATTACATCATAATGAAACAACCTAATAAGAAGAAGTGGAAGAAGAAAATAAAGTTGAAAGAATCGGTAACGGAAATTGCCTCTTCTTGGAAGCGCCTCTTTGAGATCTCCCTTTAGGGCACTAAAATTGGTCTCTGAGGAAGTCCATAACCTCTAGGATATTTCTACAGAAGTGTAGAAGAGAATTTCTCAGGGTTTGGCCGAGCATGAAGGCTCAAAGTGGTGTGAGGAAGAGGGGGAGGAGGTGCCCTTTTATAAGGGAGGAGAGGGGTACCTTTGGAATAACTAAAAATATTTTATTATTATAAAGTCAAGTTCGGTTTTAAATAGCTCCAAATTGATTTATTTTGAGGCTAATGTGGTAATGGGTCTAAATCCTCTCATCCAATATAATTTAGACAAGTTTATGTTCCTATTTTATCCTTGTCATTTAGATTTAACATTAAGTTAAATAATTTTACTTTTACCGTGTCTTCTTGTGTTCTTATACTATAAGGGTAATAAACTTACTATATCAAACCAAACGAACGCCAAGTTGTTTATTATTAATATATATAACCTTATCTAAGTCATTTGGCCGAAGCTTAGATTTTTAGGAATAAAATAAAAATTAATAATATAATATTTGTTTTAAAAACTATTTTATGTCAATTTTGACACTATTTAGTAATTGATTTTTGTGAAAATCATAAAAGAATGATAACTTCAAAAAAAGTTACTTAAATCCATACTAACATGTCATATTAACCTAGAAAATTAGTGGAATTCATAAAAAGTCTCAAATTATATTTATTTGAGTATTTATAACATCAATTATGTCAATATTTCATTAATAAGATAATTACTGCATCATCAATGTGTCATAAATAAATTACATTATTTAATGTACAAAAATTACAAATAAAATATCATTATGTAGGAAATATTTTTAGCTTTCTAGTGAATATTTACAGTCGAATTTAGCTTATTTATAACCCCATATTAAAAATTATTTAGTTATTAAACTTTGATTTTAACTATTTTAACCATTCTTTAAATAATTTAATAATAAATATCCTAATCTAATCCAAGTGGGCCTAAATGTTCATATTTTATTACTATGTTTGTTTTTGGTCGAATTACACTTGTCCAATATAATTAGTACATGTGTTAGGATAATAATAATAACATTTTTACCCTTAATTACCCTATTTACTTTTAACCGTGGTAAAAAAAGGTAAAAAGTTACTATTCACCAAAAATTATTTTCATCTCATTGAACCAAATTTTAGTCCTTGATATTAACTGTGTCTCTAGGATTTTTGAAATTCCACTCACAGAAGCGGTAAAATTAAGTTTTATGAAAAATTCAGTTTTTAACTACCACTTAGTGGTTTCACTATTCATGAAAAATTAAAAAGTTTTCAGAAAAATACCAAAAATTAGGCCTAAGCTATATTTGATATTAAGAATTAAAAAATGATGTCTATTTTACCAAATTCAGAACATATCAGTTGCATTAATTAATTTAAAAATTAGTTCCCGTCGTCAAAACAAATAGCGGGTTTTTAAGAGATAATAACTATCAAAAGATTGACACTTGTTTATAACTGGTTTAAATGTGAAATTACATCCAATGACCAACATTGTATTAAATTTTAAAAATATAGTCTAAATATACTTTAAAACCACTCAAATTAATAATTTATCACTATTAATTATTTCGATTGAAAAAGTTATTTTTAATTAAATTTTAGTAATTTTCACTATTCATCAAAATATGAAAGTTATCCGAAAAGTACCAAAATTTCACCCTAAGCTAATTTCAATATTCCAAATCCAATAATGAAATCCATTTTGAAAAGTAAAATTTACAAAATTTCAAAAATTGGTTATTACTATTCATAATGGCTAGTTTTAATAATATTTAAATAGCATATCATTGTTTAGCGAAACTCGGTATTGCGTACAACACACGCTATCGCGGAAGGTCGCACTTGCGTGTAATGCAAGCCAAGTCAGGGTTGCGTGTTGTTCAAGAATCCTTCGTTGCTTCGTATAACATAATCCAACCATATTTCATTTATACATTGAATATATATATATACTCAATGTTGGGTAGAATAACTATTATCAAAATTGTGTGTAACACGATCCAAGAATAGTGTTGTGTATACTGCAAGCTAATACAGTGTTGTGTATAGCACAAGGTAATCTTGGTGTAGCATACAACACAAGACATTAATGAAATTAAAATAATATTTTTCATAAAATCTCGGGGTGTTACATTCTACCCCCCTTAAAATGAATTTCTCCCTCGAAATTCGTCGGGGTTATAAATGGTATACTATTTGAAAGTTTATTTAATATAAACCCACATCGTAAAAAGGAATACCAAAACCAGTCTTTAAAAACAAAAGTATGAAACGTAACGGTTACCCAACTAAACTAATCACTGGGTTTCCACATAGGTGAAAATATGGATATGGAAGAGAAATCTAACCATCCTGTTCTGATGGAGAGTGGTAGAGAACATGGCTATGGAAAAGCCATAAATCACAAAGCCATAAATTTGTGACGATCTAAGGTACCATCTGATTCATAAGATATAAGATCACTAGGACAACATTTTTGGTTTTCAAGATCATTTCCCTAAAGTTGATGAAATTGGAATTAGAAGAAATACTTTCGTGATTTTGGTATAGTCTCACCGTTTTTCATTCTTTGGACAATTTCCACTTCATCTATTAAAGAAATGAAGTTGAATATGTCATTCGTGATGTGTTAAAATATCATGTGATAGAATGATGGGTCATTCCATCTGTCTCAAACAAAAGGTTAGAAAAGTTATCAAAAAATATATAAGTCCATCTATAGTGATATTAATCATATATGGTTCCTAAAATGAACTTATACATCATATATCATACCACTTAATAAAATAAAACTAGTTTCTACTAAATAGGGACTTCCCGTAGGCCAGTGGTAGGTGATAAAGGCCAGTCGCAATTCGGTTGTGGGTTTGATTCCCACAGCCTTGTCCGACGCGATGGGCTGTCACCCGTCCTGCAGGTTGTGCTTTTTCTAAAACTATATTACTATAACATCCCATCAATAATATCGAAAAAAAATTCTATCCTTAAACAATACTAACTTATGTCTAACATAATCCATTCCAATCTTTAGTCTTATCCATAATACTGCAGTCCATTCTCATAATATAGTGAAAACGATTACTAGAGATTTAATACCGTCGTTGATCCCCATATATCATAAGATATGTCTTGTTGGTCACATTCCAAACATTCGAAGGCCTTAATCATGTATTCTATTGAAAAATGAATACCCATTGAACCTTAGTGAAAACATTAATGCAGTTAAAAGTTAACACTTTCCATATACCAAAATCCAAAAATTCTATATACTCAAACCATGATATAACCTTCTCCTTATATCAGTCATGAGATCATGAATAATATCAAACATTTAATTTTCTCCTTATCCCTTCATTATGCGCATATCATCTACATTCCAAAAATATCTGAATAACCTTTCATGGATACTGGTAACATTAATCATACACTTTCAAAACTCAAGGAAAGACAACAGTGTAACAATCCTTAGATTACCATGAGATTACTTATACAACATTACACATGATAAACATGTAATCATTCCACTATATTCTTAAACCATTGACCGAGCTTCAACAATTCGTTCATCTCACATATCATTTGTAGTCTTTTCATCATCATCCACATAAATACTACCCATACGACCACACTGATTCTCTTCATGAGACTTTACCTAAGGGCATTGGTTTGCATAATGCCCGTACATTCCACATTTAAAACATTTAACCATTGTTGATGTCGTAGCAATACCATTATCCTCATCCCTGGTGTTAACTGAACCTTTTCCATTTCACTTACTGGCTTTGTGTCCTTCTTTTCCACACCCAAAGCATCTTCCAGTTCCTTTGAAACATTCTCCTTGATGCCTCTTCCCACATGATTTACATAGGTGAAATTGAACTTTCCTTCCTCTATGATCATCATGAAACTCCATCTTTCTCTTATTAGTCGAGTCAGGAAATTTACCAAATTTTACTTTATTGATCATATTATGAGATTGCTGATTCGGCATAATAATGATGTTTGGACTTCCAAATCCCATTTCATTTGGTTGCTCATGAAGAATATCATTCCATTGTCCATCATATCCTCCATTATCGTGAATCATCTTGTTTCTAGACATTTTCTAAAACCCAAAAAGAATAGTGTGAGAGGCAAAAATAATGCTAGGGAAAACAACACAATAAAGGGGGAGTATCCTCAATATCTAACATCTTAGGTAAAATTCTATGATCGTTACCATAGTTCTAGGACTGTATCATATATGTATACTTATCCTTAGGGACATCCCTAGACATACCTTAGAAATATCTCTAGGGATCTCACTAACGTTTTCACATCCTAGTTTCCAAAGGTTGACTAAACCTTTCCTCTGATACCAATCGTAGAGACCCGAAGCTTGACGTACATGAATATTACATTACTTTTGCGGAATACTTAATACATAATAAAAACAAACACACAAGGACCGTAATAGTTTAGTGTCTTTGGAAACTCAGAATAAAATCTTCTAATCGTGGTGAAAGATCTTCAACATCTCCCAATAAAGATCTTCCCTTTTTTTCTTACCTAAAACCTTTCTTTATATCTTGTGGAAAATAAAAAATAAAAGGGTGAGCTCAAATTCTCAGTAAGGGTAAACAAAAGAAATATCAATCACATCATATTCATAAGAACATATCTTTTGGAAATCATAACCTGCAAAAAGAGATCATGATTTCATAACATGGGATAAATCATAGTAGTGAAATGTAATCCCAATAATCATAACTTAAAACATGAAACTTTGTGGCATACACACATAATCATAGAGAATCATTTCTTATTAGTCATGACTCATTGCCAAGACTATCTTAGTGGACAAAGTCCATTTCTGAACCGAGTCACCCTCATTTCAGTCCTGTTTCACTGAACCGGTATAACCTACCCTTCCAGCCTTGTCTATCTCATGAGATATAAAATCTTTACCCAATACATTGGAGGGAGATATAGGTCCCACCCATCTCATAATGAAATCATTCTTACTTGTGCAACAAAATAAACATACTTCATTCATAATAACCCAATAATTAAATTGGTTTCATAAACATCATCCCATCATCACATAATCCATATAAAAGAAATGGATATCATTTCATAATAAGAAAAGTGAAACCATGTCAATCATAGAGACATTATACTTGAAACATACACATATGAAATAATGTCATCTTAGATGGAAAATGGTTTTGATAAAACACTTGAAATGAATTCTTGAGGAAAATATCTTTTTAAATTCAAAAACATTTTCCTTTCTTAACATGTCATACAATTTTTAATCTAAAAGAATTTGATTAAAAATAAACTTGAAAACTTGTAAAGGAAGATTCTTGGTAATAATGTTTTTAAAAATCCATTCATTCCGTATAAGTTAAAAATAAAATTCTTCTCATACTTTTGCCGGAAAAGTCAAAAAGTACCTCATAACGTAAACAAAAGAAAGATTCCTTACATACCATGTAGTAAAAGTCAAGAATGGTTAAAAATGACTTTAAACAAACATGAAAACACTTTTATAAAACATGTACATGGGTGATAGAAATATCCCCAGTAAATACTTACGAATAAGAAATCTCGTATAAAAATGAGATTTGCAGAATTATCCCTTACCTTAGGTCTGATTTTCTTCATAAGTGTCCGAACCTCCAGTATAATGGTTTAAATAATGTCATTGACTTATTCCAGAATCATACTCATTGTTATGATAACATATATGGTTCACTTATAACTTTATATTATCCGTTCTTTTGTAAATTCCATGTTAAAGAGCGTTTTGGGTAAAATTGTTTCATTTTTTGTCCGTGTTTTGACTTTCAATTATTCATATGATTACTTAGATCATGATTACTTAATTCCAGAATATAAAACATGATTTACATATAATATATATTCAGAATATACATATATATAATAAATCAGTAAATGGAAATAAATACACCGTTCATGGAGACGGTAGGTCGTACGTATGCATGAACGCTGTTTTCATTTCCATATTGTGTTGAATGGAATTAAGTAGTGAAATACGGTGTTGCGTATAGCGCAAGGTAATATTTGTGTAGCATACAACACAAGACATTAATGAAATTAAAAGAATATTTTTTCATAAAATCTCGGGGTGTTACAATCCACATCCATGTTTCCTCAATATGTAACATTATTTATATCCTCCTACAATTGTTTAAATCCAATTTTACCCTTTCATGAGTTTTTAGTAAAAGATATGAAAAGAATATTTTATCGTTTTTCGTACGAAGTACTTTTTGACTTTTCCGGCCAAAGTACGAGAATAATGTTTTTTAAACTTATATGGCATGAATGGATTTTTAGAACATTATTTACATGAATCTTACTTTATAATTTTTCAAGTTTATTTTTAATCAACTTCTTTTAGTTTAAATTTATATGACATGTTAAGAAAGGAAAATGTTTTTTAAGTAGAAAGGATATTTTTCTCAAGAATGGAGTTCAAGTGTTTTATCAAAATTATTTTCCATCTAAGATAATATAGGGTTCGGTTTCTATCCCTATTATTACATTTTTTTATTATGTTATGATGGAATTATTTTTATGATGTCCCTTTATCTTATATAGATTCTGTTATGATGACATGATGATTAAGAATCCCATTTTTATTACATGGGTTATGCTATGATGTATGATTTATGATTTTGTGGCACACATAAGAATGGTATCATTATGAGATGTGTGGGACCTGTATCTACCTCCAATGAATTGGGTAAAGATTTATATCTCATGAGATAGACATGGCTGAAACGGCAGGTTAATCCGGTTTAGTGAAACATGACTGAAACGAGGAGTGAACTCGGTTCAGAAATGGACTTTGTCCGCTAAGATAGTCTTGGAAATGAGTCTTGACTAATAAGAAATGAATCTCTATGATTATGTGTGTATTCCACAAAGTGTTATGTTTTATGTTATGATTATTGGGATTACATTTCACTACTATGATTTATCCCAAGATATGATATTATGATCTCTTTTGCAGGTTAAGATTTCCAAAATGTTATGTTCTTATGATTGATATTTCGTTTGTTTACCCTTACTGAGCATTTGAGCTCACCCTTTTTATGTTTTCTTTTCCCCAGGTCAAGAAGAAGGCTATTATATAGGATATACCAATAGGGACTCTAGATATGATGCAATAAATGGGATACAATGTAGATGATTTATGAACCAGTTGTTTATGTTTACCAGTTTCTAAAGACATTATACCTATATAGTCCTTTCATGGTTTTTTTATATGTTGTAATAAGCCTGTATCAATTTTGAATTAATAATAATGTATATAAATTATGGGTCATTATGGTTCTCGAAGGTTGACCTACGGTCTGGATATCACCAGTTGAGGGTGAAGGAGGGCGACATCTCGAAGACGGCCTTTAGGTGCAGATTTCGGAACTTCGAGTTTGTAGTCATGCATTTCGGTGTTACGAACGCCCCGGCTATGTTCATGGGGCTTATGAACTCTATCTTTCGGGAGTACCTGGATCAGTTCATAGTTGTGTTCATCGACGACATCCTGATCTATTCAAGATCAGAGGAGGACCACACAGAGTATCTGAGGACAGTTTTAGAGGTCCTCCGATAGCACCAGCTCTATGGGAAGTTGTCGAAATGCATGTTATGGACGCGAGAAGTACACTTCCTTTGGCATGTAATGTACGAACAGGGGGTAGCAGTGGACCAATCAAAGGTTGAGGCGGTTGTTTCTTGGGAAGCACCCAAGAACATTTTAGAGGTTCGTAGTTTCCTCGGGCTGGCAGTTTACTATCGGAGGTTCGTACCCAACTTCTCCCGAGTTGCAGCACCTTTGACAACCCTAATAAAAAAGGACTAGAATTTTGTGTGGAGTGAGCAGTGTGAGGCAGCCTTCGACTATCTGAAGGATATGTTGGTTAGTGAACTAGTTTTGAGGTTTCCAAAAGAAGGGGGGTGCATATGAAGTATTCTGTGATGATTCGGGATAAAACCTCAGGTCTGTGTTGATGTTGTGACAAGGGGTGATCTCCTATGGGTCTAGCCTGTTACATCCCCATGAGCGTAATTATGCAACCCATGATCTGGTGCTTGCGGCGGTCGTTTTTGCACTAAATTTGTGGCGGCATTACCTCATTGGATATCACTTTGTAGTCTTCACGGACCACAAAAGCTTGAAGTATATCTTCTCCCAGCAGGACCAGAACCTACGATAGTGAAAGTTGATGGAATTCCTCCAGGATTACGATTTCGAGATTTCCTACACCTGAGGGAAAGGAAACATGGTGGTTAATTCCTTGAGCAGTAAGTCACAGAGGGATGCGGTTCGAGAGTCGGCGGACGCTTGGAGGGCGATGGAGGAGTTGGATGCCCTACACCTGGATGCGAGGATGGATAGTGGAAGGGGTTGTCTATATTAGATGACAGTAAAATCATCTCTGTTACGTCAGGTGGAGGATTCTTAGTGGGGAGACCCAGAGTACGAAGTGATGCGTGACCGAGTTGACAATGGAAATGCTCCGGAAGGGTGGACAGAGGATGGCCAGAGTTGGATGCTTTTCTGAGGAATGTTGTTTGTTCTAGTGGAGATGTGTGGCCAGGTTCTTAGTGAGTTCCACAACTCACCCCTAGCAGTGCACATGGGAGTTTCTAAGATGTACCAGGGTCTGAAGAGATAGTTTTGGTGGCCCGGAGTAAAGCGGGCAGTGACAGAGTTTGTGGCCAAGTGCCTAGTGTGTCAGCAGGTGAAGGCTGAACACCATGTTCTAGGTGGTTTGTTGCAACCCTTAGATGTCCCCGAGTGGAAGTGGGGTGACATCTCAATGGATTTTGTCACGGGGCTACCTACGGTTCATGGAGGGTGAGACGCCATCTAGGAAGTAGTGGACCGGTTGATGAAATATTCTCAATTTCTGGAAATCAAGGAGTAGAGTGCAGTAGATTCTTTAACACAAAGGTACATGGATGAGGTGGTGCGGTTTCATGGAGTTCTGAGGTCCATAGTCTTGGATAGGGATGCATGATTTACCTCATGAGTCTGGAGGGGTTTGCAGCATGCTTTTGGTACCCAGCTCTGCCTTAGCACTGCCTTCCACCCCCAGAAAGATGGATAAAAAGATCGCACCATCCAAACCTTGGAAGATATGCTATGAGCATGCATCCTGGACTTCGGGGGATCATGGGTGCTACACTTGCCTCTAGGGGGGTTCTCCTACAACAATAGCTACCACCCTACCATTGGCATGGCACCATTCGAAGATTTTCATGAGAGGCTGTGTCGCTCACCCATGTGCTGGATTGATGTTCGAGAAGTAGGAGTTCTTGGTATGAAGGTGGTGTAGAACATGACAGAGAAGGTTCATCTTATATGAGAAAGGATGAAGGAGGCTCAGGACCGGCAGAATTCATATTCCGATGATAGGAGAAGGCCCTTGGAGTTCGAGCTCAGGGACCATGTGTTCTTGAAGGTCTCCCCTCATCATGGGCAGTGGAGGTTTGGCAGGGGAAGTAATCTCTCTCCCAGGTCGATCGGACCCTTTGAGGTGTTGCACCGGGTCAGTAAGGTGTCTTATCAGTTGGTGTTTCCACCACACCTGCAAAGGGTGCACGATCTCTTCCATGTGTCCCAGCTTCGTCAATATCTACATAACGACTCCCACGTCATCGATTGGGTAGAGTTAGATATCGAAGACAATGCAACCTTCATAGAATAGCCAGTGATGATCTAGGGTCTTGAGGAGAAGGTGCTTCATGGATGTACCATCCTGTCGGTCCGCGTGTTGTGGAGGCATGGTGGGCTTGAGGAGAGTACCTGGGAGAGGGAAGCACAGATGCGTGCCCAGTACCCAGAGTTGTTTTGAGTTTTATCCTGTTTTGTCAGTAATTGTTTGCTATGTAATTCTTTACCTTGTTGACTATGGGATGTGCAGTTTTCTTTTCTGTGAATGTGTGTGAAGTATCGTAAAGGATGGGGAGGAGAGGACCTGATTACTAGTTAGGACGCATTAGAGTGGATGTTCCTAAACCCGTGCGGGCGATTCAGTGCCACCCAAAGCAGATAGTATCTTAACACGGAGGAAGGGAAACCCCTCTCCCACCTAGCCGTATGGTTTAGTCTTTTGTTTTGTGTGGTTGTACGGGGAAAGGAGCGGCAAGGCTTCTGTGGTTGTGCAGGAAATAAGGTGTTCCTGTGTTAGAGAGGTTCACTCCTGAGAGGTATCTTCTGGGGTGGTTGTTCGGACCCCCCCCCCCCTCTTTCCTTCGGGTCTAGTTCTGGATTATCAAGGGCAAGAATAGTTTGAGAGGTATCTGATGTAATGGCCCAGACCCTCATGACCCCTCCCTTTGCCAAATTCTGGCGTGACCGATTGACGTGAACGATAGGTGGGACTGATCGGTGGGACCGATCGGCGCGACCAATCGGTGGGACTGATTGGTGTCATCTAGGCTTGGCGGGATTTTCTTCTGCAGCCTCCCCCGTAACCCCACTTTTAGGCCTTTTTAAATTTTTCAAGCATTTCAAGGTTGTTTTTAAGCCCATAATTAATATCTAAAAATAAAATAAACCTCACTACTAAATAAAAATTAATCCAGTCGTGTGTAACCACCCAATCGCGTGGAAGAACAATGATCTGACTTCGAAGGTGTTCAAATTTCTTATCCCGTAACAACTGGATTTTATCTATATATCACAGAAGAAGTCCCCCCCCTTTTTCTTTTTTGGCCGACTTCCCTCTTATCCCTGGTGCACCTGAAGTCCCTCCTTCCCGAGACATGTGGTGCACCTAGGCTGAATTCGTCTGCTCATCCTTGGAGTTCCCGACGCCCCTCCCCTGCAAATCGTGCATCCTATGTTCTTGGAACATGGAGAAAAATGTCAATCCCTGATAAATCAAGTAGGGATTTTCTCCTTCGTCTCTCCTTTTTGTGTATCATGTGGGGTGAGCATGATTTTTCCTTTGTGGAAACTGATGAAACCGAACTTAATGAAGATAATGAATGGACTTTAAGAAATAAAGGGGGGGGGGTGATCGACGTTCTGTTGTAGTTATGTGTTATGAAATGTACAAGCCTACGCCTACTGAAAATCATGGTTGTTGGTAGTATTTCTCTGTGCATTAATAAACCCTTCCCCTTGTGACATTTAAATGGATTGTATTTGGTTTTGAACCTTTTTCTGTATAATAGAAATTGGTTAATTACATATATATGCGGCAAAATAAATTGGAAGCACCAGGATCAACTCCTTTTCTATGATAACCCTAGTTTAAGCCCAGTGGAATTGAAACCATGGAGTGTGTTAAATATTTAAAATCTAAAAATACCTGCATGGGCCTACCTTATGTTGGTGGTAGTGGGTTGGTTGTTTTCCTTCACGGGCCGTTTTGGGTGACCTTATGGGTTTCTTGGATGGGGCTTAGTTTGGTGGGGTGATGCGGGTGGGGATGAGATCCCCTGTTGTTATACATTGATGTTGTGTGATTACTCTGCTTATATCATGAATTGGGGTGGGATCCTCTATTGTTGAGAAACCATTGGCTCCTAGATTTTGGGGACAAGGGTCTGTACCTTTGGGTTTTCTTTGGTTCCAGTACATCGAGGGATCTCCCTTATCCATTTTTCGATGTGAATTTGCAATAGAACCGGGTCTGAATGCTTAACTTGTTATTGGGTGTACTCTTTCCTTGGCTTGTGCTTATGCTTAATAGTTTCCCAAGTATGTGCAAAAACTTATTTAAACGTTATTACTATATATGAAAACAAGGATGGGACATGGGGATTTGGTTTGGTGTGAGTTGTGACTTGGGAATGGGTGATTTTCTCTTCTCTTATGAATGAATGGTAAGGATATTGTTCTTTAGGCTGGCTGAAGAAAAACCTAGATTTGGTGAGAGCTTGTTACCTATACATATACTTCTAGTTTTTGTTTCTCTTATTCTCACCCCACCCAGGATGATCACTTAGTGCCGAACACCCCCATTCCATGGGGGAGGGTGTTTTTCCCAACACTTCTATTAGTGGCTGGTTATTAGCTCCTTTCCGCTCCCTTTCCCGGATAGCCCAAGTATCTTCGGGTAGGCTGTGATGGTTTGAAGTCCATTATTATCCCAAGAATCTTCGGGCAAGGTAGTGTGGTGGTTGGCCCACGTGTGTGTGGGCAAGTTGTTTCCAAACTATCTTTAGGATGAGGCCTAGGTGTCTTCGGGCGTGGCAGTGGTTGTTCTGGCATAGGTGTTTGCAGGCATGGTAATGTGAGGTTTTTGTGGCCCATGTGTTTGCGGGTGGGATGTGTGGTTGTGGCCCAGGTGTCTGTGGGTGGGATAGCGATTATGGCCTAGGTGTTTGCTGGCGAGATGTGTGGTTGTGTCCCAGGTTTGTGTAGGCGGGTGTGGCAGTGGGACTGCGGTGAAAATGGCGGGATTGGTTCGATGCGTCAGATGTCTTCAATAACCAGTGGGAAAGCGGTGCAGGGTACCCAAACATCATCGTGATTTTTCTATACATTACTTGATTTGCGTTATTTGGGGAGTGTGACTTAGTGAGGATTGGGTGGTTAGTTTCCTTGCTAGGTTCTTGGTTATCCTTTTTCTCACAGGGCATTAGTATGCCTCCCCATTTGTGCATGAGAGTATTTGGTTTTTCCCTACTGAGTATACTTGTATGCTCACCCTAGGTATATAAAACTTCTTTCAGGTTTCCAAGAGGACTCCGGGGACCATGATGGAATGTAATAGCTCAGACCTTATGGTATATCATCGCAGTTTCTATTGTTCTTTCTTTTGGTATTTTGTTTTGTAGTCTCCTTATACATTGTGGATTTTACTTTTGTGACATGCATTGGGAATGGTTCTTGGATTTACTTTTACTTTCAGTTTTGGTGTTTTGGGATTCACTATCTTATCTCCCGATCCTATACAAAGAAAATGGGTAATTCCTTCCATTAGTGTGTGATCTCATTCCCTTGGTGCTGGTCGCCACTCTGGGACCTATTGACAGCGAGTTTCGGGGGTAATTATCTCTCCTTCAACATAAAGAAGGAAGGGCCTGGAAATCTGCTGACCCTTCCGTCATTTTGGTGAAGATAGTTTGTGACATTTAATCACTCTGATCATCAGATAAATTCTGAGTTTCATATTTTTAATAAATATTTTTTTCGTTTTTCATTGTTTTAAATTTTTAACAACTATTCACCCCCACCCCTCTAGTACCAACCATAAACTCTAACAATCAAACAAAATTTACCTATAAAAATATATAATATTTATTATAATATTTATAATGAGGAAAGATGAAATTCATTACACCTTCTAAATTTAATTAATTTGGTTGGATTCTATAGTCAAATCCACTTCTTAAAACACTACCTTCTTTTATTAATTTAATATTACATGCATTTAAAATGGATTTTTATAACAACATTATCTGATCACCTAATTATTATATAGATTTTAATTTATATAAGTGTTTAATTATTTTAGTTCCTTCTTATTTCGGGCCTCAATAGATTTAATTTTTTTAATCCATTCAATATTTCACCTATTTTTTATCTCATAACATCAATTTCATTACATATTTTTCAATTTTCATACACCCCATGAATTCTAAAATATATTAAAATGAGATGAAATAATTATTACTATTTTTTTAGGTTCTGAGGATTATTTTTTATATCATTAATTTCCTAAATGTCTTATATTTAATCCAATATGGGTTTTCAGATATTTATCCATGGTTTTCTTGACCAAACCCTATAAGGACTCATCCCAAGTCGTTAGTATGATTAGAATTGAACCCTGATGAATTCTTATAACAGGACATGGTTTATAGATTTTCACCATCATTATTAAAAATATAAAATGGGAAGAATTAAAATTTATATATCTATATAAAATACATAGTCCATTAATCAACACACAAGAATGATAGAAATCATAACTAATGACTGTGGAAATTTATTAATTATAATTTTTTGTCATATTATTTTTATTCACATACACTTAATAATAAATTTTTTTGTGATGTTTTAAAATTAAAGATAAAATTCAATTTATTTCTACAATATTTATTAATTAATCCTATATTTTGAATTTTATTAATTAATCAATGCTTTGGAAAAAATAAGTGACTGACTGATCATCATCCTATGAGTCATTTTCAAAAAATTATAGGAAATATTAGAGAAATATTTCCCATAGATTCATATTAATAAAAGAAATTTATAATAATATGTATTAGATTAGGTGGATATTTTAACAGAATACATAAGTGTAACTAGAAGTTATGTAAAAAAACTGAAATGGATCCTTGATTTTAATTGAGTAGTTCACGTATAATTTAATGTCAAAAAAGTGTGTTTCATGCCTTAAAGAATCATAAAATGGATAACGCTAGTTATCTCAACACTCGAGGATACATTCTATATAATTTTTGTTTCAAATTTCTACTTAATAGTATGTCTGACCAAGAATGTTACATGCATCATCATTATGGAGTAGCATCAACACCATTATAATAGAGTGATGATATTTAAGATTATATTGGTTGAAATTGATATTTATGTATGAGTGAAGAAAGGAAAACATAGAATTTATTATTCCCAAAGTTTTTCCATGCTACCATATAATGTAGGGAATTCATGCCAACAATATTTGGAAAATAAACTTAGAAATATTATGAAAATTGCATGTAATGGGCATCGTGATTCTTTTTTTCTATGAATTTGAATCATCCAATACATAAGATATAATTAGTATGAAAATTTTTCCCCAAGCATTTACTTAAGGATATTTCCACCACGTGCATGCTTTGTTTCCACTTTCTAAGACTACGATACTCCTACCATTATCTTATGATCCAATACACAATAAAAAACTCATGTAATATATTGATAATTATAAAACTATATTATGGGATTCACACAAACATACTATCAAGTTAGAATCACACTCTAACACTATATTAAGAACCAACACAACCTATTTTATTTCATCAATTATAGTTTAACACCTAATACAAAAAATCCTCTCTACATTACACTATCAAAACTAGAAAATAGGTATAAGAACTGCACAATCATAGAGAGCCATAAAAATATTAGGATTCACACATCACTTATATGAAAGGATTACATGCACTAAAAAATATTCAGTCACTAGGTCTAACCTAAATATAAATAGAGTAATTAACATGATAGATAACCCCCAATGATGGTTAAAGAAATTCAATTCAGTTTTTGAGAGTGATATATTGACTTATAATCTCATGGAATGATTGTACACTCCATATTTAATGAATCAAATAAACCTCATTAATATATGGAAATATACAAATAGAGAGTGGAGAATATAAAGTGGGTTGGGAATCTTTATCTAGGTGAAATGTTTGTGGAATTTTTATAATTTTAGTTAACTTACTTATATTGTGTTGAAATTAATTTCCATGGTTATGATTCTTCATATGGACTGTTAAACCCTTCATTAGTTATTAAAACAATGTGGGAGATCCTTATTATGATTTATCTCTAATATAATTCTTCAATTATTATTTTGCATATTGATTTTAGTTTGTAATGAGTGGTATGATTGGTTGAAAATGATGTATTTATCTTGGTATTTTTTCTATTTATTGATCATGTTGTTAATTCATTCTCTCCCTCTAGTTAGTCATCCTTGTATATGATTGACAAATATTGATTAATGTTTAAGTTCTTGGTGATTACTAGATCATGTGGTTAACATAGGTCCCCATTATAAATTAATTTGGATCACACAATCCCATTTAGGATTTTCCTATAATATTTAAGGTTAGATCTTTGTTGGATAATTGGTTAATTTCCTACCAATTATATATATACACAAGAAAGAGGTAAAACATACATTTCTCATTTTATTGACGAAACTCAAAAAACATAGAAATAAGAAGTAATAGATTAATGATGACATATTATACCATTGATCAATATTTATAAGGGGATTTTATCATTTTATGAACAATGATAACCTAAAATTTTCACCCCTACCCTTGGATTAATGTTTCATTAATCATATGATAATACACTTAGTTTTCACACTATTTTGATTTCCCAATTTTACAAAATAAAAAAAACATTATACATACTGATTAAGCATGATATATATTTATATAGTAACACCATGACAATGACAAATGTGCACCACTCTTGACATACAATGCCTTGTCTCTACTACACTACATTATAACCATGGATGATAATTTATATTTGACCAGTGATGGCAAGATTATATAAATTAAAATAAAAATACAATAAATTTCTATATAGTTTCATATAACCTAGATAAACATAACTTATCTTATGACAACCCTGCTTTTTATTACAACTTAAACATGCTTTATTACATAAAACTTCACTTGATACAACAAAGAAGATCGAGAGGTTTAGTGTCTTTGGGGCTTAGGATCATTACATAAAAACTTTAAACTTGAAATACAACATCCTTATTGAAAACTTCCTTTACATGACCACTACATTCCTTCATACTTAGCATTGCATGGGATAACCTGAGGACATGCATAAGAAAAGGGTGAGCTATAAAGCCCAGTAAGGGAGTACACAATGAATAACATGAGGAGTACAATACATTTTAGGCTATAGGCATATCAATAGAGCATAAGAGAGACATGAACATAAAGGCATGATAAATCATGATAATCATAACATGGAAATGTGGCAACAACACTTAACATTGAATTAGCATGAGCCAAGGCTCATTGCACATGGAGCATGAGTAAACCCTCATTGCACTTGAAGCACGAGTAAACCCTCGTTGCACTTGAATTAGCATGAGTCAACACTCATTGCACATGACGTATCATGATACTATACTTTACCCAATGCATTGGAGCGCTATAAAGGGCGCACCCTTCTTAAACATTTAATTTCATGCATAAGTGTGCCACATGGATCATAAAACATGGATTCATAAAACATAATCATTTCTTCCACGATAAAGGAAAGTGGAATTCATACATGAAACTTTATAATAAATATGTAAATGTGCATAAAGGTGAATACCCTTGATGGAGAAATGGGCATGGTATTCACTACACAAAGACATTGGCTTAGAAAATCGGTGCGATTTCGGCAGCGTAACGGCGTGACATAAGAATTCATAAAAAACGTTGATGAGATAGAAAGGGGTTCCTCATAATATTTACATGTAATGTACAGTAAGGAGATCATATATATACATGTCCCAATAATAGAAATGGAATTTAGATTCATGATACAAAAGTATTGCTTGATTGTAAAAGAAGAGAGAGAAGTTCCTTTCAGAATTTCGACATAGTAACGGGTGTACATGGGAGGCATTTAATGAGAGAGAAAAGGGTTCTCCCATCATTCAAACAATAAGAGGGCAGTATGGGGGAGGTGCGAAAGCATACCCCAACATTCATAATTGAAATAAAAAGGGAAATACAACTTAAAGAAAATTGACAAAAAAATGAGAAAGGAAGAAAACCCCTTACTTGGAAGTGTGCTTCCAAAGGCTAGAGAGAGGCTTGTGAGAGGCTTCTTGTGAGCTTGGGGCACCTTGAGAGGATTCTAGAGAGAGTAGGGCAGAGGTTGGACGAACTTCAAGGGCTTTGGGTGAGGAGGAAGTGGGAGCTTGGGTGGGTTTATATAGGAAAGGTGAGAGAATTCTTTATTATTTAGGTTTGGGACCCCTTATATTAAAATAATCCAAACCACAAACCATCCCATGGTATTTGCCCATGGTTTCTGGATAAGGAAAGAGGAAAACAATATTTTACAAGGCCAAGGTCCGAACGTATTAAAAAATTTGGGTTGCTTATGTGGAGGTGAGTCACACTCCCATGGAAATTAATTTAAAAAGGAAAAGTGTTGAATAAGTCTTGAGGGCTCCATTAATGCTTTGAAAAGTGAGTCAAACAATCCCAAAACCTCATTATTTTAATGATAAAACACATATTGGCCGAACATAAGGATTATGGTATTTTATTACATCACCATTGGGTCATTATGATGTCATAAAACACATTATATATTTAAATGGTATTTAATTTTTACCCAAAAATTTGACTGTCTCAGAAAATTATGAAAAATTCACCGTTGGATAATTTCGACGTCCTGATTCCAAAAATAATATTTATTTTATCTAAATAATTTTCTAAATATGTGAATTTTCACTTTTAAAATAAAAACCGACATTTATAAAAAATTCACCGGTTTTGACAGAAATGGATTTCAAACCTTAATAAAAATTTTAATTGCATTCATAAAATAATAAGATCGTTTATATTTAATAAAAATTAATTTAATATTAATAATAATATTTTATTAAAATATTATTTAATTCAAAAATCCTTTAATTTAATAAAATATAATTCTTAATTAAATAATAACTAAAAACACCATTTGTACTTTAAAAACTAATTACAATGCATCAAAAATGACTAGAAATTATATTCATTATTATGTAAAAAAATAATTTACATGAACATGGTGCTACTTATTTGTTACATAACCCCTTAAAATAGCCGCATAAGACCTAAGGGTAAGGTGTGCGATGGTGACAGACTCTTGGGGTTGCTCAGATAACATCGCTCGAGTGTTAATCTCTATCAACTTCCATTTTTCCTGTAGACGATCACGTTCGATCTTGACTTGATGAAGCTCAGCTTGGGCTTGGTCAGGGGAAAAGCCCAAAGACACCACCTCCTTTCCGAGCTCCGACAAATGGGCTTCGTAAGGGGCAATTCTACTGGATGAGGCCATCGCTTCCTTTGTCTGAGTAGAAAAGGTTTCGTTAAAGCCTTATATTTATACTACTCAGATGATCACTGTTCAACGGCTATAAAAGTAACGGTCACAAATCTTAACGTAAAACTAAAGAAGTTGACATCTTATAAAAAAAACATTTTTCATAAAGAAACATTTAACTGGATCAAGAGGGATTTTCCATTAATGAAACTTTGGGTCGTTACAACATTCCCCCCTTAAGAAATTTCGCCCTTGAAATTTTCCTTTTCCCACACTAAAACAAATGTGGGTAACTTAGCTTCATCATATCCTCCGACTCCCAAGTTGCTTCTTCAAACTTGTGGTTTCTCCACAACACCTTGACGAGGGGCATTGTCTTATTTCGTAGAACTTTTTCTCTACGATCCAAGATCTTCACTGGTTGCTCCTCATAAGAAAGATCGTCTTCTAATTGTACCACCTCAGAAGAGAGTACATGTGAAGGGTCTGGTATGTACTTCCTTAAGAGGGATACATGGAAGACATCATGCACCTTGGCCATAGTATTTGGAAGTGCTAGTCGATAGGCCACAGCCCCAACACGATCAAGAATCTCGAAGGGGCCGATGTACCTTGGACTTAACTTCCCTTTCTTTCCAAACCTCATGACCTTCTTCCATGGAGATATGCGTAAAAACACCATGTCTCCGACTTTAAACTCAAGGTCTCGTCGACGATTATCTGCATAACTCTTCTGTCGACTTTGGGCTGCCTTGATATGCTGCTGAATGGTTTTCACCTTCTCCACCATTTCTTCGACCATTTCTGGTCCAAGCAGCTTACGTTCACCGACCTCATCCCAACATGCCGGTGTTCTACACCTTTTCCCATACAGGGCTTCATATGGTGCCATTTGGATGCTCGAGTTGAAACTATTATTATAAGAGAACTCAACTAGAGGAAGATTTGATCCCATCCTCCTTTAAAGTCCATTGAGCACGCTCTCAACATATCCTCAAGTGTTTGGATAGTCCGCTCGGATTGGCCATCAGTTTGAGGATGATAGGCCATACTGAAGTTCAGTTCAGTATTCAGAGCATGTTGAAGACTCTTCCAAAACTTAGAGGTAAATCTTGGATCTCGGTCAGACACAATAGATAGTGGTACTCCATGCAACCGTACCACTTCCCTGATATATATCCGTGCCAGTTGATCCAAAGAGAAATCCTCTCGAATAGCAATGAAGTGTGCAGTCTTTGTAAGACGATCCACAATAACCCAGATTGCATTGTTGCTTTTGGATGTCCTTGGAAGTCCAGTGATGAAGTCCATGGTGATGTTCTCCCATTTCCATTCTGGTATGGGCAATGGTTGCATCATCCCCTTAGACTTCTGCCTCTCTGCCTTCACTTTCTGACACACCAGGCACTTTGATGTATATTCGGCGATCTCCTTCTTCATATTATCCCACCAAAAGTTTTCTCGGAGATCTCGATACATCTTTGTGCTCCCTGGGTGAATAGAGAAATTTGAACTATGTGCATCATCCAAAAGTTCCTTCTTCAGCTCCGAACTTGATGGGACACATAGTCTTTTCCCAAACCACACAATTCCTTCTTCATTAACATTAAACTCTGAGGATTTTCCCTTTTTGATAGCTTCCACTTTTTCTTGGATTCTCGCATCATCCTTTTGAGCATCCTTTAACCTTTCCAAAAGAGATGGTTGAGCAATCATTTGTGAAAGGATTGATGATGTTCCCTTCTTTATGATTCCAACGTCCATCTTCATCAAGTCTAAGAAGATTGGATCCTTCTCAATTCTCATCATTGATAGAATTGCTGGATCCTTTCTACTTAGGGCATCCTCCACCTTGTTCGCCTTCCCAGGGTGGTAGTGTATTGAACAGTCATAATCCTTTATGATCTCTATCCATCTTCTCTGGCGCATATTAAGCTCTTTTTGTGTGAATATATATTTAAGACTCTTGTGGTCAGTATATATCTCACATTTCTCTCCATATAGATAATGCCGCCAGATTTTCAAGGCAAAGATCCCCGCCGCCAACTCCAGATCATGCGTTGGATAGTTTCTCTCATGGATTTTCAACTGTCTTGAGGCATAGGATATCACTTTATCATTCTGCATCAGCACACATCCTAATCCCTTCTTCGAAGCATCAATGAATACCAAAAAAAGCTCCCCACTTGTGGGTAAAGTGAGCACAAGTGCAGTGATAAGCCTCCTTTTCAACTCCTTGAAGCTTTCTTCGCATTCATCACTCCAAGCAAACTTTAATCCCTTTCGAGTTAGCTTGGTAAGAGGGTTGGACAATCGTGAGAAGTTTCTCACAAATCGTCGATAATATCCAGCTAACCCCAAGAAGCTACGGATATCAGTTACCGATGTTGGCCTCGGCCATCCCTCAATTGCATCTGTTTTGGAGGGGTCCACAGATATCCCATTGCATGTGATGATATGGCCCAAGAATGAGACCTCCTTCAACCAGAACTCACACTTGCTGTACTTAGCATAGAGCTTCTCCTTGCGTAAAGTCTCCAGTACAGTTCTTAAATGCTCCTCATGGTCCTCCTTGGTTTTGGAGTATATTAGAATATCATCTATAAAGACTACCACAAATTTATCTAGGTAATCTCTAAAGACTCTATTCATCAAGTCCATGAATATTGCTGGAGCATTGGTGAGTCCAAAAGGAATTACTATGAATTCATAGTGCCCGTACCTTGTACGAAAAGCAGTCTTGGGGATATCTTCCTTCTTCACCCTTACTTGATAATATCCCGACCACAAGTCGACCTTGGAGAAGTATTGTGCTCCACGCAGCTGATCAAACAAGTCATCGATTCATGGGAGAGGATACTTGTTCTTTATCATGATTTTGTTAAGTTCACGATAATCGATGCAAAGCCGCATTGACCCATCCTTCTTCTTGACGAAGAGGAATGGTGCACCCCATGGTGATGCACTTGGGTGTATAAACCCTTTATCCAAATTCTCCTGTAGTTGTTTCTTCAGTTCTTCAAGCTCAACCACAGCCATTATATATGGAGTCTTGGATATTGGTAGCGCCCCAGGTATAAGTTCAATTGAGAACTCAACATCTCTTCTTGGAGGAAGACCAGGAAGTTCCTCGGGAAATACTTCAGCGAATTCCCTCACAATAGGCATTTCTTCAAGGGTGGTTTCTTCCTTGGACTCAATCATCTGAGCCAGATATGCATGCTCATAAGGCAGTAATATCCATGCTTGAGATGATGGAGCTAAAGGAGATTCATCTTCCTCCTGACACTTGTAAAGAATCGGGGGTCGATTCTCCATATGGAGTGTGATTTCCCTCTCCCGACAATTTATGTTGGATCTATATAAGGAAAGACAATCCATGCCAAGAATTGAAACAAACTCCACCAAAGGGAGTATGACGTGGTTCGCCGGGAAATTCAATCCACAGATTATAACAGGGGAGGACTTATAATCATGGGATGCAACGATTGCCCCATTTGCCGTACTCACCGACATCTTTACTTCCATGATTTGTGGTGGTGCAGGGATTGTTCTACTAAACTTTTGAGATATAAAAGAATGCGTAGAACCTGAATCAAAAAGTACGTTCGCTATTCTTGAATGAATAACTAGTGTACCTGTCACAACTTCGTTGTCGGGGTTCACATCGGCAGACGTGATGGCAAAAGCTCTTCCTTGCTGTCTTGGAGGTTGTTGATTGCCTCCGATAACCCTTGGATTAGGGCACTGATTCGCAAAATGACCCGGTTCTTTGCATTTGAAGCATTGAACAACGCGTTGAGGTTCGAACGGAGCGTTCCTCCCCTCCGTCGCAGCCGCGGGTCCTTCTTGCTGACAGTTAACAGCTAGGTGCCCTTCTCTTCCACACTTAAAGCATTTCCTTGTCCCCCTAAGGCAATTTCCAGGGTGCTTTTTTCCACACTTTTGGCAAGTGGGGTGCTGGAATTTCTTAGCGCCGTTGGATTTATCCATCGGACCACCAGCATTGAATTCCACCTTCCGATTCTTGTCCCCATGATACCCCTGTGATTCTCCGATCTCCATTTCAACCTTGAGGGCACATCGGACAATTTCCTCATAGCTGTCGAAGTCACGGATCGCTAATGCTTTCCGTAAGCTAGGCTTCAGCCCACCAAAGAAGCGGTCAACCTTGCATTCGGGGGTAACGACAAAGCCGGAAGCGTATCGTGCAAGCCTTGTGAAGTTTTCCTCGTACACTCCCACAGATTCCTCATCTTTCTGCTTGAGGGAAAGGAAGTCCCTTTCCATCTTAAGACGGAGGGTGCGTGGAAAATATTTATCGAAAAACATCTTCCGGAATACCTTCCATTCCAAAGCCTCGATCTCCTCCTCAGGCTTTGTATTTTTGATCAACGTCCACCATTGATCAGCTTCACCCTCCATACGATAATCCGCCAGGAGAACCTTCTCTTTTTCAGAGCATTGGAGGATGGAGAATATCTTTTCAATGGAGTTGATCCATTGTTCAGAAATCGTGGGATCGGATGATCCACTAAAAGTAGGAGGCCTTTGTATCATGAAGCTTTCAATAGTGACTTGTTCTTTCTTAGGGGGGTTTGAACGTTCCTCTAGACCATTGTTTCTATTCAAAACTTGAGTTAGCTGAGAGAGAATCGTGACAAAGTTCGCGATTCCCGCTCCCATTGGATTGGGCATCTCATAAGTACAATCATCACACTGATCTTCACAACGGTTGTTAGCCCGAGTTCTCCTATTACCGGCCATTGGCTGGAATAAAAGGAAAGTTAGGGGTAACACATAAAGGGTAATCCAAATACAAAATTTGATGACTTATAAATAAACTTTAATCTCTTTAACTCATGAGTCTATAGGATTCAATCCAGGCTTTTCATGATCTTCCTTATAACATATATCCTTAGGGGCATTTTTCCCTTAATAAGGGTTCATACTAAGATTGTGAATTTATCAAAACATATCCCCCGGGAGTGTCGTAACCAAGAGTGGAGCAAGGCCTGTTGTCGTGCACCAGTTCCCGTTCGAGTCTAGCTCAAAGCGGTGTTTTCGGGTTTTACCCCTAGGATACATCTGTGCCAGAGCCGCCTCTCCCTGCTCGTATCCAGACAGGGATGTATTTGTTTGATAAACCACTTACTTAGTATTTACCAAAACTTAGGGATGTTTTTGTTATGATTAGTCTTGTATATAAGGCTTTACTAGGGTTTCCTAATCCCAAAAATAACTAAACCTATCCTCTGATACCAACTATGACAACCCTGCTTTTTATTACAACTTAAACATGCTTTATTACATAAAACTTCACTTGATACAACAAAGAAGATCAAGAGGTTTAGTGTCTTTGGGGCTTAGGATCATTACATAAAAACTTTAAACTTGAAATACAACATCCTTATTGAAAACATCCTTTACATGACCACTACATTCCTTCGTACTTAGCATTGCATGGGATAACCTGAGGACATGCATAAGAAAAGGGTGAGCTATAAAGCCCAGTAAGGGAGTACACAATGAATAACATGAGAAGTAAAATACATGTTAGGCGATAGGAATATCAATAGAGCATAAGAGAGACATGAACATAAAGGCATGATAAAGCATGATAATCATAACATGGAAATGTGGCAACAACACTTAACATTGAATTAGCATGAGCCAAGGCTCATTGCACATGGAGCATGAGTAAACCCTCATTGCACTTGAAGCACGAGTAAACCCTCGTTGCACTTGAATTAGCATGAGTCAACACTCATTGCACATGACGTATCATGATACTATACTTTACCCAATGCATTGGAGCGCTATAAAGGGCGCACCCTTCTTAAACATTTCATTTCATGCATAAGTGTGCCACATGGATCATAAAACATGGATTCATAAAACATAATCATTTCTTCCACGATAAAGGAAAGTGGAAGTCATACATGAAACTTTATAATCAATATGTAAATGTGCATAAAGGTGAATACCCTTGATGGAGAAATGGGCATGGTATTCACTACACAAAGACATTGGCTTAGAAAATCGGTGCGATTTCGGCAGCGTAACGGCGTGACATAAGAATTCATAAAAAAAGTTGATGAGAGAGAAAGGGGTTCATCATCATATTTACATGTAATGGACAGTAAGGAGATCATATATATACATGTACCAACAATAGAAATGCAATTTAGATTCATGATACAAAAGTATTGCTTGATTGTAAAAGAAGAGAGAGAAGTTCCTTTCGAAATTTCGGCATAGTAACGGGTGTACATGGGAGGAATTTAATGAGAGAGAAAAGGGTTCTCCCATCATTAAAACAATAAGAGGGAAGTATGGGGGAGGTGCGAAACCATACCCCAACATTCATAATTGAAATAAAAAGGGAAATACAACTTAAAGAAAATTGGCAAAAAAATGAGAAAGGAAGAAAACCCCTTACTTGGAAGTGTGCTTCCAAAGGCTAGAGAGAGGCTTGTGAGAGGCTTCTTGGGAGCTTGGGGCACCTTGAGAGGATTCTAGAGAGAGTAGGGCAGTGGTTGGACGAACTTCAAGGGCTTTGGGTGAGGAGGAAGTGGGAGCTTGGGTGGGTTTATATAGGAAAGGTGAGAGAATTCTTTATTATTTAGGTTTGGGACCCCTTATATTAAAATAATCCAAACCACAAGCCATCCCATGGTATTTGCCCATGGTTTCTGGAAAAGGAAAGAGGAAAATAATATTTTACAAGTCCAAGGTCATAACTTATTAAAAAATTAGGGTTGCTTATGTGGAGGTGAGTCACACTCCCATGGAAATTAATTTTAAAAGGCAAAGTGTTGAATAAGTCTTGAGGGCTCCATTAATGCTTTGAAAAGTGAGTCAAACAATCCCAAAACCTCATTATTTTAATTATAAAACACATATTGGCCGAAAATAAGGATTATGGTATTTTATTACATCACCATTGGGACATTATGATGTCATAAAACACATTATATATTTAAATGGTATTTAATTTTTACCCAAAAATTTGACTGTCTCAGAAAATTATGAAAAATTCACCGTTGGATAATTTCGACGTCCTGATTCCAAAAATAATATTTATTTTATCGAAATAATTTTCTAAATATGTGAATTTTCACTTTTAAAATAAAAACCGACATTTATAAAAAATTCACCGGTTTTGACAGAAATGGCTTTCAAACCTTAATAAAAATTTTAATTGCATTCATAAAATTATAAGATCATTTATATTTAATAAAAATTAATTTAATATTAATAATAATATTTTATTAAAATATTATTTAATTCAAAAATCCTTTAATTTAATAAAATATAATTCTTAATAAAATAATAACTAAAAACGCCATTTGTACTTTAAAAACTAATTACAATGTATCAAAAATGACTAGAAATTATATTCATTATTATATAAAAAAATAATGTACATGAACATGATGCTACTTATTTGTTACGTAACCCCTTAAAAGAGCCGCATAAGACCTAAGGGTAAGGTGTGCGATGGTGACAGACTCTTGGGGTTGCTCCGATAACATCGCTCGAGTGGTAATCTCTATCAACTTCCATTTTTCCTGTAGATGATCACGTTCGAGCTTGACTTGATGAAGCTCAGCTTGGGCTTGGTCAAGGGCAAAGCCCAAAGACGCCACCTCCTTTCCGAGCTCCGACAAATGGGCTTCGTAAGGGGAAATTCTACTGGATGAGGCCATCGCTTCCTTTGTCTGAGTAGAAAAGGTTTCGTTAAAGCCTTATATTTATACTACTCAGATGATCACTGTTCAACGGCTATAAAAGTAGCGGTCACAAATCTTAACGTAAAACTAAAGAAGTTGACATCTTATAAAAAAACATTTTTCATAAAGAAACATTTAACTGGATCAAGAGGGATTTTCCATTAATGAAACTTTGGGTCGTTACATATCTAGAACTCAATAATAAGAAAGATAACTCATATGGTAAATATAAACTAACAATTAAAATGTCCAAAAACCACCAAGACACACATTAATATAGTATATAGAAGATGGGGTGGGTTTAACTCATACTCATTTAGTTCTTCCCTAATATTATACATGTTTACTTGGAAGAAACATATTAATGTTCTGGGGAATAAATAGTGAAAAAAACTTGTTGTATCATTCATAGTTATCTATGAACCCATCTCACCACACATACAATTTCTAAAATTTCATTATAATATAAATATTATAAAATATGAAAATATTGAAAGAGGAATACCCCAAAACCACTTCCCTATTAAAAAATTGCCTAAATATATTAATTTCATATTTTCTAACTCATTTATCCCTTCCTATTTCCATATACCACATCACATGATAACCTCAAACTCATCATTTCATAACCAATTCCATGTCCACCTCATACCACAACCTCATAATCACATCCCTTACCACATAAAAACCATCAAAAGATAGTAAATGAGAGAGGGTAGTCAAAAATCCATTTCAAAAATATCTTGGATTTTCGGTGTTCACTTTCTATGTAAATCGACATGGGAATTTATTATGTTATCCAAAATGAGAGGTCATGTATAGAAATGGTAAATGCCACATCATCCATCATTAAAATAATAGAGTATATAGTGATATTAACAAACTATCATATCCCAAACTAGGTTTCACATTCTACCAAGTTCATCTATATTCACCCCATCACACCCATCATCCTCATCACATATTACCACCACTTCATATGTTTATAAAACTTAATTTTTAAAACAAACTAGAAAAATTCTAATTCACCAAGTTTACACATTAATATTTCCTTTCATACACATTTCCAGTCTACCAAATAATGCATTTATCACTTTATATTATTATTTAAAACTCTAGGTTAGTTTATTCTATATTCTATATTCTATATCCCACTTAATTACCGTTGATTATTTTATTCATTCAGTAATTCTATATCCAGAGAAAAGATAAATTCCAAGAGCCAACCACATAAACCCAACTATACACATTTCCATAAAAATTATTTTACCAATTAAAAATGAATAAGAAAATATTATCCACCATTGTTTTAATATATAAAAAACATGAATGTAAATATAATAAATGATATACATCATGATATCAATGCTTCCCACCTAGATTCCAATTTATTTTATATGATTAAATAAATACAATATATTTAATTAATGAATAAAACCATGATAATTATAGATAAATATTAATTAAAGAGATATTTCTTGAAACACTAAACTCAATAAGATACTTGTATTTCCATTATAGTGAATAATTAATCCTAGTACAAAAATATTTAAATCCTCAAAATGAACCAATAATGAATCAATAGTTCATTAATTCAATATAAATCCTTTGTTGAAAAAATATATCTACCACTATCAATAGATCAATAAGTGGTAAAGAGGAAAGGTAAAATAAATAATGATATAGGAAAAGACATCATGATTCATATAGATGCAACCCAATTAAATGAGAAAATAAAAAATCATCAAAAGGTCATACAAAATCACAATAGGTATCTCACAACAAATTAGATTCATCAATTAAGAAAATTAAATCATCCAAAGATATATATATATATATATATATTTTAAAATTTATAAATTAATATTGATGGTTACAAAAATGGTAGTGTAATATATTATTGTTTAATAACGGTTGGTCGATCGAGGTAAAAAATAGAATTACAATCCATATCTTCATATTAAAACTCACTGGTATTTTAATTTAAATAAACAATGTATTATAATTTACTTATGATGTAATATAATTCAATATTTCATAATTAATTTTATCAAAGGGTTAATATGAAATTCAAGAAAAATCCACTTTACCCTCATATACTCACCCACATTCCTTTTTTATGTTTTCACCCATCCATAATTCAACATGGGTTAATATAAATTACTCTGATAAGGTAAATTAATCCCTTTAGAATCGTGTCTTAATACTACAGATTGACTATTCATCCTACATTGTACAACCATAACACAACAAATCCCCCTATAACTCACTTATTGATTAATAAATTTATCTAAGTAATAATTAAAAATATCACACCACAAATCCATTTTTGTAATACCTTGTAGTGATACCTTCCCTAACCTATAACCAAAACACAAGGCTAACCATGATTGGAAAAATCATGAAATAATTTAATCATTTAAAGTATGATTTTTTTCATTAGATTAAATATCCATTAAATTTTTAACCCTCACCTACTTCCCCCTTCTCTAAATCTTATAAAACATAGAAGAAAGAAAAGTCATAGAAATCATGGACATCATATTAAATTCGTATAAAATTATTCACATCAATGAGAATTTAGATAAAACCTAAAATCAATATGGCAGAAAATAAAACATAAGCGCTGTGAGAGATAAAACTCAAACATCAATATTTATGATAAAAAATCAGAACATTCCAACAAAGGAAAACTCAACAAAAAATCATTTGAATTAAAGATAAAAATTTAAAATTTATTTACAAGAATAAAATTTAAAAAATAGAAATATTGAATCCTAATTTGTGAACCATAATCATATTTATATACATCCTAGTTATCATGTCTCCAGAAAATAGACACTACGGCTATTAAATACATTATTTTACTGGACTTTGATGTCTATGGGTTTCTCCATGATCATCAAATCCACACTAATATAAGAATAACCCCAATTAATGAAAGAATATTTCCCATAAATATTACATTTGAATCCATGAAACATGGATGATTTTGTAAACTTATTCCATCATGATTAAAAGTTATTACCTAAATTCTAATTCATTGATTTGATTCAACGCCTTGAAGTTTCTAATCAATAATACGGAAATAAAATTAAACCACCAAACACTGACTAACCCTGATGGTTGGAGAGCATAAAAAACATGATCACTGACATAAAACACAAAATATCTCATAAATTGGTTTTCTTAATATTTCTGAGGATCCAAAGAATCCTTTATCCACTCTAAAATCACCCAAAAATTCCCCATAATATTCATCACTAACCCCAACCTAGTGATTTCCATTTAACCAACCTTGATCTAGAAATCAGGTCATTTTCATGTCTATCTATAAAATGTATTAAATTGTCATATTCTATTAGATGAGTGTTAATTATTATTATAAGAAAACTCATGAAATGTAAAATTATTTACTGAAGATCCTCCAAACTAGAGGACACATGCATTAAAAATATCCTCCAATGTCTAGATTATTCACTTCAACTACTCATCTATTTAAGGATGTAATATTATTTAAAGGTATAACTGAGTCCCAAAAGAATATTTTGAACCCATATTTACCCATGATGTAAATAAAGTATCCTAGTATATTATTATAAACCTTGGGAATCCATAAAATCTGACCATATCTTCTATATAAATCCACACCAATGCATTCACTCTAATAGACTATTTTTTCCCAAAAAGTGATACAACTCTATTAATTGATCCAAAAAAACAATATTTGGTCATTTCTACCCAAATATTAAGAAAATATGATCAAAAATACATATATACATCCCACCACTTCAAATGAGGATCATATAGAGCTTGTAACAAGCCAACTAGGGAATGATGATCAGATATCACCCATTGAATTATAAATAATTGGGATTTGAACTCCAGCATTGGCCACTTCAGGTTGGTCCACTAAATTGGATTATTATAAGAATAAAAGTTATTTAGAAATTAGTCATAAACACTTAGAGGTTAGATATTAAGTTTTATTACAACCACATTATATATGGATTAAAAAACTAATATATTTCTATGAAGAATAACATGATGTTCAACATACATAATTTACCAATTTATAGAATCTCCATAGAAAATGAAATATGTCTACACATTACTAAAATATCTTATAATTGAGATCACTTCACTTATTATAACAATAAAGAATGTAAATTTATTTCATATATGACAACTATACCAATAACTTACTCTATATCATGATATAAGGTTTCAAGATCCTCTGTAATCCTTTATCATTTCTAGAATGATAATCTATATTTTCCAATATCGTACTACTAATTGTGTCAACTACTACATTACAATTTCCTAGAGTATATAAAATCTCAAAATATTAATAATTCAAGTACTTCACCCATTTTTACTAATTTAAATATATGAACCTCTATGAATAGATATAAGATATGATCTTGTGGACAATAAAAGACAAAAAGTGATCATGGATAAGGTAATCTTGCCACATATTTAATTTTAATACTACCACTACAACATCAAGTTCATGAATGAAATATTTACACACATGGGGGTTATAATATATTTGAACCAAAATACATCACCACCTTTTATTATATCAATAATAATCATGTAATAACATTAAAAGTATCATAATAATCCTTAAATATCACTCTTTCCTCGAGAGAGTGAAGGATGTGATCACTGATAAGATTCTACGTTAAATACTCAAAAATAGCCTAACATTTACCCATATATATGAATTATTGGTTCTTAATGCTCAAGGATGTTGAATGTGTTTCAATATGATTTAAATACAAAATAATCCTATTATAATATCACATCAATCTAATACATTGTTTTACCTATAAATCATTTAGAGGTACTTTGAAAGGAATTACCCCTCATTATTCAATGGATCAAATTATATAAATTTTTAGGATATGAAATGTATGAGAAAATTAAATTAACCCATACTAAACAAGTACATGGGAAACTTTCAATAGAATTATTTTCACTGAAGAAGTCCGAATATAATCTTTCTATTTTCTATATACTCCACTATTTTTAAATTGAAATGTACGTTTATAATAAGCACCACCATGAATTGACCACAAACAAAAAAACCCTAAGTTAATAACTCCCATGAACTCCTATAATAAATTTATGATTTCCAAAGGGAAACACAATATAATATAAATGCCCATGGTGACAAATAAAATAAGGTTTCTAGATTTTCTTCTCATTCACCCACATTTTATTGTAAAATAACTAAAGAATAAGCTTTAAGAACCCATTATATACATTAAATTGATCAAATAAGTCAACAATAATTCATAGAGGGATTATTTAATTTACCATCACATTATTTAACATCTTATAATATATAAAAATACATAGTCCACCATCCACTTCTTAATTGAAAGTGTTTGATCTTTCCAAATAGACGCATTGGGTTGGTTGTAGTGTTTTCTAATATATAATAAATATTGATATTATTATCTTATGGATATGGATGAATCATCCTATAAAAATACATAGAAATATGAGAGACACAATGTTATAAGTCTACCCCAAACTAGATCTCACTTTGATGGGGTAACTTCCCAAACTATTAATGAAACCCATTTTGGAACTTCTTCAAAACTTTATTAAAATCCCCTATTTTTTCATAGATCATAGTTAGTATCAATATCATAAATTGTTATATAATAAATTATAATAATATATGGTCCATATAATGATCAATCTCACTAACAAATGTCACACATTCACTTTCCATATTAGTAAAGATTACCGGTATCTTATAGAAACAAATAATGGTTTCCAAAACATATAATCAATGTTTTCTAATGATGAGATAGAAAGGTTGTATATATAACAAGAATAAAACTAAAATTAATCTGTATTTTCTTAATGCATTATAAAATACTAAACACACCTCTATCGACCTAAACTAAACCCTAACTAGTTTAGATAACATAAAGGTCTAGGAAATTTTTTCACCTTAAGTCCTAATGTTCTAATAGCTATATTCCTAATAAAGTATTGTAAGGATCATGCATTGATGAATAAATTATCCATGATGGAATATAAGAATATGGTACCTAGAATAAAATATGGTCCTCCAAGTATATGATAATCAATTACATTAATATATTTATATCATTCACCTATGCCTCTTCACTCATCATTTCTAACCCATTCCTAGCCCAAGGTCCCTTAAGGAAGGTAATATCCCTCTGTTATCCTCTTTCTATTCTATATAGAATCAAAGATCCAAAATCATTATGAAAAAACTATTTTGGATATTACTATGGTCACCTCCACCCAAAGTAATACATCCAAGTTCGATAATGATTGAAAGAGCATAGTGACCACCTGAATCCCACCTCTAATAAACCATGAGTTGATGATAAGAACCTCAGGTATAATGAACAAAAAAAATGGGAGGAATTTCCCTCTAAGAGAGCTCGATGAAAGAGAGATAAATCAAGTACTCCACTCAACTACTTGTCACATAGATAAAAGAAATATCAATGACATGATTTTAATGCAATACAAGATAGAAATGACTATAAGGAAATATAAATGTACTAAAAGGTGTCTTGATAATGACCATGAAACCCAAACAACACACTAAAAACTAAAAACATGTAATAAATAGAATTTTTTCAAACCTTCCCCTACTAACCTTATGAATACTTTATATATACATAGGGTGAGAAAAATATGTATTATTAGTGGGAACCCATTCAAATCCTATTGTGAAAAAGGTAAATAAATCATACTAAAAACTAGTGAAAAAAAAGTGAAACTTAGTCACCACCTAAATAGGTATACTATTTTCTAAGTCTCACTATAGAGATATCTCACTATGTATAACATAAAAGTTATCATATATTATAGTGATGATATAAGGGTACCCCATTACAACTTCTCTATTGGTTATTTTTTCTCTTCCCCAATATTGTAAGTCATAAGATATTTCTCTCCAAAAGAAACCATCCCAAAACCCATAGGATAAGGTATAATTCACATTGTGTATCACATCATCTCATCATCCCTTTTCACACCACCATATAGCAACCAAGTAGTTTTAAGGATCCACCGCATATGGTATTCTATGTATCATACGTTTGGTATTTTACATCAAGCCATCATAGCCCATAAACTGAGTATGTAACATAAACCATCACAAATTATATATTCTATTCCTATATTAATCCTTATGATACTATATCTAGAGATACATGACAGTGAAATAACCAAATTCCATTATATCCCTCTACAAAAAAATATATGGATAAGATAACCATTTTTTATGAAATCACATAATAATATGAGGAGAAGATAGTTAGGCCAGAGGGGCTAGTCAGACATCCATCCCCTACCAACATGGATATTGTGGAAAACTCCCTCCCATAGTCAAATATGTTTTATTTTCCCTACACACATGGGTGGGTGACTATATGATATCATAAAACATTCATGAAATAATATATCTCACAACCACACTATATATATGCAATAACCATGTCTTAGCCTCACTAGTAGTTACTATCTCCCAGACACCCGGCTACCACCACTAAGAGGTAGATATCCTATAAGAATGAAAAAATTTGAGAAGGCATAAATAAATTTCTTATTCCTTTATAATATTTATTTATATGTTAATAAATTAATTATAAATTAATTAAAATTATTTTGATTTACATTTCATTAACCATCAGAGTGAAATCCATGACACTGAATAATAATCCAAATGAGACCATGGTTTCTCAAGAATAATATATCTTTCATTACAGTAAACACTAACCCAATGCGTTTTGTAATTTAGTAAAAATTATTATCATTCCATAATCCCAGGAACTCTAGTAAACATCTTAAACTACCATCAAGAGAAGAATAACCAAGAACAACTAGTGGTCTCAAGTGGTGCGGAATGGAATGAAAACCAAGAAGCAACCCATCTAATCAAACATAAAATAGATATATCTAGAAAGCATCCAAATTAAAGAAAAAAATGTGTAATCCCAACCTCAACCCATTCCATTACATGAGTTCCATCTTCAACACCCTTATGTATATCATCATGCATATCACTATTACAAGAATTGACTTCTTTCCCAAATACTATGCATCCCCAGCTATGTCTCATTATTCATCAGCTATAATAGGCTCACATCACATCACATAGTAAGGCCCATATACAAAGAAACACAAAAGGAATAAAAAACAAAAAATTCAATAGTTAAACTAGGCCGCAAAAATAAGGCACTTATCATTCACAAGAAAATAGGATCACTCAGCCCCAGACACAAATAATTTAGCATTTATAATTCAATAGTCTCACTCGGTGCCAAACATTTATTGTTATTAAACAACATGATTTATTCAAACATGAATTAAAAGATTCATTTATTACATGTTACTACTAGGGGTAACCTAAAAAATATATTATAATAAGCAATTAAATTATTATAAAATTCCTTGAAAAATTTCTTCTAGATTCATTAGTTATTATGGACTAACACAACCACAAAATAGGGCAAGGGAAGCGCTGTCCTTTGTTAGAACAAAACAGAAAGCACAGCTAAAGGGGTGTGCCTTTATCATCACTAGATAAAATTGTTGATAAGCTAGCCTTTATCAGCACTAAAATAAGTGTTGATAAAGTTGTACCCTTTATCAGCACTTTTTTGTAGCGCTGATAAAGGGAACATTTATCAGCGCTATTATTAGCACTGATAAATGTTTTTATTCTTAATTTATATAAAATTATAATAGTTATAATAAAAAATAATTTTTTTTTGTATAGATTAACAATTATATACCAATATTTATAAATATATACTCTTTATTGCTATAATTATTAATAAAAAAATATATATTTATCTTATATTTCATTTTAAATAAATATATAAGAATATAAATAAATTATTAAATAAAAACTACTAAAACCATTATCAGCGCTTGATAAAAGCGTTGATAAAGGTATGTTTTATCAGTAATAAAATAAAACTGGTGATAAAACATACCTTTATCAGCGCTTTTAATGAGAACTGATAAAGGTTTCAGCGGTTTTAAATAATAACCCTAACAGGCCCCTCCTCTCTCACACGTGTTCAAGTTTTCACAGAAGCTAAACAAGGCCCCTTTTCCATCGTGACCTCTCCTCCTCCTCCCCCCCCATCACCACCACTGGGTTTTACTCCTCTGCCACGACCGTCATCCTCATTTGTCACTACTACCTCTGCCGCCGCTGTATCTACCACCGCTACCTCTAGCCTCGCTGCCTCCGACGCTGCTGCCTCCTCCGAGGCTGCCTCCTCCGCGGCTGCCCCTACCACAGCTGCCTCCTCCGTCACTGCCTCTGGTGTATGAAACCTTGGCCATGGTCCTGTTTTTATCAATGGGAATCAAATATCTAAAGTTTACTTATTTCAACCTTGTTTCCATTGTATGTTCATCTTTTATGTTATAAAAGTCTCTTGAACTCATTCTATTGAAGGTGGGTTCTATAATTTCTTCTTATTTTAAGGTGTGTTTAACCATGGTGTGGTTTGATTTCGGTTTTAGTGGGTTTTTAGGATTTACTAAATAGAATAATCAGTTTTAGATTATTTTATTCTCATGGGTTTCCCCTATTTTTTGTTTTCTTTTCAGTTGGAAATCTCCTCTGTTGTGCGCCTCTCCTCTGCTGTGAACGCACCTCTTCCGTGTGATGAACAACACCTTCGCGGTGAGTTTTCTTTTTTTACTCATTGGTTTCCTCTTATTCTCATGTTATTATTGTTTGATATTGATGGTTATAATGTGAAATTTATTGGATAATCTCCCCACAGAAAATCATGGCTGTTGGTGGTCCTTATTTGCACACTAAATAAATTTCATGTTGGTTGGTTCTTGTTGAACATTTGAATATAAAAATTGGTAATTTACGTATACTTGAATTATGAATGAACACCCCTGGATGATAAAACATCTGTGATAACCCCGGAATTAACATACAAAATTAAATAAGATATTCTTTGAAAAATATGAAATTGTGATTGTTTGGTCGTATGGTGTTGAAATTGTGAGCAGGATTGTGTTTTTCTATGGTGTTGCGGTTGTTGGTATGATTGATATGCCATTTTTTCATGTTGTAGTTCTTTCACCATTGAATATCAATCTAATATTTACCCATTTCAATGAAACCACCACTTTGTTACTAGTGTAATTCGACTGAATCCTAGAAAACCACTTCTAGAGGACTCTATGAGACACTTTATAGACACCCTAGTCAAAAATGGAATTCACCTAATACCTTTTTGTGTGGTAAAAACTATTAGAGAACAAAAACTCACATGCCTATCAATTTATAGAAAAAAAGTCGTTGTGTTTCTCATTTTCAATGCAGTGGTGGAGACAAAAAAATTGAGGAATGTTATGTGATCATCGAGATTTAGGGAAATTCCAACGAAATATGATTTTATTATTTATGTGTTTAACTCATTCTCCACAAACCTATAATTCACTTATTATTATTAAAAAAAATTGTAAATGATGACCATTTTTTATGATAAAATGTTTATAGTGAGAAAATAATGAAAATGAATAATAATTGAATAAATTATTCTTCTTCTCCTAAGGTGAAAAAATTTAAATACTTTACCTTTTCCCAAAACATTATCGTTATGTTACTTTAATTATTTTAGGATTTTTATTTCATGTAGATAATGAGGTTTTAAAAAAATGAAATTAAAAAATTGAATTATATTATTTTCTAAACACATAAATAAAGTAATATGTTTACTTTGATTAAATTTTACCTATGTTCATGATAGTTTAATTATTTTAATATTTTTTTTATAGCATGGGATGAACATGAGGATTAAGATTTCACATGTTTTCTAAAATTTTATTTCATGTATTTTCCTTGTATTTTTTATAATGTGGATTTTTTTTGTATTGATGATTATTTAAACTAAAAATTATCCTCAATAATGTTATTATGTGCTAATTTAATTCTTTGTCGAATAAATTTTAGTTCAAATAATTGTAATACATTAATAAATCCCCCCCCTAAATAGAGAATTATAATATTTTATAATACCAATGTTCTTTGATGAACCTAAACATGATCTCACCCATGGGTGGTTGAGCATTTTTTCCACCACCACCATCACAAATATTCAGATGTAATACACATTTGAGTTTGATTGTTATTCTGCAATTTCAAAATAGTGTAAAATCAAAGATCTATTGGGTTTATAAGCATGATGATAATTATATGGTGAGTTATAGGTTTATTTTAAATAATACTTGGATGATGATGGATTAGAAGGTGATACTTGGAAAGATATTAACCCAACAAGGTGCATTGGATGCTATGAGGTTGACAAATTTGGTCGGTAATGGAAACACAACTATGAAGGGAGGTGAAAGTGGTGTGTATGGGGGTGAAGATTATGTTTTTCAGATTCTATATATTTTTAAAATACATGGTATGTAGTCTTGTTAAATGGAACATACTTCAACATACATGGATTTCATATAGATTTTAATGCCACACAACATTTATCTCCAAAATTTACACCACATGACTCATCTTCTGACTCAAACTTGGAATAAGTTTCATTTTAAATATTACCTTTCATGTGAGCCTAGGTCACCCAAAATGTATCTCTAAGACATATATTTCAGCATGAAACCATGAACATTCCATGAAATAATGGTAGAACCACATGATATGTGTTTTACTTCACTCACACCATGTATAGATACCATAAAAACTTTATGTGTAAAGACTATACACCCCTAGTGGTAATTTAAGGACTACACACTATGAATTCCACAAAAATGTGATGCATAGCTGGTGAGGTGACTCAGTATGTATCAAAAGTACACACCTTTAGCTAAAGGTGTTCTATATGTCATGTATTTTTAGAGGCATCATGCAGTCTTTATAAGACTAAGGTGGAATTAATTTGATATATGTCATATTAAATCAGGTAAATCTTATCCATACACGATGTTCACCCTACTGGACAAACCATGTATATAGATTTCACATGAGTTTAGAAATGGTAGTATACAACCAACCTTGACTGAGAACCCTACACATTGTTTCCCCATTGAACAAATTGTGTGCTATGTTATTTTCATTATTATTATTTATTTTTCACTTAGATAATAGTATTTTATGTATGAGTAGCCCATTATAAATAACTTCTCATGTAGATCACAATAGTATGATTCCCTCAATCATTGGAAATTGCACATGATGTGGTTTGGATATTTTAATTATCTCCACTCTTCTTGAGAGTTGACATGTGAAAAGTGAGATGTTTGGAGAAAATATGAAGTATGGTACTCCCCCATATATCGGTGAAGAGTCCTCAATGTATAGGTTTTAGGTACCATGGAGATGTACAAAATATAGGGCACAATCCCCCGTATATAGATATAGTTCAATTACTTTCCCAAGTTTTGGGGTAGGTTCCTCTATTTCATGTATGAGTAGCCCATTATATCCTTATATTGTTTTTTTGAGGGCTTCCTACTGGTTATGTTTACAATCACACCTCTATATAATTTATAACCACATGTGATGTGTTTATTTTTATATTTAATTGTTTAGAGATGAAATGTGTGGAAATAGAGTTAGTGAGGTAAAATAAATAGTTAAATTGTATCCAATGATGGTTCATGGTAGAGGCATTTGTACCCTTATTTTTTTTATAAACCCTAAACAATTCTACTTGATTAATTAAAACATAATATTAGGCAAGTTCGAGGTTGAACCCATAAAGACGATGAATATGAATAAAGAATGGATGAATGCCAATAAATTGACAAAAGAGTATGAAGATGGCGTGAAAGAGTTTATCAAGATTTCAGAAGATCATGCCTGTTACCCTTCTCAAATCCTTTTTCAGTGTTTACTTTGTTTTTATTCAAGACAAATTAGTCCAGATGAGTTGGAAGAACACTTAATCTGTAATGGAACTGATCAAAGTTACACATGTTGGAATAAACATGGGAAAAAATGAATGTAGGTAGTGGCTCAGATAACACAGTGTTTTATGGATCATCAGATATGATTACAAGTGTGAACAGTGAAGATGAACATATAGAGGATTTGATTATAGATGTGAATGATGATGGAGATCGTATTCAGGAAATGAAAAGGACAATTGAAGATGAACTTCGTGATTTTCGAAAATTGTTTGAGAAGGTAAAGAGATGTGAAAAAACTCCATTGTATGCTAGTTGAACTAAATATACAGCATTGTCAGCTGTACTAAAGCTGTAAAATTTGAAAGCAGGCAACGGGTGGAGTGCCGCCAGTTTTACGGAACTACTTTCTCTTCTGAATGACATGCTACAAGAAGATAATGAGCTCCCAAGACGAACATATGATGCCAAATGAATGATACGATCGATGGGTATAATCTCTGAAAGAATAAACACATGATTTAAATACTATATATTGTTTTTCAAGGAACAAAAATCTCTTAAATAATGCCCAAAGTGTGGTGTTTCTCGATACAAGAAAGATGATTCCAGTACTACGAAATTTGTATGGTACTTTCCAATCATTCCAATGTTTAGGTACCTATATGGAAGTGAGGAGACTGTAGGATAGTTGACATGACATGCAGATAAAATAATTAATGATGGGAAACTATGTCACCTGGTAGACACTCCTTAGTGGAAGAGAATTGATCATGAGTATCCTGAATTTGGAAATGAGCCGAGAAACCTCCGTCTGGCGTTATCTACAGATAGGGTGAATCCTTTTGGTTTTCAAAGCAGCAGTCACAGTACATGGCCAGTTATGTTGGTAAATTATAACATACCACCGTGATTATGCATGAAATGAAGATACATCATTTTATCCATGCTTATATCAGGACCAAAAAAACTGGGTAATGATATTGATGTTTATTTGGCTCCATCGATTGAGGATTTGAAAATATTGTGGGATTCAGGTGTTGCGTTGTATTATGCTTACAAAAATGAAGATTTCACTTTGAAATCTATGTTGTATGGGATGATAAATGAATTTCCTGCTTATGGAAATTTTCTAGATATATCATTAAAGGAACTCAAGGGTGTCTTATTTGTGAACAAAGTACACAGTCAATTAGGTTGAAACATTCATCGAAAATCATGTTTCTAGGACATCGCAGATTTCTCACCCAACGACATAAGTACTGATCATGGACAACATCATTTGATAGAAGTTCAGAAGAACATACAACACCATCTCCACTAACAGGTGATCAATTGTTTGAGAAATTAAAACATTTGGACACTAATTTTGGTAAACCATTTTCGAAAAACCTTACAAAAAATGGTTGGAAAGAGAGATCAGTTTTTTTTGAATTACCATACTAGAATTGTCTATATGTCAGACATTTTCTTGATGTTATGCATGTTAAAAAAATGTACGTGATAGTTTCATGGGAACATTTATAAATTCACCCAGCAAAACAATGGATGGAATTAAGGCTATATTGGACATGGTTGAGATTGGAATACAAGAAGAGTTGGAACTAGTGAAGGGTGAAAAATGAATATTTCTTCATCCTGGTTCTTACACTCTTTCCAGGAAGGAGAGATATCCGTTTTTCAACTTCTTGAATGACTTAAATGTTCTAGAGGGGTATTCATCAAATATCAAGAACATCATGTCAATGATAGATTTAAAATTAAAGGGTCTAAAATCATATGATTGCCATGTTTTTAGGCAAGATCTAATTCCTATAGATTTACATTGCATTTTTACCAAGAATTTCTTCCATACATTAAAGAAGATTTGTTTCTTATTCAAAGCTATATGCAGCAAAGTTATAGACCTAGAAAAATTACCAACTATGGAAATAGAAATTTTCATCATATTATATGAATTGGAAATGTTATTCCTGCAGAAATTTTTCGATATAATTATTCATTTGATGGTTAATTTGGTGAGAGAGATTCGACTATGTGGTCCTGTACATTATAGATGGATGTACCCCATTGAATGGTATATGAATATTTTGAAAGGGTATGTCAAAAATCGAAGTTGGACAGAGGTTTGTATTGCAGAGCAATATATTATTGAGGACACCACTGAATTATGTACCGAATACCTATCTGGTGTGCAAAACGTTGGCCTACCCAAATCTCATCACATTGGGTAGCTTGAGGGTGATGGAATTTTTGGAACAGAGGTTTTCACAATCTATATTACAGATTGTGACTAGGCTCACCTTTATGTTTTTCATAATAGTTTCGACGTTGACCCATATGTTCAAACCCAAAAAGAAATTCTTAGGCACTTTAATCCTTCAAGGGATGAAAAATAGATATCAGATACACATAATCGATAGTTTATAGGATGGTTTCAGGACCATATTTTTAAGAAGTTAGATGAAAATATAGACTTAATTTTAGAACAACTTTGATGGCCAGCCGGAGGAGCAAGTGTGTATGTATTATCTTACAATGCTTATGCAGTTAATGGTTATACATTCTATACTAATGAACATGATGAAGAAAGTCCCATGTAGAATAGTGGGGTTACACTTGTGGCTGAGGCCATGCATGTTTCCTGTACTAAGGAAAGAAATCCAATTTATTTGAATACGTCATACTTTGGCATCATCAAACGAATATGGGAGTTGGATTATACAAAATTAAAAGTGCTGATTTTTCAATGCAAGTGGGTTGATAATAGGAATACTGTTAAAATAGATGAATTAGGATTCACGAAAGTTGATTTCAGTTAGGAAGGGGAGAAAGATGAACCATTTATAATAGAATCACATGCAGTACATTATTATATGTTTCAGACCCCGCAAACTAAAATTGGTCAATTGTTCTTTTATCGACCAAAACAACCAAAGGGTCACATGAAAGTTCAATGGAGGATGAACCTTTTATAGGGACTTCACAATCATTTCATAGTGGTCCCAATGTAGTCAGCATATTATATGTTAGAGGAGACCTCAATGAAGGGATTTACATAGTTAATAGTGGGGTCAAATATCTTCAGCCTTTAAAAAAAGAGTACAATAATCTAGTTATTTGTTTATTGTAATATACATTGTGTTACGTTATCTTATTATCTATTCGCTTTTGATTTTATGTAATATAAATTAAATGTTAAACCAATTCTATAGATAATGACTTTTGTACCTACTGATGCGCCCAATCCCGAGGCACAAAAGTTTTCTCAACCAATTTCTGGTGGTCCCAGTGCAGAGCAACATCAGGTTTCTCAACCTGTTGTTCCTGGTCCCAGTGCTGAGGTACAACAAGTTTCTCAACATGTTGTTGTTAGTCCAAGTGATGAGGTACAACGGGTTCCTCAAATTGTTTTTGCTGGTCCCAGCGCTGATGCTAGCACTCTGAAGGAACATAATGATGACAATTCTAAGGAAATGGTAAAAAATGAAACCATAAAAGCACAAAAAAAACAAGAGCGTCGTGGTTTGATAATGTTATCCAAAATCCTTAAAGCAAAAGAAAAAGGAAATAAATTTGGGGTGGGATGGAATAAGTGAGGACAACATGTGAACCCCAACAGAGCCATCTTTAGTAGCTATATTGGAATTTCCACTCAGAAAAGTGTGCCAATTGATGTATAGTCATGGAACCATGTTGTCACTAGGCTTATGAAACTAATGTGGGAAGATATTATGATAACATTATGATATAATGTTTTTAATTTCTTATAATAAAATAAAATATGAAAACATTGACTTACTCTTCATCATCCATTGTAGAGTTCATTTATAGTAGATTCCTCACACAAGGAATATGTATTAAAAGTTGCTGGAAGGATTCATAGGGGTTTCCACACAATTTTAATGAAATATCCTCTTAAAGATGTTGAAGGGAAAATCAAGCTGCACCCACCTCCTCTTTATACACAATTGATATCCCAAGGAGTGTGGGATGTGTTTAGCAACCGTCGTGGGGAGAATACTTTTCAGGTACATTGTGTGGGGTAATACGATGTTTGAAGTTTCTTGTATTCATAACTTTGATTGAAATTTTTTTATTTATAAAATATAAAATGATTGCTGCAAATAAAAAACGTGCAACAAAACCAGCGTACCCTTACCATAAAGTAAGGATGGGGTATGCTTCTTTTGAGAAAAAATTGGTACATCTTTTAAATCTACTATACTTCTTGTATGTGACAAAAACAACATTATAACCATGTTTCTCTATTTATATGAAATTTGATGAATCAAAATCGAAATCCATATCCATCCAACTCCATGTTATATGGAAGAAGTCTCGTGTAAATAAAGAGGGGATACTGATAGATGAAAACACACAAAAAGTGTGGGAAACATGTGTAAATATGACATAATATAAATTTTATTTTCTTTAAATCGCTATTATAATACAATGAATACTTATTCTTATATATTTTCTATCTGACATAGTAATAGGAATCAAAAACACCAACACCGGATATAGACATACTTTCAGTGGCCTTGAAGCTTCCAGAATAGTATGGCCGCATTAGAGGTACGGGTTTTGGGGTGAAACGCCAAAAATATTTTCAAAAACAAAAACAAGCGGAGGATCAAAATGAAAAAGTGGAAAATCTGTAAGAAAAATTAGCTATTTTTTCAAGAAGAATTACAATACCAGAGGGATATGATAGAAATTTTGATGGGGGAGAGGCAAAGAGAAGATAAAACTCAACAACAACCCGTGCGTGACAATCCCTTCCCACCCCCACCAACTTTTAAGCGAGCCATTTCCCTAAAGAACATGAATTATCTATGGTAATCAATGTTTTAATCATTGTTTTTTTGAAAAGTGAATCACATAGACACTGATAACTTTCCTATACTAATATTCTATAGAGTGAAAATGTATGTTATTTATATCCATCAACTCCCACCTATCATCTTGTAGCGAGGTATACAATGTTCAATATACAGAACGACATGATACACAATAGAAAACTTCCAATAGATCATTTTAGAGTGTCAATTACTGTATTTAATGATCCGAGTGATGATCTACCTACTACAAATGACAATGAAGACATTCATATAGTTGACAAGCTGTTATAACATTCATCGTATGGCAAGCCATTATTGTAAGAAAACATGTCTACAAGGATGTATCCATTTCCAATATATTTTTCAAGCTAGATCATTAACAATTAATGAAAAAAGGTCTGAACTGATGAATGTTATTAAAGGAAGACAAAGAGAAGGGGGTGAAATGAAATATCCTCTCAAAACTATCTCAAGGATCAACCAAACAATTTAAATGGTCTACTGAGAGGACCTTCACCCCGCCCGTTCTATATCCATAGTTAATATCATTACATGAACATTTGGATACAATGTTGATAGATGGAAATTCTCACATAGTTGATTTTGAAAAAAAATATGTACGGATAGGAGGCATCATATTCCATTAGTGCTGAAAATGTAAACGAAATCCTCAAGTATGAATGGCTAGGTGCCTCAATTGTAAATGTATACATGAGGTATGTTTTCATGATTTGATTTTATAAAAAGCTGATATACTCTGATAATTATGACTAAATACATTTCATATTTTTTCAGGCATATATATGAAAAATAATTGAAGGGATTTCCCCATGAACAAAAATTTGGACTCATTAGTCCTCACATCACCTCTTCAAAAGAGTAAATAGATTTTCTTAAAGAGGCTGCAAAAATGTAATACCTACTCAAATCGATTGAAAAAATTATGGATGACAAACTCTTTTTAATACCAACGATGCAGGGGTAAAACTCCAAAATTTAATCATATAAACTATATTTTCATTTATTTATTTTCTTATTCTTATTTTTTTAGGAAAAATTTGATATTGATTGCATTCACTTTGGATACTCCAAATATTTATATTCTGGATTCAATGCATGGATATCCAACAAACCGACCACGCATGATGGCATTTGTTAATTTTTAATACACCAAATCCAATATTTTAAAACTAAACATCTAGTTATATAATTTATATTATCTTTTAATGAGGATTATATTATGATAGGGTGGTGTATCAATATATTTTACTACATGGTATGAATCCAGGGCTTAAGGATAAGAATGCCTACAAGATCTACAACTGGAAAAGTATCCTAGTATATATAATAATATTGCACTATCCAAACACATATCAAAACAAAGTACTTGTATTTTCGATGTTTATACAGTGTCCAAAACAAATAAACGTAAAGGATTGTGGTTATTATGTTTGTAAATTTATGAAAGAGATCATATTACATCAACAAACTAGCATCCCTGAAGAGGTATTTTTGAAAATAATTACGATTTCGTTTAAAATATTTATTAATTCTTTGTGTATTTATATTATTTTAGTACTACCATGACTGTCGCAAAAAATCATATTCCCAAGATGATATAGATGTGTTTAGAAACGAATGGGCAACATACCTGATAGAAGATTGTACATAAATAGAATGAAGGTGAATTATTACTACTTATGTTATCTATATATGATCATTGATATCTCCCTTGTTTACACTTATTGAGCATATATCATTACCCTTTATTATGTTTTATATCCTTAGGTTATGAAGAATGTTTTTAGAAATGATTTTTCTTTCTATTAAAGCATAACTCATTGGACTATATTGGTCGATAGTGTCGAAGTTGACCAATACATAATCATTCAGTCCACTCATGAGCATCATAAAAGCTTGATGAGAACCAATATCTTGGATTTTCAATTTTCTAATTTGTTTCCCTTATATGTGGGTTGGGGTGTCCAGGAGGGAGGGGGTCTCCAGGAGGGGTGTTTCTAGGAGGGAGGCGGTGTCCAGGTGTGAGGGTGGGTGGGGGGTGTCCAGGAGGGAGGGGGCTGTCAAGGGGGTGTCCAGGAGTGGGGGGTGTCGAAAAGGGAGTGGGATGTCTAGGGGGTCCCTGAGTGAGGTGTCAAAGACGGTAGGGAGAGGGTGTGTCCAGAAGGGAGGGGGTGTCCAGAAAAAGATCCATTCAATTCCATTTAATACTGATAATATACAATGGTTAGATCACTTCTATAGTAGCATGAAGTGGGTCTGCAGTGAGGCATCAAATGTTACAACCAACCAAACAAATTCGAAGCCCATGTAAAAGCCCAAGAATAATATTCCAGTTCAATTTGAGGCCCAATATATCTTATTTAATGTCATAAAGACCCAAAATATTCATTATTTACCTTTCTCACATAATATTTATGTGAAATTTCGTTCATATTCCTCCAATATATTTTTTGTTTGGTGTTTTTCCTTGATTTTTGGAACTGTGTATCTCCAAAATATATATGATTTTATAATTCAAATTATTGAATGATGGTGTATGAATAATATTTATTCCATTATCAAATAGATGATGAAAATATAGTTGGATAATGAAGATTATTAATGGGTATACACTAAAGAACTAGGAGGGAGGGGTGTCCAGGAGGGAGGGGGTGTCTAGGTGGGAGGGTGGGTGGGGGTGTCCATGAGTGGAGGGAGGTGTCTAGAAGGGGAGGGGGCTGTCTAGGGGGTCGGGAGGGGGTTGTCCAGGGAAAGAGTGGGGGCTACCAGGGGAGGGAGGGGGTTATCCAGGAGGAGGGAGGGGGGATGCAGGTGGATTGGTGGGAGGGGTTGTCCAGGAAGGAGGGGGTGTCTAGGAGTGGTGAAGGGTGTCCAAGAGAGGAGGGGGATATCTAAGAGGGGAGGGGTTGTCTAGTGGGTGGGAAGTGGGTTGCCTAGGGAAAGGGGTTGTAAGGGGAAGGTGGGGGGTTGTCCAGGAGGGGGGAGGGGGCTGCAGGTGGAGTGGTGGGAGGGGGTGCTGTCCAGGGGTAGGAAGGGGGCATTGATGTTAACCAAAGCATCGAGGTATATTATAAAACATGATAAAATACTATTTTGAGCCTTTAAAAATATAAACATGTTACCTTTAAATATACTTTAATATCTTCATTTAGTCCATCAAATACATGACAAAAATCCCAAAATATAAGACTAAAATTCACTAAAATGTAGGTTATAGAATCCATGAATTTTGTGCCATGTTTTTTCCAAAATTTTCACCCAAGTGCTTAAAATAAGAAGTTTTTTCAGTTCACTATCTCAAGTGTGATGGTGCGGTTCCATCAATGGGGTTGTTGCCTCAAAAAAAGAATTTCAGATGGTACCACTAGATTAAACAGCACTGATTCATAATCATCCGCAGTCTGAATGGTAGTACAAACATCTTTTATGGCTAAGTTCTCAAATGTTTCCTCTCATGTGCCCAATCTCTTCAGTTCCCTTCCATCGAACAAATGTTTTTCAGTTCCTTGGGCAACTTGGATCCCATCGCATACAAATGTGATCGTGTTATCCATGTTGTTCTCACCTCTGTGCTATATCCTCCATGATCATTGTTGACCGAGCGTTGTCTGTCGTAGTTTCTTTGTGTCCAGACACGTTCTTTTCTAGTTTCACCATACCTTCTGACTGTCGGACATGGTTTTGTGGAAAACAAAGTGTAGACAGCTCCTCTTTCCTAGTTTTAGTCTCATTTTTTTCCAATGATGCAACCGGAATCCCGATCACATCTCTCCCATTTGTCTCCTTGTTTCCACATCTGTCAGAACATGTCAGTCTCCTCAGTAGCCAGCATCAACCAATCGTCTTACTTTACCTATGTCTTAGTCATTCTCAGCGCCCGTGTAAGTCGATCCCCCTCTTGTTGCATCACTTTCTCCATGCTGCATAGCATGTTAGTGGTGTGTTTTCAGTATTTAGTTTTCTCCGTCAACTCATGTTCCCTCCTTTTATGCTCTTAATCCCACCGCTACTGGTGCAACGTGAGAGCTTCCATTTTGGATACAATGGCCTAAATCTGAAAATTTCAAGGGTATCTTCATCATTTTCTAAGAGGATAGTTTTTTATGACAATATGTTCATTTGGTCATACCGACTAAAATCTACTATTATTATTGTTACTATTTTCGTTGATAGATTTGAAGTTAATTTTCTTTCATTGTCTAAAGATGTCATTTCAAGTTCACTATAGATTTGTAGAACAATATGTTTTTGTTCGTTCTAGGGGGTTGTCTCGGGGAGGGGAGGGAGGGGGTTTCCAAGAAGGAGGGGGTGTCCGGGAGTAGAGGGGGGAGTCCAGGAGGGGACGAGGATGTCTAGGAGGGTAGGGGTTGTCCAGGGGGTGGGAAGGTGGTTTTCCAAGGAATGGGTGGGGGCTGAAAGGGAAGGGAGGGGGTTGTCCTGGAGAAGGGAGGGGGATACAGGTGGAGTGGTGGGAGGAAGGGCTGTCTAGGGGTAGAGAGGGGGATATCTAGGGTGCTATCTCGGGAGGTTAGGGGGTTTTCCAAGAGGGGAGGGGGCTGTCCAGGGATTGGGAAGGGGGCTGTCCCGGGAAAGGGAGGGGGCTGCCAGGGAAGGGAGGGGGTTGTCCAGGAGGAGGGAGGGTGGCTGGAGGTGGTGTGGTGGGAGGGGGGGGGGGGTTGTCTAAGTGTAGAGAGGGGGAAATCTAGGGGGGATGTCTCAGTGAGGGGAGGGGTTTTTCCAGGAAGAAAGTGGTGTCTAAGAGGGAAGGGGGTTATCCATGAAAGGAGGGGTTCGTCCAAGAGGTGAGAAGGGGGTTGTCCAAAAAAAGGTGGGGTATTCAAGGGGTGGAAGGGGTTGTCCAAGAGGATGGAGGGGGCTGTAGTTCTAGTGGTGGGAGGGAGGGGGCTGCAAGGGGAGGGGCTGTCTAGGGGTAGAGAGGGGGCTATCTCAGGGGGGGTGTCTCAGGGAGGGGAGGGAGGGGGTTTTCCATGAAGGAGGGGGTGTCCAGGACAGGAGGAGGGATGTCCAAGAGAGGAGGGGGCTATCCAAGAGGTGGGAAGGGGGTTTTCTAGGGAAAGGGGCTGCAAGGAGAGGTAGGGGATGTTCAGGAGGAGGGAGGGGGCTGTAGGTGGAGTGGTAGGAGGGGGGGCTATCTAGGGGTAGGGAGGGGGCTAAAAGGGGAGGGGGTTGTCTAGGAAGAGGGAGGTGGATGCATGTGGAGTGGTGGGAGGGGCTGTTCAGGGGTGGGGAGGGGCTGTCTAGGGGGGCTGTCTCGGGGAGGAGAGGGAGGTGGGTTTTGATAATCACACTAAATAAATAGAAGATCAAAGGAAAATTGAACCGATTTGATTATGGCCTATCTAATTGTGTAGGTTCTTATCAGGCCCTCTCTAAAACTGAGAAATACATTCCTCCCATACCTTAAACGGGACCTTATATATTGTATGGGGTCCTTGGAGAAGCATAAGTGGTTAGGGTCCAAGCAGGGTTGGACCCAATGTCTGATGCGGACATGCTAGAACTCATTTCCTTTGACCTGGAATGGGAGTGTACACTCTTAGAGGTTCCTGATATATGTAACTATTAGGTTTATAACCTATCTAAGATGGCAGTATCACTAGAAAAATGTTAGAATTTATTCTAAAATTGAATACTCCTATGAAATTGAATACACCATCATGTTTTTGTCATATTGTATAACCTGGGGAGATTCCTGCCTTTTTTATTGTCAATAAATAAAACCATTTTGATTACATATTGTTGTTGACATTTATTCCTCTTATTTCCCATCCATGTAATCTTAAAAAAACAATATTTATAAGTCAATGAATCATATTGATCCTCTTTTAGAATATTAATTCAATCCAAGGAAATATGGACATGTAAAGGTTTTAACAGGTAATAATTGAAAATTTATTAATGTATTCTTTCATATTAATGTTTAATTTATTTAATTATTGTATTACTAACATAATATTTGTTTTCTTATATAGTTAAAATGTTTTTCATAAGTTCTAATGCTTTGTTTTCCAACTAATACCATGAATGACTATTTTTTAGAGTGGATCATGGATGCAAAAAGGATGAAACGTCAATGTTTTTAACTGTTTGTTAGAAAATTGTAATTGTAACCAAATTAAACATTGACTGAAATTTATATAGAAGTGTTTTGTTTTGTATTCATGATTTAAAGTAAATGTATATAGAATTTTTTTTCTTATGTGCTTTGTGGGTAGGTGTTGTTTGTGCTGTGTGTGCAGGTGCTATCTCATGTGTGCAGGTGTTGTGTAGGTGTTGGGTTTGTGCAGGAAATTTTTTCGTTTATCAGTGCTAATTAAGCACTGAGAAATGTCTAATTTATCAGTGCTCAAAATAGATCTGATAAAGGTAGTATTTATCATCGCTATTTTTAGAACTGATATATTATCCATTTAACAGCGCTAAAAATAGAACTGAAAAAGGGGGCCCCATTTATCTTTTCCACGATTAAAATTTGTTTTTAGCCCTGTTAAAGGCAATTTTTAGCAATATTAAAAGCCCTATTTTTAGTAGTGTAACATCACATCAACATGAATTTTTATTATTATCATGTCAATAATTAGTAGAATCAGGTTCTTCTACCAACTCCATTAGCACATGGAAGAAAAACATCAGTGAAACATGCATTATGCATCAATTTGATTGCCATTGAATTATAAGAATATAATGGTTTGTTAAAAATTCCTCTTTGAATTCATTAACCAATTTCATCAAAATAAATATTATAACCCAACAATAATCAACATGTTAAACAGTGCATATCATAGATATCACACAGTCTAGTAAATCAGAAGGAAACCTATTATCACAGTGTAAGAACATGTATTCATTAACCATGAACCATTATTTCATTAAAATGATTTATACCTTTTAAATTTTAATTCTAAAACCACAAAAAAAATCTTGAAAGGTAGATTTTTTATTGAACCTAAATAAACAATGAATAAATGGATCCCTGACCTCAAGATGTTAATGTTCTTAAAATGAGAACATGACCACAAAGTGTATCTTTGGTCACTTATCAGGCATGAAAATCTTTGTATCTCCAATAATTCCATTCCACAAATGCACCAACAACATTAAAAGAAACTCTATTAGAATTATATAGATCATAAACCATAGCATGGAAAGAAGAAATGGGTGGAGACATGATCAAAAGGAGAGAAACCTTTAGAGAAGATGAGGAAATAACCTCAAATGACCATCAATTGATCATGGGATTATAGAGATTGAATCCAATTAAAAAGATGATTCATGGACCTTCAAACATATCTCAGGATCACCTAATAGTAAAGGGAGAAACTTGGGAGAAATGTGGTCTTGGAGGGGGATTGGGTATTTATTGGACAATGAAAATTAGAAGACTGTGGTGCAACCACCAAGACCATGTCACATAATAGGCTAAAACAAGGTGGGATATGACATAGAACAAGGGTCCATGTCATCAAATACCTCATCAAAGGCATGTCAGGGAGACATGATTCCCTATTTTCCAAAAAAAACTTATTAATATTGGGAGGAAATCCATTTCTTCTAAGGATACCATTCCACATAAATCATTCACTAAATAGAAGGCTACTTCGTAGCCTAGCTCCATGGCATAGCTACCCCAAAATGGGCATAGCACCCCTCAATGCTCTACGGATAACCCCATCAATCCATGCATCATGACTCAACAGTCATACGCCATAGTCTACCTCCATGGAAAATTCATCCCAAAATTGGTAGGTTCCCTGAAATCAACCCTTAATCATCATTGCACGACAACTGGGATCTCCAAACCCAAACATCCCACCCTACAGTGAAACCCAATGCTCCACATTTTAGTCCACCTTATAGTTGAGACTTTACATCTTAAACCCCCTATCCTATACCAAATCACTTTGGATCCTCCTACGAACACATCCAACACACAAATATTTCACATGAAGGGATATACTGGTCCAGGTTCTTACATCAAACACCTCTAAAACTATTCTTGTCCTCAAGAATTTAAAACAAAACCTAAGGATGATAAAAGAAAAGGGTTCATCCAAATATCCACCTCGTGAGATACATATCTAGAATATCACCACCATAGGAGATCATCCACTAATATTAGAAGAATAATGTGAAAACATATAAAAATGAAACAACCATCTCCTAAAGACTCTCTTGGAGGAAATACCTCTTAGATGAGTGTAAATTCATAAAAAAGAAACAAAATAAACCCACCAGTAAACTAAAAAATGTGAAAAATCAAAAAATGATATTTGTTACAATATAATATCTAAAAATGATGAAGGTATCAAATTTTTATCTTTGAATCATATTCCCATGTAATATCCTCCACACCACCATTTTTCTATAATAAATGAACCAAGGAAAGTTCACACCTCCTTAATAGCTTCTCTTAGTGGTCCTAGATCACTACATGAAACTCCTAAAAGGGAACATAATCATCAACTTAGATATCATCACAATAAATGATGTGAAATTCATCATGAAGGTGAGAATAGAGATGTAATATAATGAAGGCATAATTTATCCAGATTGTCTATCTGCAAGTTCTACCTGATACTCCATGACTCTAACGCAAGATAAGAACTCAAAAGGAAAAAAACTATGGAGAAAGGATACTCATGTGACCAAACCATTTCTACCCATGATCATGAGTTTCATTTAGGAACAGATGATATACAACTTCCAAATCTTGAAGCAACTTCCTATGATTGGTAAATGAATTTTGATGACCCTTCACTACTTTCATCCATTTGTGAATCATCTGGACCACTTATGTCATGCACTACACTAGCTCTAACATGATAATTGTGGACTCCTCGACCACAGTCCAATCTAAAGGAAAATTGAAGGGTTGATCTTACAAATCTCTAAAAGGTGACTCAAAAATCGTTGATTGAAAACTATTGTTCTATGAAAACCTAACCAAAGGAAGGTTCCTCATCCATTAAACTCTAAAATCCATGACATAATAATGTAACATGTCTTCAAAATTTTGGATTCTACACTTGTTATGAATATCTATCTTTGTATTAAAACCACTTCTAAAACATAAGTGACAAAAAAATTGCACTGGATACATATCTACACCTAGGAAAAAAAGGGTGAAAATCAGTGATGATCAACCTCGAGACTCCATGGAGTCTGACAACCTTCCCCTAGTGCTTCTTGGGTAAACCCATCATTGAGATAAACTCCTTGATTACTATAACATGGGATTATTTCATCAAATGATCCACCATCACATATATAGCATCAAATCCTCCTTCAGTTGATATAAATAATAATGAATTCCATTGACATATCCTCCAAATTCCATCATGGAACATATAGTTATAAGAGTAAACAATCATGAACTTGGTGCATCAACTTCAAGTTCTAGAAAACCAAAAATCATGACATAGACTATGAAAATACATGCTTTAACCCAAGAAACCAAAAATACTTTATTAAAACATGGTACATATTTATTGCACGAAGATTTAACAATAAGGGTGAGTTATGAAAGTCTCATAGAATCATTTCATACAATAAAAAATGTATTAAAATCCTCTCCTAGAATAAAACTTGGTGTTGTTAATTTTCAGACTAACCCTTAGAGAGATGACCAAGGAAAACATGATTTATCCAGTACTCTGCCTTAAAATACCCCATCTAGGGATCCTCTACCAACAACACCAACGATGAATGCACTTTCATCTGAAAATATAAAACCTATTTCCCATCCATTACCATATCTAGATACGTTGTTGAGATCTATTCCATAACCCTCGAGGAATATCTATATTTATGCACATCCTTATTACATTACATCATCCTCATTGAATCGACCAAAAAATTTGAATTTCCCAGTGTATATGGAATATTAAATTTGTATTCCTATAATAATTTCATCCAATTTCATTGTAAAAATTTCAATTCATGGTAGGATATGACATACTTTAGTATCCAATGATCAACAAAAACCAAAAAAATTCTCACTGATGATGTAATGTTAGCACATCTTCAGGGAATACATGACTAATCGGAACAGAAGATCATGTGTGGAATAGTTAAGTCCATGGGGATGTAACATCCATGACCCATAAGTGACAATTCATCTCTACTCTATTGGAAAAAAATACCAAATCATGATTTAAATATTCATATAAACATTATACTGAACTCCCACTATTGGAAAATATTGAGCTAGAGTGCTCAATAACTTCTCCATCAGGTATTCAAAATCTTTCTAACTCGGATCTGTGAAAAATAATGCCTGATAATTTATGTTCAAGGCTATCATATGAGTAACAAACTGAGAGAAATTTTCTATAAACCTACTATAACATATTTCATGATAAATGAAACTCTATACTTCTAAAATTTTCTTGGGGGACACCCAAGAAATGTATATTTCAATCATTGAAGGACCCACTACTCTTATTTTTGGAAAATTACATGCCCCATGAAATGAAATTAAAGAACACAAAACTCATACTTTGAAAAATTCTCAAACAACTACTAAAAAAAGAACTCTAAAACTATCACAGGGATTTGCTACCTTCTCCCCCTCAGACACAAAGTACACCATGATTTCATTGATGAATACCACCATGAAATTATAAAAAGCTCATTAAAAGATATGTTCATCATACCAATGAACAATTATGGATAATTCCATACATTTAAAAACATCATAATGAACTCATAATACCTATAAAATCATTAGAAAGCGGTCTTCAGAACATCCTCATCCTTCACTGACATCTGATGATATGTTGACCAAATATTTAACTTCCTGAACCAAATTTATCTATTCAGATAATTGAATAAATCATCCATCCATGGAATAGGATATCATTTCTTCACTGTCGCTTTATACAAGTGATGATAATCAATAAAAATACCCAAAATATCATCAACCTTCTTTATGAATAATACTAGTGAACCTAAGGTGATACACTTGGATGAAAAAATCTAGATTCTTTAGATCATTAATTTTTACTATCATCTCCCATAGATCATAAGGTTTCATCCTATATGGATACATTCAGATATTAGAAACACTCTATTTTATCTCTATCATGAGATCAATATTATTTCAATTGGGGTAACACCAAAACCTCGTCTAATGGTCTCACTCACCCAAGAACACAAAAGACTCAATGTTGACATCATAGAATGTAACCTTCCTCTTAATGAAATCCAAAATATCCCACACTAACCAAAATAAGTCTATTCTGATAATTATTTCATGTGGTTGGATCTGTAAACATAGATGTATCCCCAAGTGTAGTTCTTCACCAGAAATAGCTCACAGTCTATACATACTTCATACAAATAAGATTAGCCTCCCACTATCATAGTGAATTCCAAGGGAACTAGAAGTCTCCCCAACTATAGTCCCAAATAATGGATTAGGGAAGGTATTATTAAGGAGTTTGTAGATCCTGAATAAAACAAGGCACACACCCAATTAGAAAATAATAAAAGGGTTCCTTCAACCACATTTGGATCAACTGGAACTAGAAATTATTAGGCATGAACCTATCCATGGTCTTCCACATGGAATATCTAACCCTAATGATCACCACCTCCAAGGTTTATCTCTTCTATTTGATGATAACGATCATCTCAGGCTTATACTTTTCCTACACCATCTAGTCTATGTTGATCACAATCTAGAGAATCCTTCTGATACTGCCTTAGCAAAAACATACTCAATGGAATAACCTGAAGGTGAAAACATGGTGAATAATTCCATCTTATAAATATCAAGAACTCCTTCCATGGATGACCTCAACTTACATAAGTAACCCCATCATTTGATCCCTTTAAAAAGGCCTTAAAGCCTCCACCCATGGATAAATGAGATGAAGAGGGCTCGGACCTACCCCCTATTGTCTAAAATATCTTCTATCTATGAAATTATTAACCCCAAAACAAACCTTTAATTCATGATGAATCATGAATAATCCCCTCTCATGGAGACCCTACTCTAGAAAAATCCCTCTCAACAACCTCCAATCTCTTAAGAACCACTATATCTATCGATAAAATGAATAGGGTGAACTAGAACTAAAATTATGGATGAAACCAATCATGTAGATTATTATATATTTCCCCCTTGTTTTGTAACATGTATGAATCATATCAAATAAGGCTCCCTAAATGAATCAAAAATTATTACATGTTGGAACTCTCATGTTGAAGGGTATGATGTTTCTAGAACTGGCTTCCTTAAACATCAAATAATGAATCTTAGATTGAAACTAGTATCTTAACTTATCCCATAAGGCTTTTTACTCCTCACAATCCATGAGTAATAGGTTCTACCACTTCCTCATTTCTCCAGACAACATCTTCTTGGCAAAAAAAATCAGTTATCATTCTGAGCGCAGATCGAAATGAAATCTATCTAAACATCCACCATATATTATTATGTATCTAAATATAAAAGGTATTCATTGTACTTATATAATATCAAGCACTAAAACAATCATAGTTTTCTCATCCAAGTATTTTAATCATCAACATGTACTATGTGTCGATCTAATAACACGTCCTAATGAACATCCATGAAATGAACCTAACAGGGATGTCAAACTATATGCATAACTACAAATTAAAAAATAGCTAGAGACTTTAGAACCTAGAATATAGAATGTTTAATATTAATTAATTAATTTTTTATTTAGTGATAAACCTAATCTGAATATATAAAATTTTTAAAAACATGAACAAATAAGAATGATGTATGATCCTTTCCTTGGTATCTACCCAGAAACTAGTATCACATTGAATTAGTAGGTTAGTAAAAATAAATGTCTTCGAATTAGATCACAAGGGAACCAAAATACCTATGTTTGTGATGGTCTCCCTTATTTACATTACTTACTAATCTTATCTAATACTATTTCCCTACTATCCCATATAGTCCACACATATTATTATTTGTAAATTCCATCTTATACCTCAACCTCCCTTTGATACCACTAGGATATAACCCCTCCCAAAAATGGTACCCTTCTCAGGAAGGAAATGAGAGAAGGAGGATAGTGATCACCCAAGCCTACCTCCAATAGGAAATGTGTTGGTGAAAAGAACCAAGGTTGTAGTGAACATATAAATGGGGTCCATTGCTCTCTAAAAATATGTGGAAAGAGAGATATGACAACTAAAATAATAGAATATTTTTTAGATAGATAATATTAATCCCAAGTACATGCATGTAATATTATACAACACTATAAAAATTGGAATGGAAAACTAAAAGTACTAAAAGGTGACTTAGCAATGACCATGAAGGATAAATATCTGATGAAAAAAATAGAAATATCCATCCTGATATCCAACTATATCCTACTGACCTGAAAAATATATTATTTATTGTAACGACCCAAAATTTTGAATAAATCTTTTTTCATAATTTTGTGAGTTTTATTTTATTTTATTTTTATACTCAACAAAAATGTTTCATTTGATAACAAGAGTATAATTAAAATGAGACCGTTGGGTTTTGACTGTTATAGGACCATTGGTCAATATGACTGCTGGAAACTAAACATTTTGATTATTGTCTCTAAATACAAGCAATCTTGGTTAATTAATATAGAAAGAAGATTCGATGGCCTCACCCATTAGTCTTGGACTGATCGAATCCCATCTAACAGAACTTGGGAAGGAGGTAGCACCACTGGGCTTTGCTCTGGACCAAACCCAAACTGAACTTCATCATGTGAAGCTAGAACGGGATCGCCTTCAGGAGAAATTCAAACTGATAGAAATACTACTCGTGCGATGTTGGCCTAGCCTCCCTCAGATTCTCTCACCTTAGCACACCTTACACTTAGGTCCTATGCTGGTGTGATAAGGGGCTATGTAAGGAGAACATAACTTCCTTGTGTAATCCTTTGTTTTAAATAAATTTCTTGATTTCTTCTTATGATGAAGTTTATGAATTTTAAAATGTCCGAATAAATATAGTATGCATATTTTTGATGAATTTTAGAGAAAGGACATTTTAAAAAATGTTTATGTAAACCTTAAATAATTAAAAATGTGTAATGATTTTCAAAAAATGGTCTTCTAAAATTATGTTCAGTACGAAATTTAGAGTCTAATAAGATAAACATAATTTTTGATGAATAGTAAATTATGAATAGTGATTTTATGATTAGGATTAGTAATGTGTCTAAATGTATTAGTAATCTCACTTAAAGAAGTTATTAATATAATCTAGGCACCTTGATTAAGTAATGTGATTCAATAAAATGGTTAAATAACAATTTTATAAATTATTATTCAAGTATTAGTTTTTTTTCGGGTGAATAGAGTTTTTTTAATTAAAAATTAAATTAAAAATATTTATAAAATTAATTTTATAAAATGGATTTCATTTTTGAACTCAGAGCATTTATATTACGTTAAGGTAAATTTTGGGGTTTTTTCTGAAAAAAATGAATTTTTGGTGAATAGTGTATTTATGTAAAAAAATAAATTAAAAATATTTAGAATTTTTTTTTATAAAATGGATTTCATTTTTGAAATCAGATCATTGATATTTGGTTAAGGTGAAATTTTGGGACTATTCTGAGAAAGTTGAATTTTCGATGAATAGTGAAAATACAGTTTTTAAGTTACAAGTGTTTAATGACATCATTAAATGATGTATTAAGTATATAATCACTATGGTCGACTTATGAATAGTAATATAAGGTATGAGGTGTCCCAAGTGGCCAATACCATGGTAAAATACCATGGGAAATCCCATGGTTTTTCCAAAACCACTAATGAGGTGCCCCTTGGCCATTAATGCCTTGTCCCCTCACTTTCCCTATAAATACCAAGCCATCCTCTCATCCGTTTGACTCCCCACTCTTCCCCAACGAATTTATGGTCTCATTAACTCCCAAATAGTCCTCCCAATGTTCCCCAAGCCCTCAAGTTACCAACCATTGAGTTTTAAGAGTTATGTTTTAAGGTAAGGGATCCGATCTCTCCCTTTCTTTTCAAGAAATATCTTTTATCTAATTTATTTTATGCTCCATTTTCTTATGTTAAAGGGTATTATTATATACTCCTCTTACTAACCATTTCATGTTCACATAATGAGATATCCCCTCTTACTCTCATTATTTTTTTTAATGAATTGTTAAGTGGCGTCGTTAGGCTGCCGAAATTTTTGTAACAGATTCTTTCTCCCTTCTCATTTTTCAAGATCTATTTTCATGTAAAGTATTTAACGTTCCTTTTTATTATGTTGGGGTATTATCTCTAAATTCATCATACTGATATTTTATGATCATATGATGAGATAACCCATTTTATATCTTCAATTCAGTATTTTGAATTTTTAAGTAACGCCGTTAGACTGCCGAATTTTTAAGTGGTTCTTCACCCTTCTCGTTTTGAAGTTCTACTTTAATGTCAATTATTTAAAGTTCCTTTTTGTTATGTTGGGGTATGATATCTATATCTATAATACTGAACTTTTATGACCATATGATGAGATACCCTATTTGATCTCTTCAATTCAGTATTTTGAAGTTTTAAGTGGCGTCGTTAGGCTGCCGAATTTTTAAGTGGTTCTTCACCCTTCTCGTTTTGAAGTTCTACTTTCATGTCAATTATTTCAAGTTATTTTTTGTATGTTGGGGTATGATATATATTTCTATCATACTGATATTTTATGATCATATGATGAGAGACCCCATTTGATCTCTTCAATTCAGTATTTTGAGGTTTAAGTGGCGTCGTTAGGCTGCTGAATTTTTAAGTGGTCCTTGAACCTTTCTCCCTTTTCAAAGTTCTAATTCCATGTCAAGTCTTGCAAGTTCCTTTTTATTATGTTGGGGTATTATCTCTATATATATCATAATGATCTTTTATGTTCATATGATGAGAGATTCTATTTGATCTAATCAATTCATTTTTGGTTGAAGTTTATGTGACGCCGTTAGGCTGCCAAATTTTCATAAGAGAAATCTTATTTTTGACATCCTTTCATGTTCTTCATTTCATATGGTATATTTTCAAATTTCATTACCATGTTCTTAAATCACTTATATTCTGTCCCTCTACTGTTTTATGGGTCATTTATGAATGATTGACCCATGTCCCCTCTCTTTTCAATGTTTTCTAAAACCCTGTAACGTAGCCGTTATGCTGTAGAATTTTCGTCTCAAAATGTCTCTCTCTTTTGCTAAAGTTCGTTGATTTTATTAAGTGAATACTCAAATCTATATATTATATATGGGTATTCACATATATACCAAAATGTTCTAGTTTAAATTCTAGGATTTACATACATGAAACCCGCTCTCCCCTTCCGTGGGTTTAAAGTGATGTAAAGATCATGTCTTTAAAGCAGTTTTTAAAACGTTATTATTATGAAATGAAAACCATTTATTTTATGATATATGGGTTATTTATAAAATTTTTGATGATGATATATGTGTCTCACATGATCATAAAGGAAAATTTAAGGGTGCGCCCTGATAGCGCTCCAATGCATTCGGTAATGATGTAACCACTAGAGATTAAAAGTTTCACGATATCTTGGTGAATAACCTTGGTAATTTTCAAATGACACCTTGGGGATGGACCTTGGTGATATGTTCATGATTGTCTATGTTAAATGTTTTAGCCACATCTTCATGTTATGAAAAATATTATTTTTATTATGATATTCCTCATGATTTCTTTCTCATGCCTTAATGTTTTTTTCATGACCTTATTGAAGTATCTCAAGTTCACAAGTAAAATGTTTCTCTTGTTTCCCTTAATGGGCCTTCTGCTCACCGTTTATTTTGATGTATGTCCCCAGGTTATGAGATGCAGTAATGAACCTAGGATGAACATGACGAGAAGCCTTTCAATTGTTTAAGAAGAATCTTTTAAGTTTTTATGTTTAATGTTTCTGGTTTCCAAGACAGTAAACCTTAAAGATCCTCAGTTTTGTATAATGTAATGAAAGTTTATGTGAAAAAATGGCAGGCTGCTATAGTTGGTATCAAAGGATGGTTTAGTTATTTGTGGAAATTAGGATATGAAAACTTTAGGAAGAACCCTATAGAAAAGTTTAAATATAAGAAATCTTCCTGGTATTTTGGTGAGTATTGAGTAAGGGGTTGCGAAGAAAATACATACCTGTCTGGATACGAGTAGGTAGAGGTGGCTCTGGCATAGATGTACATAGGGGTAAAACCCGAAAACACCGCTTTGAGCTAGAATCAAACGGGAACTGGTACACGACAATAGGCCTTGCTGCACTCTTGGTTACGACACTCCCGAGGTATATGCTTTGGTAAATTCATAATCTTAGCATGAACCATTGTTAAAGGAACAAAGATAAAATAAAATAAAGATTCACATAAGAATATATGATCATGGATAACCTAGATGGGATCCTAGGGGATCACAATTTAGGGTATACTTTTCTTCTACAAGTTATCCTTATATGCTTTCAGTTCCTTTTCATGATTATTGGCTAAGTACATAAGCCCATAATTATGATTTCTCTTCTTAGTTAATGGTGGAAAATGGAAGAACATGTCCCAACAACCAATGTGAAAGGAAATGCGATGATTGTTGTATTAATATGACAGGGATGATTAAGGGATTAAAATATGATTATTATTTTGGGAGACGTTCACTATTTTGGGGACCCTATATTATCGAGGTAAATAGATTACTACGGTATTTTCATTGAGGAGTAAGGTTGACTTTTATTTTGAAGAATCAATGAATTTAAGGTGGACTTATAGTAATTTAGGTTACTTATGGAAATCATTAACCTATCTTGGGGTAAATATGTTTAGGTTATTTACTTTTGTTATAAGATGTTCGGAGTGGTTGATGTTGTTTGGAGATGGATGATAATGTTTACCTTGGAAGACTATGTTATCAAATCCTTCTTGTATTTGGGTTTCAATATTAGTTTGGTTTATTTTGAGGAGTTTTAAGGACCGTTATTTATGGAATGGACTTTGATGAACTTTGGGTAGTACCATGGATCTTTGAAGATTTAAAAGTAGTTTCCATTCCTATGGGATTATTTCTTTTTGAAGAGTTGTTTTACCTTACCCTTTCTATCTTTGGGATAATGTTTAAAGATAGAATAAATAGATAGTTAATCTTTTGTGGATTATGTGATTCTTTAGAAGATGATTCTTGTTTTTTGATGAGACCAAGTAGTTTTGAATGCTCATAGTTTGGAGAAAAGATTAGTTTTAGGTAGAAACTTATTAAAGAATGAAACTCTACATGAAGATAGGTATATTTTATTATGTTTTTGTTTTATGTTGTGAATGAATTCCTCAAAATTATGAAAAGGAACGTAAAACAAATATGTTGTTGGTTTACGTTTCCTACTGGGTAATCAAATACCGTTTACACACATCATAAGTTTGGGATTTTCTTATGGTCAACTTTCTCCTAATAATTTTTTCTATCACTCTCCCCCAAAACATGACCTTTTTTTCTTCCATATCCATGTTTTCCTCCATGGAATCCTAGTATGGGTTAACTCGGGTGACCTTTGTACTTCCCTTTCTTTCTTTTAAAGTAATATTGTTACTGACTCCATTTCCGATGTGGGACTTTCAATGAAATTTCAAAAACCAATTTTTAAAAATTTCGAGGATGCAATTTATTAAGGGGGGAAGATTGTAACGACCCGAAATTTTGAATAAATCTTGTTTCCTAATTTTTTGGGTTTTATTTTATTTTATTTGTATACTCAATAAAATGTTTCATTTGATAACATGAGTATAATTAAAATGAGACCGTTGGGTTTTGACTGTTATATGACCATTGGTCAATATGACTGCTGGAAACTAAAAAATTTGATTATTGTCTTTAAATACAAGAAATCTTGGTTAATTAATATAGAAAGAAGATTCGATGGCCTCACCCATTAGTCTTAGACCGATCGAAGCCCATCTAACAGAACTTGGGAAGGAGGTAGCACCACTGGGCTTTGCTCTGGACCAAACCCAAACTGAACTTCATCGTGTGAAGCTAGAACGAGATCTCCTTCATGAGAAATTCAAACTGATAGAAATTACTACTCGTGCGATGTTGGCCGAGCCTCCCTCAGATTCTGTCACCTTATCACACCTTACACTTAGGTCCTATGCTGGTGTGATAAGGGGCTATGTAAGGAGAATGTAACTGCCTTGTGTAATCCTTTGTTTTAAATAATTTTTTTGATTTCTTCTTGTAATGAAGTTTATGAATTTTCAAATGTCCGAATAAATATAGTATGCATATTTTTGATAAATTTTAGAGAAAGGACATTTTAAAAAAAATTTATGTAAACCTTAAATAATTAAAAATGTGTAATGATTTTCAAAAAATGGTCTTCTACAATTATGCTCAGTACGAAATTTAGAGTCTAATAAGATAAACATAATTTTTGATGAATAGTAAATTATGAATAGTGATTTTATGATTAGGATTAGTAATGTGTCCAAATGGATTAGTAATCTCACTTAATGAAAGTATTAATATAATCTAGGCACCTTGATTAAGTAATGTGATTCAATAAAATGGTTAAATATCGATTTCATAAATTATTATTCAAGTATTAGTTTTTTCGAGTGAATAGTGTTTTTCTAATTAAGAATAAAATTAAAAATAATTAGAAATTTATTTTTATAAAATGGATTTCATTTTTGAACTCAGAGCGTTGATATTATGTTAAGGTAAATTTTGGGGTTTTTTCAGAAAAAATGAATTTTCAGTGAATAGTGTATTTACGTAAAAAAATAAATTAAAAATATTTAGAAAATTATTTTTATAAAATGGATTTCATTTTTTAAATCAGAGCATTGATATTTGGTTAGGGTGAAATTTTGGGATTATTCTGAGAAAGTGGAATTTTCAATGAATAGTGAAAATACAGTTTTTAAGTTACGGGTGTTTAATGACATCATTAAATGATGTATTAATTATATAATCAATATGGTCGACTTATGAATATTAAGATAAGGTATGAGGTGTCCCAAGTGGCCAATACCATGGGCAAATACCATGGGCAAGCCCATGGTTTTGCCAAAACCACTAATGAGGTGTCCCTTGGCCATTAATGCCTTGTCCCCTCACTTTCCCTATAAATACCAAGCCATCCTCTCATCCATTCGACTCCCCACTCTCCCCCAATGAAGTTCTGGTATCATTACCTCCCAAGGAGACCTCCCAAGGTGCCCCAAGCCCTCAAGGTCCCAACCATTGAGTTTTAAGAGTTACGTTTTAAGGTAAGGGATCCGATCTCTCTCTTTATTTTCAAGAAATATCTTTTATGTAATTTCTTTTATGCTCCATTTTCTTATGTTAAAGGGTATTATTATATAATCCTCTTACATCCCTTTTCATTTTCACATAATGATAGATCCCCTCTTACTCTCATTATTTCGTTTTTTGATGTTTTAAGTGGCGCCGTTAGGCTGCCGAAATTTTAGTAACGGATTCTTTCTCCCGTCTCATTTTTCAAGATCAATTTTCATGTAAAGTATTTAAAGTTTCTTTTTATTATGTTGGGGTATGATCTCTAAATTTATCATACTGATATTTTATGATCATATGATGAGAGACCCCATTTGATCTCTTCAATTCAGTATTTTGAAGTTTTAAGTAACGCCGTTAGGCTGCCGAATTTTTAAGTGGTTCTTCACCCTTCTCGTTTTGAAGTTCTACTTTCATGTCAATTATTTCAAGTTACTTTTTGTTATGTTGGGGAATGATCTCTATATATATCATACTGATATTTTATTACCATATTATGAGATACCCCATTTGATCACTTCAATTCTGTATTTTGATGTTTTAAGTGGCGCCGTTAGGCTGCCGAATTTTTAAGTGGTTCTTCACCCTTCTCATTTTGAAGTTCTACTTTCATGTCAATTATTTAAAGTTACTTTTTGTTATGTTGGGGTATGATCTCTATATCTATAATACTTATCTTTTATGACCATATTATGAGATACCCCATTTGATCTCTTCAATTCAGTATTTTGAAGTTTAAGTGGCGTCGTTAGGCTGTTGAATTTTTAAGTGGTCCTTGCACCTTTCTCCCTTTTCAAAGTTCTAATTCCATTTCAAGTCTTGAAAGTTCCTTTTTATTATGTTGTGGTATGATCTCTATATCTATCATACTGATATTTTATGTTCATATTATGAGAGACCCTATTTCATCTCATCAATTCATTTTTTGTTGAAGTTTATGTGACGCCATTAGGCTGCCAAATTTTCATAAGAGAAATCTTATTTTTGACATCCTTTCATGTTCTTCATTTCATATGGAATATTTTAAAATTTCACTACCATGTTCTTAAATCGCTTATATTCTGTCTCTCTACTATTTTATGAGACATTTATGAATGTTTGACCCATGTCCCCTCTCTTTTCAATGTTTTCTAAAACCCTGTAACATAGACGTTATGCTGCAGAATTTTCGTCTCAAAATGTCTCTCTCTTTTTCTAAAGTTATTTGATTTTATTAAGTTAATACTCAAATCTTTCTCTTATATATGGGTATTCACATATATTCCAAAATTTTCTATTTTAAATAATGGGATTTACATACATGAAACTCGCTCTCCCCTTCCGTGGGTTTAAAGTGATGTAAAGATCATGTCTTTAAAGCAGTTTTTAAAACGTTATGATTATGAAATGAAACCCATTTATTTTATGCTATATGGGTTATTTATGAAATGTTTGATGATGAAATATATGTATCACATGATAATAATGGAAAATTTAAGGGTGCGCCCTGATAGCGCTCCAATGCATTGGGTAATGATGTAACCACTTGAGATTACAATTTTCACGATATCTTGGGGAATAACCTTGGTAATTTTCAAATGACACCTTTGGGATGGACCTTGGTGATATGTTCATGATTTCCTATGTTAAATGTTGTAGCCACATCTTCAAGTTCTGAAAAATTTTATTTTTATTATGATATGCCTCATGATTTCTTTCTCATTCTTTAATGTTCTTTTCATGACCTTTTGAAGTATCTCAAGTTCACATGTAAAATGTTTCTCTTGTTTCACTTACTGGGCCTTCTGCTCACCATTTCTTTTGATGTATGTCCCCAGGTTATGAGATACAATAATTAACCTAGGATGAACATGAGGATAAGCCTTTCAAGTGTTTAAGAATAATCTTTTATGTTTTCATGTTTAATGTTCCTGGTTTCCAAGACACTAAACCTTAAAGATCCTCAGTTTTGTATAATGTAATGAAATTTTATGTGACAAAAAAGGCAGGATGCTATATATATATACATAGGGTAATCATAAAAATTATACTCAGTAGGATCATCCCAATATCCTCTCATACAATATATAATGAAAGAATACTAAATCACAACAAAAAAGTGAGACAAACTCACCACATAAATAGTTACACTATGTTCCAACCTCACCATGGAGATCTCTCATCATGAAATGCATACAAGAGATCTTATATTACAGTAACAAAACAAGTGTACCCCTCTACTACTTAGAAAATAGTATTATTCTCTTACCCATTGTCGTACGTCTTGATCCATCTCTCTCTAAAAGAAAAAATCATGAAAACATATGGACTAAAGTATCATTCAACTCTTGAATCACATAACATCATCATTTCATGCCATATCTAAATATAGTGTCCAAATAGTTCCCAAAATCCACCAAAACCCGTATGTTTTCTATCATATGATAGATACAGTACATCAATCCATAATTTCCCATGTAATTATTATGTACCTCAAAATGTCACAACCTATACATTACATGCCTATAATAATCCGTATGATACTATATCTAGGTATACTAGGGTATGTAATAGACATAAACCATTAAAAACCTCTACGCACATGTATGTGGAAACTAATCACCATTTATACAACCACATAATACTATCAAGAGAAGAGATAGGTGATAGAGTGGTTCATTAGTCATATGTCCCTTTACAAACTATATGATGGGTAAAACACCCTCCTAGAGTTCACTATTTATAAGTCATATGGAATTATAAAACACACAAGATATAATTTAACTCACAACCACACAATGAGAATTAAACTAGTCATAACCTCACTTGTATCTATTGTCTGTCAAACACTCATAATTCATTGCTAAGAGATAGATATCCTAAAATCACAAAACTATATAATAAGGATTTATTAAATTACTTATTTCCTTTTTAAATTTATACATATGTTAATTTATTCATTATCTATTTATTAACATTATTCAAATTTATATTTTGTAATTCATAAGACTAAATTCCATGGCCTCCATGCATAATCCAACTGAGTCGTAGTTTATCATTGTTAACATATTTCATATTCTAGAAAACACCAACCCCATTGGTTATGTAGTTTATGAAAAATCATTATCATTCCATGATTCTAGGAACTCCATGAGATATACTATACTGCCCTTAAAACATTCATAACTAAACACAACCCTTTAGACAAAAAATTAAAGAATTGAATGGAGTTAAAAAAATCACCTCGAACACCCGTATATTATAAAGATATATACAATATGCACATGGCTTAAATAATAATAATGAGTAAGCCTATTTTCAACTAGTTTCACCAACTATGGTGCCCCACAACAACCTCATGCATAACACAATGCATCTCACCATTACATCCATAAAATGATAAAAAAACCTTCATATTTCACACCCATATCACATTATCCATTATCTATCCTAGACTCATATCTAAGAATATATTAAAGCTCACATATAGAGAAACATAGGAGGAAACAATCAACCAACAATGTCAATAGGGAAGCTTGGCCCTACGAAAAATTCATTTAGTATTCACATGAAAAAAATCTTACTCAACCCCAAACACATTGAAATTAGGGTTTATAATAAAACAATATCACATGCCCCCAATATTTTTCATTATAAAATATTTTTTTATTCCATATTTAATTAACGAATGCATTTATTACAGGTTACTAATATGGGAAACCTAAGGCATCAACTATAATAAGATATTAAATTATTAAAAAAATGATTTCACCCATTAATTCTAGTTTTACTAAAAATTAAGTAATAACATCACAGTATCATTCCTTTTTATTATTATCATGTTAATAATTACTAGATTCATGTTCTTTAGAAAACTCTATTAACACAAGAAAGACTAACTTCAGTTAAACATGCATCATGCATCAATTTGAATACCATAAAATTATATGAATATGTGGATTAATTAAAAATGTATCTTTATGTTTCTTAAAAAATTAATAAAATTACACATGATAACTTAATAAAAACCAAAATTATGTGTAAATAAGATCATATATATCATAGTATCTTGTTTATTAAGAGGAAAATTGTTACCACGATGAAAGAATATGTGTTTTCTACCCAATAGAAATTATTTTATTAATCTACTTCATAATTTATTAGAGATAATTCCACCACAAAAAAAACTAAATCATAAACTATCTATGATATCTCATAAATAAAAGTAGAAGAAATGAATCTGCTTCCATGAGATTTCAATGTTCTTCAAATGAGAACGAAACCAGAAAAAGGATCTCCTGAAACCTCTCTCATAAGGAAAGATACATACCTCTATAAAAAATATGCCATAACCCTATCAACAACATTAACAGATATTCCTTTTTAATAATGGAAAACACATTCAATAACATGGAAAGAATAAAATGGAGAAAATGAGATAAATCTAAGAATGCTTTTAGAAAATAGGAGAAACTCACATGATATTACTAGAGATTGATTAACAGAAGGTGGGGAATGAATCTAATCGAATGGGGATTTAGAGAACTTCAATAAGATATCATAGGAACCTAGGGTTCGAGATTGATACTTGGGAGAAATATAGTCTTCTATGGGGTTTTGGTATTTTTAGGCTAACTAAAAATTGGAATATCAAATAATAGCCACCTATACCACACCAGATAACTTGATAAAATAGGGAGGGATGCTGTGTAATGTAAGGGACCATGATACAACCTTCTTGGTCAAAGGAGTTTTAGAGGATCATGGTTACCGAGATCCATAGATCCTATAAAACCAAGTTGATACTATGACACAACCATGACACCCCGCCATATGAATCATTCTCTAAAAGGGTGGCTACATTCCATCTTATCTCTATGGTGGAACTACCACTAAATTAGAAGAAATCCCCCCACAGAGAAATATGGATCATGATGTCTCTATTCATCATAAAATCAACTCACCTTTTTCACAACATACCTTAATGAAGTATCAATGGAAAATTTGTATGTGTCCCAAAAATCCTCACTCAAACCTCCTTACATCACATATAAGAACTTCACATCACAAAACACCACCCTACAGTGTTGCCCAATGCTCTAAGTTATAGTCCATAATATAGTTGAGACTTTATATCCTAACTCCATGTTCTTCCCCTGGAACTCACTATAGTATTCTTTGGACACCTCCAACACCAAAAACATTAAAATTAAATGGATACAAGGTTACAGAGCCCTACCGATGTAGTCAATGAGAAAAATACTACTAGGGAATTATTATAAATCACCAAATTCCATCCATTGTCAAATAAGGATTGTTTCTAATCAAGATCCTTATTTAACTTCTAATTTTTATAGGATCTCCAAAAGTATTTGGGATCATAGGTTCTTATAAGTAAAACATACCATCCTTAGATTGACAGATAATCTGAGTGGAATATTCATATTCATGAGGATATGTTATGATCTTTTATATTGGATTTTGATGGTTCATGGGAGCATCATTTTGAACTCATTGAGTTATCTTATAATAACATATTCTATTAATGAGTCCAAAATGGAAATTTTAAGGTATTTTTATTGAATTTCATTCCATTCAACTCGTTTTTGGGTGGAGTGTGGTGAGTCGGCACTTGTCAGTCCTAATCTCATATAGGAGATGTTTGAGCAGTTTTAGGTGATCCATAAGTAGTTGATCACTACATAAAGAAGGAATAAGTATTACACTTACCATTCGAGACAACCTCTAGATTTTGAAGTTGATCATCATGCTTTCCTTTGAGTTTCACCTATGTTGGGGAAAAATCATAACAATAAATAAGGAATGTTATCACCTAGTATTTTCTATATATTCAAGATAGTAGAAAGAATCTATGAAGTGGAATACTAATTTCCCATTATACAATGCTACAGTTCCATGTATGAAGTATTTAACATGTCAAAATTCATAGATATCATGTTTTACATTATCACATGGTAGACATAAGTTACATCAAGCTTGGTGTAGATGCATCCTTTATGTAGCATCTGAAACGGATTGTGAACCATAGTGATAATTAAATTCTAGTAAGAAATATTCATCTAGTTTGAGTGTGGTGGAAGCAAGGGTATGCTTAGGAGGAGATCTAGGAGAGTGGATTTGATTTTCTATCATAGTGTCTATAATTTCTCACTAAGATCCCACAGTGATACCAATAGCATCTAGAGGATGAGTTTTTATATGGTGGGGAGGTTGTATGATCCCATATTTTTTCAAGTATATCCTTCATTGATTTTTGGTTGATCCAAATTTCTATTTTTTGTGTTTAATAATTGGTGGTCGAGTTCCTTTTTGATAATTGAGTGAATTTTCTAGGTAAAATTTCCTAATTTTTAGATATTTATGTTTGTTTAAATTAATTTTGTCTTGGTATAAATGTGTTAAAAATGTATTTAAAAGGTTTATCCATGATTTTTGATGGATTCATAGGTTGTCAGGTATATTTTATAAAAAAATGTTTGAGATATATCTTCTGGACATTTACAGATCATGAACATGTTACACAACATGTAAATGTTTCTATAAGAGTTTTCAATTGTTCCTTGATGTTAAATGAATAAATGTCATAAACATTTTTCACATCATGAAATGTTCAAGGATTTTTATTTTTAACTTGAGGTCACATGTTTTTAAATGAAAATAATAATTTTTCAAATACATGATGAAAGTGTTAAACTCTATGTATTTCTCGGGCTCAACATTTTTAATTCCATGATATTTATATATTTTCATTCAAAAAACACGTATCCTCTCCCATTCGAACCAATGGGAAACTCTTGGTGATTTTCAAGCCATTATTTCCATTTTAGATATCTTGATCAATTGTTTTATCCCATATGATTTGTTTTACTTTGTTTTTTCACTCTCTTATGATTGTTCCTCATCATCATGGTGTAATATTTTTATTGTTATGAAATATGGTGTTGATCTTTATCCTATGTGATCTAGGTTATTCTTGTGATCCTCTACTCCATAATAATTTTTTGGAATTGAATTTTTTAAGAATTTAATTAGTTTCCAGAAAATGGTGGGTGTTCTAAATATTAGCACATCTGTCTGATTTAATTATTCTTAGTATTTAAAAAAATATGTGATCCGGTTAGTAGGCTGCGTGCATTTCCAAATAAGTTGTATAATCCCTATTAAATTATAATAATAATTTTTAGACTATATTTTGGATCATGTTGGTTCCATAGGTGTAGATAATGATACATGGGGCTACCCAATAGGTATTCCATCCTTGGACCTTGTTGAGACTTAGCCAGCTTACTGTTAGAGACTTGGGATATTTTTGAAAAATATTGATTGATTATTTCCTTAATTTTAGAATTGTCCTAACATGTATATTGTGTGATTTACTACTATAAAATTACCATATATAATTAGGTTAACTAATATGTTAATTAATGTATGCTTAAATGATAAATAAAATACATTTGATATAATTATCATGATAATTATGAACGTATATTAAGGAAATAATTTTGGTTAGAGAAATGATGAACTGCAAAATTGATCATTGAGTCTTATGATGATATACCAGGTAAGTGGGTTATTTTTATTTTTCTCTTCTTTCTTAGATTTATATATATTACAATAAATTGATTTAATTGATACCTAGTGGTGGAATTCTTATTAACATGTTGTGTTTTTCTGGATGCAACTCATGATTCATGTTGATGCATGAGAGCTTGGTGCATAATATTTGTACCACATGAGGGATAAGATCATAAGTAATTGATTTCCAAGGGAATATTATATAACTATATAATACTTCTGACGATCATATAAATTATTATTTTGGATTTTCTGTGGCCATAGACCACTTTTAAATTTGATTTTTTTGTGATTCAAACTTAGTGGGAGACTCTTCCACCGGTTGGGTGATTCATCATGTTGAAAAAGGATCCACCATTATTTAGAGACACCTGAAAGGGTGATGAAACACTTTTTTCTGTCCATAGGTGTTAAAGCATAACTTAAGGATCATTAGGTTTATTTCATATATAATACTAATTTGTTAAAGAAATTCCATATTTATAACTATATTGCATTCATTGTATTTCTATAAATGGATTTATTTACACACAATGGTGTCAACCTATTTATTTTTAATCACACCTTTTAGGGGAATCCATTTTTTACCTATAAAGTTTTCATGTATGTAGGTTTGGACATTGGTAAGGGACATTGTTGTTCATTTTTTTCAGGTTGGATGGGTTGGATCTTGGAGACGGGACTAACATGGGGTTCAGGACCATGGTTTTTTTGGAGTTTTTATTTGACTATAATTATTATTTTATCCATATAATATTAACCATGTCATTTAGATACATTTAACTTTTCATTTCATTATTCTTTTAGTATTTAGATTTATTCAATTGGTACTCTCTCAACTTTGGTTGTTGAACTATTTAAATCATATTGTTTCTCTATTTATTCTACTTTCGTATTATTTTCTAATTTCATTGCAACTCTTAACAGAATTTATAGTCTCCTAAATATATTCTTTAGACACTCACTACTATTCTCCACCCTCTGGTATATGGGGAGGAACACTTGAGGTCACATAGCCAACTGACTCGGTCACTTGAGAGATCACTAGGTTGGGGACGTTACAATTTTGTTATCTTCTTCTATAAAATACAAAACAACACATATTTTTTATTCTTAATTATAAAAATACATGAACAAGTATTGAGTGTGACTCAATAATATTTCATTTTACTTGAGACAATCACAATGTAGTTTCATTTATTAGCTCTCCCTTAGAACTCTAACCCTTCTCACGCACTCTACTAACATATTATATTTCTTTAATATATTCAAATATCACCAAAATATTCTTGAAATTTCACTATCAACCTTTATATTAAATATCCACACTATCTCTTTGGCAGACTTCTTAATCTTCTATATTTCATTAAAAAATCATTTTAAAATAATTCTTCATCGCATGTATACTACCATTGTATCCTTCCATGATTAGAAATACATCATTTTTTGAATAATTGACTTCTTAAAATGATAATAATAACATTATTATTCGAATTAAACTTATGAAATAATTAAAAATATATATATATAATGCCCAAAAATCCATTTTTTAACAATAAGAAAAAAATTAATTATACCCTATTTTTAAAGGATTCATATATTATTTTTGAGTTTTATTAAACAAACATTTTTTAATTATATAAAAAATAAGGGATTTATAATTTTAATAATTTATTAGTATAAATTGACATATATTTTATGTATAAAATTATTTACTTATGAATTGATATTTGTTTATTGATATATAAATTATTTAAAAAAATCCTTTTTATATAATTAATTTTATGACTAAATATATTATTTCACAAGATTATAGAATTTCTTTTATTTAATGATTAACTTGTTCTTGTGTTAATACTCATAAATATAATTGATTCATAATTCCAAATTAAATGTATTTAATTGATTCTAGAATGTTTTTTTTAATATTATATTTTTGAACCTAAAATCAATTAATTAACACAACCCTCAGGATCTATTTTGGAGAAGTGAGATTATAATAAACCAGTTAAAATTACAGTGATTATGGACATTTTTTTGTTACTTTTTACTATTAGATTCCATTTTTGTATGATTTATGTGATTACATTGATTGAGTTAGTATATTTATCTTGATCTATGTTCTTCAGGTCTAATTATTCTTTGTATAAGATACAGTCAAATAAAAAACAAATTATACCTACTTGATTAATGTTCAACCATGTACCATGTTGTATGTTGATTACATGTATGTATTTACATGATATTTGTTGATTTTTTTGTAATTTTTTACGTGTCATCATTAGGATAATTATGGATCACATTGGGATTTATACTTTTTAATTCACTTATCCTCTGTATGGACATGTCGTTTATATGTCGTATCTTCATGGATTGTTTTGTTTGGGTTCTAGTTTGAAGTATACATTAGTGTGATAAATTGACTATTGATTATAGATCATCTTGGATATTATTGATTTATATATGTGAATGGGGATTTATTTATTAATTTTATGTTTATTGTTTGATATGTATACATTTATATATGTTGTGATGTTAGGAATACTATAGTTTTTCCTATTTGACACAACAATATATATCAAATTAGTTAATATAGTTAATCATATTAGGCATCATTATATTTTTTTGGTTAGTTTTATTAATTATGTGACATGTGAATCAGGTTTGATACATCTCTTTATATTTATTTATCCTAAACATGTCATAGGTTTGGGTCAGAGATATTTGTTACAATACATGGGGTAATGTAAGGTTAGATTCATTTTAAACTCACTTCAATACATTATTTATCTATATTATATGCCATAACATGACTCGCAATATTTTTTAGACCTTTGTAAAATAATATATGTTATAAAAATTATTTATTAGTAAATAAATAATACTAATAAAAAAAATTAATAATATCAATAATAATAATAATATATTTTTTTATCATTAACATACATATATTCATATGTGTACATATGTGATTGAGAAAAATACTTTTTGGGGGAGATGACCAATTTGGAAAAATAACAGTCCATTTTATTCATTTTTTAATTTAGATGAAAATGGAACGTAGTTTAGACCATTTTGTAAAAAATTTAGTAGTCCAATTTAATAAAATATGATTAAATAATTATAAAAATCAATATTATAAATAAAATAATATTTTTGTCAAGTAAATAAGAAATTATGAGACAAATGATTACTCTCTATCAATGAGAATAAATTTCTTATTGTTTGTAATGGAAATAAATTAGCAGGGAGAACACTTTTTAAAGGGGTGGAATTAATATTGTGATGAGTATCTATAATATTATTATTAATTTATGATAAAATTACACAATTATATGCATCGGAAATAAAATTAGGAACATTAGCTAATTAAGGTGATGCAGAATTATGAGTTTAAGGAATAAATTAACGAGGTTATTATGTTAACAAAATGCTATAATAGAGTTTAAATAAAAATAATATTTAAATAAAATATCATTATAACTTTAAATGATTTTTTAGAGGTTATTTCCATGTAATAGAATAAATTTTATTTATTCATAATGTTGATATGAGAACTGGTTAGACAAAGTTGACTAAAGTAAAATATATTTATATATTAACATATTATAATAATAAAATATAATATAATTGATGAAAAATAAAAAAATTATAAAAAAATTATTAATTAAGGTGGTGATAGTTACACAACCTGAAGATCATTATAAAATTCAATACTATTAAATTTATTTTATGTGATGGGTTAAGTACATAGAATAAAGGTAAATGATTAGTTGATGTTAAATAGGTTATTGTTTGTAATTAATGAAAAAAAGAGGATTACAATATGAATTTTAAAAATAATAAAAGGGAAAAATTAATGTTGGTTAATTACTTAGGTGAAATTATAATTATTTAATGACAAATAGGATCACTAATTATATTAATGATGTTAAAGATCAGGGATAGAAAATTATAATAATAATTTCAGAGAAAATTAAAATATAGGGATTGAGTGGGGACCCAAAAAAAGAACAATAGAAAAATTCAATTATGATTCATATGCCATTACATAATCATTCTAGAAAAATTAAAAGGTTATTTCCATACACTTGATGTAAACTCTAATAAATGGAAAACTCCTTCCTCTCAGGATCATCTTCGATAATATCATCAAAGAATTTGGATATTTTATACCATTTTTGGATTTACTATTCTATTTTAATCATATCTTCATTGAGAGTATAAATTTTAATACATTATTGTGTATTATCCACTATATTTTTCCATTATTTAGGTCATTAAGAAGGTTTTTTTCAATGATTTTGTTGACATCCTCAATTGATGAATTTTTATTCAATTCCATTACTTACATATTTTCATGTTATTGAACAAGTTTATTTTAATTAGAGATAGGTACACATACCACTTCATTTATATTAATACCTCCCTTACCATATTAATGATTCAATCTAGTAGTAACACAAAGATCACCCTAATGTGAAGGGGATAGGTCTTCACATTCATTGATTTTGAGGGATTTGACTTCTAGACTACCTGGCCCCTCTAGAGTCATTATCTCCACCCTTCATATTGTTTTTTCAAGAAAAATATCAGTGTATTTAGCATAAATTACATATATTTATTTAAGTAATGTATTAATAAAAAATTAATGATGATTTAAAAATATAAATATTGGAATTAAATATTATTGGAATAATTAATTTACAAGTGATTATACAAGTATTCTAAAAAATTTAGAGTGTTCACTTTTTAAAATTTAAGAATATATAATGGTTTTGTTAAATTTTCTCAAAAATTCAATGAATAATTATAAAGTGGAAAAAGGTAATTAAAATGGTTTAATATTATGATAAAGATTCATATAGACTATTAGGATGTTGGGAAATATCATCATGATACTTCTATTAGTTTTTTATGATGATTATATTGATGTTATTTTGATATCACTAGATGAATAACACAATAAATATCATTAATTTATATTTTAATATCAATAAACCAGGATGTTAAAATATATTTTAAATTCTAGGATGATACTATGTATTTTCATGTGAAAATTTTATGGTGACTAATAGTCATACTGTAAGATTTTTTTATTTAATGGTATATTACTCTAACATGTGACATATCCGAGAGACAGTTTAATACCAATTGAGAATGTTTACTATTTTTTTACTCTTTTAATCACCACTACCCTAGGTTATATGATGATTTTGGAGTGTTCACCTCTATACCCCTCTATTACTGGTAGAGTTTAATGATAACTTGTTTTTGTAAAATTTTATATACATCCACAACAATGAATTGTAAGCAGTTAATGTTATACTAAAGTGAGATGTATAATAATTCATCAGAGTTTTTACCCTCTTTTACTCCCATAGCCTTGGGATCAAGGTTCCTAATGATTCACTAATTGCATATTTTTACTATACTCACAACACTGAGTTGAGTAGACTATATATATTGTTTTATCTATAGTAATATATATGTTTATATGTGAATTTACACCAGTATATCAAATATATGTGGGGACATTAATTTCCTCCATTACCCCAAGGATAATTGGATATTATTATTTTATCCTACATCTCAATTTTTTTATATATGATGAATCATCAAATGTGAAAAATATAAAGTGATGTAAGAGAATATTATTATTCCTATTTCATGAATGACTTCCCCATAGAGGGATGATAAGATACAAGATTTGGGATGTATTTGGAAACTATGTATTGGGATACATGTATAAAGAAACCTTGGTGATTGTTTTGTTGAATTGAAGAATTAATAACCCTTATAATGAATGTCAATAAGGGGATTATAGGTTTCACTCAATTGAGATATGGTTAATATAGTATTTATCCTTACATTGAGGGTTGAGAAACTCTAAAAAATACTTTTCTATTATATTATGTGGTGTTTAGATAACCTCCATATTAGAGACACTTTGTGACTATTTTCATGAGGCAATTCATTCATGAGTTTGATAAAAGATTTTATGATTTATTTGTTAACAACATGCTCACGAATAAATTAGAGGATGATAGAACAGGAGTAGGGAAAAATGGAATGAGTAGTTATTAAATATAAATAAAATTATGGAATTAAAGTGGTGATTGTAACATGATATGTTTAAAAAAGAGTGACATGTACTCTTATTAAGAAACTATGTCGTAATTGATAATGTTTTCTCCACGACATTATTCTGGAGGATTTATAGGGAATGTTTTGTTTCATCATAAAGATCCATGAAAAATTAGTGCCACAAAATATATGGAGATGAATGGAATCATTACCCAACCTTTAGAATCCAAACCAAAAGAAGGTTATCACACTATAATGTTTTAGGATAAGAATGTTAAATAAATCATTGGAGTTGGGGAGAAATGTAAGACCACACTGTAAGATTTTAGTTCACACCACAATATAGGTAAAATATTTATATACATATATATATATATATGATAATTTAGAAATTGATAATATATATATCTATTCAAATAGATGCTCATACGACAACAAATAGTGTATTTATATAGTGATTGAGTTTTATATAAATTTTAGGAGTCTCACCTAGATAATGGTGTTAAAAATATTTGACATAACTAGCTTCCTATTGATGGGAACATTCCACGGAGATATTTTTTGGGACTAAGGAGAAGAACAAGGGTTTTTTATGATATAAATTTCATAAGAACTTGAAGTTTATGTTTAAATACTACTTAACATTTTTTAGGCCATATTTCATTCTCAGACTTCAATTTTATGAACATATTAATGCTCTATTTCTTGTCCTTTTGTAATAATATAATAATGTTTATAGAGGGATTACAACCATTGTTTACCAAGTATTATCCACTCAATAACAATAACATTTAAACATTATAAAATACCTTTTTACATATGTATTATTTCGTGATATATCTAACATCATTGTATTATTTAAATTTATTTCAAATCACACTATCTAATATAGGGAAAGTGTTTTTCAGAGTTAGGGTTCTGTTAACCTCTAATTTACCCCCTCTCAATGCATTTTTACTCTCACATAGCCCTAGAACATGGCATTAGAGATGAATTTTATTATTTTAATCATTATTAAAACATGTTAATCATATATATCCACATTTAAAAGGTTCCATGTATTTTCCCAAGTATTTTATTCTATTATTTACTACTCATATATTTTTTCAAATAAGGTCCTTAAAAAGTATGAACACCACTAAATAATAAAGGACTTACCATATTTTTTGGGACATACATTTATCTATTGTTGAAAATATGGTTCTATATATTATTTTATATAGCCTTTATGATATTGAAATAAAAAATAATGGTTCATATCGTCTTCAAGATAATACAATATGAAATTTTCTTTGATAATAATAATGATGAAGTTGATTGGAGAGTGTGTAATGTGTTACTCTAATCCCCCTTATAGAAAGAGATGATATCAATGATGGATAGAAAAATAGAAAATGGAAATTCTAGAAAATTTCATAATATAAATAACTGATAAAAGAAAGTATAGGAATCTTGGTTACAAACATTGTGTGGTATATTTGATGATATTCATATGGTAAAAATATGTGTCTTTGGTTGATTTCTTTATCAGGTAAAAGAAATTATTTTCTCATTTCTGAGTTATGGATAAATTATATAAGATTACATAGTAGTGATGAAATTAATGTTGATTCTCACAAATAAATCTATCATAAATTTTTCAACCCTAGAGGACCAAGACATAGATGAATGGACAATTTATAATAAAAATAATTTCTTAATTACCTAGGAAATGGGAAAATTCGGGCCTTAAGGAGAAAGGGTAAATATTAAAACTATATGGATTTAAAATCTTTAAAATGATAAAAATAAACTGAGACTATGAAGTCTCATGAGAAAGAAACTAATAAAAAATTATTCTAAAAAAATATTGAATAACTAAATTTAGTTTTAAAAGTAATGAAATGAGTCAAATAAATATATATAAGATTAAAATTAATTTTAATTTTTTAAATTATAGTAATATTAAGAACCTCTTTCAAAGTTTCCTAGAGGGGAATAAGAGAGAAGAATATATTGATTAATATAAATGATAATAAAGGAGAAGAAAGGGGTAAAGAAGACATAATGGATAAAATTTCATTAAAATAAAAAATGAAAGGATAGAATAATAATTAAAATAAAAATTCTCTCAAAACATTATGAGATATATTATGCGAGTAAAGTAAAAATTAGGAGGTAAATTTTAATTAGGATGGACTCAAATATTTCTTAGTTAAATCAAAATAGTCAATGGATTTCTCTATTGAAACTGACTGGTTTAATGAAGATAAGAATACCCATGAGGAGAGTTAAGATGAGTAGAATATAGAAGAAATTATAATTTATAATTGTTATTTTAGTAAGTTAAAAAGATATTAACATAGTAGAGAAATAGAAGACTGATTTGAGAAAAAAATAATAAATTTCTTAAGAGTAATTTTGATATAGAAAATTAAATGAAATTAATCATGTGGATGTAGTTTCCATATTAAAGATGGGCGATCTCGATACAATCCTTTAATAAAGATATAAGAATATTAATATTACTATAAGAAACATGATTATTATTATTAAGAAGTTAAAGGATATTATGGTGGGGTTTATTGCTAACAAATTTTTTAAGAGAATCATTATTTTAGAATTAAAATTACATTAATAAATTAGTGAATGTTAAAAAAATTATATAATATTGTTCATTCCCCTAATAAATTTTTATATTTTATAATAATATCACAAACTACTATGTTATACACTCAATATTATTGTTAAAATGGTTGATTTAGTGATGATAAATGGAATATGTTGATTACATTACCCAATAATGAAAAAACATATATGTAGATTCATGTGGTGGTGTGGAAATTTCACAAGAACAATGATTTTTTAATATTAAGATTATAGAGGATAATCCTAAGGGAAAATATAAAACAAATCATGATGCTTCTAAAAAAATTATTTTTAAAAATTATAGAAAATATCATATTAGAAGGTAGATCAAAAATAATATTTTGATAAACCATATTTCAAACTAAATATTTTTCACATTGAATTAAGATCTTTGTATTGTAAATTCTTTATATATAAATCCTATGTGTGATGGTGAAATATTTCATGACCTAAATTGAAGATAGTCAATGAATTAAGGGAGGTACAACATGAATTTCTTAGAGGATAACTGATACAACATATGAAAATGAAGTTATAGTTGTATAATAATTTTAATTACCTATAGGATACTTCTAAAATGTTTTTAAACTTGGGAAAAAATCTAATAAGTTTCTCACTAATCTGTAAGAATAGTTAAATTGGATTGAGAATTAAAAATATATCTATAGGATGAGGGATCATGAAAAAATATTTCTTGTTGAATTTTCTTAAAATTTTAAAAATATTGAAAGAATTAGTGACTTTATAGTTGTTTCTCATCATAAAAGTCAAAAAAAAGTATATTTTAAATGATATCCACAAAAATGATCGAGTATATATCACATTTATAAATGATTTATCACCCAATGTAAAATGAATTTTATGTGACAAAATTAGTGATAATTACCATAAATCAATGGACGTTGTATTTATTAATGTGTTAATTCCAATACTATTGAGTTTTTTTCAACCTTAAAACAATGGTAATGAGGTTAAAGATAATGATAATAATTTAATCATTATGATATTGAAGCATTAAAATATTATCATAATGAATCAAAAATCAAATAGCACAATATTTCATATTTATAATGATTAAAATAGTCATTGCATGATCATGAAAGAGGAAAACAATCATTGATAAGGGATACATAGCCATTTGGGTCAAAATAACAAGGATAACTTAATCAAGTAAAAAGTTTTGAGGAATATACCAAATCTAAATCATTGAAAACTCAATACTTGTGAAACATTTCATAATGTCAAAACTGGTAAAAAGATTCATAAGTTGATGAAGATAAACAAAAAAAAAGAAACCTCTTGACATGATACATTAAAATGTATGTGGTATAATTAAATTAAATTTAACTAATTGAGTTAATAATTTCAATACTTTTGGTAATAATTTTAATCATATAGAATATGTCTATTTTATGTTGAGTATATCACATTCTATTGAGATGTGTAGGAATTTTTTTTGGTGTTCTGGAAGGAAAAAAGATGTGTTATCCAAATATTTAGGTCTAATAGTGGTTTTGGATATAAGAGTACAAAATTTTAAGAATATATTAAAATTTATAGAATATTTTATAAATATATCTCTTTATTCACGCCTAGATGAAATATAGTAGCTTAGTGAAAGAATCAATAAATATTTTCATTCATTAAATTTTTCCAACATACATTATTTCATTTGGTTTGGAATGAATCTAAAAATAAAAATTATGAGGAATTATATAACCCATGTCACAAAAATATCTAAAAATTACATTTTATATAGTTTAATAAAAGAGATGATGAATGGATATTCCTTGGAAAAAAACTAATAGAATGAGTTATCAGTGTGATATATTTTTTGAGGAATATCATTGATTGATGTGATGTAAATATCATTGAAAATAAAAAAAATACAAATACAATTTGTTATTGATGATGATATTGAATATTTTTTAGCATAATGTGATGGAACTCGTGTTACTGCATTAGTTTTAGAAAAAATAATTCAAAATTTTATTGAAAGTAAATAGAAATGAGGATTTGGGTTTCAAATTCTTAGATAATATTTTTAACCTAAAAAAATACTTCGATAAATAAAAAAGGATATTAATACCAAGATATTTATAAAAAAATATAATTATAAAAGTATCACACATAAGTTAAACTAAATATTATTGGATAGGTAATGAAACATGAGGTTTGGATTAAAGGGATAGAAGAAGAGAGAAATTACTTTGAGAAGATATTAAATTTGAAATTGGTTTCATGTTATAAATACAATAATATTATAGGGAATAAGTGGGATTTCAGAGTAAACTTAATGATATTGGAATGTAGCATGAAAAAATGATCATTTTATATATAAGGTATACTCTCAAATTTATGGTTTATATTTAAATTAGTCATTTTCTTCTATCAAATGGGTTTATATAACATAAAAAATTACTGAAATAATTTCTAATAGAAATTATATTGTTCAAAATGGATTTAAAGTTAGCATCATTTTATTGTGAACATGAAGAATATGTGTTTATTAAATAACAAAAATCTTTTATATTTTATGGTGATATTTTATGATTTTTCATGGGGGAAAATAGACTGGATTAAAATGCAACACTATATATAGTAACCAAGATATATGGAATCTTAAGTGCACATAATTCGTGAAATTAAAGTTAAATATCAGTTTTTATGTTAAGAGAGAAAAAAAGAACTGACTCATTTTTATTATATAGGTTTATGAAATAATTGTTTCCTAAAACAAAGAGGTGACTTGTGATTAATTTTCTGCCCAAATTAGAAAATACATTAAGATGTCCATGATTAGAGATAATACATTATTTTTAGACATGAAATTTTAAATAAAAAGTTATATATTTCTTTCACAAGACTAATATTCTCTTGATTTATTGATGATTTTTAGAATGTAATAATCAAGAGAAGTATCTACTCCTACAGCACTTGGAACCAAATTTTTATGGGATGAAAAGGGGAGTATTGATATAAAAGAGTTCATAATGATTATTAGTATACTATTCTAATTGAAAGTCTCTAGATTAGACATCATATCCACAACCACTATTCGTGCATGATTATAAAAAAATTCCAAAGATTCACACATTATGGAGGATAAATAGATCATTAACCATGTTAAAGGAACTCCCTATTTTTTATTAAGGTTTCTAAAATACATATACTTTTAGTTTTATAGATATTATAATATAGATTGGCCAGGTTGAATTTCTGATTTAAAGTGAAATTCTAGATGTATATTATTTATTCAGTGAAGGTGTAGTGTTTACCACTCTAAGAATAAACATGTTTTCACTCTTAACACATAGAAAGCTAAATTTGATGTAGAATTGGAATCTAAAACAACGATGATATGGATGAAGTCAAAATTTAATGATATAAGAGTGAATTAATCATACTCATTAATAATTATATTTGATAATCAAACTATAACCAACTTGTAAAATAAATTGATACAAAATTCAATGTTGATGCATATTGATATCAAGTAAAATTTTATCAGATAGATTATTTATAATTTTGATATTTCATTACAGTGTGTTTCACCCAATAAATGAGTTTCAAATTTCTTGTTAAATACCCATACTAAAAAATGATTCCAATACTTGATAGTGTTTTTGGGAGTGGATATTTTGAAAAAATACAAATTAGTATTTTGACTTAATTTCCCCATTTATTTTTATTTAATTTTATGATAATTATGGAGAATACAAAATAAAATATTAATTAAAATTGGGATATACTGAATCTCTCCTATAAAGTGATGATCAAGGGGGAGACAAGAAGAAGTTTTTCATTACATGGGGACATGAATTGTCAGTAACTAAAGCTTGGAGAATATATCATATTTTAATTGATATGTTATCAAAAACATTATGTGTGGGACACTGAAGATACCTCAATAATTGGGATTTTGAGTTGTAGAATATAGGTCCCTTGTAATTCTCTAGGAAAAGGTGGAGTTGTAAGTAATTCTGAATTGATACATGGTAAGTATAGTATGGATTTTCATACTAAGGATTCAATAAATCTCAAAAAAACCATTATATCATATTGGGTGGTTTTTAGATAACCTTTATATTGGAGTAATTATGTCAAATATTTCTTCATATAATTCATTCATTGGTTTTGGAAATTATTCCATGTTTTATTTAGTGAAATCATGCACATGTGTAAGCTTAATAGTCGTTAAAGCTAAGTAAAGTTCAAAGAAAGGAATATTTTTTAAAGATAAAAAAATAATGATGTGGAGAAGTTAATTGTACCATGATTTATTATAAAGTAGTGGGGTTTATAATCCTATAAAAAATCACACCCAAAAAATGGAGGTTGTTCCATGGAATTATTCTAAGGAGTTTCAAGGAACAGATTATTCCATGATAATGATCATCAAAATTTAGTTTGAAATTGTATAAGGAGAAAATTAAAATCAAATTGAAACTATTATAGTTAGATTATAAAGGTTTTATAGGTTTTGAAAATTCTAGAAAACATGATAATTTTGAAGAAAATATATACCAAACTATAAGACAATAGGTCATACCACAATAATGGTGTGAAAATTATTTTTTTATTTAAGAATTTTGATATTGGATCCATATATTTCTAATAATATGGTCATTCCTATGTATATATTGTCACACCAGGATTAGTTATTTTTTATAAATAAAAGGAATAATTGTCAAAAACATTATAATGAAACATTGAAATAACCATACACCCATTCATGGGATCATTCTTGGGTAATTTTTATTTGTAATGGAGAAATAAATAAGGCTCATATGTGATATAAATCTAGGAGGAACTTGAGTTCAGAATTAAAGGATTGATTGAATTATTAACTCTTTTATTCTTTCTTGTATGTGTAGATAAGTTCTATATTCCTTCACCATTTCTTATTCTTATTGATAATATGGTAATAATGTGTATAAAATGATTGTAACCTTTTTCACCAAGTATTTTCCGCTCAATAAAAAAGCAAGTTAGCTGTAAAAACCCTTATTTTGTGTGTGTTCATTGTCATCTGATCTCATGTCATTGAATATTTTCATTAAACATATAATAAAAATATCTAGAAGGGAAAATTATTATGAAACTTTATTTTTTGGTAACCACTAATTTACCACCACCTCCCACCCAATGATGTTATATTCTCACATGGGACTAAAAACTAGGGTATCCTCTATGATGAGGGAGATACTAGATAGATCCATGAGAACATGAATATATCGTAGTATCGTATATTCTTTTTTGTCCCTTTATTATTCAAATAGAAGCATGAGTATATTATATATAAGAAAACATTGTCATTTTCTAGCGTGATGAATATGATCCATCTATAATTGGATAAGGATTTATCATGAATATCATTATGATTGATGATGATGTCTAGTGATTTTCTTTTTTATATACTAATTTATATTAGATTCACATAGACACAAGATGTTCAATGTGTAAGATATTTTTTTTGTGATAACCATAAATAATATAATTTCACACCCCCCCCATACAAGCACACATGAATTGTTCTATATTTCTTCATGAATATCATCATATGTGTATGAAGGATGATCTTAGAGGATTGTGATGGGAGGCATCACACATTAAAGTCATCATTACTAAATTGTGCATTTTTTAGGATGTACTATTTCTACCAAATGATTGTTTTAATTATTATATAGTATAAAGTGTATATTAGTATATATACATGTTTGGTATTATATGGTTGATGTTTAATTTGAATTATAATGGGTTATGTTGTATTATTTCATGTGACATGTTATATTTAGAGGTAATTCCTACCATCATTTGAGTGGATACCTTATCACTAGTCACCAACCCCTAAATTCTTGGAGGTAGGTTGGGAAGTTCACTTAATAATATACTAGGACATAATGAATAGGTATAAGAGATTTATTATTGATTTTATAGCTAAAAAATGTGAGGTTTTTTCGGAGATTATAAAATGCATTTACATAGGTGATCTATTTCATATAGTCAAAATCGGGGGCTTTGTGAAGTTTATGAGAGGCCCATGTATTCCTGAGCATAACTCTTATTGACAAAATATTATTAAACCCTTAAAATGTGAATAAGTATTTTAAATGTGGTTGAAATGTATCTTATAAATTGTAGTAATGATTCTTTTATTTTATGATTGATTTGATTGGACTTTTGGATAGTCTGGATGGACCATACTGGAATAAGACCTATAAATATTCACATCAGTTATTATGAGATCGATATTAATATGTTTTTATGAAGACAATGGGTAGAAAATTTTGATATTGAGTTATTATATTTTATATTATTGGTTGTTATGGAAATATGAGATATATATGTCAGGTGATATATTATGGAATAACATCGGATAAATAATTCTTGAATACCTGAGAAGGACCAAATATTATTTTTATAATATGTTGGTATTTATTTATTATTAAATAACATGGAAATTAATAAATTTCATCAAAATTTCCCCCTTTTATTCAATAGGATCTTTGAATTTTTAAATTCACACATAAATGATACTGATTCTTTCTAAAATTCTATGTGAATTCATGATTTTGTACCACTTTGTACACATTTATTAGAGTTCCTCCAATGGTTAATTTTGAAATGAAGAATCTTTTGTGATCAAAGTATAGTAAGGGAAGTGCGGTGGAGAATTGAATGAGTATAGTTTGTTGGCATGAGGTTAAAAATAGTTGGATATTTTTCTCATAATAGAAGGAACATCACATTAAAATACTTATAAAATTATCTTAAATTTAATTAAGTGGTGCATTTATTCTCAACTTCTAGACAAGGATATACCACATGGTACAAAATATATTTCCTATTATTTTGGATGAGACTCACTATTAATGTGGTTTTATGTTGTGGTTTTGAATTCACTATAAAGACTTGTGAGGGCATTATCAGGAGATGAGTTCAGATATATTAAATAGTATTTTTATGTCACTCTTCTCAAGTTAGGAGTTATTTTGGGGTTTCTACATGACCACTTGTGATCATTTTTATATGTAACAAATTGAATACTTCAAATGTAGTGATATGGTCCATGATAAGAAAAATATTAACTATATTTTTATAATATTTAAAGGTAGTAGGTTTATATGTGAGACATCCTTTATATAAAATTTTTAAATTGATAAACCATGGGATTAATTTATATCTTCTAGAAAATTTATTATATATCAACAAGAAAAATCCAATTTTAATATAATTATATAGAGAGTAGGAATGGATAAATTGTTGGTGAAATAAGTTGTTATAAAATTTTTAATGTCATTATTATTGGGAAAGAGATAATTCATTTTCCTCTTTATTGGGGTTTTAGATATTTTTATTTGATCATATTTTCTAAGAGGTGAATGAATATAAAAAACTAAAAGAAATATTATCTTAAATAGAGTAATTCCAGTGTCAATATCCGACGATGGTAATAATTTACATAGAGAAAAATCACTATTTTATGAGGTTATTTGGTATAATTGGGAGATGAATTATGGATATGAGATAATTTTGGGTAAATTTAAATTCAATCTTGAGTGATATATTGTGTAATTAGAAGTTATGTATGTTAAATAGAGGAAGTGATAGAACATATAAAGTAAAAATCCATGATTACATTATTAATCATCTCAATATATAATTAAATTATTATGAAATTTTCATTTTTCAATTAATATGTGTTAAATAGACTACCTTTACCATTCAACTAGTCAATATTTATTCATTGGTACTATTATAAAGGTATAAAATACCCTTATTAACTAAAATTCACTGAAACGTGTAGTGTTATGTGCTTAAGATTGGGTTTCTCTACTGAGATGGGGGTGAATTAGTGGTTTATTTTTTAATATTTATTTTCAATTTAAAACTAACATCTAGGACCTATTAAATAATGATCCACTCTAATATAAAATCATACCCTCACCACAAATTAATAAAACCAAATAAAAAGGACATAAAATTTTTATAGGGTTCATCTCCATCTCAAAAGGCCTACTCCCTTTTATGTTTGGTTAGTCTCCCTAGCCTTGAATTATTCACTATAGGCTTAAGTAGATTCATATTTCATGTACTATAATAGAATAAAACTATATTGATCATAGGTTACAATGAATTTTGATATTTTTACACTAAAATACAATGATATAGAATCAAAATGTGATATATTTTATCAGATTCTTGGTTTCATAAACAATAATAGACATGATCATCCTCCACAATCTTTATAATAATCAACAACAATATGTTCACTCCATATGTAATCTAATTTATATATAATTATAAAATCTCAAAAACTGATTTAATTCACTTATTTCTAAGGATAATATAGATATAGATGATTTTTTATGAACTTAATGTGCCACTATCACTTCATCCCTCTATTTTTATCCCCTTTAAATACTTAGTTATTCCCACTATACAGCTAGAACCACAACTCTCTCATCAAAGGATCGTCATTTTCTAAATCCTATGAAATAAAAGATTTTAAAAACTCTTGGAATATTATTTATTTCTCATTATTCTTGGGACTTCTCTAAATTGAATCATATCATAATATCCCATTCATTTCCTTATTCAGTTAGGCTAAAAATCATACACAATGATCACACTAATATTCTCCCTTTCAAATAACTTCATTCCTGTAGTATATTTACAAAACCACCCATAATTTTTTTCTACTCAATTAAATAGAAAAAAATAAATTGAAAATTTTCATTCTATCATTTATTCATAAAATAATTAATAAAAATAAATTTTTGAATACATGTAATACCCACATTCTTGAATTAAAAAAATGGTATCGGTTTTCATATTCTACAATCGACATATAAGAAAAAAGTACATTATCATCACACAACACTCATAATATATAACTTAAACATTTATAAAAATGAAAACTCATCCAAAATCACTACATGGAAAAATATAAGTGAATATTTTATCTTTACAACATCACGAAATCATCATAATAAAATTCCATAAATATTTTCTTGGAACACTTCCTCAACATATTTAATTAAAAATAGACAACCATAAATTAGATAAACATGACATGTAGCTTCCTTGGAATAGAAAAGTGTTCTCCCATTTTAATTTATCTCATTAATCATATTAAATCACATCATATATGTGAAGTTAAAAATATCACATATCAATTATAGAATCATCGGAATAATTTTCTCTCTTTTAAATTAAATAAGTGAAATTCTTAGTAATTTTCCAAAGGAACCTTATTACATCATTGAAGTTCTATCTCAACCATAAATGGAACTATCATATCCTTACAAAATCCTTTTCCCAACCATGAAAATCTATGTACCAACCATACAATGTACCTTTCACAGCCTTACGAAATGTATGTATCAACCATTCAAGGCAAAAACTGACTTTACGGTCATCAAACGTACAATAAAGATAAAACATTATTATCATAAAACATCAACAATATAAGGTCTAGTGAATGATATGAGGTCAATTGAACATATATAATTATATAATTAATTCAAACATACACATAACCTCTTCTAACCTTGTCCGGATATCTCAAAAACAAATTCAAGAGCATCAAAATCCTATCAATAACCATTGATGATTCGCAACCATTATTCCAAACAAATGAAAATACATAATAACTCCATATAATGTTTAGTGTACCCATTTTAGATATGTTGTAAACCTTATTCATCTCTTATGAATATACTGAAATCTATTTGGTATTCAACATGTCTCGTGAGAAACATAAAATTACATCCTTCCTCTAAAATGTAGGGTGTTTCACCAAAATATTAGATAAGGTAAGTGTTTTTACGTAATTACATCCCTTAGAGACAAATAATTATTACCAAGTGACATGAATGATAACCTCATCAATCTATATAACTTCTTGTCACTTCCAAAAAACTCCCCCTATTGAAAATGAATATCTTCCGCACTGAAAAATAGTTGTGTCACCTTTTACCTCCCTTTTTCAAAACAATAAAAATCCCGCTGTATGTGGTATTCAAAAAACATCATGTGGGTGGTAAAGGATTAACATGGGGATTTAGACTCAATGCATAACACTAATCACTTGTCATAACTTTTGTGAAGATATCTACAATCCAATTCTGGGTAGATTTATATTACATATTGATATTTCTACTGACAACTCTTTCATTAAGGAAATGATATATGTTTCTATGTGTTGAGATCTATAATTTTTTATAGGGTTCTTTGATAGGTAAATTACATATTGATTATTATAAATAATTTTCAGTGTCCTTCTAGTCTCAATATTCAAATTTGATAGATGAATTTGAATCCATTACATCATTGTACATGCATGGGTAGCTCTTACATACTCATCCTTAGCTGTTATAAGTGCCATTTATTTCTACTTCATGTGGTACCATGTCACACATCCCTCGCCAAGAATAAAGCATCCACAAAAAGTGGATATTTTATCTTTGAAATAACCTACCTAAAATATATAAAACCCAATGAGTATAAATATTTATATGTGTTGTATAAAATCTCATAGTTTAGTGTAACTTTCATATATCAAAGAATCATGTTTTCTAAAAGAATTTGTGAGTCTACTTGGCCATCCTAAAACCTTGCACATAGATTCACTATATAAGTAACGTCTTGAATTAAAGCTATTAAATATAGTATGATTATAATGAAACTTATAATATATTTTTATAAAACATGTTACCCTCATTATTGTTACACAACATTTTTGCAAAAAAAAATTTATTTTAAACATTACTTGATTCCTCTATGTAAATTTTTCGCAAAAAATATCTACGCTATTTTTATTGATATAAAAATATGTATTCTAATTTCTACTAAATTTTTAATACTATAATTTATGTCAACTCACCTAGCATTGACATTTGAAAATGTCATTTCATATTCTCTATAAACTACTCAAAAATATATACTTTTCCACTAGAAAATACTATATCATCAACATACCCTATGATTGTAAATATACCTATAGAAATATTTATTATATACATGTTCTTAACAAATATACCTTTTCTAAACACCATTAATATTAGAAACATATCAGGTTTTGAAAACCTAGATATATGAGCCTATTTCTATAGTGACCCTATATTAAAATACATGGATATTAGATGAATTTATATGAATATTTATCACATTATAAAAGTACATGTATAAGGACCATAATAGTTTAGTGTCTTATAAAACATGGAACAAAATATCTGTAACATGTTGAAAGATATTCATGGTTTCCAAAAGGAACATACCCTTTAGTACTTAAACACAAATCTTTTCTTCATAACACGGGGAAAGGAAACATAAGAAAGGGGTGAGATAAGATGATCAGTAAGGATAAATAAGGGAGATATGTAATCATAACGTGAGCATAATGGAATGATAGTATGATCATAACATTAGAAGATTATACCCTCCATATTGAAGACCATAAACAAGAGTCATAGCATAAATATTGGCATTTTCTAAGACATGAATCATAAGGGAATCAAGAGCATAAGCCAAAAAATCATAACATAGGAATAAGACGTGGAATCTTTTCAGACATATAATCATAAAAAATGACCTCCATAGTAGTCAAGGATTACTTCCAAGGACATCTTAGTGGAATGGGTTCACTCCCGAAAAAAATTTAGTAGTAATGGTCCACACCCAAGACCATATTAGTAGACAAATTTTATTACTAAACTTGGTTCACTCACCATTCCAAACCTGTATTATAATAACAATTTCACTTCCCATTCCATCCATGTATTAATGAACTAGGTTCATTCTAACTCTAGCACTTTATTACTGAATCAGGTTCACTTCACATTCCATCCATGTATTACTGAACCGAGTTCACTCCTTGTTACATCCCTATATTACTGAAACAAGTTCATTCTTTGTCCTATCCCCGCATTATGGAATTGAGTTCTCTCCATGTTCTAGCCCTGTATTATAGAACCATGTTCACTCCTTGTTCCAACCCAGAATTAATGAATTTATTTCACTCTATATTCTCTCCCTGCTTTACTGAACCGAGATCACTTTTCATTCTATCCCTCCCATAATAATTCGAGTTCACTCCTCGTTTCATACCTATCATAATCATGAGATATAATTCTTTACCCAATGCATTATAGGTAGATATAGGTCTCACCCATCCTATAATAAAATTATATATCCATGAGCCACAAAATAATAAAACATTCATCATACCATGGCCCATAAAAATAGATAGGTTTCATAAATATCATATAATAACCCATGAAATGAAATAGATAATATAAATATTTCATCCTATCACAACCTATGTAAAAAATATAGGATTAAAAATAATTTCCTAACATAATAACCCATGTAAATAAGGGGACTTCATAAGCATTTTATCATGGTATAACACATGGAAGAGAAGTAGATGTTATAAACAACATATCATAAAACAAATGAACCATTCATAGATATAATAAGAATTGTAACCTTGGATCATAAGCCCAATAAATCATAAACTAAATTAAATTATGTAATATTATATGGAAAATAATTTTTAATGGTAAATTAAAACAATTCTTGAGGAAAATAATGTTTAAATATATCAATGTGTCTCATACCACTTTGAAACATTTTAATCATAATCCCATTGATATAAGAAAATGCATAAAGAATATAATATCATGAAAATAATTATATTCATGATATAAAATGTCAACGTGTATTATATACAACTCATAAAAAACTATAGGTGCATAATACAACATGTGTCTCAAAGAAAGGAAATTGAGAAAAAATTGCTTTACATATTTGCTAACATTTGAATCGTAAACCCCAGGAAATAATAAAATCAATTGAAACAATAAATATCACTAAATAAATTAAATTCATTATATGACATTTAATATGTGTTTATATACACCACACAAAATTAATAAGTGGTGAATATAGAATATATTTCACAAACAAAATTGAAATGATAAAACCCTTAGATTAAGTCTTGACTTTATTAATATATGTTAAAATTCCTATATAATAATTATATGTTTATTATAAATATACTACCGAACCATATTATTATATATCATACAATATATTTTTTTATTATGAATTTATATTACCCTTTTATTAATAATTTCTGGTTAATGTTACATTTCAGTGAATAATCACTTTGCTTTTCGTATATGATTTGACATGTCATTATTGATCCTCTTACATAAATAAAGATTTAATAATTTGATGAAATTAAAAAATTATGTAAATATAATATATATTTATTATATAATTATTTATAATAGTATATAAAATAAATAATCATGAAATAGAAGACACTGTTCATTGAGACGGTAAGTTGTATGTATGCATAAAACTTGATTCCATTTTCTTATCGTATTGAATGAAAGAAATTAAATGAAATATATTTATATATTTATAATATCATTATAGTATAATTTTTTTCATATATATCATATAATATCACTATACTCATCCTTAATACATTCTATGTAAAGTGTAAACGGATCACATAGCATTAAGGAGACAGTAGTCCACACGTCCACAAATGAATTTTTCATATTTACAAAAAATGGAAATAATTAATGTATGTGTTATATAATAATTCTTGAAGAAAAAAATAAATCATAAATATCATATTTATCAAACAAAAAATGTATGTACATTATAATTCCTAACCATTAGAGGTACTAAAGGAAACAATCAAATGACATCATTTTATGGGGGAGTAGTCCTCCGAACACACAAATGGTTATTCTGTAACCCAATAGATGGAGGTATTTTTAGGTGTAGGTATGAAACATAGAATAATAAAGTATATGTTTTTTTGGGATAAATATGTTATTATATAAGAATGGAAAAAATAATAAATGAATGGGTGGAGAAAAAAATAAAACAGAAACACACATTGAAGAATGTTACCACTTTTTTCAGGTATCTCCTTTTTGTTTTCACAAAATGGAAAAATTGTATGAATTTATGACTATATTTCAGCTTAAAGGATGATATTAGGGGTTTTGGGACCTTATTTAGGAATATTATGGAATATTTAATGGGTCATGAGAGGTTTTAGGAAGGGGAAGGATGAATGCCTTTTATAGAGGAGTGGAATTCTTGTAAATACCAAAAGGTAAACACTATTGGGAGGTATCCCTTACCTCATGTGCTCCCAAAATGGAAAAATAATTAACTAAAGGTGAATTATGGTCTATAAAAAAACACCACACAAAAAATTAAAGAATTTTTATAAATTTGTTCTTTTACTTCTATGTTTCCCCACATTTATCATTTTGGTTTTTATGAAAGGTAACTAGTTTTATAACCTGAGAAATTTAACCATGAAGGCTAAAATAAATTTATATTTATTATAAAATATATACCCAATGAATCTTAAATATTATAATATTTTTTAAAAACAAATCCCCTGTTTTTTAGAAATTAATTTAAAACGAGCGCATCTAATGCGCAAAAACATTACTTTAACATAAACCATGCTAGAAATGTTTTTACTATTTAAAGGTCAATATGTACATTATAAATGATAAATTAGTGCATTATTAGACCATATTTTAAATTTATTAACATTTAAAAATTATTTTTTAGAATTTAGGATTTTCAATAAATTTAAAATCTTTTAATAAAATATCATTTATTATAAAATATCATTAGTGTAAATTTTGATATTATGGAATTAAGTTAAATTTAAATTTATCAAGGAAAATTTTTAATTTGAATATATTTAGTTAATAAATTTGTAACATGATATATTCATTTAAAAAATTTAACCAATTTAATTCACTTTTAATATTTTTAGTATCATTTATTTAATTTAATTATTAATTAAATAATTACAACATTTGGTATTCCATAAGTACTTAATATAACTAATTCATCTCTAAGAAGGTAATTTAAATTAATGTTATGATTCAAAATACTTTATATTTAAAAATAATATTTATAATGGAACTAACGTGTTTTTATTATATCTTAAGGCTTTATAAATGTTTAAGTAAAGGAAGGTTCCATTTTTGATTTTCCCCCTTACTTTACTTATTATATAAGTCACTTTCATGAAATAATATTCCACTAACTCATAAAAATGTATTCAATGGTTGTGAGGGTATATATATTTTCATAGAATAATTATTGGAAAGATTTGGGTCATTTATAGAATTATATTCTAAGTTTAATCATTAAGTAAGATTGTTCTTAACTCAATCGCTGTAATTAATTTTAAATGTTTTTATTCATCATTTTTTTCAAAAAATTAATTTGTAATTATTAGACAAAAAATTTAATACAGATTTAAAATCCATATATCCATTTTTTCAAATTCAATTCATATAAATGGATACAATTAATTCAAAATTAATTCTACAAACCCTAAGAGACAACAAGTTTTTAAGGAGAAATGTTCAAGAGCATGAACTGTTTTTATATGCAATTTCAAATTGAAATTGGTTCTAATGAACTACATTGGATTGATTTATGTAAAATTGTTTTAATAAAAATTTAAAATAAATTAAAATATTATTTAACTATATAAATAAGTTAGATGAAAAAGAAGTTATTAATTAAAATTTAGTATTTCTCTCTATTCATCCAAAAAAGAAATATTTTTAGAAAAATCCCAAAAACATCACCCTAAAATAATTTTGACATTTTGAATTCAAAAATTATTTTTATTTTATATAATTAAATTTCTATTTTTTTCTCAAATAAAATTCTATTACTATTTACAAAAGGACATAAAAACATTCTTTTTGAGAAAATAGTCTTTTTTCAAAACAAATAGACTTTATCAAAAACTATATATTTAATTATCATTTTTTTATCTAAATTAAACCTTCAATAATAATATTTAAAAATTTGTTACTACTATTCATATTAATATGTTTTACAACTATCTTGGAGTTGTCTTGTTTAAAATAATAAAATGTTCTTTCACAAAAAACTCATTGTTGCATGTAACTCAAGCTATGCCGATGTTACATGCATTGTAAGATTAACTTGTTGTACTATAAAATAAATGATTATGTTTATGTAGTGTGAAATTCAAGATATCATAGAAATTTAATTTATTTGGAAAAAAATTTATTAAAACATTATGTGTTACACTCTATTCCCCTTCAAATGAATTTCATCATTGAAATTCGTATGGGTTATCAAAGGATTTTTACTTGAAGGTTCCATTCATAGAACACCAAATCATTAAAATGAATAAAAAACATCCTTTAAAAAGGGAATTATGGAACCATAAAGGATTCCCAAATTAACTCATAACTAGGTTTTGGTGTAGGATAACATAGGTGGGAAGTGAAAATATAGACATGGAAGAAAATATAAATAATCATAGAGATTGATAAAGATCCTGCATCATAAAAAAATTTGCGATCTAGAGAAGGTTGAAAATAACAAAAACATAATATGTAGAAGCATGAAAGAGTTCATTGATATCATAAAAAATGATGATAATAAGAAAATATTTTATTTCAATATGCTTTTTTTAAAAGTTGAATTATTTTTTATAAGAATATATACTTAATTTATTCCAATCTGTTTCATAAGAAAAATATAAACCTTTGGTTTTGACTTGATCAGTTCCCACATTATTTATTACTCTTAGAAATGAAGGTGAATTTTTCATTCTTGAAGAAATAATAAATCATGAGATCCATAAATATAAAGATAATTCATTCAAACTTCCTTTTGTTATCATCTCACCAAAATGGTTAGTATAGGTAATCCAGTATACATAAATCTTCATATGGTGATATAATACCTTAATCCCTAAAACCACATCTAAAGATTAACTTAAATCATCCCATAAATAGCTGACCTTATAACCCTTACAAATGATGAAAATACAAAGATTTATAAAGATGGTTACTAAATCAGCTTAACCTCAATCCCCCAAATATCATAAATTATCTCTTGGTGGTCACATTCCAAACATGTGAATACCTTCATCATATATTCTCTTAAATCATGGTAATAACCTGAATTACCATAAATCTTTTTAGAAAACATGCATGCTTTCTTATTCCACATATTATAGGATATATTCTTTAAATCCTAGAAGTTGTAAACATCATCCATGATAGCATAAAAAACTTTTTCAACAAATCCATAATCAGTTCTAAGGATATAGATACAATCCAAGATACTTTATCTAATTCAATCATCTATTTTCCTAAGTTAACCACTATTATCTATATATCGTGAACACATTAAGGGTTACATTCCCTTGATCAAAATATCACATTTCTATGAAATCAACACTATTTAAAAAACCATTAAAATAATTAATAAAATATTTATACTAAAAATAATAATATATTTCAAGACATGCATAATATAATCATTTAATTTGATAACATATTTACATCATTCATCCAGCATTATTTGTAAACCATTTCTCAGGATTCATCATCTTTTCCCTTAACACCCCTTTCCTATAATATGAAATATGAATAGTTTATTAAGGTTCCTTAACCTCTATATATATCATGATTATATTTTTTAATGTAAAAAATAATTTTAAAACATCTCATATATTTCAAATGTCATTCTGGTCTCTTTATCTTCAGTGGTATAACCAAAAATCGTACCACCAACCTAATTCTCCTCATGATAATTACACTTTCGACATAGTTTTTTATAATACTCATACTTTCCACATCTGAAAAATTAAATGTTAACCTAGTTACTTCTAGTACCAACTATTGAATAAGACCAGAAAGCATAGTGTGGGAAACACTAATCATAGTAGGAAACCACATTATCTTGAAAAATAACTTATAGGATGCCTAAATAATGAAACCTCCTTCTAAATCAATGACACCATAGGCTTATCATTTGATACATCCTTAGAGATATCCTTATTAATATCCCTATAGATCTCACTAAAGTTTTATCCTCATAGTTTTCAAATATTTACTAAACTATTCCTTTGATACCATATATAAAGACCCTGACTTAACATACATGGATATTACATAAATTTAGAGGAATATTCCCCACATTAAAAAAGTACATTCCCAATGACTATAATAGTTTAGTTTCTTTTTAATCTTAGAAAAAAATATTACTTGGTGAATGATCTTCAATGTTACCGAAAATGATGTTTCCCTTTAGTAATTCTACTTAAAACCTTTCTTCATAACTCGGGGAAATGAAATATAATAATGGGGTGAGATCATATGCTCAGTAAGTGTAATCAAGGGAGATATGTAAGAATAATACAAGAAAAAGGGTATGAGAATATGATCATAATATTAGAAGATCATACCCCACATATCAATGATCATAAACAATATTCATGGAATAGATATTGTTAGTTCATAAGAATTGAATCATAAGGTAACCAAGATCATAAGACATGAAATCATAACATAGGAATACATTGTGGAAGTTTATAAGACACATAAAAATATAAAATGATTTCCATAGTAGTCAAGGATTACTTTCAAGGCCATCACAGTAGAATATTTTCACCCCACATATATCATAGTTGTCAAATCTCACTCCCAATACCATCTTAGTGGCTCAATTCCTTTGATGGACCAGTTTCACTCCACGTTCTAGCCCTATATTATGGAACTGGGATCACTTCGTATTTCCAACCTATATTACTGAACCATTTTCACTTCCCATTACATACCTACATTATTAAACCAGGTTCACTTCCCATTCTATCCATGTATTACTAAACCTATTTCGTTGCTCATTTTATCCCTTTATTGACTAAAAATTACTTTTTTTGTTATTCATTCACTTTTTTTGAGTTCACTCCCCATTCCATCCCTCTATTACTGAACTGAGTTCACTTATAATTCCATCCCCACAGTACTAAAACTAGTTAAATCCATATTCCATCCATTTATTACTGAACCATGTTCACTAATCCTTCCAACCCTATATTACTAAATCAATTTCACTCCTCTTTCCAATCATGTATCAGTGAACCGAGTTCACTCCTCTTTTGAACCTGGTATTATAGAACCAATTTCACTCCTCATTGTTACCCTGTCATTATGAACTGAGTTCACTCAAAGATATAGTGCTTTTATACTAATTATATATAAATAATTACCCAATGTATTGGATGGAGATATAGGTCCCACCCATAACATAATAAAATCATCCATCCATGTGCCACAAAATAATAAAACACTCATCATATCTTTCCCCATAAAAAGAGATGATTTTCAAAAATAACATGTAATAGTCCATGAAATTAAATCGATATTATAGAAATATAATCTTATAAAAAAATTAGAAAATATAAAAGAATAAGATAATTTCATCATAGAATACCCCATGAGATGAAGTGATTTTCATAAGTATTTTGTAATGGTATAATGCATGGAAGAGAAATAGGTCTTATAGAAAACATGTCATGAAATGAATAATCCAATCATAAAGTAAATAAGAATGGTATCTTTGGATAATAATTTAAATAAATCACAAACTAAATCATATTTCTTAACTATATATGGAAAATAATTTTGAATGATTAGATAAAACAATTCATGAGGAAAATAATATTAAAACATTTAGAAACGTCCCATACCACTTTGAAACATTTGAATCATAATACCCATTAAATAACAACACTAAATGAATCTTATAATACCATGAAAATAATTATATTAATGGTATAACATTTCAAATGGTATTATATACACCTCATAAAAGACTATAGGTTTATAACAAAACATGTGTCTCAAAGAAGGCTAATTGAGACAAAATTACATTACCTATTGGGTAACATTTGAACTGTAAACCCCATGAAATAATAACATCAATTGAATCATTTAATATAATGAAATAATTTAAATTAATTATATAAGTTTTCATAGGGAGGTATATAAACCATACAATAAGAATATTTGGTGAATATAGAATATATGTCACAGAAAACAAAGTGGGACTAGAAAACCCTTACTTTAAGTCTTGAATTTCATCATACATGTTAAACCTCCAATATAATAAGTATAGGTTTATTGTTATTATACAAAATAACCATATTAATATATAAAATACCATATATTATTTTTTTATGAATTTATTTTATCCTTTTATTAACAATTTTATGTTAATGTTACATGTTGGGTAATGGTCGCTTTGTTTTTTGTACATTTTTTTGACATGTTGTTCTTGATCCACATACTTATATTATGATTTACTTATTTGAAAATATTAATATATATATATATATATATCATATATATTCAGTATATAATTATTTATAATAATCTATAAAATATATAAATTTTAAATGGAAACCATTGTTCATTAAAACTGTAGATCGTACGTACGCATGAATGTTGTTTCAGTTTTATTGATGTATTGAAAGAAATAAAGTAAAAGACATATATGTATATATATATATTAAATTAGAATTATTTTTTCATATATATCATATAATTTCATTGAACCCATCTATAATAGATTCTATGAAAAGTGTGAAAAAATCGCATCGCTTTGAGGCAGCGGTAGTCCACACGTCCAAAAAAATAATTTTATCATATTTAAAAAAATGGAAAGTATGAAGGTATTTGTTATATAATAATTAAATAAGAATTATTTAATCATAAATATCATATATATATATATAGAGAGTAAAAATAAAATTTCCATTATAATTCCCATCTATGAGAGGTGTTAAAGGAAAAAATGAACACAATCGTTTCGCAAAGTGGTAGTCTGCTATACACATGAATAGTAAGTTTGTTTCCCATTTTATGAAGGTGTGTATAGTTATAGGTTTAACCATTAGAATAAAAACATATAAGTATATTCAGGATATAGATTTTATCATATAAACATGGAGTAAGAAGAACTGAGTGGGTGCAGAAATAAATAACACTGAAATGCAAGTTGAAGAATGTTACCTATTTTTATGGTAACACATTTTGGTTTGAACTAAAGGGATTCCATGGTTTGATTTAATCCCAATATGAGGTTTCTAGGATGATAGGAATGATTTTGGGAGATTATATTTGAAAATTATGGATGAGCCAAAGTGGCATGATAGGTATGAGGAAGGGGACGAGTGAATTCATTTTTATAGAGGAGGATAGTAGAATTATTATAAATAAAAAAAGTTAAACACTATTGGGAGGTCTCCCTGACCTCATGTTCTCTAAAAATGAAAAAGTAATGTATAAAATTGGATTTATGGTTGAGAAAAACTTCAAACACAAAAACATAAGTGAAATTTTATAATTTTGTTCCATAACTAGGATGCTTCCTTACTTTTATCATTTTAGTTTTTATTGAGGTAAATAGTTTTCTAAACTATGTAATTTAAACATTAAGAATAAATTAAAGTGAGATTTGTTAGAAAATATAGACCCACTAAATAAAAAATATATATATAATTTATAAAAAATAAATAAATCCCATGTTTGTATGAAATTAATTTTAAAAAGGGTGAATGTAATGCACAAAAAACACTACTTTAACTTGAATCATACAAAAATGTTTTTACTATTTATAGGTAAATGTGTTGATTATAAAAGACAAATTGGTCCATTAATAGACCATATTTTATATTTATTCAAATTTTTAAATCATGTTTTAGAATATTTGTTTTTTAATAAATTTTAAATATTTTAATAAAATATATTTTATTATTAACCAACATTAATGTAAGTTTTAACATCATTTACTTAATTTATATTAAATAATATCAAGAAAAATATGTAATTTGAATCTATTAATTTCACACATGTGTAACATTACATATTCATATAAAAATAAATACAATCATTAATTCAATTTATATCACTTTTAATATTTTCTAAAACCCACCAATTTTGTGGAAAATATTTTTTCTTAAATGCATGGGAATTTTAAGAGTCTGTGAAAACTGACGGTGCATGATTTGAAGATCCAGTGTGCCCAAAATCAATTTCTGATGTTTTTTTCAGGTACATTCAGTAAATGTACGACTGATTTTTTATAACTTTTGAACCAGTTCTCGGAATTGAAATCTAAGGGCACCGTTGAACTTGCAGGGTTGGTATTCGCTTAGGGAGACTTTCACTTCAACGACAGTGGGTCAAGAATAAAATTTATTTTTTGGTTTTAAAATTAATAAAATAAAAATAAGGTTGTGTAAATTTTATTTTTATTTGATGGTTAGAACCTTCACTTGGAAGTTGGGTATTCGAGGTGGGGCTCACCCTAGGTCTAAACACCTCTTCTTGTTTAATGTGGTGGGGACCACCTGAGGTTAAAACATCCTCAACTCCCCATTAAGTGGGGAGAAACCTCTTGAGATCCCCACTTTATGGTTCCAAATACACTCCATTAATTAATTGAGCATTAATTAATTAATTTGAATCTTTTTGAATTATGCGCCAGTGATTAAATAATAGGTAAGGATAATCTATTATTTTGGGGTTGGAATTGGTCTTTTGGGTGGAACTTGGGAGAGGGGAGAACTTCAGAGAAGGCTCCCAGTGAAGAACGTGTTCCACTAATGATGAACGCTCCAACCAACGAAGAACGTTGACCTCGATCCCGACTTCGACTTCCTTCCTTGGAACCTCCTCAACGTAGGACAGATTTGTCTAAAACGAATCGACGTTCACCTTTCTACGACTTCGTCAACGATCAATAAACAAAGGTAGGGGTTCAAACTTTGTTTTTTTTCTCGTTCTACATTTTCCGTCGAGGATTATAAATCAAAGCTGCATGTTATCACCCTAAAGCGGAGGGTGCAGGCTGAGCAAACATGGCCCGAACCCTCCGCTTTCATTGTGGAATTTGACTTTAAATGCGGCATGAGTTCAGAATGATCAACTCCCTTTAACACTGATTGTGGATTGAAGGAGACGTCCCTAGGAGTGCGTGAATTCTTCCGGAATGAGAATAGGGCCACCAAAACTCATCCAATGACCTGGAAAAAAAAATTTGATGGATGGAGCGACAACCGCCACCACATGGAAGGCAGTGGCACAACCGCACCACCGGAGGAGTAAACCGCGGTCGATGGGCCATTGCAGTGCAGCAATGCCCAGCGCATGCCCGGCCGTAAAGAGGACCGGCGGCTTGAGCCGCCGGGTTTCTGGGGAAGTTATGATGCAACCACACCACATAATAGAACAAAAGGGGGCAGCAGTCCCTTACTGCGGAAGTGCAGTGGCGGCCGGCGTAAGGCCGTCCGCAAGGAAGACCGGCGACCTGAGCTGTCGGGTCGCTGGAGGAGGCAAGGTGCAACTGCGCTGCGTGGGAGGTGGTTGGCTACTCATCCAACCGAGAGCAGCGGGGCTCCAATGTGTGGTTCCCACGTGACGTGGAATAGTGCCACATGGATATAGTTTTGGATCTCATCTGAACGGATAATCCATTCGGGAACCATGGGTGCGGCCTCCCCCTGGACGCGGCTAGGGCGGACCCCATGGGTCGTCGGGCCAGACCCAGCGCAGGATGGACCCAGCTTGGGAAAGACCACCAGAGCGGGCCATGTAGCCCCCGCAGGCCGACTCAGACCCCAGTCCGGACCCGGGTTTGGCCGGGTCGGTCCGACAGGGCTTGATCAGACCCAGACCTGTTTGACTTATTTCCACTCTTTTACCCATAAATTGGGCTACAGGCGTCCGATTGAAAAACCATCTATGGAGACGGAAACCTTATATGAAGAAGGTTATTTTGGTATACCCCACTAGAGGTTTAGACATAGATGAGGTACGACCGGGTTGGATTGAACGTAAATCTAACCGAGCCCTCGAAACGGAAATGCCAATAACTCTCAGATCGGGTGTCTGATTGATGCACCGTCTGTTGTGTTGAGTTTTTTATGGAAAGTTGGATCTTTTGGATACATAAACATGGGACTTTGTGACAGTTTATGTATCAAAACTTATATTTAGGAGCGGAACCTCCTGGAATCAAGCATGCTTTTATGGAACCCTATGGTCGGCGGCACACTGATGACTGTTCCTGGATCTTGTGTGGGTCCGAAAGCTCCGACTACTGTTCCTGGGTCCTATGTGGGTTCGACAGCACTGAGTAATTTTCATGGATCCCATGTGGGTTCGACCACTCCAACTAGTGTTCCCGGATCCTGTGTTTGTTTAGCAGCACTGAATACTATTCATGGATCATGTGTGGGTTCGACAGCTCCGACTAATGTTCCAGGATCCTGTGTGGGTACTACAACACTGACGACTATTTCTGGATCCTGTGTGGGTTCTATAGTTTTGATTTATATTCCTGGATCCTATATGGGTTCAATAGAATAGATGATTTAATGGCTACATCTAATCATCTCTAAAACTCTACGTGAGTTTTATACCTGTGTGAGCTGAGTTAGTAACTCTGTGTTTTCGTCATGATAACATAGGTATTTGTATGGGCATATACCTAAGTGGGGTTATATGTTGATCTAATACCTTGTGGTTTATCATTTTTGTATTTTGTGAGACCTTGAGGGTCTCGGGGTCCCTATTGAGTATCTTTATACACACACCTACACAGGCTATGCCCGCACCTCGTTGTGTTGGATGCAGATGACAGACAACACTAACTGAGGCTGAGTGTACCAAGACTGGACGGTTCCCGAAGGTGGACCTCACAATAAGTAGATACCTGAAGGAGACTGACATACGTGGAGTGATGAGGAGGTAACTTGTACCTACCCTTCAGGTAGAATCTATGGTGGATGATCCAGGAGCAACTTTTCATATTTCATCTATTATGTCCCTTTTTAGTTCTACATGTACTTTACAATTGGGCTTGTATTTCTGGCCCCTTTACTTTTTATCACTCTCCTGTTATACAGTTTTGCATAGTGTTCTACATCCAGCTGTGTGCTCTATTATGTTTGTTTATAGTTATAAAGGCAATGTCTTCCTAGATTTAGGGAATTGTGTCGTTGGTGTTAGTCTCCAGCCCCTGGCCTATGGAAGGTGGGCTTGGGGTAGTCACGACACAAGCCCCGGGGTACGGGTCATGAAAAATTGGTATCAGAGGGGTCGGTTCTACCGTAGAACATAGGAATCTGATATTTTCTATGAAGAAATGGTGTTAAGGGTATTGAGTGTGGTTTTCATGTTCATGGAGTCTAGTGTTGGTGCGGTGGCCGACGTATCCATGTACGAGGACCCTAACTTCTGATTTCCAACTCAGTGCATGAAGACACTGATTGCGTGTGTGTTTTGAAAAGTTTTATTTGAATTATTCGAGTCAGATCACAACGTATAACTTTTTGACTTTGGCACACCTGTTTCCTTACAGGATGCCTCCACGCAGATAGCCAGCTAGGGTTTCAGGCTTTGTATGAGATAGTATCCCACCGAGCAACGAGGCCTCGGTGCAGGGCCCAATCATAGCGGAGGCACTAGTGGTACCACTAAAAGTTAGGCCACCACTGCCACCAACCCCAGCATTAGAGAGTGCATGCTGCCTGAGCGCGTTGCATGAGTTCAAGTTCCAGAGGCCGCATAGGTTCAGGGGTGAGATGGACCAGCAGGAAGCTGAGGATTGGCTGTAGAATGTGGTGAGAGTCTTCAAACTGGTAGGGACACCAACTGACATTATGGTGTTCTTTTCCGCAAGTATCCTTCAGGCAGCAGCAGGCAGATGGTGGAGCCTGATTCTCTACGTGCATGACGAGGTGACACTACTCTAGGAAAACATCGAGAGCCTATTTCGGGTAGAGTTTATCCCAGCCACCCTTCATAAAGTGAGGATACAGGAGCTACTGTATCTATAATAGGGTATCATGATGGTGGAACAGTAGTCAGCGAGGTTCACTGACCTCTCATGCTACTCCACAAATATAGTGTGGGACCCATTCTTGATGGCCCGGACCTTTAATCAGGGGTTCAGGTGAGAGATCAAGGCTTCAATGATCTCCCTCAGCATCCCGACGTAGGTGGGGGTGTTTGAGCGAGCCCTCTTAGTAGAGAGTTTCCTTGCTGAGAAGTCACCAGTAGCGAGACCCACCACCGGGCATCACGTAGCGGAGTGTTCTACAGGTGGCAGCAGACAAATGTCACAGAGGTCCAAGCGGACTAGACCATCTGGTGGATGACCTCAAGACTGGGGTTTGGTTGTGCAAGGCACACGAGATAGAGCCAGTCGTTTGAGGAACAGGTAGTGTTTCACATGCGGCAGGTAGGGTCACATGGCTCATGACTATCTGACATGTCATTCGGATGATCAAAAAATAGTTGAGGGACCTCCCAGGTAGAGGCATAGGTTTTATCGAGGTGATACACATGGTGTAGGTGGATATGGCAGAGGAGCTGGTCATGCAGCTGGTGGTGGATGACGTTACGAGGTATTACCACCACCACCACCAGGAGGTCCACCCCGACCGCAGGGAGCATGTGGACATAGGAGAGATCAGCTTTGAGAAACTGAGGCTTATGATCATGGAACATCAAAGATTATTTGAGGTACAATCTATGTCTCCTCCACTATAGCTACAGTTCTTATAGACACAGGTGCCAGTCACTCTTTCATTGCCACTGCCCTCTTTCAAAGCTCGGAGATTCTGACAGAGCTGTTTTCTCAATCCTTAAGGCTAGAGACTCCTACGGGAGAAGACCCGATGATCAAGAACTGGTTCTGGTAGTGTAAGTTTACTCTAGGAGGTGAGAGCTTCAGCTGGGATCTCCTCATAGTGGTGTCAAGGCCTTACAACATCATCTTGGGTATGGACTGGTTATCTACAGTCCATGCTCAGATCGACTATATTACGCACAAATTGCGGTGTGTCTGCACAAATGGGACTAGTTTTACCTTCACTGGTGATAAGGGAGCCTTTGTATCACAGGACAAACTTACTTGGAGGAGGGTATAGCTGATCACGAATCAGTTGGCATGCCTTACCCTCAGAGGAGTAGATGTGGAGACTTTGAACTATCCTGTAGTGTTGGACCAGTACGCGGATGTTTTCCTTGATGATCTCCCAAGTCTACCTCCACCCATAGAGGTGGACTTCTACATTAACATGTACCCCGGGACGACACCGATATCTACACCAGCATATCTAATGGCTCCCGCTGAGCTTTGTGAGCTGCGGGTACAGTTGGAGGACTTGCAGGGGAAGTGATTCATCTGGCCCAGTGTTTCTCCCTAGGCAGCCCCAGTTCTGTTTGCCAAAAAGGTGGATGGGAGCTTGAGGCATTGTGTTGACTACCGTCACCTAAACCAGGTGACCATGAAGAACAAGTACCCACTCCTAAGGATTGACGACCTCTTTGATCAGCTAAAGGGATCACAGTGGTTCTTGAAGATAGACCTTAGATCAGGCTATTACCAGCTTAGAATTCCAGATGAGGATGTGCAGAAGACGGACTTAATATGTTGGTACGACCACTTCAATATCTTGGTTATGCCTTTCGGCATAACCAACGCTCCAGAAATGTTCATGGGACTCATGAATAGGATCTTCTAGCCATACCTCGATTTCTTTGTTGTAGTCTTCATCGACAACAATCTAATCTACTGGATTACTGAGGAGGATCATGCCTACCATTTTCAGGTAGTACTAGACACACTCCGAGAGCGCCAGCTTTATGGTCAGCTCACGAAGTACCAGTTTTGGATCCAAGAGATTCACTTTTTTGGGAAAATCATCTCAAAGGCTGGAGTTGTAGTGGGTCCCATGAAGATTACATATAGAGACCCATACATTACATACATTGTTATTACTTCAGAATTGAAGCACACTTATTACAAAATATAACAAAACCAGGAAAGGAGCCTAAAGGTATAGAGTCTTTAGAAACTGGGAAACATAAACAACTGGTTCATACAGCATCTACTTTGCCTCTCATTTATTTCATCATATCTAGAGTCCCTTTTTGGAATATCCTGCTTAATAACCTTCTTCCTGACCTGGGGAAATAAAACATACAAAAGGGTGAGCTCAAATGCTCAGTAAGGGTAAACAAAAGAAATATCAATCACATCATAAGAACAAAACTTTTGGAAATCTTAACCTGCAAAAGAAATCATAATTTCATAACATGGGATAAATCATAGTAGTGAAATGTAATCCCAATAATCATAACATAAAACATGAAACTTTGTGGCATACACACATAATCATATAGAATCATTTCTTATTAGTCAAGACTCATTGCCAAGACTATCTTAGAGGACAAAGTCCATTTCTGAACTGAGTTCACTCCTCGTTTCAGTCCTGTTTCACTGAACCGGTTTAACCTGCCGTTCCAGCCATGTCTATCTCATGAGATATAAAATCTTTACCCAATGCATTGGAGGGAGATATAGGTCCCACCAATCTCATAATGATACCATTCTTATGTGTACCAAAAAATCATAAACCATATATCATAGCGTAACCCATGTAATAAAAATGGGAATCTTAAACATCATGACATCATAAAACAATTCATATAAGTTAGAGGAATTCATAAAAATAATTCCATCATAACATAATCAAATCAATGTAACAATAGGGATATAAATAGAACCCTATATTATCTTAGATGGAAAATAATTCTGATAAAACACTTGAACTCCATTCTTGAGGAAAATATCCTTTCTACTTCAAAAACACTTTTCCTTTCTTAATATGTCATAAAATTCTAAACTAAAAGATGTTGATTAAAAATAATAATGAAAATTTGTAAAGAAAGCATCTTGGAAATAATGTTTTAAAAATCCATTCATGCCGTATAAGTTAAAAAAACATTCTTCTCGTACTTTTGTCGAAAAAGTCAAAAAGTACCTCATACGAAAAACGATAAAAGATTCCTTTCATATCTTTTACTATAAACTCACCAAAGGGTAAAAATGGATTTAAACAATTGTATGTGGATGTAAGAAACATTACATATTGAGGAAACATGGATGTGGATGATAAAATACACCCCAGTAAATACCAAAGTATAAACAATCTCGGATAAAAATGAGACTGTGATATTTCCCTTACCTTAGGTCTGATTTGATTCGTAAGTGTCCGAACCTCATGTATAATAATTTAAATAATGTTATAGACTTATTCTAGAATCATATTAATTGTTATTATATCATATATGGTTCACTTATGACTTTATATTACCTGTTCTTTTGTAAATTCATGTTAAAGTAGTGTTTTGGGTAAAATCGTCTCATTTGTCGTTCGTGTTTTAAATTGTAATTATTCATATGATTACATAGATCATGATTAAATAAATCCAAAATGTAAAAAATTATTTATATATAATATATATTCATAATAAACATATATATAATGGATTGATAAATGGAAATAAATACACCGTTCCTGGAGACGGTAGGCCGTACGTACGCATGAACGCTGTTTTCGTTTCCTTATTGAATTGAGTGGAATTAAGTAGTTGACATAAATATATATATACATAAATCCAGTTGTATTATTATGTCATATATTTCATGATCACTTATTATATATACTTTATAATCATTCATGAATGGTTAACGTGGAGAATGAATCTCATCGTGTCGTGGAGACGGTATTCCGTACGTACGCACGCGCAGTGATTTCGTTTTCCGTAGGATGGATAGATGGTGAAATAGGGTTTCTTAATAATTATAATAAAATATCAGTATATTATTGATACTGATGTTATTACTTCATAATGAAACAACTAAAGAAGAAGTAGTGTAAGAAGAAATAAATTTGAAAGAATCGGTAACGGACATTACCTCTTCTTTGAAGTGCTTCGTTGAGACCTTCTTTTAAGGCACTAAAATTGGTATTTGAAGAAGACCAGGACCTCTAGGATTTTTCTAGTGAAGTGTAGAGGAGAACTTGGCAGGGGTTGGCCGAGCTTGAAGGTTCTAATTGGTGTGAGGAGGAGAGGGAGGAGGTGCCCTTTTATAAGGGAGGAGAGGGGCACCTTTGGAATAACTAAAACTATTATTTTATTATAAAGTCAAATTCGGTTTTTAATAGCTCAAAATTGATATATTTCGAAGCTAATGTGGGGATGGGTCCAAATCCTCTCATCCAATAGAATTTAGACAAGTTTAGGTTCCTATTTTAACCTTATTATTTAGATTTAACATTAAGTTAAATAATTTTACTTTTACCGTGTCTTCTTGTGTTCTTATACTATAAGGTTAATAAACATAATATAAGCAGCCAAACGAACCCAAAGATTATTATTATTAATATATATAACCTTATATAAGTCCTTTGGCCGAACCTTATATTTTTATGAATAAAATAATAATTAATAATATAATATTTGTTTTAAAAACTATTTTATGTCAATTTTGACACTATTTAGTAATTGATTTTTTTGAAGATCATAACAGAATGATTAGTTCGAAAAATGTTAATTAAATCAATAATAACATGTCATATTAACCTATAAAATTAGTGGAATTCATAAAAAGTCTAAAATTAAATTTATTTGGGTATTTATAACATCAATTATGTCAATATTTCATTAATAAGATAATTACTGCATCATCATTGTGTCATAAATAAATTAAATTTTTTAAAGTCTAAAAATTACAAATAAAATATAATTATGTTGGAAATATTTTTAGATTTCCAATGAATATTTATAGTTCAATTTATCTTATGTATAACCCTATATTAAAAATGATTTAGTTATTGAACATTGATTTTAACTATTTTAACCCTTCTTTAAATAAATTAATAATAAATGTCCTAATCTAATCCAAGTGGGCCTAAATGGTCATATTTTATTCCTAAGGTTGTTTTTGGTAGAATTTAACTTATCTAATAGAATTAGGACATGTGTTAGGGAAATAATAATATCATTTTTACCCTTAATTACCCTATTTACTTTTAACAGTGGTAAGTAAAGTAAAAAGTTACTATTCACCAAAAATTATTTTCATCTCATTGAACCACATTTTACTTACTGACATCAACCGTGTCTCTCGGATTTTTGAAATTCCACTCACAGAGGCGGAAAAATTAAGTTTTATGAAAAATTCAGTTTTTTTAACTACCACTTAGTGGTTTCACTATTCATCAAAAATTGAAAGTTTTCAGAAAAATACCAAAATTTCACCCTAGGCTAATTTCGATATTCCGAATCCAAAAATGAAGTCCATTTTAAAAAATAAAATTTAAAAAATTTAAAAAATTGGTTATTACTATTCATAATGACTAGTTTTAATAATATTTTAATTGCATATCATTGTTTATTGAAACTCGGTATTGCGTACGATGCAAGCTATCGAGGAAGGTCACGATGGCGTGTAAAGCAATCCAAGATAGTGTTGTGTGTAGTGAAAGATTCCTTTTATGATTTATAAAAACAAAAATATTTCTCATAAAAGTATCGGGTGTTACATTCTAGCCCCCTTAAAATGAATTTCTCCCTCGAAATTCGTCACTTTGTAACAAACAGATGAGGATACCTCTCCCTCATCATATCCTCAAGCTCCCATGTAGCATCTTATAATTGGTGGTTCTTACATAAAACTTTCACCAATCGAGTGTTCTTGTTTCATAAGACTTTTTCACTATGATCCATAATCTCTATCGGCTGTTCTTCATAAGAAATATCTTGCTCAAACGGTATAACTTCTGAGTTAAGTACATTGAAGGATCAGGTATGTACTTTCTCAGGAGAGATACATGGAACACATCGTGAACTTGAGAGAGATTCAGTGGAAGTGCCAATCGGTAAGCTACCTTTCTAACACAATCCAGTATTTCAAAAGGACCGATATATCTAGTGCTCAACTTCCCCTTCTTTCCAAATCTCATGACCCTCTTCCAGGGAGATATTCATAAAAACACTTTATCACCCACTTCAAACTCTAGGTCTTCTCTTCGGTTGTCGGCATAAATTTTCTATCGACTCTGAGCTGCTCTTATGTGGTGTTGAATAGATCAGACCTTTTCTGCCATCTCATCAACAATATCAGGTCCTAATATCTTTCTTTCCCCAACTTCATCCCAGCAAGTTGGAGTCCTGCATTTATTTCCATAGAGAGCTTCATAAGGAGCCATCTGAATACTGGAGTGAATGCTATTATTATAAGAAAATTCCACCAAAGGTAGGTGTTGATCCCAACCACCTTTGAAATCCATAGAGCAATCTCTCAACATATCTTCAAGAGTTTGAATTGTTCTCTCAGACTGACCGTCTTTCTGAGGATGATAAGCAGTGCTGAAACTCAACTCTGTATCCAGAGTATGCTGAAGACTTCGCCAGAACATTGAGGTAAACCTCATATCCCGATCAGATATAATAGAAAGTGGTACTTTATGCAATATTACTACTTCCTTTACATATATCCTAGCAAGCTGATCCATAGAGAAATCCTCTCTAATAGCAATAAAGTGTGCAGAATTTGTAAGACGATCAACTATGACCCAGATAGCATTATTTCCTTTAGATGTTTTAGGAAGTCTGGTGACAAAGTCCATAGTGATGTTTTCCCATTTCCATTCAGGTATGGGTAATGGTTGTAACATTCCCTTAGACTTCTGTCTCTCAACTTTAAGTTGCTTACAAACCAAGCATCGAGAGACATATTAAGCAACATCTCTTTTCATGCCATCCCACCAGAAGTACTCTTTCAGGTCCCTATACATCTTCATGCTTCCAGGATGAATAGAGAATGAAGAACTATGAGCCTCATCCAGCAGCTCCTTATTTAATTCGGGGATGGGAGGAACACAAACCCGATTCCTGAACTTTATTATCCCATCACAATCAAGGATGAAATCAGGAACATTTCTCACATTCTTTTGTAACTCAACATCTTCTTTCTGTACATCTTTAATCTTCACCTGTATAGATGGTTGAACATTCATTTGAGAATGATAAGATTTTCCCCCTTCCATTATAATTCCATGATCCATCCTTTGTAAATACATAAATATTGGATCTTTTGTGATCCTCATCATGAATAAACTGGCATGGTCTTGTCGACTTAATGCATCTTCCACCTTCTTTGCTTTCCCAGGGTGGTAATGGATTGAGCAGTCGTAATCCTTAATCAGCTCCAACCAGCTTCTTTGGCGCATATTCAGCTCCTTTTGTGTGAAAATATACTTTAAACTTTTATGATCAGTATAAATTTCACACCTTTCTCCATAAAGATAATGCCTCCAAATTGTTAATGTAAAGATTACCGCAGCTAACTTTAAATCATGAGTTGGGTAATTTTGCTCATGTATTTTCAATTTTCGTGAGGCATAAGCTATCACCATATCATTTTGCATAAGAACACACCCCAATCCCTTCTTGGATGCATCATTGTAGATCACAAACCTTTCTCCACTACAAGGTAGTGTGAGCACAGGTGAACTGGATAACCTTCTTTTTAACTCCTTGAAATTCTCTTCACATTCCTCCATCCAAACAAACTTAACTCGTTTCCGAGTCAACTTGGTGATTGGATTAGATAATCATGAAAAATATTTCACAAAACGTTGATAATATCCATCCAAACCAAGAAAACTTCGGATCTCAGTTACTATTGTTGGTCTCCACCGTCTTTCGATAACCTCTGTTTTTGCTGGATCCACAGATATCCCCTCTTTTGAGATTATGTGACCCAAAAATGAAACTTTTTGAAGCCAAAATTCACACTTGGTAAATTTTTCATAAAGCTTCTCCTTTCTCAGGGTCTTCAATATAATTCTCAAGTGATCTTTGTGTTCTTCCTTTCTCATTGAATAGACAGAAATATCGTCTATAAATACTACCAAAAACTGATCAAGATAGTCTCTAAAGACTCTATTCATCAGATCCATAAAGATAGCAGGGGCATTAGTAAGACCAAATGGCATCACTATAAATTAATAGTGTCCATAACTTGTATGGAAAGCCGTCTTTGGTATATCCTCCCTTTTGACCCTTAATTGATGATACCCTGAACGAAGATCAATCTTGGAAAAGTATTGAGCTCCGCGTAGTTGGTCAAATAGGTCATTAATGCGGGGGATAGGATATTTGTTCTTGATAGTGATCTTGTTAAGTTCTCGATAATCAATGAAGAGTCTCATTGATCCATCTTTCTTCTTGACAAACAGAACATGTTCTCTCCAAGGTGACGCACTAGGGCGTATGAACCCCTTATCAAGATTCTCTTGGAGTTGCTTCTTCAATTCCTGCAACTCAATTGGGTCCATTCTATAAGGTGTCTTTGAAATAGGCAAAGCACCCGGTACGAGTTCTATTGAAAACACAACTTCATGATTTGGTGGAATACCCGACAATTCCTCTGGAAAGACATCGTCAAACTCTCGTACAATGGGCATATTCTTAATCATGAGTTTCTCACCAACCATTTGAGATAAATAACCTTCATTTTGTGGAATCAAGACCCATAAGATGGAAGTAATTTCCAATAGAAGGTTATGTTCATCATTGCATCGATAGACGATCATAGATTGATCTGGAATATGAAATGTGACTTCCCTTCTTTGGCAATTGATATGAGCTCCATGTAGAGAATTCCAATCCATGCCAAGAATCACATCAAATTCCACTATAGGAAGGATCAAAAGATTTGCAGGAATCACATTCCCACAAACTTCAATCGGAGAAGAATTATAAACTTTTGATGCGACTGTTGTGCCATTAGGGGTTGTCATAGCTAACTCAACATCTAATTGTTGAGGTAATACGGTGATACCCTTAGAAAATTATTCAGAAATAAAGTAGTGGGTGGATCCATAATCAAAGAAAACATTTTCTACTTTAGAGTGGATGGTAAGTGTACCTTTCACCACATCGTTATCGTACTCCACATCGCTGATAGAAATTGCATGTGACTTTCCTTTGTCTTTAGACTTAAGAGTTTGTTGACGTCGACCATCATCATCACCCCTTGGATTTGGGCATTGATTGGCATAATGCCCCATCTCCTTGCACTTGAAACATTGAAGTGTAGTAGGTTCATTCTGTGTATCAATTCCTTTGTTTGCATCATTAGAAATATTCTTCCCATCATTACGGCATTCAAATTCCCTATGACCTTACTTTCCAAATTTGAAACATTTACTTGTCCCTTTAGGACAACTCCCTCCAAGTTTCTTTCCACACTTTGAGAATAAGGGAAAGCTCATCTTTTTTTAAGTGTGATCTTTATATTTTCCTTTGAATTCCATTTTCCTCTTCTTATCAAACCCATATGACTGATGGGTTACTCCAATATCCATCTCGACTTTGAGAGCACATCGAACGATTTCCTCATAGCTATTGAAGTCCCTTATGGCTAAAGCCCTTTGAAGACTTGGTTTTAAGCCACTAAAGAATCGATCGATCTTACTCTCAGGTTGGATAATAATACCAGAAGCGTACCTTGCAAGTCTTGTAAAATTTGCTTCATAGGTACCAACAGATTCATCATCCTTTTTCTTTAGTTCAAGAAACTTTTTCTCCATCTTTGTTCGGAGAATAAGAGGGAAGTACTTATTGAAAAATAAGTTCTTGAACTCGTCCCATTCCATGGACTCAATTTCATCTCTTTGTCTTGTATTCTTGATAAGATTACACCATTGATCAGAATCACCTTCCAAACGATATACTACTAAGATGACTTTATCATGTTCAGAACATTGAAGAACTGAAAATATCTTTTCAGTAGTACTAATACATTGTTCAGCAACTAATGGATCAGTAGACTTGCTGAATGAAGGTGGACGATGCCTCATGAAGGATTCAACAGAATGTTGCTCCTTTAATTTCACATTTGGAAGTCCTACATGATTCATAGCTTGAGAATGTTGTGTGAGAATGACTACAAGATTTTTCATTCCATCTCCCATAATGTTTGGTTTCTCAGGGGGACAATCATTGCATTGCCCGTCGCATTCCGCATTAACACGGTTCCTTCGAGTTCCAGCCATTAACTAAAACCAAGAAGAATTGTGTGAGCAACACTAATTATAATAGGAAAACCACATAATAAAGAATAAAATTTCACACTTAAGGTCTTTTCATAGGTTATTCATGGCCATTTCTAAAACATTAATACAGTGTTCTATGCTTAAACTTATCCTTAGGGTTCTTACTAAGGCTTTCACATCCTAGTTTCCAATGGATTACTATACCTTTCCTCTGATACCAACTATAACGACCCATACTTTACATACATTGTTTTTACTTCAGAATTGAAGCACACTTATTACAACATATAACAAAACCAGGAAAGGACCGTATAGGTATAGAGTCTTTAGAAACTGGAAAACATAAACAACTGGTTCATAAAGCATCTACTTTTCCTCCCATTTATTTCATCATATCTAGAGTCCTTTTTTTGGCATATCCTACTTAATAACCTTCTTACTAACCTGGGGAAATAAAACATACAAAAGGGTGAGCTCAAATGCTCAGTAAGGGTAAACAAAAGAAATATCAATCACATCATAAGAACATAACTTTTGGAAATCTTAACCTGCAAAAGAAATCCTAATTTCATAACATGGGATAAATAATAGTAGTGAAATGTAATCCCAATAATCATAACGTAAAACATGAAAATTTTTGGCATACACACATAATCATAGAGAATCATTTCTTATTAGTCAAGACTCATTTCCAAGACTATCTTGGTGGACAAAGTCCATTTCTGAACCGATTTCACTCCTCGTTTCAGTCCTGTTTCACTGAATCGGTTTAACCTGCCATTCTAGCCCTTTCTATCTCATGAGATATAAAATCTTTACCCCATGCATTGGAGGGATATATAGGTTCCACCCATCTCCAAATGATACCATTCTTATGTGTTCCACAAAATCATAAACCATATATCATAGCATAACCCATGTAATAAAAATGGGATTCTTAAACATCATGACATCATAAAACAATTCATATAAGATAATGTAATTCATAAAAATAATTCCATCATAACATAATCAAATCAATGTAATAATAGGGATATAAACAGAACCCTATATTATCTTAGATGGAAAATAATTTTGATTAAACACTTGAACTCCATTCTTGATAAAATATCCTTTCTACTTCAAAAACACTGTTCCTTTCTTAACATGTCATACAATTCTATACTAAATGAATTTGATTAAAAATAAACTTGAAAATTTGTGAAGGAATCTTCTTGGAAACAATGTTTTAAAAATTCATTCATTCCGTATAAGTTAAAAAAACATTTTTGTCGTACTTTTGTCAGAAAAGTCAAAAAGTACCTCGTACGAAAAATGACAAAAGATTCCTTTAATATCTTTTACTATAAACTCACCAAAGGGTAAAAATATATTTAAACAATTGTAGGTGGATGGAAATAATATTAAATATTGAGGAAACATGGATGTGGATGATAAAATACACCCTAGTAAATACCAAAGTATAATCAATCTTGGATAAAAATGAGATTGTGATATTTCCCTTACCATAGGTCCGATTTTCTTCGTAAGTGTCTGAACCTCATGTATAATGATTTAAATACTGTTATTGACTTATTACAGAATCATATTCATTGTTATTATATCATATATTTTTCATGTATGACTTTATATTACCCGTTCTTTTTTAAATTCATGTTAAAGTAGCGTTTTGGGTAAAATCGTCTCATTTGTCGTTCGTGTTTTAACTTGTAATTATTCATATGATTACTTAGATCATGATTAATTAAATACAGAATGTAAAACATTATTTATATATAATATATATTTAGAATATACATATATATAATTGATCGATAAATGTAATGAAATACACCGTTCATGGAGACAGTAGGTCGTACATACGCATGAACGTTGTTTTCGTTTCCTTATTGAATTGAGTGGAATTAAATAGATGACATAAATATATATATACATAAATCCAATAGTATTATTATTTCATATATTTCATGATTACTTATTATATATACTTTATAATCATTCATGAATGGTTAACGTGGAGAATGAATCTCATCGCGTCGTGGAGACGGTATTCCGTACGTACGCACGCGCGGTGATTTCATTTTCCGTAGGATGGATAGATGTTTAAATAGGGTTGTTTCATACTTATAATAAGATATCATTATATTAGTGACACTTATGTTATTACTTCATAATGAAACAACTAAATAAGAAAAAGTGGAAGAAGAAATAAAGTTGAAAGAATCGGTAACGGACATTACCTCTTCTTTGAAGTGCTTCTTTGAGACCTCCTTTTAGGGAAATAAAATTGGTCTATGAAGAAGAACAGGATCTATAGGATGTTTCTAGGGAAGTGGAGAGGATAAATTGGCAGGGGTTGGCCGAGCTTGAAGGTTCTAATTGGTGTGAGGAGGAGAGGGAGGAGGTGCCCTTTTATAAGGGAGGAGAGGGGCACCTTTGGAATAACAAAAACTATTATTTTATTATAAAGTCAAATTCGGTTTTTAATAGCTCAAAATTGATATATTTCGAAGATAATGTGGGGATGGGTCCAAATCCTCTCATCCAATAGAATTTAGACAAGTTTAGGTTCCTATTTTAACCTTATTATTTAGATTTAACATTAAGTTAAATAATTTTACTTTTACCGTGTCTTCTTGTGTTCTTATACTATAAGGTTAATAAACATAATATAAGCAGCCAAACGAACCCAGAGTTTTTTATTATTAATATATATAACCTTATATAAGTCCTTTGGCCGAACCTTATATTTTTATGAATAAAATAATAATTAATAATATAATATTTGTTTTAAAAACTATTTTATGTCAATTTTGACACTATTTAGTAATTGATTTTTTTGAAGATCATAACAGAATGATTAGTTCGAAAAATGTTAATTAAATCAATATTAACATGTCATATTAACCTATAAAATTAGTTGAATTCATAAAAAGTCTAAAATTATATTTATTTGGGTATTTATAACATCAATTATGTCAATATTTCATTAATAAGATAATTACTGCATCATCATTGTGTCATAAATAAATTAAATTATTTAAAGTCTAAAAATTAAAAATAAAATATAATTATGTATTAAGCCTTTTTATCTTTCTAATGAATATTTATAGTCGAATTTATCTATTGTATAACCGTATATTAAAAGTGAATTAGTTATTAAAAATTGATTTTAACTATTTTAACCCTTCTTTAAATAAATTAATAATAAATGTCCTAATCTAATCCAAGTGGGCCTAAATGGCCATATTTTATTCCTAAGGTTGTTTTTGGTCGAATTTCACTTATCTAATAGAATTAGGACATGTGTTCGGGAAATAATAATAACATTTTTACCCTTAATTACCCTATTTACTTTTAACCATGGTGAGTAAAAGTAAAAATTACTATTCACCAAAAATTATTTTCATCTGATTGAACCACATTTTACTTAATGAAATCAACCATGTCTCTCATATTTTTGAAATTCCACTCACAGAAGTGGTAAAATTAAGTTTTATGAAGAATTCAGTTTTTTTAACTACCACTTAGTGGTTTCACTATTCATCAAAAACTGAAAGTTTTCATAAAAATACCAAAATTTCACCCGAGGCTAATTTTGATATTCTGAATCCAAAAATGACGTCCATTTTGAAAAATAAAATTTATAAAATTTCAAAACGTGGTTATTACTATTCATAATGGCTAATTTTAATAATATTTCAATAGCATATCATTGTTTAGTGAAACTCGGTATTGCGTACGATGCAAGCTATCGAGGAAGGTCGCCATTGTGTATAAAGCAAGCCAAGATAGTTTTGTGTGTAGTGAAAGATTCATTTTATGATTTATAAAAACAAAAATATTTCTCATAAAAGTCTCGGGTGTTACATTATAGTAGTACTTTCTTGGGAGCCACCCAATAGTGTGATAGAGGCGTGAAGTTTCCTTGGTTTAGATGGTTACTACCGGAGGTTCGTATCAAACTTCTCCAAAGTTTCAGCACCACTATCAGCCATGACGAAGAAGGTTCAACCCTTTGTGTGGTATGATAGATTCCAGTAGATCTTTCAAAAGCTGAGGTAGAGGCTGACTAGTTCCCGCATGTTGAGGCTTATAGAGGAAGGCGTAGGGTACGTAGTTTACTGCGACACATCAGGGACCAGACTCATATGTTTCCTGATGAACGAGTGAGTAGTGATAGCTTATGATTTTTGGTAGTTGAGATAGTGTGAGAAGAACTACGCTACCCATGACCTGGAGTTAGTAGTAGTGGTCTTCTCCTTGAAGATGTGGCCACACTATCTGATGGACAAGCATTTCACAGTCTACTCTGACCACAAGAGTCTCAGGTATATCTTCTATCAGAAGGACCTGAACCTGAGACAGTGACACTGGCTTGAGTTCCTCCAGGACTAGGACTTTGAGATAGTCTATACTCCTAGGAAGGGGAACGTTGTTGCAAATGTGCTCAATAGGAGATCAGGTATACAGCTTCTAGGTGAGGTGATGGAGGAGCTAGCCACTTTGCAGTTATCTTTTATTGATAGAGATGGAGTAGCTTTTCTTCAGTATCTTATAGTCACTCCCCCACTTCTTCAGCGAGTCTGGGAGGCACAACATGGGGACACAGACTGTGAGACACAACGTGCTAAGATATCCACAGGGAAGGCACCTGATGGATTTTCTGAAGGTGGGGAGCACGTCATCCTCTTCAGGGGATGTACTATTGTACCAGTGTCACTTCAGGAGGATGTTTTGAGTGAGTTCCGCACATCCCCTTTAGAAGTACATCTAGTAGTGGAAAAGATGTACTAGGATCTTCGATGACAACACTGGTGGCCAGGGATGAAGAAGGCAGTTGCAGAGTTTGTCTCTCTGTGCCTCACTTGTCAGCAAGTGAAGGCAGAGCACCAGGTACCAGCAAGCTTGGTTAAACCTTTAGAGGTTCCAGAGTGGAAGTGGGATGGGATATCCATGGACTTTGTGATGGGTATTCCACGTACATCCAAGGGTCACAACTCGATTTGGGTGATTGTTGATCGACACACCAAGTTAGACCACTTCCTACTGGTCATAGAGCAAAGTTCAGTAGAGATCATATGACGCCTCTATGTGAAGGCGATTGTGCGGCTACATGGAGTACCTTTATCTATTGTCTCTGATCATGATGCACGATTTACTTCCTGACTATGTAAGGGGTTGCATGAGGCATTCGGGACACAGCTTCGTTTAAGCCCCGCCTTCCATCCTCAGACGGATGGTCAGACTGAGTAGACCATTCAGACCTTTGAGGACATGTTGCGTGCTTGTGTCCTCGATTTCAGTCACAATTGGGAGGATCAATTACCTTTGGTTGATTTTTCATATAACAGTAGTTATCACTCCACCATTGGGATGGAACCTTTTTAGGTGTTATACAGGAGACCATGCAGATCACCCTTATGTTGGAATGACCCTGAGGAGTCATCACTAGTGGGACCAGAGATGGTATGAGCTACCAAGGAGAAGGTGTAGATCGTCCACGAGTGGATGAAGACTGCACAGAGTAGAAAAAAGTCGTATGATGACAGAATATGGAGACATATAGAGTTTTAGGATGGTGACCAAATGTTTCTACAGGTCTCACCTCGATGAGGTTTATGGAGATTTGGCCGAGGCGGCAAGTTATCTCTGAGATTCATCAGACCATTCCAGGTCCTCAGAAGAGTAGGCAAGGTGGATTACCGCCTGACTCTTCCACCTCAGTTGCACTGGGTGCATGATGTCTTCCACGTGTCTCAGCTGAGGAGATACGTTCATGAACCTTCCCACATCATCGACCATGGCAAGCTGGATGTCAACGATGGGGTGACTTTTACAGAGGTCCCAGTAGAGATTGAGGATCGACAGCAGTGGGTCCTATGTGGATGGTCGATACCTCTAGTGTGCATTCACTGGTAGAACAGGAACCGCTAGGAGAGCATATGGGAGCGGGAGGCTCAGATGTGTGCTTAGTACCCCCACTTGTTCCCTTAGTTCGAGTTTTCGATTATGGAGACGTAAATCCCTTAGATGGGGAGAATGTTAAGACCCAGAAATCCTGTGGAAATTTTTCTCTTAAATACATGGGAATTTTACGAGTCCATGAAAACTGATGGTGCGTGATTCCGAGGCCTGATGTGCCCAAAATCAATTTCTGATGTTTTGTTCGGGTACGTTCAGTAAACGTACAAGCAGGTTGTTATAACTTTTAAACCGGTGCTCAGAATTGAAATCTGAGTTTACCATTGAACTCGTAGCACTGGTATTCACTTAGGGAGACTTTCACTTCGATAGAAGTGGGATGAGAATAAAAGTTAGTTTTTTGGTTTTAAATGAATTAAATAAAAATAAGGTTGTGTAAACTTTATTTTTATTTGATGGTTATAACCTTCACTTAGAAGTTGGGAGTTGGAGGTGGGGCCCACCTGAGGTCTAAAAACCTCTTCTTTTTTAAAGTGGTGGGGACCATGTAAGGTTAAAACCTCCTCAACTACCCATTAAGTGGGGAGAAACCTCTTTAGCTCCCCACTTTATGGTTCCAAATCCACTCCATTAATGAATTGAGCATCAATTAATTAATTTGAATCTTTTTGAATTAAGTGCCAGTGATTAAAAAATAGGTAAGGATAATCTATTATTTTTGGGTTGGCATTTGTATTAGGGGTGGAACTTGGGAGAGGGGAGAACTTCAGAGAAGGCTCCCAGCGAAGAACGTGTTCCACCGACAAAGAACGCTCTAACCAATGAAGAACATCAACCTCAATCCCAACTTCAACTTCCTTCCTCGGAACCTCCTTGACATAGGACGCGTTCGTCTACAATGAATCAATGTCCACCTTTCCGCGACTTCATCAACGATCAATGAACAAAGGTAGGGGTCTGAACATTGTTTTGTTTCTCGTTCTTCATTTTCCGTCGAGGATTATAAATCAAAGCCACATGCCACCCTAACGCGGAGGGTGCGGGCCGAGCAAACACGGCCCGACCCCTCTGCCTTCTTTGTGGAATTCGACGTTAAATGTGGAATGAGAGTAGAATGAGAGACACTCGTCAATACTGATTGAGGATCGAAGGCAACGTCCTGAGGAGTGTGCGGCTTCTTCCAGAATGACAATTGGGACATTGGAACTCATCTGGTGACCCGCGAAAAGTTCGCTGATGGATGGAGATACAACCACCACCGCATGGAAGGTGGTGGCACAACTGCACCACTGGAAGAGTAACCTGCGGCCGATGGGCCGCGGCGGTGCAGCAGCGGCCGGCTCAAGCCCGACCACGAAGAAGACTGGAATCTTGAGCCACCGAGTTTTTGAGGAAGGCGTGATGCAACTGTGCCATGCGGTGGAACAAAAGGGGGTTGTGGTAGTGCTGCGGCAGCTGGAGCAATACCGGCTGCAAGGAGGACTAGTGGCCTGAGCCGCCGGGTCACTGGAGGAGGGGCGGCGCAACCGGGCCATGTGGGAGGCAGTTGGCCGCTGGCCTGGTTGGGAGAAGCAGGACCCCAACACATGGGTCTCGCGTGACGCGGACCTGTGCCATATGGCACCGGTTTTGGATCCAACCCGAACTGCTTAGCCGTTCGGGAACCAGGGTGGGTGGCCTCCCCCACGGACGCGGCTAGGGAGGACCCCAAGGGCTGCTGGGCTGGACCCAGTGTGGGTATGGACGCCCCCGTGGGCCGGGTCGGACCCGCGGATTGAGTCGGAGCCCAGTCCGGACCCGGGTCGGTCCGACTGGCCTGGACCGGACCCGGATCCGTTTGACCTATTTCCACTCTTTTTCCCATAACTTGAGCTACAGGCATTTGATTGACGAACTATTTGCAGAGACAGAAACATTAGAGGATGATGATTATTTTAGTATAGCTCCCTCAAGGTTTGGACACAGTTAGAGTATGGACGGGTTGGATTAAATGTAAATCCAACCGGGCCCTCGGAACGGAAATGCCAATAACACTCAGACCGGGTGTCCGATTAACACACCGTCTGTCACGTTGAGTTTCTTATGGAAAGAAAAATATTTTGGATACATCATCTTGGGAATTCATGGCAGTTTATTTATCTAAATTTAGTTTGAGGAGTGGACCCTCCCAGAATCAAGCATTCTTGTGCGGAACCCTGTGGTTGGTTGCGCACTAACGACTATTCCTGGATCATGTTTGGGTCTGACAGCTCTGACTACTATTCCTCAATCCTTTGTGGGTTCGACAGCACTGATGACTGTTCCTGGATCTTATGTGGGTTCGACAGGTCTGACTACTATTATTGGATCTTGTGTGGGTTCGACAACACTGATGACTGTTCCTGAATCCTATGTGTTTTCGACAGCTCCGACTACTATTCCTGGATCCAATGTGGGTTCGATAGCACTGAAGACTGTTCCTGGATCCTGTGTGGCTTTGACAGTTTTGATTTCTATTCCTGGATCCTATGTGGGTTTGATAGAATAGATGATTTAGTGGCTATATCTAATCATCTCTAACACTCTATGTGAGTTGAATACTTGTGTGAGCTGAGTCTGTAACTTTGTGTTTTCCTCATGATTGAGATTAATTACTTCATAACTTAGGTATATGTATGGGCATATACCTAAGTGGGGTTATCTATTGATCTAATACCTTGTGGTTTATCCTTGTTTGATTTTGTGAGACCTTGAGGATCTCGGGGTCCCTACCGAGTATCGTTATACTCACCCCTCCACGAGCTATGCTCGTACCTCATTGTGTTGGATGTAAACGACAGACAGCGCTGACCGAGGTTGAGTGTACCAGGACTGGGCAGTGCCTAGAGGTGGACCTCACGACGAGTCATTACCCAGAGGAGACTGATGAAAGTGGAGTGTTGAGGAGGCTATATGTACCTACCCTTCAGGTAGGATTCATGGTGGATGATCCAGGAGATGATTTTCATCTTTTACTTATTTTTTCCCTTTTTAGTTGTACTTGTACATTACAGTTGGGCTTGTATTTCTGGCCCCTTTAATTTTTAGAACTCTCTTTTTATTCAGTTTCTCTTAGTGTTTTGTATCCAGTTGTGCGCTTTGTTGTGTGTGTTTATATTTATAAAGGCAACGCCTTCCTAGATTTAGGGAATTATGCCTTTGGTGCTAGTCGCCAGCCCCCGGCCTATGGAAGGCGGGCATGGGGTAGTCACGGCACGGGCCCCAGGGACGGGTCGCGACATATTTTTAGTACCATTTATTTTAATTAATTCTTAATTAAATAGTTATCACATTTAGAATTCCATAAGTATTTAATCAAAATAATTCATCTGTAAAAATTAAATATAAATTATTACAATGAAAAAAATTCTTTACCTTTGAAAATAATGTGTACAACCGAACTCATTTTTTTCATGTCTCAAGGCATTATAAATGTTAAAGGTAAGGAAGGTTTCTTTTATATATTTTCCCTTAACTTATTATATAGATCACATTCAAGGAATATTATTCCAATAATTAATAATAATCAATATTAAGATGGTTAGGGTTAATATATGTCAATAAAATTGGTGTCGGACAGGTTTTTGGTATTTTATACACATTATATTATATGTTTAATCATTAGGTAAGCTTGTTCTTACTATAATAGATGTAATTAATTTTAACTATTTTCACTAATAATTTCAGTCAAAAAATCAAGTTGATATTATTATAAAAAAATTCATACTAATTTAAAATATTGTAAAGACCCGTAAATTTCAAAGAAATTTTTTTCTTAATTTTATTTGGAATTTTAATAGAACGTAGTTTCTGACGGCACCTAATTCCGAAGCCCGGTGTGCCCGGAATCATTTTCCAAAGTTTGGCTCAGGTACGTTCAGCGAACGAATGAGCGGGTTTTTCTAAATTTTGAACCGATGCTCGAAATCAAATTCCAAGGGCACCGATGGAATCAAAGTGCTGATATTTTCTTAGAAACACCTTTTCTCGAGTTGCGTTTTCTCGGGTGTGGTTTTTAAATTTTTGGGGTTAAGTTAGAAATAAAATAAAGTAGTGCGACAACTTTATTTTTATTTCACTTAAAGCCACTTAAAAGCCACATAAAGCCACTTGAGCTAAGTTAAAGAAGATAGGGTGCAATCCAAAATATCTTACCCTCTTGGTAGGATATTTGTGAGGTGGGGCCGGCACGAGCCCTACCGTTTTTTCCTCTTAGTAACACACCTGCAAAAACTCCTCTTTAATGAAAGTCAACTGGTGCGTTTTCTTAAACTCTTAAACGATCCTATTAATTTTGCGGTTTATTCGTTGAAATTAATTCTATGAATTAATGGGTCATTACTTAGTTTGTTTTTCAATTTGTTGGCATGTTAATAAAATAAGACCAATGCTTGTTTTCTCTTAAGGGTTGCTTGTTGAGAGAGTTGGGAGAGGATTGAGATCTTCATCCTCCTTTGCGAAAAACGCGAAGAACGCGAAGAACGCGAAAAATGTGAAGAACGCGAAGAACGCCGAACCCTCGGAGATCGACGACATGACGCCGTGTTCCACGACACCAACGATTCTTCTCCCGCGACGTTCTTCTGCTACGTTTCTCCTCCCACGACAAATCATCGATCAACTGCTTGAGGTAAGAGATTTCGGAACTTTTAATTTCCTTTGTGGATTTTATCCTTAACATAGATTTAATTCATGAAATAAAAATCTGTGTGTTTTTCTTTAAACCTCAGAGATCGTCGACACGACGCCGTATACCGCGACGACGCGACGCCCTTCCGCGACGCGACGATCATCTTCTTCCGCGACGGTCAATTCCGCGAAGAACTCGTCCGACAACTACAACGAGGTAGGCGGTTTACGTGATTTTTCCTTACGTGATTCTCTTCCGTCTTTTATCTGCGTTTATTTGGGCCGCATGATATCAGTTAACGGGAGGAGGCCGGACCGCACAAACATGGCCACCCCCACCCTATTGTTTTTCTTGTTATTGCGGATCGAATGAAAGTGGCGCGGTGCCGTCGCACTCCGTGGGATTGAGCGGAAAGAAATGCGCGACGTTGTCACGCCGCGCATTAAATTTTTTGAACCAATTCCACAGCGCCGTCGCACCGTGCCGAAGAACTACAAAGGAACCACGGCCGGAGTCGGGCCGCGGCGCCATCGCATCAAGCCGGAAAACCACAAAGACGGTATGTTTTTTTAATTGAAGTGTGGATCAAAGGACGACGACGAAGTAGGACACTATGGCGTTTGAATCCCTTCGCAGTGAAGGTCAGGTCCCGGGAGGACCGTTGGCGAAGACGGCAGGAGAAACTAACCACCGGAGCGAGTCTGGTGGTCCGCGGAAGGCGGTGGCGGCGAGCCACGCCAGTGCGGCGGCGCCGGAAACCGGCGGCGGTGGCGCGCCGCCGGAGGGCGGGCGACAGCGGTTGCCGCCGGCCTCAATTAGCAGCTAGGCCGGGCCGGGCCTAGCTGGGTCGGACCCGGGTCGGGTCGACCAGGTTCGGGTCGACCCGGTTCGGGCTGACCCCGGGGGGTCGGGCCGGGTCGGTCCGGGCCCAGACCCCCCGTTTTCGGACACCTCACGGTCTTTCACCAATATCATGAGTTGTAAACCTCCGATCGACGCACCGTCAGTGGCGATGCGATACTTGAATCGAGATGGGCGTTTCAGTATATCGCACTCAATGTTTCGGAACAGTTTGGGTTCATCCGGGTTGGTTCGGATACGAAACCAACCGGGCCCTCGGAGCGGAAACACTCATATCTTGAGCTCCGAATGTCCGATTGATGTGACGTCGACATTGATGGATTCCTCTAAGTGAGAAGGATCTTTTGTCTTACTCCTATTGAGGTTTGGATGCCGTCGGAGTGCGGTCGGGTTGGTTTGCTCACGAAATCCAACCGGGCCCCTGGAACGAAAAAGCCAATAAGTCACAAACTGGGCGTCCGATTGACGCGACGTCTGTCTCGTTGATTTCCTCTTGATGAGACGGAACTTTTGGCATACTTCGCCTGAGTTTTGGTTGCTATTGGATAGTGGCCGGGTTGGATTGTACCTGAAATCCAACGGGGCCCCTGGAGCGGAAAAGCTGATATCTTTCAGACCAGACGTCCGTTTGACGAACCGTCTGCGGCGTTGGTGATCTAGTTGAGAAACGGTCCCTTTAAGTTTACCCTATTAGAGTTGGGGTATAGTTGAGATATGACCGGGTTGGTTTGTACACGAGACCAACCGGGCTCCTGGGATGAAAAGGCTAATAACTCACAGACCGGGAGTCCGATTGATGCGCTGTCTGTTGTGTTGAGACCCCTGTGACGAGGCGGTACTTTGAGACACTTCTTCATGGGACTTTGTGATACTTGGGTTATAGACCAGTAGCTCGTGGAGCGGACCCTCCTGGAGAAGAGCGTGCGGAGTACGGAGACCGTGTAGCCGGCTGTGACCTGACGACTGCTTGACCAATCGATTCGGTATTTTTCGGTTAGCCCAGTGGGGAGCGCTTGGTTGTAGTGGAAAAACCATGGAAGAAGAGCGCTTGGTTGTAGCGGCAGACCCGCAGTACTCAACTGAAGGAGTACCTCTGGAGGCTATGAGGGGGAGCGCATGGTTGTAGCGGAAGACCCGCGGCGGATGAGCACTTGGTTGTAGCGGCAGACCCACGATACTCTATAGAAGCAGTACCTCTTGAGGCTATGAGGGGGAGCGCTTGGTTGTAGCGGCAGACCCTTGGTGGGAAGCGCTTGGTAGTAGCAGCAGGTCCACAGTACTCGACAGGAGGAGTACCTCAGCAGTCTTAGGTTAGTGAGCATTACCTCAGAGTCATGACAGGACCACTGTACACTCCAGAGATGGGGTTCTTCAGCAGTTACAGTTTTAATAATGAAAATCCTGGTTTGAGCTGAGACTTTTGACCTTTGTTTTTACCTCATGATTGAGATGGGTCACTTGATAACTTAGGTATAAGTATGGGCATATACCTTGGTAGTGGTTATCTGTTGAGATCTTCTTTGTGGTTATCCTTGTTGGTTTTTAGTGAGACCTTGAGGGTCTCGGGGTCCCTACTGAGTATCGTTATACTCACCCCTGCACGGGCTATGCCCGCACCTCGTTGTGTTGGTTGCATACGACGGGCAGTGCTGACGGAGGCTGAGTGTTCGAGGATTGGACGGTACCTGGAGGTGGACTACACGACGAGTCAGTACCCAGAGGTGGACTACACGATGAGTCAATATCTAGAGGTGGAATTCATGGCGAGATGACACTCGGAGGAGGTTGACGGGCGAGATCATTGTGGAGGCTCTCTGTACCTACCCTTCAGGTAGGATCTGTGGTGGACGATCCAGGAGCTGCACCATCTGTACCTACCATTTAGGTAGGATCCGAGGAGGATGACCCAGGAGCCGCTTCCGTCCTTCCAGCTGTTGTCTTTTTCTGTTGTACTTTGTTCAGTTGTAGTTGTATTTTCTTTTGGGTTTGTATTCTGGCCCATTTACCTTCATCACTTCTCTTTGTACTTAGTGTTTACTTCTGCTTGTACTCTGTGGTGTTCTGTTTACTTTTATAAAGGCAATTCCTTCCCAGTTATCGGGAATTACGCCTTTGGTGCTAGTCGCCAGCCCCTGGCCTATGGAAGGCGGGCTTGGGGGTAGTCACGGCATGGGCCCCGAGGACGGGTCGTGACAAATTGGTATCAGAGGAGTTAGTTCTACCGCAGAACTTATAACTCTGATATTTTCCTTCTGTGAAGTAATAGTGTTAAGAGTACCGAGTGTGGTTTTTAGTTCAGGGAGTCTAGTGTTGGTGCGAGCAGCTGACGTATCCATACACTAGGACCTTGACAACTGATTTCTGACTTTCTGCATGAAAACACTGATTGCGTGTGTGTTTCCAGAAGTTTTTAAATGTCAGCTCAAACTAGGTCAGCTCACTAGGTATAATCGTTTGACCATGTCACGTTGTTTCTTTCAGGATTCCTTTTCATGGACGACCAGCTAGAGCCCAGAGTGATGTGCGTACTGACAGCCTGCCGAGCGACGAGGCTTCGGTACATGGCCCTCTTGCAGTTGAGGCACCAGCAGAGGCACCAGCGGTACTACCATACGTTGGTCCACTGATGCCACTAGCCCCAGTAGTAGGCGATTCCCGCCACTTGAGCGCGCTGCATGAGTTCCAGCGCCAGAGGACACTCAGGTTCCACGGAGAGACGGACCCACAGGTGGCTGAGGATTGGCTGGAGGCAGTGGTGAGAGTCTTCAGGCTAGTGGGGACGCTTGCAGACTTCATGGCGATCTTTGCTGCAATCCTTCTTCAGGCAGCAGCAGGCAGGTGGTGGGGCCACTTGTTTCAGTTTTGTGACGGGATGACCTTCACATGGGAAGACTTCAAGACCTTATTCAGTGTGGATTTTGTGCCAGTGGATCTACACCCCGAGCATGTACAAGAGCTTCAGCCTTTTCCGCAGGGTTTTCGATCAGTAGCCGAGTCATCTTTGGGCAGTAGACAGATGATGCAGAGGTCCAAGAGGACTAGAGACAGTCATACAAGGACTAGGAAGTGTTATGAATACAGCAGGAAGGGTCACATGGCACGTGACTGTCCGACTTCTCGTACAGATGATCCGCATGCTTTGGAGGAGCCACCGAGGCAGAAGTAGCGGTGGGTGCTTGAGAAACAACCGAGCAGTGGACAAGGCAGTAGAGCTCCGGGAGCAGGCGGATAGGAGAGGAACTAGTGGATACATCCCTTGTACTTCTAGTTCCAGGTTGCTGTTGTATTCGTTTCTTTGTACTATGAGTTGCAATAATAAAAAGACACTTATCTTTGTGATGCTTGCTTTCTTGTCCTTTTGTTTGGTTGATACTGAGTGGTCCTGGTTAAGACTGTTGAGTTGACCCTCACTTTCAAGATTTATACTGGAGGAGACCCAGTGACCTCACACTGATGCCGATAATGTGACTCGACCCTTGGAGGTGAGAGTGACAGTTGGATCTCTTGGTAGTTACGTCGAGGCCTTACGACGTCATCCATGGCATGAATACATCATTCATGTCAGGATTGACTGTATTAGGCAATGGGAGTGGTTCATCCAGGGGATGAGACCGAGTTTCTCTTTTCGGCAAAGGATAAATTTTAGCAGCTTTTTCAGATCGTAGGCAAAGAAGGTGCAGATCATCCAGGAGCAGATGAAGACTGCACAGTGCAGTAAGAAACAGGAAACTGGCACCAGTCTTGGAGACTCAGGCATGTTAAAAGATTCCATAAAAGGAATCTTAAAAGAGAGATGAGTCTACGAAGTAGAAGACATGGAGGCAGAGCTAGGAGAGCAACATGATGTGGTGTACATCTTAACATACTACAACCACCCGCCTTAGTTATCCCTGCCAGGCTCAGGGAGATGGAGGGCAGAGGAAGAGTACGGCTGCATGCAGTCAAGGAGAGTGACCCGATGGCTCTAACAATGATTCAAGGGACAGTCTGTGTCCACTACTAGCTGCTGTAGTAACGAACGTTGATATGAATGATTCCTTCCTTCCACAAATCTTGTCCCAGACCTAGAGTTTCTGGTAAGCCGTAGACTTGACCCTCATGTCTGGAGATACCTTGGGAGAAGACTTGATAATCACACTTACGCCGACGTTGTGGTCAGACCCTCGAGGCAAGAGCTTTGGTTGGAATCTCTTGGTGGCAACGTCGAGGCCTTATGACATTGGTTTGAGTATGGACTGGGCATTCACAGTTCATACAAAATTTGACAGTATTAGGAAAAAAGGTTATGGTTTAACTACGACTTTAGGATGGGTTTTCCTTGGTCGGCGAAAAGGAAACCCCAAACAGCACAGGTTAAACTCATGCACATGAGGGTGCGACCGATCACTCTTGAGTTGGTCATCCTTACCCTCGTGGTAGCCGTCGTTTTGAGTTTTAACAAGAATTTGAGACCTCTAGAGTTCGAGGATGACGATCACGTCTTTATACGAGTCTCGCCTTGACGAGGGTTATGGAGATGTGGCCAAGGCGACAAGTTATCTCCAAGGTTCAGCGGACCTTCTTAGGTCCTCAGCTGGGCAGGCGGGGTGGTTTACCGCTTGAACCATCCACCTCAGTTGCATCAGGTGCACGACGATTTCCACGTATCTCAACTGAGGAAATATGTGCTCGACCCTTCGCATATCCTCGACCATGAGAAGATGGACGATGGCGATGAGGTGACTTCCACGGAGGTTCCTGTGGGGATCAAGGATCAACGGGAGCGGATCCTAGGAGGATGGTCGATTCCTCTTGTGCACTTTCTTTGGCAGCACTGGAACCTCCAGGTGAGCACATGGGAGTGGAAGGCTTAGATGTGTGCTCAGTACCGCTTTTGTAATCCTAGTTTGTGTTAAAGCTTTACGAGGACGTAAAGCCCTTAGGTGGGAGTGATGTAAAGACCCGTAAATTTCAAGGAAATTTTTTTCTTAATTTTCTCTGGAATTTTCCAGGAATGCAGTTTTTGAAGGCACCTGATTCTGAGACCTGGTGTTCCCAGAATCATTTTCCGAATTTTGTCTTGGGTACGTTCAGTGAACGAATGAGCGGGTTTTTCTAACTTTTGAACAGGTTCTCGAAATCAAATTCCAAGGGCACCGATGGAATTGCAGTGCTAGTATTTTATTAGAAACGCCTTTTCCGTAGTTGCATTTTCTCGGGTGTGGTTTTTAAATTTTTGGGGTTAAGTTAAGAAATAAAATAAAGTAGTGCGACACCTTTATTTTTATTTCACTTAAAGCCACTTAACATCCACTTAAAGCCACTTGAGCTATGTTAAAGCGGATAGGGTGCAATCCAAAATATCCTACCCTCTTGGTAGGATATTTGTGAGGTGGGGCCCGCACGAGCCCTACCATTTTTTTTCTCTAAGTAACGCACCCGCGAAAACTCCTCTCTAATGAAAGTCAACTGGTGCGTTTTCTTATACTCTTAAACGCTCCTATTAATTGGGCGGTTTATTCGTTGAAATTAATTCTATGAATTAATGGGTCGTTACTTAGTTTGTTTTTCAATTTGTTGGCATGTTAATAAAATAAGACCAATGCTTGTTTTCTCTTAAGGGTTGCTTGTTGAGAGAGTTGGGAGAGGCTTGATATCTTCATCCTCCTTCACGAAGAACACGATGAACGAGAAGAACGCGAAGAACGCGAAGAATGCGAAGAACGCCGAACCCTCGAAGATCGACGATGTGACGTCATGTTCCGCGACACCAACGATTCTTCTCCTACGACGTTCTTCTGCGACGTTTCACCTCCCGCGACAAATCTTCTATCAACTTCTTGAGGTAAGAGATTTAAGAACTTTTAATTTCCTTTGGGGATTTTATCCTTAACACATATTTAATTCATGAAATAAAAATCTGTGTGTTTTTCTGTAAACCTCGGAGATCGTCGACGCGATGCCGTATACCGCATCGACGCGAAACCCTTCTACGACGCGATGATCATCTTCTTCCGCGATGGTTAATTCCGCGAAGAACTCGTCCGATGACAACGACGAGGTAGGGGGTTTACGTGATTTTTCCTTACGTGATTCTCTTCCGTTTTTTATCCGCGTTTATTTGGACCGCATGATATCAATTAACGGGAGGAGGCCGGACCGAACAAACACGGCCTCCCCCTCCCTATTGTTTTTCTTGTTATTGCAGATCGATTGAAAGTGACGTGGTGCCGTCACACCGCGTGGGATTGAGCAGCAAGAAATGTGCGACGTCGTCACGCCGCACATTCAAATTTTTGAACCAATTCCGCGGCGCCATCACGCCGTGCCGAAGAACCGCAACGGAACCGCGGCCAGAGTCGGGCCACGGCGAAGGGGCGCAGCGCCATCGCGTCGTGCCGGAAAACCATAAAGATGGTATGTTTTGTTAATTGACGTGCGGATCAACGGATGACGACGAAGCAGGCCGTTATGGCGTTTAAATCCCTTCGCAGTGAAGGTCAGGTCCCAAGAGGACCTTTGGCAAAGACGGTAGGAGAAACGGACCACCGGAGCTCGTCTGGTGGTCCGCGGAAGGCGGTGGCGGCACGCCGCCGGAGGGCTGGCGGCGGCGGTTGCCGCCGGCCTCAATTAGCGGCGAGGGTGGAGGAGCCGCGCACCCCGCTCGCGGCTTCCGCTCGGCCGCGCTGGCCGAGCCACGGCTGGCCGGTCGGGCTGGACCGAGCTGGTCGGGCCGGGTTGGGCCCAGCCGAGACGAACCCGGGTTGGGTCGACCCAGTTCGGGCCGACCCAGGGGGGGTCGGGCCGGGTCGGTCCGGGCCCAGACCCCCCGTTTTCGGACCCCTCATGGTCTTTCGCCCATATCTTGAGTTGTAGACCTCCGATCGATGCACCGTCCGCGGTGATGCGATCCTTGGATCAAGACGGTCGGTTCGGTATATTGCATTCAAAGTTTCAGAATACTTTGTGTTCGGCTAGGTTGGTTCGGATACGAAACCAACCGGGCCCTCGGAGCGGAAACGCTCATATCTTGAGCTCCAGACGTCCGATTGACGTGTCGTCAACTTTGATGGATTCCTCCAAGTGAGATGGATCTTTTGGCTTACTCTACTTGAGGTATGGATGCCGTCGGAGTGCAGTCGGGTTGGTTTGCTCACGAAATCCAACTGGGCCCCTGGAACGAAAAAGCCAATAACTCACAGACTCAGAGTCCGATTGACGTGTCGTCTGTCTCGTTGATTTCCTCTTGATGAGACGGAACTTTTGGCATACTTCGTCCAAGTTTTGGTTGCTGTTGGATAGTGGCCAGGTTGGTTTGTACCCGAAATACAACCGGGCCCCTGGAACGTAAAAGCTGAAATCTTTCAGACCAGCCGCCCATTTGACAAACCGTCTACGGCGTTGGTGATCACGTTGAGAAACGGAAGACCCACGGAGGATGAGCGCTTGGTTGTAGCGGCAGAACCACGGCGGATGAGCGCTTGGTTGTAGTGGAAGACCCGCGGTACTCAACTGAAGGAGTACCTCTGGAGGCTTTGAGGGGGAGCGCTTGGTTGTAGCGGCAGACCCACGGCGGATGAGCGTTTGGTTGTAGCAGCAGACCCGCGGTACTCAATAGAAGGAGTACCTCTTGAGGCTATGAGGGGGAGAAATTGGTTGTAGCAGAAGACCCATGGTAAGAAGCGCTTGGTTGTAGCAGCAGGCCCGCAGTACTTGACAGGAGGAGTACCTCAACAGTCTTAGGTTAGTGAGCAATACCTCGGAGTCGTGATAGGACCGCTGTAAACTCCAGAGACGGGGCTCTTTAGCAGTTACGGTTTCGATGATGAAAATCCTGGTTTGAGCTGAGACTTTTGACCTTTGTGTTTACCTCATGATTGAGATGGGTCACTTGATAACTTAGGTATATGTATGGGCATATACCTGGGTAGTGGTTATCTGTTGAGATCTTCTTTTTGGTTATCCTTGTTGGTTTTTAGTGAGACCTTGAGGGTCTCGGGGTCCCTACTGAGTATCGTTGTACTCATCCCTGCATGGGCTATGCCCGCACCTCGTTGTGTTGGTTACAGACGACGGGCAGTGCTGACGGAGGCCGAGTGTTCGAGGATTAGATGGTACCCGGAGGTGGACTACACGACGAGTCAGTACCTGGAGGTGGACTACACGACGAGTCAGTATCTGGAGGTGGACTTCACGGTGAGACGACACTCAAAGGAGGTTGACGGGCGAGAGCGTTGTGGAGGCTATATGTACCTACCCTTCAGGCAGGATCTGTGGTGGACGATCCAGGAGCTGTGCCATCTGTACCTACCCTTCCGGTAGGATTCAAGGAGGACGACCTAGGAGCCTCTTCCGTCCTTCCAGCTGTTGTCTTTTTCTGTTGTACTTTGTTCAGTTGTAGTTGTACTTTCTTTTGGGTTTGTATTCTAGCCCATTTACCTTCAGCACTTATCATTGTACTTAGTGTTTTACTTCCGCTTGTACTCTGTGGTGTTTTGTTTACTTTTATAAAGGCAATGCCTTCCCAGTTATCGGGATTTACGCCTTTGGTGCTAGTCGCCAGCCCCTGGCCTATGGAAGGCGGGCTTGGGGTAGTCACGGCACGGGCCTCGAGGACGGGTCATGACAAATATTTATATGAATTTTTAAAAATTAAATTCATAGAAGTGGGTATAATTAATTTCAAATTTATCTAATTATGAATTAAAATAAAATTAAAATATTATTTTACTGTATAAATAAATTATATGAAAAATCCATTATCATTTAAAATTAAGTATTTCTCACTAATAATCCAAAAAATATATTTTAGGAAAATTCCAAAAATTCACCATAAGATAATTTTAAAATTATGAATTAGAAAATGATTTATATTATATATTATTAAATTTATAAAATTAAAAAATAACTAAATTTATTATTTTTCACATAATTACATAAAAAGCATCTATTTTGAGATAATTGTAGTTTTTTTAAAAAATATATACTTTATTAGAAATTATATATTTCATTATCAATATGTTTAATCTACATGAAAAAAAATAATATTTAAAAATAATTTATTACTATTTATATTAATAATTTTTGAATCTATGTTATATCCATCTTTTTAAAATAATAAAATGATCTTTGTAAAACTCAGTGTTGCTTGTAACAAAATATTTGCTGATGTTGCGTATAGCGCAACCTTAGTGTATTGTATCATATAAATAATATTTAAAATTTTGTAGCTTGAAATTAGATACATCATATAAATTTTAAAAAGGATAATTCCTAATTTTGAATTTTTATATTAGTACACACTGATTCTCTATAACAATATATTGAGTCTTTATTTTCATCTTGTATTTTCTTACCGATCTCAACAATATTTTTATTAATTTTCACAGATATACTATTCTATTTGGGATTATATGGTTTAGTGAATAAATGATTAATTCCATTATTATAAACAGAAATTCTAAATACATCACCTATAATCTGTTTCCATTCTCTGATCTCAACAACTTGATTTTGATTACCAACTCTTTTTCAACCTGTTCTTTGAAATTTTTTAGTATCTAAACATATTTTGACTTTTGATTGATGAATAGGAAATTTTTTATTTGAGTAAAATCATATATAAATTTTATAAAATAGTTATAAAATATTATATATTTTTTGATATGGTACCACATAAAACGGTATGAATGAGTTCTGTGGTGAACTAGAGTGAATTTCTACCTTTTTGTGTGTTATATGAGTCAGCTTTCATTTTTGAATGTTTCCAAAAAAAATCATTATTCTTTATCTTATAATTGGTAAAATCAATGGAAACCTCATATTTATGAATTACCCTCATGGTTATTGGGAAATATTGACCCTTACTTCTATTACATAACATATTTTTATCTATTACACCTATTTAATAAGAATTTATTAGATAAAAAACTAAAAACATATTTCCATTTTTTATTTTTCCTAGTGATATAATCATTTCATATTTTAACATGTTAATAATTCATGATTATTTCATTAAAATAACATCATTACCATCATAACTGTGCTTTATAACACTCAAAAGATCATGGTTCTATCCTTATATATATATATAATTATTTGATTTCAGATTTTCAGCTTCAATTTTAGCTGGGAAAACTCCCTTGATTTTTAGAGAACAATCATATCCAAAAGTAACTACTCCTACTTTAGGTTTTTCAAAATTGTTATGAATATTCATATCACCTATAATATGTGAATATAAAACAAAATCTGGAACCCATGAATTTATTCTTATGCTACCCTTTAATTTAAAATCATCTAGATATGGGTTTCATTACTTTGTCTTCTAAATATCCTTTATATTATTAGTAAAGGAAACATATTCAAGAAAACTTATCATACACTTCACTATATAATGAAATTTTTGTTTACAACCTATATATATTTCATTAATACACTTAAATATTTATTTATTAATAAAATTTTAATTATTTCTCACCGCTACATGTTTTCTCTAAGAATCTTATTTCGTGTACTCTAATTATCTCCATTAAATTCATACCAAATTCAAGGTAGTGATAAATTTTACCGAAATGTGTAGAACATATTCCCAAACACTTAATAGTACAATAAATAGCCTTGTAATATGGATCTACTAGGATAATAAAAATTCGTCATGAAATGTTGTCCATATATTTGTTCTCACTACACCATCTAGGTCTATATATGCTTCTGTTTTATATCTAATGACAGTCATGGGTTATTAATTTCTTCTTCTAATTTAATACAATTTTTCATCACATTTCTATTTTCCAAAATATGACTACATTTATTTATTTAATATTAACTTTTATAAAAATACAATTTACAAGAAGTTTTATCATGTACTAATTTAACCTAATTGCATGTGAAAGTATCCTTAGTCACATTAGAGGATTTAAACATGATTTCTACATCATATTTGAATTCCTATATAATATTATTTAGATAATTATATAATTAAATAAATTTATATTATAACTTTTATAACTCATATTTTTTATATAAATCATGTATTAGGCGTCTTTCACTATTTTCTCATGTTATATAGATTTCAACATGAACTTCTTGGTTTCATCAGTACAGGAAAATTAAATAATGGGAGAATAATTCTTATTTTCTATAATGTTATTATTTTATATAATTAAATATTTATTTTCATTCTTTAGTTTGTTATATTTCTAAAGAAAAGATTCAATTTCATCTTCTCAAATGTATTGAAAATCATTTGGTCCTAAATATACGTATTTACTAATTGAATTATCAATTCATTTTTCAACATGATCCATGAAATTGGTAAATTTATCACCAAAATAATTTTAAGATTCACTTCACGATGAATGATTATATTCCCCATATTTCATCAGTAGATTTATTATTTTTCATCTAAAAATAACTTTATAATTCCTTCATCTTTGGATACATGATCTTTTATGCAACTTTTTTCTTTTAAGTTTCTCAAATTTTATATATTATTAATCATTAGTATTCTTATTTAGACAAGGTATAGAAAAATGTACTATTACATTCTATTTGTTACATATAAGATTAAGTTTTTCTTTACTCTTTCTCTTTACAATTGTGAACTCCATTGATATAAGAGAAATAATTCTTTGATAGTCCTCAACCTATTCTTCATCTTCTGATAAAATTGGATTCACATCAACATCTTCTTCGTTTTCATCTTCCTTGTATCCTAAAAACCTATTTAATGTTTGATTTTATTTTTAAAGGCTGTTATTTTTCTCATTTTATAATAAATTATAATATTTTTATTTCATCTAGGGAAAGGTATTCTATATCTTTAATAGCTGATATCTTAGTGTCAAATTTGTTTGGAACTTTTTTAATTGGCTTCTTTATAAACTTTATGTTATTTTTTTATTCTCCAAACAATCAAATATTTCTAACAATATCATTTACTCATATAATGTAGTCATCACTGTTTTCTTGTACACCCATATTAATATCTTCAAATTAGCTTCACTAAATATATAATTTGACCTCCTTCACTTTTAAATTTCCATCATAACTGTATTGAAACTTATCCCATATCTATTTAGCAGTCTAAATTCCAATGAAATTTTGGTAAACCTTTTCATAAAAAGTAAAAAGAATAAAATTATTATATTTTACATAAAATTATATATTTATTTAATAAAAAAAGGTATTATATAATTATTTTAAATGGGTGGAAGCACCACAATAGTTTCATCCCTCATATCATTTCCAATAGATAATTGAAAGGGAAATAAACTATTTTACAAATATGATAAGTATTTACATTAAAAATTGAAACACCCATTTTGTTTATTGAATTTTGATTATAGATTATGTTTAAATACTTATATCTATTATAGGAACCTCACTTTGATACCAGTTAAAGTGTGCAGTATTGTTTTGATCCATTAAGAAGTGGTTGGGAATGAATTAGTGGAAGATTTATTTAAAGATTTATTTTCACTTTGAAACCAACCTCTTTTATTTATTAAATTTTTATCCACTCTCACATAAAATACTAAATTCAATCAATCCTATAAAAAATATAAATGAAATTAATATAAAATTGTCACATTGTTAGGATCTTTCATGAAAGGATACTTCTTCCTATGGTTGGTTAATTTCTCTAACCATATATTCAACGTTATAAGCACAATTGATTTCAGATTAAATTTACATGAAAAGAATGACATTGTGTTTCTCTATATTTAAACGAGAAAATGATATTTCACATTGAAGCACAAATAATTATAATAATAATGAGAAATATCTCTTTATAGATTCAATATATTCAATAATAATAGGAACGATCTTCCACCACAACAAATCCTAATGATCATGAAAAATATGACCACTTCATATATAATATAAAGTGGATATTCTTATCAAACAAAAAACACTATTTTGATTCACTAGTTTATTATAATAATAAATATTTAGATGATTTATTTTAAAATTTGGGAACCTTTATATCTTTATCTCTATAATTTTATACTCTATGAATAGTCAGTTTTTAACCGCACATAAAGATAAAAACATATCTCCCTTTGGTAGATCTTATTTTTGGAACTCAATAAATCTAAAAATTAAAATAATTTAAGAAATATTGTTTAAAACTCAGTATTTATGAGACTTATATCAGTAGAATCACACCACAAAATCCTATTATTTTCATCATTCTATTAGTATCACAAAAATTCCCCATTATCACGATAATATTCTCTCTTTCAAAAAACAAGATGTCTCTATCACATTTTCAAAACCACCGATAATTTTATTCTTATCAATTAATTATATTTAAAATTAATTGAAAAAAAAATCATAAGTTCAGTAATTTAGAAAATAATTAAAAAATACATTAATTTTAAATCAATTAATATCCATCTTCTTTATTTAAAACATTCTCAATTGATTATTATATTCTACATCTGGATCAGGGAAATTAGTACTTAATGATAAAAAAATATTCAATAACTAAGAAAATTGGTCACTCAATCACATATAAACATTTCTAGAATCACTAAATGATAAAATGTAATTGATTATTTTGAATTTATAACAACACATCATCATCACAATAAACTATACAAATATTTTCCAGAAAACCTTCTTCATCAGCTTCAATTCGAATACCACTTCCATAAATCTGATAGATGGAACTTGTAACTTCACTAGTAAATAACAATGATAACCCATTTTATTTCTTGCATTAATCAACATTAATTATTTTTTAATGGTAATATTTGAAATATAAAATATAATATCTAGAATCATCGGTTTTGTTTTCATTATTCAGTGTTAAATCCAAGAAATTTTAATAAATTTTCACAATTAAGGAATCTTATGACGTCTTCAAAGGTTTTTCTAAACCTCAAACAGAACTAAAAAAATATTATGAATTAAATGTAACATCATTAATAATATTTTTTCCAATAGTTTAATGTATATATTATATCCTTAGGATATTTCTGTATCAACTTTGTGAGCTTTCTCTTTATGAGGTCCAGGAAACCTTAAGAGCTTAAACATTTAACTTACAAGGTACAATAAACCATATAAAGTAAAATAAACCAATATAATTTTATAAAAAATCAAAAATAATAAAAAACCTCTCAAAATATTATTAAGAAATTTCAAAAAATTTTATAAATGCATCAACATTCTCTCAACAACCTCTGGTGATTCTTAACCATGATTGAAAAAATGAAAAATCATTACTAACTATCAGGGAAATTCAGAATGTGTCTCTAAAATATTATTATTGTTTTATGTATAACTTTAAAGGTGATCATATATAATTTAGAACACTATTTATATATTTTATCATTTCAATATGTTCATATCTCTAACAAATAAAGCGGATTAAATATGAAATGAAATTTTTAGATTGACTTGATGATTTTTTAAGTGGATGAGATAGTGTTTCTATGTTATGTTTGGATTTATTGAGTATTTATGAATGTGTGATTTTTAGATATCTACTAAAACAATGAGAAGATTCATCATGATCATATTTACTTTTTTGATAAACCTAGACTTTTTTTCTTAAAGGTAGAGTCCTTAACACTAATTTCATGAAATGAATGGTGAATTTTTAAGAGATGTGGTTGAAATTTTTAAGAATTTATTACAATTTATGTTTGTTATTATCTATATTTTTTGAATATGAATATCTTGAATTTGGTGATCTAGGAGTCAAAATTTTCATTTTTATTTAGTTTGTTATGTTATATTACCAACTCAAATAATTCTTAGGACGGATTAATGTAATATTGGTTAATAAGCATATTAAATAGGACTTCTCTTTGAAATTAAGGTATTTTAAGGATGGATGTGGTTCTAGAGTTATTTATGGGATTATTTGGGATAAAAGTTTATAGATGGGTAGAATGTAATGATATGAGTTTTAATCTAACAATAACATTTCATATACATGAAATTCGATACTATTTCAAATTTAGTGAACTTATTAGAAAATATTTTAGTTAAATGAAGTGTTATATCTATTTTCATACTTATTGGTACGTTTTAAAAGGAAACAATAATTTTTGATAGAAATAAATATAATAATAATCTCTTAAATAAATTTTTGGAATGAGAAATGGGCTTTATCATTGAATCATTAATGAGATATTTCCCTTAGGATAATATGTTTAGAATTTTCAAATATTTTTGAGGTGGTTGTAAATAATGGAAAGATTTTTTATAATAAATAATATTTATTAAAAAAATAATTCTAACCTAGAACCCTCTATGTATATATATTCAATATTTAGATGACTAGAGTGAGGTTTTTGGATTTATATAATTCTCTCAATATAGGTGGTCACTAATGATGGGAGAAGGATCACCTAAGAATAAAAAATCAATGAACATAGAATGGTTAATTGATCCAAAAAACTTTTATGAGATTATATTTTGAATTTAAATACTATATCTCATTTATTCTTTATTTCCTCATTAATTATATAGAATTAAAATATGATAGACTATGATACTATAAAATGTTAATCAAATTGGATCTATAAAAATTTAATGAATATATTTTTGTTAAAATTAGAGATATTTGACGCAAAAGACTTATCACATTGTTTTAAAGTCCTAGAATTGTGAATTATTAGTAATGGTTTATATTTTTTTATTCTTTGTTTCATTATCATTATAATTATAAATGGATTTTAATAATATATAATTTTATTAAAGAGATAATATAGGTATATTTTTAATTATCATTTTTTGTAATGTTTTTATTGACATCAATCCATAATGAATTATATTCTGGATGATAAACCATTATTTATCGTATAGGGAGGAAAACCTAATAATTTGTGATTTTTATTAATTATATTGGAATATTTTCTTGAAAATACATTCGATTTTTTTAAATAAATTAAATTTGACCATGAACATCACTAAAACCATCATGAAATAGAATTTCTACATAAGGGAATCTTATATATCATACCATGTAGAGTCTAAAAATAAGTGTCCATAATTTTATGAATTAATTATAAATATAGTTATTCATTAAAATTAATTAATACTATGTTATATATAGTAAATATTTGAAATTATTTTATACATTTTTTTGATGCAGTCTCAAGATAATTTTTGAATAATTAAAAAAACATTTATAAGTGAAAATTTTCTTAACCAATAAATGTTAGATTATTAAAAATTTTATTTGTTATATATATTTTTAACATGTAAATAAGCAATATTAATAATAATAAAAAATATATTTTTAATAATAATATCATTTTTAATTTTTTTATCATTAATAATCATATATACATATGTGTATATATATGACTAAGAAAAATAATGGGTTTTTATGCAATGTATATTTTGGACATATGAATAAACTATTTTATTTTTTTTCATATAGATTATAATAGATCCTAATCTTGGTCAATTTAGAGATTATTGGTAGAATATTTATGTCAATGATGATTAAAAAGTTATGAAATTATTATTATAAAAAAAAATTGTTATGGTAAGAGAAAGGGATATGGTGAATGATTAAATCAGGCCATCGAAAATTAAAAATAATTACCAGTAATTGAATTAAATCATCAGAGTTATTCATTTTTAATGGGTTTAAAACTATATTATGATAAATATATAGAATATTATATTAAATAAAAATAATACTGCCTATAAGATATAGATAAAATAAAAAAAATAACTTGGTCTAATTATAGAGATGAGTAACTAAGATGTTATGTAATCAATTAATGAGGATGATAAATTATTATGTTAATAAAATATTATATTAGTGTCTAAATCAATATAATATATAAAGGGAAAATATGTATAACTTTAAATTAATTTATTTGGAGGTTTTTCCATATAATATAATGAAATTAAAATATTGTTAATATTGACATTACATCACATGGTTTTGTGTAACACAATATATTGATGGATTAAAATAATTTGGGGATATGATATAATATCACTAATGATAAATGAAAGAAAATATTAAAATAAATAATGACTTACATAGTGATATTTTCCTAATATGGAAAAAAATTATAAGATTCACCCTCATTAAATGAATTTTATGTGATTATTTAAGTTAATGAAAATGATGTAATTATTGAATATATTTTAAAGAGAATACAATTTGAAATAAATGAAATTAAATTCATATTGTCATTAGATTTATGACAGTGATAAAAATGAATAAACGATGTGAGTTAAATACATAATTGAAAATTTAATTATTTGAAGTAACATGGAATTAATAATTATATTAACGAGGTTAAATCAAAGAAAATTTATCATAAATAACATTTATTTATTTATGTCATTTATTGAAAAAAATATATAAATATCAAATTGAAATCCATGGATGGGAATTGTTAAGTGAAATAATAATGAATATAGTGGTGATTAAAGACCTATTCTCTAATGGATCGAATATTTCTTGATGAATTTTAGGAATATAAAATAATTACCTTTGGAGATATTAAAAATTCAATGAAAAGTGGTGTTGTGAACCGATTAATTAAAATAGTTGATTATTTTAATAATGATTCAAATTAATTATGAGGATATCAAGAAACATAGTGTTAATACTCCTGAATATTAATTATATGAATATTTATTTCATTCTGGTATTTCTAAATAAATAATTAAATGTCTAGGACTAATTTTTATTCGATTTTTGATGAACCAATAATGAAGAAATATATAAGAAATTCTTGGACATGAATATAAATTATAGTCTAGGAAGTTTATTAGGAATGATGGTCATATTATTGGATTAGTTGTGTGATTATGTGTTAGTCACATTGTGATGATAGGAGATGTAGCTTGTAGGTTGGTTAATATCAAGGGTGAAGTTATATTATTTCGTTTACTATTATACTCACCACTATCTTTTATTAAATTATTATAAAAGAGTGTGTACCCTTCTATATCAATATTATAGTTATTAGATGATAATAAACTATATGTGTTCAAGTGTTTTTCACATATAACAACTAGGTACAGATTATTGATAGTTTATGTTATCAATATAAGTGATAATTCACCTGAATGTTTACACTTTGTCCCTCCGAGAACCTAATGATTGTGGTAGACATCAATACATCAAATACTTATTTCTATTACACCCAAAAGAAATGGTTGGGTAGAAAAAATATGTAGTTTGATCTAGAGTATGACATAATTGGAGATGTTTACTTCCTCTCCCATCTTAGATATTTATGGATACATGTATTTCCTCCCACATTTCATGGATATGTGTATATGATTATTTCATCCAGGATCTTAATTGTAGCATCCAGGTTAAATTATAGGGTAATAAAATAATAATGGGATATTATATAATATTATTATATTCTAATGTTATTTCTTATTTACAACTATTATACACATGAGGGTTGTATTAGATCCTAAATATTGGATTTAATGGGAGGATATGTTTAGGGTTATATTCAGGTCCTCCTCCCTTATAAGAAGGATATAAGATTAAGATTTGGGAACTATGACGTAGTCTATGAGGTCCCTCTACTGAGATTATAAAATAATAGGAATATTACAAATAAGTAAACATTTTTATTTAGTTATCATAATGAATTTGAGTTATGGGTTGGTTGATAAGTATTGTTCATGAAAATTATTATAGATTATGATCATGTTAATTAATGTCTATGTGTCTACTCTAATTTATTATTGACGCACGCAAACACTACATGTTCATAGTGTAGGTTCACTACCTGGTCCACCATTCAATATATTATTAATCAAAATTCCAGGAAAACCCATGCATTATTCCTTATTGTGTCCTTTCTAATCATCACATGTTGGTGGAGAATGATATCAAAGGTTGTAGATGGGTGGTATATGTGGTAATTGTTAGAATACACTTCTATTATGATGAACACATTCAATTCATGAGTTCTCATACTTAATTTTTATTTCAAAATTTAATATTTTTATTCAAAGATTAATTTATTTATTATATGTTTCATAATATAAATATTTCAATATATCTGTTTTTATATTATATAGTTGGTATTTCATTTTAATTACGGTTGGTGATGTTCCATGACAGAACGTTTCTGGTTCTTTTTATATGTAATTCCACCCATCATTTGAGTCGATATAACAACACTTTTCACTAGCCCCTAAAATATTGGAGGTAGTTTTGTGGAGTTCACTTATAGATTATTGGGATGTAAAATTTTTATTCTTTATTTCACCCTCTCATATTCCATTATTCCATAAAAAAACTTCATTTCAATAATTAATTTTACTAAATTTACATAATAATGAAGTTATGTATAATATAAAAATTACAGAAACATAAATACATCTCTTTGAGGAGGAAGTAGTTCACACATCCCAAAACAATCTTATCGTATTCCCACAAAATTATAATCATGAAAGTATATGTAATAAAAAGAATTCATAAGCATAAATAGATTATAAATATCATATATATCATATATATACTATAAATCCATCATTATTCACAACCTTCTCAGGTGGTAATGTAATAACAAATTACATCGGCTCACGAGGTGGTAGTCTACCATACACAAGAAAGATATCTATGTATCCCATTTTAGGGAAGTGTGTAATATTATAGGTCATATCCTTAACATAAAAACATATAAGTATATTGAATATAATGAGGTTATTATATAACAAATATATAATAAAAATTTAATTGGTGTGGAAATAAATAAAATAAAAATGCTCATTGAAGAATGTTAAGTATTTTTATGGTAACTCAGTTTGGTTTATACCATAATATGTCATTGGTTTTCTTCATGACCAAAGTGATGATTCTAATATGATAGGAGAAATTTTTATAGTTTATCTAGGAATGGGGTTTTATAGAAAAATGTCTTGATTGGTGTGAATAATTGGGAGGGTGGAGTGTCGTTTTATTGTGCATGAGGAGTGGAATTCTTGTGAATACTAATATGTAAACACAATAGATATTTATCCCTTATTTAATGTGTTTCAAATAATGAATTTTTTTTGATAAAAGAGGTGATATGGTCGAAATATGGATAGAAAATGAGATTTAAAGGTGTTTCTGGATCATTGTGTCCCTTAAGTTTAAGGGTTACTCCCTTGTTAAGATCGTTTTCTCTAAATCATTATAATTGATTTTAATTGCATTCACTAATATTTTTTTTTTCAAAAACTAATGTGACCATAAAAAAATATAAATTATTTTTATTGAAAATATTTAATCAATTTTTTCTAATTGAAATCACAGAAGTTACATAAATTAATTTAAAATTTTTCCCGCGGACTGGACAAGAAAGCCAGTTTTTAAAGTGAAAATGTTCAAAAGTTCACTGAGTTTTTGATGTCTAAATTCAATATAAAAACTATTCCAATTACCTATATTTTAATAATATATATATATATATATAATTGATCTATGTTTTCTTTAAAAATATTCAAAATATAATTCAACATTATTAATTATTTAGATATAATTTTAGTTTTCCATTAAAATTCAATATTTCTCATTATTCATCAAAAAAAGAAACTTCTTGAAAAAAATACTATAAATTCACACTAAACTAATTTTGAAATTATAATTTCAAAATTGATGTTTATTTTGAAAAATAAAATTTAAAATATTGTCCAAAATAGTTTTAAGAAAAGTGCACCCTTAAAATCCAGCAAAACTGCCTTTGTAAAACTATAGCTTTCTATGCGTAATATTGGGTTTGTTCTTGTTTTATAAATATAAAATAGATTTGATGAATATCAAAAATATTTTATTTAATATATAATATATAAATTCCATTCACATGATTCACTAATATAAATTAATTTAATTTATTAGGATAAAACTCATTTGTGATCATCAAATTTGATTTTTATAAAAAAATTACGTTTATAATCAGTTGGATTTTATATTCAGTTCTAATAAATTTGAAACGAAATAATTTAACCATATATTTTCATAATATATTTAATCTTATTAATAACTAATATATAAATTTATGAGAGATAATTTTCATTTAAAATACTAATATTAATAGTATTCGGTAAAACTCAGTCTTGTGTGTAACACAAGCTATCAAAGAAATTTTTTTTCCTGTGTAATGAAATCTAACCCATTATTACATGCAAAACAAGCTATATCATAAATTTAAATAATTTAAAATAGTAAATATATTCAATGGTCTCTACATATTATATTCCCTTATACTATTCTTTTTTCATATCATACACACTATTGAGTAATAATACTTTTTTATAATTTTTAGTGCGTTACAATACCAACCACTTTGATATAAAATTCAATCTTAGAAACTAATATTCCATTGAACAAAATCATATATAGCTAAAAATATAGTGATATTATTAAAAATAAAATAAATAATTTATGCATTAGATCATTGTAACATCCTCAGTTTTTAAAAGGAAACTCTATGTTTGATTGAGTACATGATACCCCACATTGAGCTCACAACTGAAAATTGAACAATTTGCAATGAAAAAATTAGAATAGGATAATGTATCAAAAGTTCATTTATAAAGGGGTCCCATCATAATTTCCACATCGATGAAAATGGCATCGCAAATATATTTTTTTCCATAGCTCGTTGCAAGTAATTCTACTTACGATAGGAAACTGTTATTTCAAATAGTTTATCCATTTTCTTAACCCTTTTCGTGATAAGCCCGTCGCAAAAAACTAAAAAAATATTAAAATATTAATAAAAAATATTAATAAAACTTAATAAAGTAAAATAATAATAATAATAAATAATTAATTATAAAATTATATTGAATAATAATAATAATAAAATAATTATAATAATTATAATTATAAATAATAATAAAGTAATAAAATAATATATGGAATAATAATAATAATAAAATTAGTAAAAATATAATTAAAATAAAAATAGTTTTGGAAACATTGTATTCATGAAAATATAAAAATAATAATTATACTAATAATTATAATAATAAATAAAATAAAATAATATAATATAATAACTAAAATATTAAATAAATAATATGATATAATAATTAAAATAATAATATAAGAAATAACACAATATTTGAAACAATATAAAAACATACTATATAAAAATATAAATACATGTAATAACAAAAATATTACAAAGAAAGTTTTGCATTCAAATTTTTATCATAAAAAAATAAATAAGTCACTGAGGGGGATGATCATCTATAGGAGCTGGGGAAGGGAACTCTATCCCTAAACCAAGAGTTAGACATTTCATTTACTCAATCGTCTGCTCGTGTGGCTGTTGTTGTTGTTGTCATTGATGCATCTCTTTCTACTTCTACTACTACTGTTGACAAAGATCTTCCTACTCCCAATGCATAGTCTCTATAAGTTGACCCTAATCTCGTAGCTGCTCCTAATACTATATAGTAGATGACGATTACTCTCCACGAACTCCTCTCGAGCTGCATGACAATAATGCAACATTACCATAACAACTCACATGCGTCAATCAGGAGCGGATACCAATAACTCATCCTTTGTCGAATGCATACATGTTCGCTTGTATCTATAATGCCTCATTAAATCTTGTTACACTATTCTAATCCTTGATCTCAGCATGACTCTCAATTTGCATCTCAGACGTCATGGCCTCATATGACTCCTTTAATTTTAATATAAAATTAAAATAGTTAAAATATTATTTCCAGATAATTTTAAAACTCAAAAACATTATAATGGAAATAATCTGATATTGGTGATCACTTTTAATATATTCAATTACTGGATCGATGTACATCCTCCAATAATCATTAAAATATGTAATATTGGGTTGTTTGACTGACTATTTGAATCTAAAATAAAGAGATTATATTTAAAGTTATAAAAATTATTTTAAAAAGGTACTTACCATATATTCTCTATAAGTACTGAATATAAAAATTCTAGCCTGATGTGTCACCTCTTGTTTTCCCCAGTTATATCGAGATACTAATGATCTCCTGTGAAAAAAACCACCCATCCAGTGTGAGCATATTTCCTCCCAAACCTGATATGAAATTTAATTAGATGGTTGGACGTAGAAAGACTAGTTAGACTCTATGAATCCCTCTTTTCTCACTATTTTCCTCCTCAAGCTGTGCAAAAACTGATTGCAACACTCATACATACAACCCTCTCATACCTCCTAGATAGTGTCACACATTCCATCATTCATGAGATGACATAAACCCTATAAATAATTAATAATATTTTGATATTAATTAAATAAATTTGAAAATAAATATTATTTATTTACATATGAATAATAATAAAACATGCGACGTTGAACATCAATTATAATATAATCTCATATAACCAATGCTTCATAAAAATAATTTTGTAATATGGAACTCCCTTGTCCAACAACTATATGTGAAAAGATATGAAAAAAGAGAAAAAATAATCAAAAAAAGATTATATAAATAAATTAATGATAATTAATTAAAAATAACTTAAATATACCAGTAAACATAACTCTGCATTCATGGATCAAATCCAAGATGTGGGCGTCGCTCAGGGATAGGGAAAGGAATCATCAATCTCGCAATACCATGACCCCTTTGATTTATTACTGAACTGTTATCAGTCTGAGGGTCAAATAATCCAACATCATGCTCGTCACCAGGTAGATCTACCCCCTTCTACTCCCGAAATAGATTTGAGTCGATCTAAAACATAGAATTTATATTATTATTAAATAGTTAATGACTATTTTTAGTAAATAGTTGAGAATAATTATTATATATAGATATATATTACATATGATTACAACCAATATTTAACTATTTGTATCTTCATCTTCATCCTCATCATCACATATGACGGTGTCAATATCTTCATATTCCTCCTCAGTATCATCAATTTCTATAGTAGTTTTAGTTTCATCGTCTATTATCATTTTAAGTTCATTTTTTATATCAATAACATCATCATAACCATTTACCCCTAAATATGGTGTATCATCATCGATATTCATGTCTCTTCATGGAAAATATGGATTTGGAGTACTCTCTTGAAAATTTTCAATTCCTTTCAGTACAGAAGAACCACATTCACTTTGAATAAACTGATTTTATTGATATTTCATTCTTACTATGCTCCACCAATCACTTAAACCTCTTGATATAACACAATAATTTTCATAATAAATTTGATGTAACTAATAAGACAGTAAAAAATGGTTCATTTTCTGAAAGAATTATTTTATATTTAATATCAATGTTTCAACGACTCGAATAAACATGCATGCCTTTCTTAGTATCCAACCACTAATATTTAAACATCGTTATATTGCTCTGTCCTAGAAAACATAGTCCAACTATTTCTTCCATCATGCCATTAAAGTAAACATAAATTTTTCTATAATGATATACTCTCAAAAAAATACTAATATTCATTATTTTTTTAATCCCCATATGCACATGTATTTAATTGAAAACCATTCATCACATATGAATTATAATATTTTACCATTTTGGATGGTGGGTTTCTCAATACACACAAACAATTATCAATTTTTTCATCATATTGAGATACTTAAAATTTTTTACCACAATTATCAATATACCAAGTAAGAAATTGATTTTTTATGTTAAACCATAAAAAATTTATGTTACCAATTTTTGAAACCAGTAGAAACAATTATTTTGTAAACATTCTTCAACAGCAGTTGCTGTAATTTTTGGAATCTGTTTATTAATATGATTATCATATCATATAAAAATAAAATTATATATATTTAATGTAACATACTCTATAGATTAAGTGATATGAGAACTCATGGTATAAAGGGTTTCATTTCATCACAGTTGAGCAGAACAAATATATGAGCTCTATGATGTTCATCATTTGAAAGCCATCATTCATGAATTCCACCAAATCCAAATTTGAGCTGATTAAAAATTGATAACCGTTCATTCGTTTTTTCATCAATATTTCATCATTATGACCCATGTGGTTATGTTTTTAGGGATATTCATATTGAAGGTAATGGTAGAAAAATAAGTTCTTCCTGCAAATAAGCTTCTGCCATTGATCATTCAACCGATGATTTATTACATTATTTTTCTTCAATTTCTTAATTCATATCTCAAGTGGGTATACGCATCAAAACTCTACTAGACCTTCAAATTTTGTTTCATGTAGAAAATTTAAAATCAAATTTTCCATTGATTCAAATAATTATGATGCGAATATTTTTTTTAGTTTATGTAAAATTAAAACAACATATTCTTGCAGTCTACTTAGTGCATTATAGTTTGTTTTCTCCATACAAATGTCAAACAAAAAATATGATATGTCTATTAGAGAATCCAAAATCATAGAATTCCAAACAACTATTAATCCAATCAATTTAATTATTTCTGTTATAACATGATAGTCATGACTTTTTAATCCGTTAATATGACATTTCTGACACATCTGGCCAAATTGATAACATAACCATCTAGAAGTCTCAAATATACAGTCCATTTATCAAAATAATAGTCAATTTTATATTGAAATTATATAATATGCTTTTGGAATCATTATCTTTTATGATCTGATAATTTCAAACATTTCAATTTCTGGTCGCCTACAAATTTACGAAAGATCTAATTATGCCTTTACATTATAATTGGTAATGCTTGGTGTATCCAAAACTGTATAAAATATATTATCAAGAATTTACTCTCAATATTCATGTCGTCCAACATGTGAATGGCCTAAAAATCAGTCCAATATGGAGGATCCCAAAAAACACTCCGTTTTATCAAATTGTGATCTTTCCCAAAGCCATCAATTTTTCTTTTGGTTTATAGTTTTTCCAATATAATGGAAGGTAATGAATAGACATCATACCAGTCATTTTGGACTGACGTGCCTAATATCATCAAAATTTCAATCATGAACATAAATAATTATGTGATTGTTATACCATATTAATAAGTTGTATAAAAGGAATAATAAAATTTAAAAAGGTCTCAAGCAAGTAAATAATTAACATATATTTATTATTCAGTAAGACAAAGAACATGCGACATGAATCAGACTTGAGGTAAGTGACTATTTAACTAAAAACATCGTTTAATATTATTTAATTTTTTAATATTCTAAATCTTTCTCATTATTTTCCATGTTTTAAAAAATTGTTTTATGGACTTATTTATATAGACGTAAATGTTTCAAAATTTTAATTCTGGAATTTCATTTAAAAAATGAAAGTGGTATGGGTAACTTTGATTTAGAAATCACAAATATATATTTTTTAAATTAGTTTCTGAAATTGGATTGGTTATTTAAATAACATGAAATATTTTCTTATGAGTGTAAATGAAATGTTAATAGTGACATGTTTGAAATATTCATGATTTTATCTATTAATGGTAATTGGACATTTGATGAGTGGTTACAGGATAAACCAGGGATGGTTGGTTTCAAGATAAACCAAGGATATGTGGTTAAGTAATAACCTTTAATTCATTTGGTTTGGAAGTTAGCTATATAGATATTCCATTCATAAAAGTGAAATGTATGGAATTCAACCATATGGTTCTTCCATTTTCGTATAATTATTTCCTAATTTCCTACTAATATATAAATATTTTTTTTGAGTTTTTATGGAAATATTTTGATTTTAAAAAGGTAATATAATGATCTTTTTGAAATGGTGATCCTTTATTCATGGTAAAAATGTATGTTTTTATGGAAATATATTATGGGTTTTTATTAGACTAATGGTTTTCTTTCTTTAGGTCCCTTACTGAGCTTGTTTTGTTCATCCCAGGTTTTAAATTGTTTTCATAGGTCTTAGGATTGGTAAGGCAAAAGAAGATTCCATGATAAAATAATTGAAGACATGCCTCCAAAAGAATTCATGTTTTTTAAAAGGGTTTCCTTTGGTGGATAAAATGGACACTAAATATAAGTGTCCACATGTAATGTATGGGTCTACTTTTTAAGATTTTTTCTTAATTATTTAAAACACTAAACTAAAAATATCGTCTCTTGTGAATTCTAGTTAAAAAACTAGAATAAGTTATGTTTAATTATAGTTCCTTACAATCACTTATCAATACCATTGTTATGTATATTATAAAAAATATATTTAAAAACTATAATAACCCTTTACTCATATTAGACATAATAACATCAAAGAACATATTGAACCTAATGGTTATCTATAACATTCATTCTATATCCCTAGATATAGAATAATATTTATACTGAATAACATCACACTAAATCACATAGTAAACCCAAGGGTTATATCTTGTATTCCCATAAATATGTCTTATAATTTCATAAATCTCTTTATAATGTAGTCACATAATAATTTATAGGGTATATATAACATTTTTAACTTATGATCAACTAGAATAATATTTACCCATGATGGTATCTAAAAAACGTAAATTATTAATAACTAATAACATCATAATCCCAAAATTTATCTAAACCCTTCACTAATGTCGTCTATATCTACAAGACCTGTACACCCAAATCTAGTGAAAAAAACACAATCTTATATATTAGTTTTGATACCTACTCATGTGACCCAATTTTAACCTTAAATAATTATAAAATCATAGAAATGGTTGAGTAACTTACATTCCCTATACCCTTTTTGGTGTATATGTTTAGAGAATTATGAAAACCCATAATTAAGAAAAAAATACTTTCTTACATGGGGGAAATTTTTTTCAATATACCTATATTTTTAAATTCAATAATATATATTCAACACAAACTACTAAATTCACCACATATGATACTCAGCCAAACATATCTTACGTTACAATTTTCTTCATATCTAGGTGAAATGGAAACATAATAAGGATGAGCTTAGGTTCATCGTATGTTAAAACATACATCAATAGATATCATCGAATAAAAAACAAATGAATAATATAAAAAGAATAAAAGATAATCATATAATTCTATATTACTAATCATATTATATTAAAACATATCCATGAATAAATGTATAAAAAATTAAATTGATAATAATAACTAATTTCATTATCATTTAATGAATAATATTTAACAACATAAACATACAGTCAAGTCTATGAGTTAAGAAATCATAAATAATTGGGTAGACATACAGAAAATATTGATGTCATTTTGTCTCATGAGATCTTCTGATGCATTGATGGTATATATAATAGTGATCCTGGCCCATTCCCTTATAATTACAATGAATTAATCATATGAAATAAAATAATGAAAATTTAATATATAATCAACCTGACTGAGTAATAAATATTCACATTCAAAAACAAGCATACATGATGTCAATATTCTCCTAATACATATTCATCCAACCTTAGTAGTTAATATTCATCCATATAGAACTAAAAATTATGCATATTTTTAATTTTTTACAACTAATAAATAATCTATCTTTATTGGGAAACAATACCAATGGATTATATAAAATTGGGTGTTTACATTGTATAGAGTAATAGGTATATAGAAAATACATTATTTAGATAATGTGGAATACACCCACGATAACAAAGAACATGTATAAGAAAGAGACTATAAATTCATCAAAATTTGATGTCTTTGAGTAAAGGAAAATATTTTAGAAAATAAAGAGGAAAATTGAAGTGATGTTTTTTAATGAATTTTTTCGGTATTTCTATTTAATTTTTTTTCAAAAACAAAGTTAAAAGTTAATTTAAAAAATAATTAGACTATATATCAAAAATACCTTAAAAATATATTTTTAAAATAATTTACAATTATGGAATATTGAAAATAAACAATGCTTAAGTAAGTAATTATATAGTGGAAGATAAAATTATGCATAAGTGGAATGAAATTTGTAGCTTAAATGTTTTATGAAAATAATAACCTTTTATATTGAAAAATTAATAGAATATTTGGAGTAGATATTACTTTTAAAAACTATCAAGACATGTAAAATAAGATAAATCAGGAAGAAGGGTCATGGAGACATGAAAATTCTTTCTTTCGGAATACGGTTAAATGAGATTATTTTCACAATTTTGTAAAGAATGTCGATAATGATTTTTACAGAAAACATTGAAAATCTTCCATTAATAAATTGAATAATAATTCAAAGTAAATATAAATTAAACATTATAAATAATTTAATTCTTTTAAAAAAAATTTCTAGAAATAAAATAATTATTACAGACATGGAAGAGAAATGTTCACAACCCAAAAATAGAAATAAGGTCATATTTTCTTATTCACAAGATTTCAATATATTTTAGTAACAAAGATTAGGAAAATGGAAATAATACTTTTAAGCCCTATAAATAACCAGGGGAGAATAAAATATATGCATTTTTTGAGATAAAATGTATATAATTACCCTATAGAATATTCAATTATAAATAATCATGATTAAAATTGATATTGAGACATAAATCCTTACGGATTTGGTTGATTTTAAATCAAAGGTCATTGAAAGTCAGAACATGTTATGGTTCTATAAATATGATGAAATAAATAAAATATTATGTCACAATATATTCATGGGATAATAATTACACTATATAAATGAAAATATGGTTTATAATATGAAATATGCTTTACGGAATCAAAATTTAAACTTAGAACACTTATGAATTTTTATAACACTTGAATTAAAACCTTTTCAAAGAGGGATATTTAAATGGAACATTCATTTCCATGATTAATGATTGGTTCATGATATATATTTCATAGAGGCCTCATATGTACCATTTAATGGAAATAAGTGCACATTTCTAAATATATCTAAAAGAAGGATGTTTTGAGGTCAAAAACACACACAAAGATTGTGACATTTGAGGTAATAATATATCAATTAATTGATTAAAGTATATTAATATAAATCCAAAAAATAAAAATGTAAATTTAAAAAAACAATCAATGTTCATAACACATATAATATTGAAAAGATACAGTTTATGAAGAAGTTATATAACTCAATGAAAATAAATTGTGTGACAAATCCATTACATCAAATCCTAAAATTCCTTATATATCCAATACCTTCCAAAAAAATAAAATTATATTAATTATATACTATATTTAGAACATATTTCTGGTTTATTACCATTTTATTATCCCTTATTATCATATATTTTTCATTTTCTAATTCAGTGTAGGTCACATCATTCTTTTTGGGATTGTTTGGTTGGTAATGTCTAAACACGTACAGTATATTTATAATGATAAATATTCATAGTCCAATTGTTTTATAAACTATATAAGATTCATGTAATATTCTATGTATTATTTCATAATTGAGGAATTTCAATAGGTCATAAAATTTTTAACAACCTAAAAACCTTCCTCAATAAGATTGTTTTGATAATTTGAAATACCTTCCTCAATAAGCATGTTCTGATAATTTGAAATACCTTCCTCAATAATCATGTTTTGATAATTTGAAATCAAAATTTTTTTACCTTTACACTTATTTTTATAATAAATAATTTACCATTCAATAACTATAATAGTAAAATTAATTGAATTTTAATGTCATATTTAATCATAAAAGAAATTTTTAATGATTTCCATTAGAAAAATAAATTCATGATAACATAATCATTCACATTGGTTGAGTAAAACCACCATAGTGAGTAATTTTTTTTTAAAGTTCTAAATTTCATATTGATTATAAATTTTTATTTATTACATTCATTTTTTGAAAAATTTAAGAGGATAATTTAATTGAAAATAAAACCATAAAAAACCCTATATTTCAAAATAATAAAGTATTATAGATAAAGAGTTTTTTGACAGTAACAAATGATGCCCCATAAAAAAATGATAAATTAGATTACAATTCCATAGAAATTGGGTAATAGAAATAAAAAAAGTTTTGTTTTTATATTGTTTCAAGATAATGAATAAAAATTATGAAAGGTGAAAGAGGTTTTGAAACCCTTACCTTGATCCTCAAAAATATACTTTTTGATTGAACTTAAGGCCTTTAGAGAGGATAAATTTGACCACTCCAATGGGTTAGGGACATGGTATTAGATGTTTTTATAGTTATTTGGGCTTATTTTTGAAAAAAAACTCATATTTTCCCTTGGAAAGGTTAGATTAAGTCTCCTTTTATATGCACAAATCAATTATGTTTTGAAACTATTATGTCTATAAGGGAATTTAAAGTAATTTTTAAAATTCCAAATGGAACATACATGAACCATTCATTATAGGATCAAAAATTTACCATTGAATTAAGTATATATATGGTTTTTATAATTTACAAATCATTTAAAAAATATAGACATTAAATATCCTTTAAACTCATTTTCATGTTTATTCATATATTTTGAACTTAAAGGCATCAATACGACATTTAAATTAGAATATAAACACTTTAATAAGAAGTAATATTTTCAAATTATTAATTAAATTCTTGGAATAACATAATTAATCCAAAAAAATATTACTTTAAATTTTTTTAAAATAATTTACATTATTTTTCTACTACTTCCACGAGTGTTATATCGTTATTTCATAAGTATTATAGGTAATTATACCAATACTATAAAATTAAAAATATATAAAAAATAATTTATCCATATTCAAAATAACCATTTATAAACATTCATAACTTTTTTTATCCTAAATACGTCATATTAGATATATCAAAAGAAGTATAGTGGCATTTGGTTCTTATTCATTACTTAAAATAATATAAATGTCATTATTAATAGAAAATGTCCACAATTTTTGTAATTTTTTAATATAAGATGAGTTTGGTTGATATAAACTCATCCAATTAAATAAATGAATGTTTTTTAGATATTTTAAGACTTTATCTACAATTATTAACCTCATTAAACCCATTATCCCCTTTACCATGGTGATATAATTTTATCATGGCTAAAATTAATTATATACATAAATAAAAATAAACTTATAACCATATAAATTATGATTATAAATATGGATAATATTTTCTAAGATAAAATTTCAATAATTTATGAAAATTCCTATAAATATAAGTTCAAAAACCCAACAAAAACCTATTTAAAAAAAATACATTTTTAAGCATAAATATGATTATATACCAACATCATGAATCATATTTATTACCATTGAAATAATTAGACTAGGATAAAAAAATTTATGTATTCGAATTTAATTTTTTTAAAATAAAATAATCTAGGTTAAGATTTGATTAAAATAGACATACTGAAAAAAGTTTTTATTTGAATAAAAAGTCAACATAGATTTCGAAAACGTCAAACATATATTTGTTTTATAATTTATAATACTCTATAATGAGTAATTTGATTTACCCATTATAGTGCCAGAATTTCAAAATAAGTATCAAACATTATTGGTTGATGTTTGATCTATAAATAATATAATAGAGTTATATTATTTTTAAATATCAGAATTTTTGTAATATTTTATTCGAATAAAAACTATTTTAGATACTTATCTTTTTATCATGGTTTCATAGGGCTTAATTTAGTTTTTTTATTTTAATTTAAAATAATTTTTTGTTATTTATACTAATGAAATTAATTTAATTAGAATCATTATTATAAAATATTTTTGTATAAAATAATTTTTATGCTTAAAATTATTATTTTTGGAAAAACTATTTTTTATTTTCATTTTGTGAAAATACATTCAAAGTAATTTTTACTAATTTTGGTAATTTAATTATATAAAATGGAATATATATTATGAATTATATTTTACAAATTTCTTATGAGGTTGATTTCATTTTTTTTTCACAATGAAACTTAACCATGGTAAAAGTTTATCCCCTTCGTAAAGGGGAAACTAAGTTAAAGAGGGTTAAAACTATGTGATATTGTCTCAAAATCTCCCAAAAAATACATTATTTCAATTTATGTATTTATTTATACCAAAATTATCATATATTATAAATTATTTCAATTTTAATCCATTTTCCTCAAATAATTACCTTTATATTATTTTTTAGTAAGGTAAAAATACAAAATGTCACCATCTTTATTTTTATTATATTTAAAGTTTTTTATAGGTAAAAAGATGTTATGAAAGGTTATAAATGATTAATTTAAATATTAATAGTTTTTTAAGATATTAATTTATTTAAAAATATATATTAATAACCTAATTACCTTGAATGTTTATGTAATATCGACACATTGCTTTAGCAAGTTGTAGAAAATTCAAGTAATTTTTTTAAAAACATTAAAAGTAATAGGTTATGGGAGAATTATGGTGTTCCCAAAATTTAATGTATAATTATAATGTATTATTGTATTTTGATGTTTTTATATTCTAATTCCATTATTATTTGATGCTTTTAATGTCAAAATATGTTAATAGTTAGGAAAATGGTTTTAAATGATATATAATGTTTAAAAAAATTAGATCACTATAAAATCATAAAAATCCATATATAATCAATTAGATGAGACATTTCCAAGGATATAATTAATGGTTCATGTATTTTACCCTTTTTATTTTAAAAATTATTTGTCAGACCCTTAGGGACTTAATATTTTTAAAAACACTTTTTATTTTAGCCTATAAAAGGAAAAATAATATAATAATTCCAAAAACAAATATGAGTATAGTTTTATCTCAGAACTCATCCCAAACCCATTTAAAAAATTATAATATCGCAAACCTATTCCCATGGAGTGAACAATTTTCACTTCACCAAAGTCCATATTTTCATTCAAATGGTGGTGTTTTGAAGATCGTGGTAAGGGTTTCCAAGCCTCTTTCACCTTTATTTATTATGATTCATTATCTTGAAACCACATATGAATATTACTTATTTATTATAAGTGACTCTATTTATATGTTATTGGAATAATTTTTTTCAATTTATAATCTGTTATCACTTGTTACCTCTCAAAAAACTATCCTCTATAATCCACTTTTATGTTAAAATATAGGTTTTTTCAATGACAGTCTTCTCATTTCAATTAACCTATTATTTTTTCAATAATGATAGTAATAACTAAAGATTTATCATAAATATGGTTTTATGTATTCTATATTTTAATTTTAAAACCCCACATATTCTCTATGTTACCCATCTTTCCAAAACTTTTGAAAACAAAATTGCTCATCATGGTGGTTTTACACAACTTACAAGAATGTTAATGAATTCATGTATTTATGTCTATAATGGGAATTCTAAAAAATAAATTTTATGATTGAATATAACATTAATGTTAAATTAATTTTATTGTTATGAGTCAATGATGATAAATTATTAATTATAAAAATTGTATTATAATTAAACATATATGGGTATTTCAAACCATCAAAGACAGGATTATTATTGATGGTTTCCAGGATGATAACACTTTTATAACCTATTGAAATTAATTAATTCTATAATGATATATACCCTATTAATTGAATTTTATATAGTTTATGAAACCATTGGACTAAGGAAATTTACCCTATCAATATACCATACATGTTTGGATATAATAAATCAAACAATACCAAAGCTTCTAATACAAACTATACTGAATTTGTAAATGAACCAAACATTATAGTAAGGAATAATAATAAAATAATAAAATTAAAATTTATTCTTAATGATGTAAAAAATTATTTAATTTTTTTATTTTTGAAGGTAGTGTATGTATGTATAAATTCAAGAGTTTAGGTAAGGAATTTTAAACTCTATATCATTTCATTGAGTTATATCACCTCTTCCTAGACTATGTTATAAACAGATTACACGTGTTATGACCTCTAAACTTTTTTTGTTGTAATTAAAATATCTATTATGGGTTTTATTTCATTTCATGTAATCAATCCATTGATTTATTAATACCTCTAATGTTATGATCTTTCAAAGGGTTTCTCATCTCAAAACATCCTTCCATGAGATAAGTTTAGAATTACAAATCTATTTAAATTATATGGAATATAATCTAACACAATTAAATATATATATCCTCATCCAATCACTAATCAAGGTAATTAATGTTCAATTTCAATTTTTCTCTTTTATTATGTATTTATTCAAGTGTAATAAATATTCATAATGAATCTCAGTTTCAATTTGGATTCCTTGAGGAATGTTTCATATTGTCCTACAAGTTTTTTTATATGGTGTAATTAATAACTTATGATTATATTTAGACATAATATTTTCTGTATTTAAACGTATTTACAAAACCATAATTTTTTATAATTTTTAACGAACATTGATCCAGAATGTACCAAAGTCGTAATGATTTATGTTTCAATATCACATTAAATTTGGATTGTTTATACTTGAATATCCTTTGGGGAGTTATATGATATTTCTCTCATAAACCCCATATAATTTATTCTAATGTGGTTTATTTTATTTTTTATCATTCTTCTTTAAATTTCCACAATCTTTGTTAGTAAAATATATCGAATGTTTTTTATAAGAAAAAATGAAGTTATTTCTATTTTTCTTGGGATCCTTTATCTTACATATCTATTTTTTTATTTATTTTAAGAAATTTGTTTTCTATACTTCAATAATTTCTTAAGGAGAATTTATATTCACTTTGAACATCTATTAAAATTATTTAAATTAATATTTTTAATTTTTTCGATAAAAAATATTATATTATTTTGTTACACAATTGAAAAAAGAATATTTTTTAAATGGTTTCTACAAGAACGAAGTTTCCCACCGCCATAGCCCTTATTCATGATTTAACTTATTTTTACACTTTTTATGGTTTTCTAAAGTAATATGTACTCCCATTATTAATTGATTTTTTCAAATGAAAAGGAAATTATTTACTTAAATGTTTTTAAAATATATTTCACTCCACTTAAAAAAAATTCTTCCACTATTCATTTTCTTATTTAAGTATTGTTTTTTAAACATTCAATTATTTTAAATTTTTTAAAAATATTTTTTAAATGTATTCATGATATCTCCTAAAACATGTTTTGAAATTAACTTTTAACTTCATTTTCTCAAAAAAGTTAAAAAATAATTAATAGAAAACCATTTTAAAAAATCTCACCTCATTTTCTTCTATAATTTCAAAAACAAATTTACTATAGTATATTGAATTCATTTACAAAGAATTAATTTTCTCATTCATGTCCATGTTCCATGTTATCATGGTTTTATTCTACATTATTTTAATACTTTCTTATTTTTATACATATTTCTCTCTATATAGTGAACATCCTATTTAACATAAATCATATTATGAGTGTATACCATGAAATATATCTTATATATGGGCTGGGATACATTGAAAATCTATATAAATGTTATTTTTATATGTATGATTATTTTCAACTAAGGTAGGTCGAAAATTTACAGTGGAAATATTGATATTTCATATCTTAGTTTTCCAATATGAATGTTTATTACAAATTCATATTGATTATGTATTTAATGGTTCTTAATTTATTTTATATAATTATTTCAATGGATTTATTAAGTGAATAGTTAGGGCCCAATATTAGATAAACCTTCGACGCATTGTTGGGTCTCATAAGATAAACTAGTCTCTCTATTAAGTGAATTTCTTCCTAATTTTTTAGGATTACTAGTCAAAACGCCTTCAAGATATGTTTTTAATGTCCCAAATTATGTATTCCATCAAAATGAAATTGATTGTTATTATCCTTGAAAATTTCTATATCATTATTCGTGGATATATTTTAAACTAATGTGATTAGTTATATGGAATTATTTTATAATCTTTTAATATTTCCATATTATTTATTACATGTTTATTCTAGGAAATATATGGATGTATTATTTACCTTGCTAAGAATCTGAGCCTACCCATCCAATGTTTTATTTTCCTTGGGTCATGATTAAAATAATTACTTATTATATTTTTATATGAGTATCATACATGGACTGTTTGGTAGGTATTATTTAAGGATTATTATGGAATAATAAAATCTAGTGATAGTGGAAAAAATCAACTATGTGTGAATGATATCTGTTTTATTAAGTATTTATTTCCCAAATTCTATTAATCTCAAAACCAAAAAATTAATTGTGCATGTATTTGACTCAATTATTTATTTAATGTTTCAATAATGTAATGTCAATATTGGGTCACATTAGTTGGTATCAAAACCAATATACAAAGATTATGTTTTTAGCAAAAGATTACAATGTGTAATTCTAGGGTGTAATAGTGGGTACTAGAGTAAGGTATAGAGATATTTAGATATTAGGATGTTGTTGTTTAAATAAAATTTAAGTGTTTTATATACCTTCATGGGTTAATAAGTTTATATTTTACCATAATTTTATAGGTATAGATACAATTTGATGTCTTATGTGACAATATTTTAAATATATTAAAGATATTTTGAGAGATATTTATGGTAATACACGATATAAAACTTGGCTTTATATAAAAGTTAGTGTGAATTATTTTTGGGAGAATCGTTTTATATTTTTTTGGGTGTAAGTTAAAAGTTACATATAACCATTAGGGTTAATATAAATTTTTTTTGTTATTATGGTTGATTGGGATAAAGTAATTCTAAATTTTTGGAAACATATGTTTTACCGTATAGATAAACAATTGATTGAGAAGTATTTGGTGACTATGTTATTAATGTTATTTTTGAAGAAGTTTACTATATTATTAGCATTAAATGATTAATGTAAGTATAATATTATTTTCTAGGATAGTATTTTCTATCAATATGGTTGATATTATCTAAGTAATAAATCTTGAGTTTAATTTTAGAAGTATATTTGATTTTATTATGTTTTTAGGTCATGGTGAATTTTATTATCATGGGAAAATATTATCATATTTTGGATCATATCTAATTAGGGTATATATTTTTTTTCCATTAATAGTGATTAATGTTGGTAAGAGATAAATTTTAATTAGGTCATTGAATAACATATGATAAAATAATTCTAATATTTATGTTTCAATTTTTCCTCATATATTTTGGAAGTATATATAATATTTTTATGGTTTTATCTCATGATAATTTAGGTTAAATTAGGAAAATATTATCATATTTTTGGATGATTTATGATTATGGTATTTTCATTTTTAGTATGTGACTTTATGAGTAATTAGTGTTGTTTAAAGATAAATGTTATGTTGAAAAAAAAGAATATGTTATAAAATCATGCTACTAATGGGTATGGACACCTCTTGGAAGGTTCACCTACCCCTTCTGATCTTCTTGGGAAAATTTTTCTCCAATTAGTTTTCAACCAATATCTTTATCTTGATTTTCACGGATGAATTATAATGATATTTTCCATTATTATGTTTGAAATTGAATAGTTTCTAGCAGTTTTTGATGGACCATCGAAGGAAAACATGTGCTGGCCTCTCAGAGGAATAAAATATAAGGTACACTACTACCCATAACCATTAAATTTTACCTAGTGATATGCCTTTTTAACAATTTGATATACTATTATGAGACATTTAGTGAATACTTCCTTGAATCTTAAACTGTATTCACCATATTCAAGAAGTTGATCCACTTTAATCATAGTGAGGTTGAATTTTTGGAATGTAGGATGGGGGACCAATTTTACTCAAATATTTTGAGATAGGTTGGCTGATCACCCTAAAATCAATTGAATGTTGATAAAATATTATAGAAATTTTTTTTAAGTTGTAATTTGATTATATCACTAGAATGGATATTTGAAAAGTTGCATGTTTGCATCATATGGTCAGATATTTTTTAGTGTCCATGGATTCCCACAAATTCTCATTTTCCAATTCATCTAACTCATAAGTACAACCATTCTCTCGATCACCCTATAATTTGATGGAAGTTTTGTAAGAAGAAATAAGAAAATGGAATGAGGATATACTCTATTATATATTCTCATATTTGATTGTTTCAAATAATTTATACACTCTAATTAAAGGAGGTGTCTTGATGAGGTAGTTCAAGGTTCATCATCATCCCTATATAGGATGGAATGTTTTTATCCTCTTGGTTGGGGTCTCATTAGGTTCCATTGTATTTACTAAATTTATTTCCTCATCTGATAAAGATCGGATAGATCTCGATATTTTTATCACTTGCTACATTGATGTATATAGAAGAGATGTTAACAAAGGTAAGGGGAGATCCATGGTTTTCCTCTAGAAGGTTGACTATAGATCATCCTCAAAAAGTTATTTTTAGAGGGTTCTCAGTACATTTAATAGCTTAGCTTTGGGAATGGGAATCCTTAACTAATAGGTACCAACACCAAGGGTAGTTGTGGTGGAGGTTGATAAATCATTACATAATCACACTTCATCTTAGATTTTGAAATAATAAGGGTAACCTAGAATTGGTTCCCAATATTTTTTCTTCAGTGTTCGCATAGATGTTCCAAGAATGAGATCTTCTCAGATTCATGATAATCCATCCCATGGAAATTTATTTTTATAACACTATGAGGACATATACAATTGCTGGTATTATAAGGATCTCCTCAATGGTACAATTTTTCATCTTCATGGGGAGGACCTCTATGAAGGTTTTTGGTATCATAGGGAGAAACTTTGTGTTTATTCATCATGGGGATGACCTCAATGGTTATTAGTATCATGGGGAGGATTTATATGGTATAAGTCATCATCATCAAGCATAGATCCTCTATAATGGTTACTATTGGTATCAAGGGTTGGGATATTCAACCCAATATTCTTGGTGGTTGGATGGGGTTTTGATCTCTAACTCAAGAATATGTTAAACAATGTATAGGATGGAGTAATAGATTATTAAATGGAAGACATAGGAGTGGAACCTCATGAAGCTATAACGGTATCCTATACTTAGCATATGATTCATGTCATTTGGAGTGGGGAAAATAGAAAGAAAAATAGGCTAAAACTTTTTACCTTATCATTATTAGACCCTACTCTACTATGTTATATCAGCTGGTAGGTTCATTACTTGATATCTTCTTAGTGGAAAGATTGGGTTGGAACACATTCGAGGACTCCTACCTCCTTAGGTTAGAGGAAAGTTGCATCAGAATTATCCAAAGAGAGACTCTTCAACCAATAAGTATCAGAAAAATATGGTTTTTCCCCTTATAAAATATCTTATAATAGAGGTGTTGAGATTGAACCATGGACGAAATACCATCTTGAGAAATCTATTGGGTTTGGATGATGATATCATTGATGACCCTTCACTATATGATCTCCATCAAAGAAAGTGGGTGTGGTTTCCAAGTAACTATATGAGATATCATTTTATCCGCTTGGGTGTAGGATTGTGGGATTACTTTATATGGATTACCATGGGTTTCAATAACATATTCTGTGATTCTACATCCACCATGACTTTTTGAAATAGAATGATCACCTCACATAGAATTCCCAGAGGGTTGAATTTTTTAATTATTTAAATCCAACTATGAGTACCAATCTAACGTTGGTGATTCCCAACATTCGTAATATTGATGGTTCTTGATAAAGGTGATGTACAATGTTACTCATCCTATCACTATCAATGTATAATGGATTAACATCTATTTTAACTATCTATTTTTTTGGCTTTTGAACATGATTATTATATCAGAATATTCTATTAATGGTTTCAATCTAGGTTCCACATTCCATCTTTCCAAAGGAAGGTTTCTTATTACTACTTGGGTGTTAATGATGATGCCATTATTAAAATAGGAGTATGGGATATTGTAAAATCATTACAATTAGTTCATTTCCTAATCTGGATATCCCTCATAAATATAACTCATTATCAGGAAAACCAATTATGATTATTTATTTTGTGAAAATTGGTTCATTACTTTTCTTATTGCCTTGGTATGGTGAACACATTTTGTTGGAGGAGATGAATATATTTGTAATATTGGAAATATGGGTGTTTCTATTTCTATCTGCCTCATATCAGGACATGGATACATCCTTTGCTTATCACACATGGTAAAAGGATGGGTTTACACTTTAGTTCTAGATAGGAATAACATTTTATTTTCCTCATGTAAGAACAAAAGGGAATATTAATGTTGTCTCATAAGAGAACCTTGTATTTTTACCAAAGTCATATTATTATCATCACATAAGGAAATTCAGTCTTTCAATATAAGAAATATAATTCTAATAAAATGATGTAATAAAGTATCATCATCTAAGAAATCCAAGGCCCATTACGTCAGATATATTATGTTTTTCACCCAAATAATCTTATCCTCGTCTCATAAGGAAACCAAGTCTCTTTATCAAATAAATACTAGGATAAAAACTTAAGGTAACCTAGTATAATAACATAAGGAATACAATTCTAGTCACATAAAGTATCCTTATCTCACCAACTAATGTATCCCATTCTTATCATATTGGGTATCCTATGCATATCACATAGGGCTTACTAGGCTTATCACATTGGATAGAATGAGTTTCTTATGCATCGGGTAGGTTGGATTATTTTATGATTATCATGAAGAACATAATATACTCATGAAATAATAATTTAAGTGATCCACTTATTGTAAACAACCAAACTCTAGTAACCTTGATATTGAGGTTCTTTTATAAAAATAATTTACAAAAAAGTACAAGGGATCATATCCCGAATGACCAAATAGTTTATTAATATTGAGAGAATAAATATAAAAATGATTCTCACATTACATATAAAAATATAAAATATAATATAATAATTATTGTGAGGACATTATTATGTCTCATAGTAAATCTATTATTTCATTCATATCTCTACTTTTGGTATCTTGGGGAGAGGAAAACATAATAAAGGGTGAGATTAGATGTCCAATAAGTGAAATTTTACAATATAATATATCAAAAAATAAATAAAACCTGAATAATTTAGATGAGATAAAAAACAAAGATAAAATTCATATAACTAATACCATAAAAGGGGACTAAATCCATGGAAAAAACAACATAAATAATCACAAGGATACCAACAACTTGTTTTATAAAGATATAATGCATAATTCCAGACATCATAATCTTAAAATCAAGCTCTTTTTCCATGAAAAAATACATAAATAGGTATATTTTATATCAAATACCCAATCTATTTTGTCTTTGGACACCTAATAATACATTTATTGGTTATAGAATCCCCCTCCTATCATATTCTATATCCAATGCATTCATCATATAAAATTGTTAAAACATAATAAATGTGAAAATTAGAATTGAACATCAATAATATGAATTATTACTATTTTAACCAATGAATAATAATATTAAATAAAAAGTAATATGGTGAATAATATTAAAATATTAAATCCCCGATAAATCATAACATTCAACAAATAATGGAGGCATAAATAAAAATACTTTAAAACTATCAAGGCAAGATTTCTTAAGGAAAATGCCAATTTCATTTTGAAATAACATATTCAAAATAAAGAATTTCCTAAATGTTAAGGAAGAAAATATATTTTAAAAGAAGCATGAAATGTTTTAAATTATATTTCAAAGAAAATATTATTCATGACATCCAGAAAATTCATTCGTGTAGTGTATGTTAAAATAATTATTTCTTTTACACATTCAATAAATGGTTCCTCATTTATAAAAAAAGCGAGGAAGTTTCATTTTAAAAAATTATATAAAAGTAAAACATGGGTAAAATTAAATTAATAAATAATGGTATAATATTTAATATTTACCGAAAAACATGTTAAATAAAATATATTCATGGAAGGAAAATATTCATGGGTGAATAGAAAAAAAAACACCAGATTTCCTTAAAATCATTCTTTCTGTAACTTGAGTACTTTAAAGTGTAAAATGAATAGAAAAATATAATTTTCATAAGTAACCATAGTATAATAAAATATATTTTTTTCAGATATAAATATTTCATAATTCATCTATTGAGACTTAAAGATAAACATTCTCGAATAATAATGATATTGTGAAACAAACACTCACTCCTTTGGTAACTTTTGAATCATAACACCCACTAATTAAATAACTTAAAATAAAACTACGAATAAAATTAATGTAAATTTATTTTTTATATATCATATCAAAGGTTCATTATATACACTATATAAAATAAATAAGTGTTGAATATGATATCTCTCACTAAAACAGAGGTGTGATAAGAAACCCTTACCCCATGTCTGACATTCTTCATACGTGATTTTAACCAAAATTATAATGAATTTATATTCAATATAATTTTTTAATATAATCATTTAAATAATTATAATATCATATATTATATACTTATAATATTTTAACTCCCATTTCTTAATAATTCCTTATTAAAATTGTCATTTCTAGGTTTTAAATGTCTTATTTTTCTTGTAAGTTTCAATTTGGTAGTTCTAGTACTTGTTCTTTGATCATGGTTACACAATTTAAAGAGTTATAATAATTATTAAATATAATATATATTCATTATTGACATATTTATAATCATCCATGAATTTTAGAGATCTAAAAATTAATTACATTTTCCATAGTGATGGTAGGTTGTTTGTAAGGGTGAACGATGTTTTCACTTTTATAAGGATGGAATAAAAGAAACATAATTAAAATTTAAAATTTAAATAATAATTATTATATAATAAATAATATATATATTAATTAAATATACCCTTATTACTATAGATGTTATGAGGAAACAAAAAATGGATCTCATCGCTTCATGGATGTAGTAGTCCATATTTACGCATGAGCGACGTTATCATTTTCCAATGGATTGGAAGGTGATAAGGTTAAAGTGATATCGAAATTATATAATATTATTATTATTATGAATATGATATATATTCATTAGTTTCATCATTATAACCATCCAAGTAATGTGGTGATGAATGATGAATTACACTACTACGTGGAGATGGTAAATCGTACATACACAAGAGCGATGTTTTTTATTTTCATTAGATGTTAAAGAGATGTAAAATGGTTGTAACATAACCATAAAAACATCCCAGTATATATATGATACGAGATTTATTATTTTAGGGTGTCTAAAAAATATATATCATAATTATAAGATGAGGGAAATTTGAATGAGGTGTTAATGATGATTACATATTCTTCAGTAGAATTCCTTTGGATTTCTTCTTAGGGACCAATTTAATAATTTTTTATGAATACTAAAACCTATAATTATTGAATAATTAATCTTAGAAATTAAATTTATAAGGGTTTTTGGAGGTTTATTTATCAATGTGGTGTGACGAATTGAGAGAAATCAATGTCCTTTTTATAATTGAGGGAAACGACCAACTTGGAATTTTTGAAATGATTAAAATAAAATTAAGATATTATCAAGAAAAATTATTTCAAATGAAAATATATTAAAATAAAAAGTTTTTAATGTCTAAATATCCTCATTAAATGAAATTTATATAGGTTTTGGTATCATTTTAAACCTTATCTTTTGTTATAATCCCTTAGTTAACCAATTTTAATTCTAAACATGGAAAATAAATTTTAATATTAAAGGGTCATAAGTTTAATTATAATGAAAAAACTAGATAATAAATTACCAATGCATTTTATTTTTGGCTAATTATATTCCTACATATCCTATTTTAATATTTTTATGATTTTTAAATAATTTAAGAAAATATTTTTATCATAAAATACTATTAATTTTATTTTAAGAACAATTAAAAAAATAGTACATTGAGAACAACATGATAGTAATTGAATTAAAATATTAGCATTTAAAAAATATCTAATATTTTTTAATTAATTTTTTTAGAACATAATAATTCACAAAAATTTTATTTATTTAGTGTTTTTTAAATCATTTATTTTATTTTTCATTTAATTGAGTAAATACTAAATTGTAATTGTAATGGCCCGAATCCCCCTGGATATTACTTTACCAGAAACACAGCTCCAGTATGATGATGACACCGTGATGGTGGCACTTGTCACGGTGGCACCGTGATGGTGGCACTGTGAGGGAGACACCGTGACGGTGGCACCGTGCCCACGTCGATCCTTTCGTTCATTTTTCCAGTACCGGACTTTTCCGCTCTCGTAACGTATCTTTTGACATAAACTAATTTTAATACCCATTTAAAAGTCATTTAAATCCCAGAATTGACTCCTAAAAATCCTGAGAAATATCCCTGATGGGGGATATTAAATAACTCTTTAATATCATCATGTGTAACTTCCCACCCACATAGGAAAACATGATCTATTTTTCTAGGCGTTCAAAATTCCATATCGCGTGACAGTAGGATCTCTTCTTAATATCTCCCTCTAGAGTTCTTGATTTTCTTCTCGGTTGAATTTCATTCTTCCTGGCATGCTTGGATTCCTTCGTCCTGTGGCTTGTGGTGCGCCTCTACCGGAGCCTTCTGCACATCTTGGAGTCCATGGATTTCCTCCCCTACGAACTGTGCATCCCCTGTTCTTGGCGCGTGGAGAAGAACTTCGATCTTTGATCAATCAAGTAGGGATTTTTCCTTAGTCTCTCCTTTCTGTGTATCATGTGGGGCGGGTACTCTACGGTTTCTATGGGATGGATGAAACCAAACCTTAACAAATATAATAAACGGACTGTTAATTGATGATGGGGTGTGTTCGACGTTCTGTTGTATTCTTTTATGTTGCTATATGTTGTGAACTGTATGGGTTTATGCCTACAGAAAGTCATGGTCGTTGGTAGACTTTCTCTGTGAACTAATAAACTCTTGTCTCCTGTGATGATTAAATGGCTGCGACATGGTAATTTGTTAATCACGCAAACTCAGTGGATTAAATGAGTGCCCAATAAACATAAAACCTTGTGTGATCACCCCGGTTAACCAACAGAAAGAGGAAACTAATAAATGATGTGCTTGAACCTGGAGGTTTCCTGCTTCGTTTTGGTAGTAGGTGTGTTGTTCTGTTTATTGCTTATAGGATGATGTGGGTGAGGATGGGATCCTCTGTTGTGGCATGGTCATTGGTTGTGAATCTAGAACTATGTGGTTGCTCTACTGGTGACACAAATTGGGGTGGAATCCTCTTCTGCAGTGAAATCTTATGGTTCATGGTTATGGGGGTGAGGGGCTGTATCTTGAAGCCTGCTTTGGTTCCAATACATGGAGGGGTCTCACTTTTATGTGAATTTACAAGAGAACTAGGTGTGAATGTTTAAATTGTTGTTGGTTGTCTTTCCCCTTGGCTTGTGTCTATGCCTGTGAGTTGCCCAGTAGTGTAGAATATACTTAAATGGGATCACTTGAACATGAAAACAAGAATGGGTTAATTGGGAAACTGGTTCTGGGAATGATATGTGACTCGGTTGTGAGCAGTGTGCTTCCTATGAATAGTGACTAGGCTGTTCGTGCCTAGATTGGCCTTGGAAGCCCTAGGTTGGGATGATTTCTTTTTACTTAAATATATATGATTGTAGTTCTTGTGTTTCTTATTCGTGCCCCACCCATGTTGAGAATATAGTGCAGAACACCCCCATTTCATGGGGGAGGGTGTTTTTCCCAACACTCCTATGAGTGGCAGGTTATTATCTTCTTTTCTACTCCATTTCCCAAATAGTCCAAGACTCATCGGGTAGGCTGTGATGGCCTGAAGTCCATTATTAGCCCAAGAATCATTAGGCAGGGTAGTTGTGGTGGTTAGACTAGGTGTTTGTGGGCATGGTTATGTGTGGTTGTTGTGGTCCAGGTGTCTACGGGCGGGATAACAGTTGTGGCCCAGGTGTCTGTGGGCGGGATAATGGTTGTGGCTCAGGTGTGTGTGGGTGGGTGTGGTAGTGGGACTGCGGTAAGAATGGCAGGATTGGTTCGATGCGTAGGATGTCTTCAATAACCAGTGGGAAAGTGGCTCGGGGTACCCAAACATCGATGTGCTATTACTATACATTACTTGACTTGCATTATTTTGGGAGTGTGACTTGGTGAGGTTTGGGTGGATTAGTTTTCCTTGCTATGTGTTTTGGTTGTCTCCTTTCTCAGAAGGCATTAGAATGCCTCCCACTTTTTCACGAGAGTCTTTGGTTTTCCCTACTGGGTATACTTGTATACTCACCCTCTGTATATAAAACTACGTTCAGGATTACAGGAGGACTTTGGGGATCATGCAGGGTTGTACTAGATTGGGCTTTGGGACTGTTTCAGTTTCCGTTTTTCTTTTATTTTGTTATTTCACCTTATAGGCCCTTTTATTTAGTGTCTTTTACTTTTATATCATGCATATGGGAATGGTTCTTTGGCTTTACTTTTACTCTAGTTTTTGGTGTTGCTGGTTTTTACCATCTTTTCTCTTGATCCTATTAAAGAAAACGGGTAATGCCATCCATCTTGTGTGTAATTCTATACCCTTGGTGCTAGTCGCCACTTCGGGACCTATTGAAGGCGGGTCTCAGGGGTCATTATCTCTCCTTCAACTTGAAGAAGGAAGGTTCTGGCAACCTACTATCCCTTCCCTCATTTTGGTGAAGGCGGATCGTGACAGAATGGTATCAGAAGAAGGTTGAGAGATAGGATGGAGTCTGGATTTAGGCACAGTGAGGATTGCATGGGATGGTAGGGAAATAGTGTTAAGTGATCTTGGTACGTGAAATGGGCCAGGGAAGACCGGCTAGGACATGGGATTTTAGGGCCCCATGTGATCTGATGCAATGACTCTGGAACTACTGAACGACCAAGTAAGGCTATACTTATTGCAGGTTAGATACCCTAGGAAAGGTACCTGCATCATAATGACTTGTGTTCTCGTGTTTCTAGGGTGTTTTGGGGATTTAAAATGAATAAGAAGTCTAAGAAAATTTTAAGAACCATATTCTGCACTAATTAACCTTAGGCATTACTTGTTTACCTTACAGCTATGGCACCTGGGAGATGACCATGAGTGGTGTGGGCGATCGTGGCTCAGGAGGTTGACGTGGTCGGTCGGTAGAGGAAGGACCGGGAGGAGGAGGATGGTCAGTGGGAGAAGCGCTTTGGGCCTTTCAGCGACAGACCCTCAGGAAGTATGAGTGCAGCATCTCAGACATGGAGACAGAGAGATGGCTAGAGGATCTAGTGATAGCCTTCATCTTGATTCAGGCTCTGATGGAGTACCGGTTTCCTCTATCTGTGATCCAGATGTGGGGAGCGGTGCGTCAGTGGTGGATGATTTATCTTGGAGAGAAGAGAGAGGCTGAGGTACGTGGGCAGACTTTGAGAAGGAGTTCCGGTCGGAATTCCTCTCTTCCACCATGAAGGCCAAGAAGAGGCATGAGATACTCTCTCCAGTAGGGGAGTATTTTGGTGAGGGAGTTGGGGAAAAAGTTCAAGGATCTCCTATGCTTCGCTCCTGACCTCTTTCCGGATGAGGAGTCTTGAGTGAGACGATTAGAGGAGGCACTCTGACCTTCTCTCTAGTATGCTTTTACTCCCTTCACATTACCGATATACTTAAAGGTACAGAAGAAGGATAAAGTGGTGGAGAGGATGCACGCGCTGGGAGGATTATCACGAGAGGAAATCCATTTGGGTTTGTTGAAGGGGAAGGTCGTTAGTAGCAGGCTTGTAGCATCAGGACCCTTTAGGTTCCAACCAGCAGGGAGAAGGCCTCAGCAGTTCTAGTTCTGATCCCCTGGCCCTGACCCTTTCCTTTCAGGCTCAGGGCCAATATTCTTCATCTGTGGGAGCCGTGGGAACCTTTGGAATCAGTTCCTATATAGAGTGCAGTATAGCTGTAGTGGTAAGGTTCAGCACCCACCTCAGTATAGCAGTTTCCAGCCAGGCCCTTTCAGCAGTAGCAGTAGGTTCAGTGAGCTCCCACTCCTCTAAGGGAAGACGTTGCAGTAGGAGGCCGACCTTAGGGCGCTCCTCAAGGACCTTGACCGGGGCATGGTATGGGAGGCGGCCTACAGCCGAGAGGTAGAGGATCTAGGTGTGGGAAGTTGCACGTCGTGGAGGCAACAGTTCCAGTAGGACCAGAGGTCATTCGAGGTGTGACCATCTTGTTTAGTACCCTTGTGTATTCCATGTTTGATATAGGAGATTAACAGTCCTTTGCTGCACCCAGTCTAGCCAATGCTCTGGGTTTAGACGCTGAGAGACTTCCTGTGCCCCTGGTGTTGAGCACACAAGTTGGAGGTCACACCAACTTGTTTTACATTTTCTGAGGGTGTAGACTGATGATAGGGCCACATAAGTCAATCAGAGATCTTTTTCTGTTGCAGATACAGCCATGCGATTTTATCCTAGGCATTGACTTGTTGTTCTCTGTATGTGCCATCATTGAATGCTTCCGAGGAAGGGTCATGTTTTCAGACTTGGGAAGCTGACATGAGACTTTTGTCAGCGATCAAGGTTTCCAGAAAGGCAGCAGGCGAGAGTAACCCCTCCTCTCCATGTTATCTGATCTATCTTTGGAGTTGGTGGATGCAGAGATGGTGGAATTTCCAGGGTTCTTCAGTGAGTTTATGGACTTCTTCCTTGAGGAGGTGACAACTCTACCCCCTTGACATGATATTGAGTTTGGGATAGACTTACAGCCTGGTTCTTCTCCAATTTTGATGGACCCTTATCGAATGTCACCTTCTGAGCTATGGGAGCAACGGATTCAGATTGATGATCTGATGAAGAAAAGTTTCATTTGACCGAGTGCGTTACCATGTAGTGATCCAATATTGTTCGTGAAGATGGAAGATGGTGGTCACATGCTGTGCATAGACTACATGAGGTTGAATCAGGTGACAGTCAAGAAATCTCTACCCTCTTCTGAGGATAGATGACCTCTTTGACCAGTTGAAGGGGGCAGGGTGTTTCTCTAAGTTCGATCGGCAGTCTGGATATCACCAGTTGAGGTTGAAGGAAGGTGAAATCTCAAAGATGACCTTAAGGTGCAGATATGGGCACTTTGAGTTCATGGTTATGTCGTTCGTCGTTACAAACACTCCAGCTGTGTTAATGGGACTCATGAACTCAATCTTTCGGGAATATCTGGATCGGTTTGTAGTCGTGTTTATTGATGACATCCTGATCTACTCAATATCAGAGGAGGATCATGATGAGCACCTGAGAATAGTTTTATAGGTCCTCCGATAGCACCAACTCTATGGGAAGATGCCTAAGTAAATGTTTTGGATGCGATAAGTGCACTTCCTAGGGCACGTGGTGTCCGAACAGAGGATAGTGGTGGACCCATCTAAGGTCGAGGCGGTTGTTTATTGGGAAAAAACCAAGAATGTGGTGGAGGTTCATAGTTTCCTCAGGCTGGCAGGTTACTTCCGGAGTTTCGTACCCAACATCTCTCGAGTTGCGGCACCTTTGACGGCTTTGACCAAGAAGGACCAGGATTTTCTGTAGAGTGGGATGTCAGAGGAAGCCTTTAGATATATTAAGGATAAGTTGGTTAGTGCCCTCGTGCTGAGATTGCTGGGAGACGAGGCATCATATGATGTGTTCTATGATGCTTCAGTACAAGGCCTCGGGTGTGTGCTGATGCAATGGTAAGGGTTGATCTCTTATGGGTCTATACAGTTACGTCCTCATGAGTGTAATTATGCCACCCATGATCTGGGGCTTACGGCAGTTGTGTTCTCACAAAAGTTGTGGCGGCATTACCTCATCGAGGAATGCTTTGAGGTCTTCACGGATCACAAAAGCTTGAAGTACATCGTCTCCCAGCCGGACCAGAACATACGATAGCGAAGGTGGATGGACTTCCATCAAGAATAAGACTTCGATATTTCCTACACTTCAGGAAGAGGCAATGTGGTGGCTCATGCCTTGAGCAGGAAGTCGTAGAAATATGCGGTTCGGGAATCAGCAGATTCTTGGAAGGCAATGGAGGAGTTGGCTTCACTGCACCAGGATGTGAAGATGGATAGTGGTAGAGGTTGTCTGTATTAGATGATAGTACAGACTTCTCTGTTACAACAGGTGGAGGAGTCCTAGTTTGGAGACTTAGAGAATGAAGTGATGTGTGACCGAGTTTCCCAAGGCGATGCTCTGGAAGGGTGGATGGAGGATGGTTAGAATCAGATTCTTTTTCGCGGGAAGTTGTTTGTTCAAGAGGCGATGTGCAAGAGGGTTCTTGGTGAGCTCGACAACACACCCCTAGCAGTGCACCCAAGAGTTTCCAAGATGTAACATGGTCTGAGGAGTCAGTTTTGGTGGCCCAGGGTGAAGTGGGAAGTGGCTGAGTTCATGACCAAATGCCTGGTGTGTCAGCGGGTGAAGGCTAAACACCATGTTCTAGGTGGTTTTTTACAACCTTTATATGTCTCTAAGTGGATGTGGTATTACATCTTGATGGATTTCATTACTGGTATTCTGAAAGTTCAAGGAGGCTGCGACACTATCTGGGTAGTGGTGGACCAGTTGATGAAATCAGCTCACTTTCTAGCGATCAAGGAGGTGGGTGCAGTGGAAGCCTTAACATAGAGGTATGTGGATGAGGTGGTTTGGTTACATGGAGTTCCTCATTCCATAGTCTTGGATAGGGATGCATGGTTTACCTAATGAGTCTGGAGGGGATTGCAGCATGATTTCAGCACCCAACTACATCTTATCCCTGCCTTCTACCCCCAGACAGATGGACATACAGAGCGCACCATCCAGACCTTGGAGGATATGCTACGAGCATGCGTCCTAGACTTTGGGGGATCGTGGGTGTGGCACTTTCCTCTAGTAGAGTTTTCCTACAATAATAGCTATCACTCTACCATTGGCATGGCTCCATTAGAAGCCTTGTACGGGAGACCGTGTCTCTCACCCGTGTACTGGACAAAGGTTCGGGAGGTAGGTGTTCTTGGCCCAGAGGTGGTGCGGAGCATAGCAGAGAAGGTCCAACTTATACGTGAGAGGATGGAGGCAGCTCAGGACCGGCAGAAGTTGTATGCTGATGATAGAAGGAGGCCCTTGGAGTTCGAGGTCGGGGAACAAATGTTTTTGAAGGTCTACACTCAGTGTGGCAGCGTATGTTCAGAAGGGGGAGTAAGCTCTCTCCCAGGTTCGTCGGACCTTTCGAGGTGTTGCAGCTAGTCGGCAAGGTGGTTTATCAGCTAGCGTTGCCACCACAACTACAAAGGGTGCACGAAATCTTCCTTATGTCCCAGCTCTGATGGTATCTGCATGACGATTCACACATCCTCGACTGGGGAGATCTTGATATCGAGGACGATGCAAAGTTCATAGAGAGACCAGTGATGATCGAGGATCATGACGAGAAGGTTCTTTATGGATGAACCATTCCTTTGGTTCGCGTGTTGTGGAGGAATGGTGGGCTTGAAGAATGTACCTGGGAAAGGGAAGCACACATGCATGCCCAGTATCCAGAGCTGTTATGAGTTTTGTTCTGTTTATTGTACTTGGTTGATGGAAACCCTTTACCCTGTTAACTACGAAATGTGTGGTTTCCTTTTTCTGTGGATGTGTGTGAAGTGTCTTGGAATGTGGGGAAGGGAGGATCTGATCCCTATTTTAGACACATTAAAGTGGACGCACTTAAACCTGTGTGGGTGAGTAAGTGCCACCAAAAGCGTGTAGTATCCTAACATGGAGGAAGGGAAACCCCTCACCCACATGACCGGACAGTTTGGATCTTTGTTTTAATGGTTTCATGGGGGAGGGTAGCAGTATGTTTGTGATTTCTCAGAAGATAGGTGAGGAAGGGGATGTTCCTTGGTAACAAGGAGGTCTACATCTAAGAGGTATATTTCGAGGTGGTTGTTCAGACCCCTATCCTTTCATCAGGTCTAGTTTTAATTCTCAAGGGTGAGAATAGTTTGAGAGGTATCTGAGGTAATGGCCCCGACCCCCTAGCCATTACTTTACCAAAAACACGACTCCACCATGACGGTGGCACTGGTCACGATGGCACCGTGATGGTCACACAGTGAGGGTTCCACTGTGACGGTGGCACCATGCCTTCATCGGGCCTTTCGTTCCATTTTTCAACACACAACTTTTCCACTCCCGTAATGTATCTTTTGACGTAAACTAAATTTAATACCCTTTTTAAAGTCATTTAATGCCCAAAATTGACTCCTAATAATTCTGAGAAATATCCCTGATGGGGGATATTAAATAACTCTTTAATATCATCATGTGTAACTACCCACCCATGTAGAAAACCACAATTCTTTTTTCCAGGCGTTCAAAATTCCATATCGCATCACAGTAGGATCACCTCTTTATATCTCCCGCTAGAGTTACTCATTTTCTTCTCTGTTGAATTTCCTTCTTCTTCCTAGCGTGCTTGGATTCCTTTTTCCTGTGGCTTGTGGTGCACCTCTACCAGATCCTTCTGCACATCTTGGAGTCCACATATTTCCTCCCGTTCAAGCCGTGCATCCCCTGTTCTTGGCGCGTGGTGAAGAACTTCGATCTTTGATCAATCAAGTAGGGATTTTCCCTTCATCTCTCCTTTTTTTGTATCATGCGGGGTGGGTACTCTACTATTTCTATGGGATGGAAGATACCAAAACTTAATAAAGGCAATAAATAGACTGTTAATGGATGATGGGGTGCGTTCGATGTTCAGTTGTATTCTTTTATGTTGCTATTTGTTGTGAATTGTATGGGTTTACGCCTACTGAAAATCATGGTCGTTTGTGGTCTTTCTCTGTTCACTAATAAACTCTTATCTCTTATAATGATTAAATGGTTGCGACATGGGAATTTGTTAATCACGTAAACTCAGTGGATTAAATGAGTGCCCAGTAAACATAAAACATTGTGTGATCACCGCGGTTAACCAACATAAAGAGGAAACTAATAAATTATGTGCTTGAACCTGGAGGTTTCCTCCTTAGTTTTGGTAGTAGGTGTGTTGTTCTATTTGATTACTTATGGGGTGATGTGGGTGATTATGGGATCCTCTATTGAGGAATAGTCATTGGTTGTGAATCTGGAACTGTGTGGTTGCTCTACTGGTGACACGAATTGGGGTGGAATCCTCTTCTGTTGTGAAATATTTTGGTTCATGGTTCTGGGGGGTGAGGGGTTGTATCTTGAAGCTTGCTTTGGTTCCAATACTTGGAGGGATCTCACATTGATGTGAATTTACAAGAGAAAAGGGTGTGAATGTTTAAATTGTTGTTGGTTGTCTTTCCCCTTGGGTTGAGTTTATGACTTTTAGTTACCCAATAGTGTAGAATTTACTTAAATGGGATAACTTGAACATGAAAACAAGAATGGGTTAATTGGGAAACTAATTCTGGGAATGATTTGTGACTCGTCTGTGAGCAGTGTGCTTCCTATGAATAGTGACTAGGTCGTTCATTCCTAGATTGTCCTTGGAAACCCGAGGTTGGGATTAGTGCTTGTTGCTTAAATATTTATGATTGTAGTTCTTGTGTTTCTTACTCGCGCCCCACCAATGTTGAGCACTTAGTTCTGAACACCCCCATTTCATGGGGGAGGGTGTTTTTTCCAACACTCATATGAGTGGCTGGTTATTAGACCCTTTTCTGCTCCCTTTCCCGAATACGCCAAGACTCTTCGGGCAGGCTGTGACGGCCTGAAGTCCATTATTATCCCAATCATCTTTGCATATGGTAGTTGTGGTGGTTGGACTTGGTGTTTGCAGGCATGGTTACGTGTGGTTGTTGTGGCCCAGGTGTCTACGGGCGGGATAGTGGTTTTGGCCCAGGTGTCTACGGGCAGGATAGTGGTTGTGGATAAGGTGTGTGTGTGTGGGTGTGGCAGTGGGACTACGACAAGAATGACGGTATTGGTTCGATGCGTAATATGTATTCAATAAATAGTGGGAAAGTGGTACGGGGTACCCAAACATCGATGTGCTATTACTATACATTACTTGACTTGCGTTATTTGGGGAGTGTGCCTTGGTGAGGTTTGGGTGGATTAGTTTTCCTTGCAAGGTGTTTTGGTTGTCTCTTTTCTCACAGGGCATTAGAATGCCTCCCACTTGTGCACGAGAGTCTTTGGTTCTCCGTAATTGGTATACTTGTATACTCACCCTACATATATAAAACTAATTTCAGGTTTCCAGGAGGACTTTGGGGATCTTGCAGGGTCATACTAGCTCGGGCGTTGGGACCGTGGCAGTTGATATTTTTCTTTTCTTTTGGTATTTTACCATGTAGACGCTTGTATGTGGTGGCTTTTACTTTTATATCATGCATATGGGAATGGTTCTTTAGCTTTAATTTTACTCCAGTTTTTGGTGTTGTTGGGTTTTACCATCTTATCTCCCGATCCTATTAAAGAAAAAGTGTAATGCCTTCCATCTTGTGTGTGATTCTATACCCATGGTGCTAGTTGCCACTCCGAGGCCTATTGAAGGCTGGTATAGGGGGTCATTATCTCTCCTTCAACTTGAAGAAGGAAGTGTCTAGAAACCTATTATCGCTTCCATTATCTTTGTGAAGGCGGGTCCTGAGAGTCATTTCATACAGATATAAGGTAATTATTTAACAACTAAAAAATAGAAATAAATTACCATGATAAATAAAAAAATTTATTTTAATTATCCACTTTATAACTGAACATATCCCTAATTTATCTTTATGTAAAAAATATAGAGATATTAAATTCAAGGGACTGAGCTTTTTCATTTATTTTTTCCTTAAATTAATATAAAGGTCATAATCAAAGTAAAATGGTAGTAAATGGACTTATATTTTATAATTGTATAAAAATGGTAGAACTAAACCCATAAAATTGGATAAAATAATGTTTTGGGTTGATTTAGAGAAATTATCTCATCATTTTAACCATATTTTACCCATCTTACCCTTACTAAGATTACAAATATTTACCGTATTTATTATTCATAATGAAAAAAATAAATGTTACATATTTACCCAATTTAAAACTCCTAATTTAAAATATTTTATCCATTTATCAATATTCAATCTCTATATGTGGTATAAATCATTTCTAATATAATCACATAAAACACAATGATGAATTATTTTTAGAAAATTATGTTTTTAAGAAAAAAATTAACTTAGATCAAAATAATGAATATTTTTTTCAATTATAATTTTTTAAATTATTTTAAATCTAATGGTTAATCTATCACTTCAATATCACATCTAAAATAAAATTAATGTTTAAAATAATAAACAAACTTTTTTTGAGGAAAATGTATTTTAAAGAATAAAATTCCTTTACTTATAAAATCAATTCATATTTATTAATATTTAATCAATAAATGTGTATTTAGAAGGTCCTATATATATATATATCATAATGTTTTAAATTCTGTTTATAAGAATCAATTAAGAAGCTATGTTATAATGATTATATTTGAATAACAATATTCTATAGTTCGTTTAAGCTGGTGTTTTTTATTATATATCAAACATAGTGTTCTGTTAAAATATTAGATTGTTAAATTCTAAAAAACCCCTTAATAAATTTATTCATCACAATTTTAAATTTTCTTTGTAATTAGTGGTTTAAATTTTCAAAATACATTTTCTGAAAGCCTCCATCGTAATGCGGGTTTATAAAAATTTCACTTAAAAAGTGTGAAGGAGAAATACGAAGATCAACTGAAATAACACAAAACATTGTATCCAAATAGGAGAACATTATTTGATGTGAAATATGGACAAGTAAGGAAAATTAATTTAAAAATAATGATGGATAATGATCGAGATCATTCATCAAAATAAAGATAATGATCATTAGAAAGTGAAAATCCACAAAACCATTAATCAATAAATCATGAAAAAGTGTATCAATTCATTAAAAATGAATATAATAGGAGAACATTTTTTATGATCATTTTTAATAGAGTTTTGGAATCCATTTACCATCTAGTCTAAAAAATAAAGAAATATTCTAACTTGAAAAGTTTAATATAATCCTTTAATAAATTTTCACCAATATCCCATCTTTTTCTCCAAACAATGAGTATTCAAGATGTTAATTTTTTATGCCTTAAGAACTAAAATAAACTTTTAACAGATCACATAATACCCAAAATTTAAATAAAAAATTCCTATTTTTTTTTGTAAAACCAAAATTGTTATCAAAATGTCAGATAATAATAAAAATTAATAAACTTTCATATGAATAAATAATACATTAATCTCATAAATTTATAAATAAAACCAAAGGTTTAACATATATCATTAATAAATAAATAACCTTATATCAAAAATAACCTCACTAAACTCAAAATTAAAGAATGTTTTAACATCAAACCTTATATAATACCCTTAATCATACATATCCTGAAACATAATATCATTATTCCCAAATTATCCTTCACATTAAACCTATAGGATATATATACCACAAAAAAATAAAATAACTCTTGAAATATCATTAATCACCTCAAAAATCTAAAAAACATAAAGAATAGATCTCATAATATTCTCCAAAAAATCAATATAATTTTTATCTGTCAAAAAAATTAATTAAAAAAATCCATACCAACTAGGACATCACGTAGTCTAGTGGTAGACACTAAACCCTTACCACCCTTCCATTTTGGGTTCAAGTACCATGGCCTTTTCGGGTTTGATGGGTTATTGTCCAATCCATGAGATTTCCTTTTTATAAAACTATATAATTTGTATGTCATTCTAAATAATATGATTATAATATTTAAAGATAAATTTAACTATAAATTCAATTTTTAAGCACTAATGTTTTCAATAAAAATAATATTTTATAAAAAATCTTAATTGACTATTATTACCTTAACATCATTGATCATATTTTATATAATATTTATTAATAAATTTAATCTAATGCCCAAAAAATATAAAATAATTATTATTTAAATAACCTTCTCAATGAAACATATACTAAACCAAAGGGTTTTATAAATGTTGCTAAAAATATTCTTACTCATATTAAACTCTCATCACATAAAACCTCAACATGGTTATCTATTCGTTTAAAATTATAATCAATATTAAACATTCAACCCAAGAAAAATTAGTTTTATCCCATATCACTATGGAATAGAATTGGTTTCCATATATTCTATTCCCTCATTCATCATAATGGTTCATAAATAATGTATGAATTAACCCAGGATATCCCATGTGAGTGTCAAACTAGGTTCATAGTAAGGGAACACTCACTATGAAGTTGAATGATTGTTTATATATAGTTTATCAACTATTTTTGGGGTTATCACCCCTAGATTAATTTTTTCTAAAACATCATCCACCTATAGTATCTAGAAATGGATGTATTTCAATGAAAACCACACAATTTGTGCCATTCCAAAATTATAGGATTTTATTCTATACATATATTTAACCTCAATTTCAATCATAGGTTTATGTTCCCAAATAAACGATTTAATAAATCTTGTACGCAAGGTTTCTACTAAATTTCCTATCATACTAATTTTAAATCCCACGAATCATTTAGATTATATTTTGTTTTTGTGCTATTAAAAAGTATAAGGGATCACATCTTCAAGGAATAAATATTTTAGTTGCCTTGGGAGACTACATATATACATGTTTCTTATATCAAAATAGAAAACATGAAATGTAATATAATAATTCTTGTGAGAAATTTTTTATTTCTTCTAGTAAATACCTGATTTCATTCATATATCCCATCTTGGTATCCAAAGGATAACATATAATAAATAGTGATCTAAAATTCTTATTATGTGAAAGCATAAAATAAAAGTTATCATAAAAATATAAAATAAAATAATATGGACGAGATAAAAAATAATCAAATATTCCATATAACTAATACCATAAAATGGGACTAAATATATAGATAATGTAACAATATATATATTCATAGGGATAACAAAAACTAGTTTCAAAATGAAACAATACATAATATTAGACATCAAAACCTTACCATTCATGCAATATGATAAGACAACATACATAAATAGGTAAGGAAAACCCCAAATCTAATTTTTCTCATGAGACCTATTAATTTAGATAGGAGATATAAAATCCCATCCCCCCACTTACTAAGTCCAATGTATTAATCACATGAAATGGGTAAAATATTATCAATGTAAACATTTTTATTGAAAAATTAGCTTATAAAATGTTAATAATTTCCCCAATTAATAATCGTAAGCCATCGAATGTGATATGGGGAATAATTTCAAAATATCATATTCCATTAAATCATAATATTCTCTAAATAATGATGACATAGATAAAATTACTTTAAAAATATCACTGGAATATTTCTTCAAGAAAATTCCACTTTCATTTTGAAATCACATATTCAAAATATAAATTTTTTCAAAATATAAAATAAAAACATTTTCATTTAAAATAATCATGAAAAATTAGAGGGTAAAATTTAAAAAATATATAAGTGATTACTGTAGGAAAATTGTTTCTTGCAGTTTATAGTAAAACAACACATTCGATAAAAGGTGCCTCATTATGAAAACGACAAGATGTTTCCTTTTAATACTTTTTATATAAAGTCATAAATGGGAAATAATGACTTTAATAAATAATTAGAGAATAGTAAAGACACTCTTGAAAAAACTATATTAATGAAATTACGTACATGTAATAAAATATATTGGGTTTATGATATAAATATCATATAATTCCCCTAATGGACTCATAAACATAAATATTCCCAAATAATGATGACATTGTGAAATAAACCCTTATTACTTTGGTAACTTCAAAATCATAACCCCTATAATCAAGATAAATTAAAATAAAACTTTAAATAAAATGAATATAAATTTAATCATTATATATCCTATAAAAGGTGTAGTATATACAGAACATGAATAAAACAAGTGGTGAATATGAAATATGTCCTATAGAAACAAAGGGGAGATGAGAAACCCTTACCTCATGTATGACATGAATCATAAGTGGTTCTAACCTCATTTATAATAAACATAAATTTATTATACATCTATAATATAATCATTTTTGTATTTATAATATCATATGTGATCCAATTAAAGTATTTCAAAACCCATTTATCCAAATTTCATTATTAAAATCATCGTTTCAAGGTGCTAACTGTCTCATTTTTTACGTAAGTTTCTGAATGGAAGTCTTTGTAATTTTATTTTGATCATGGTTCCATAATATATAGAATTATAATCATGATATAAATATAATATATAATCATTATATAAAAATCTGTAATTATCCATGAAAGTGAGATATGGAAAAATGAATTACACCATTTATTGAGACAGTAGGTCATACGTATGCATGAATGTTGTTTTCACTTTTAGACGGATGTAATGAGAGAAAAAAATATAATTATTCGCCTTTTAATAATAATAATTTTTTTTATACATATGGTATATATTAATAAAATCTTTCCCTATTACTATCCATGTTGAGGGAAAAATTGAAAATAGAATACACCGCTTTATAGAGGTTGTTGTCCACATGTACGCTCGAGCAACATTATCATTTTCCTAAGGATTTGAACATGAAAAGTTATATATGAAATTATAATTGAATAAAAATAAGAATTTCATAAATATAAGATATATTAATTAGTTCCATATTTATAATCATCCATGTAAAGTGGTGATGAAAGATGAAGTACATCGTTGCGTGGAGACGGTAAGTCGTACGTATGCTCGAGTGAAATTCTTATTTTTCATATGATATAAAAGATATGGATAATTATTGTAACATTATAATAATAAAATATAAATATCTTTGTGATGTTTGATTCACTATTTTATTATGGGTATTGTAAATTTACAATAACTAGAAAAAGACTGAAAATTAAAATAGTTGACAAAGATGATTACCACTTCTTCATATGACATTCATTAGATACCTTCATAAGTACCTTTTCAATGGTCTTTTAAGAAGAACATAACCTCAAATTAGTGGATAGGTATGTTTAGTAGATACATTTTTAGGTATTGGTTGTGACATAGGGCTAAATTTGAAGTGAATAATTAAGAGAAAGGGTTGTCCTTTTTTAAGGGAGGGAACTGACATAATTGAAATTTCAAAAATGATTTAAATATAATTAATTCATTCTCAAGACAAATGATTCCATAATGATGTAGATTAAAATAAAAAAAATATCAATTATAAATATCCTTATAAAATTAAATTTAGATAGGGTTTTCTATCATTTTAAACCTTATCTTCTGGTTTAACCCCTTGGTTAATCAATTCTAATCTTAACTATGGTAATTACTTTTTAATTTTAAAGGGTTATAGTTGAACTTATAAGGTAAAAAATGGCACATAAATGACTTAGGTTTTTTACCATTTTCAACTTACTTTTTCTCTTTAAATATTTTAATGATTTTTAAAAAAGATAATAAAATATTTTATCATAAAATACTATTAATTTAATTTTAAGAACTATTCACAATATTTGACAATGATTAACAAATAAAATAATTGAATTTAGATATAAAATTGTTAGACATATCAAATTTTTTATTTTTATATAAAATATTTTTGTAACATAATACTTTACATAAATTGTATTACTTTTATTATTTTTAAGATAATTTATTTTATTATCTTATTAATTGAATAAATATTAAATTTTCTTTCTGTAAGAATTTAAAGTAAATATTCAATAAAAAATAATAAAAAATAATTTTTTGTGATAAAAAATAATTTATATTTCATGTAAACTTTTATCGCCATAATTCTCCTATTTTTAACTTCATTTAAAAAAATTAGATTTTTTTAATTAAAGAGATTGAAATTTTATAATTATTTTATCCTTAAATTAATTATGAGATCAAAATAAATGAAAAACAACCCCAAGTTGTTATATATTCAATAAAATGATGTAAATATATGGACTCTTACCATTAAATAGGATAATGTAAATTCTTGGTTTTATTTTAATACCTTATCTCCTGGTTTTATCCCTATTTTACCCATTTTACCCTCATTGATGTGAAAATATTTACGATCATTAATATTCATACTGACAAAAAATTGATACCAATTTTCAAAATATGAACTTAATAATTCCAAATATGGTATCCATTTATCATGATTTAATATCTATAAGTGGTAAAAATCAATTTTAATGTAAATGTATAAAATGCAATGACAAAAAATCATTAGAGAAATGTTTTTTTAATCAATAAATAAACTTAGATCAAAATCATGAATAATTTAGATTCAAATTAAATTAATTAGATTATTTTAAATAAAATGGATAGTATTTCACTTCATGATTAACCAAAAATATAATGGTCCTTTTAAATTACTTAACTTAATGAAAATATTTGACAAATATGTATCTTTCACAATTCATTGAAAAAACAATCATTCTATAATAATATAAAAATTTCAACATCAGTTAATAATGATATGATAATTTCAAAAATTAATATTATTTTGTAAAATAAATTTTATAAAATAAGAAAAATTATATATATTATTTTCCCACAAAAATAAATAAAAACCATTTTTAAGGAACATGTAATATGAAGAATAAAATTTCTTTACTAAAATATTGAGTTCTTATTTCATAATAGTTAATAAATAAATTTATATTGATTAGGTTATATATATATATATATTATAATGTGGTTAATATTATTCATACCCACCAATTAAAGGGCTATGTTATAACAGTCATATTTAAATAACAATATTTTTTTGTTTGTTTAAGATCAATGTTGTTTGTTGTATATGATATCAAACATAATTTTCATTTAAAATCTCAAGGTGTTACTATTATGATCATCACATAAGGGAGATCATGGTTTAATTTACTATATGGGAAATCCTATTATGCTCATCACAAAATAAATGAAACTATTTAAATTCTAGTATTGACGATCCACTTATTCTTATCATTTATAGGAAAACATAGTTTGGAGTCTGGTGGGGATTGTATTATTGAGCTCATTACGTAAAATACGATGCAGTTTAATGTATAATAGTGATAATGTTTAAATTTTTTTATTTTTCAGTAAGGTATGATCTTACCATATGTCAAAATGTTGATTGGACAATAATTTTGTTACTTTTTCAAGATTAAACCACCAAGAGGCACCCAATATATTATTTTGGAGAATGAATTAAAACCCATGTACTTTGAGTTGAACAGTTTAAGGTCATGTGATAATATTAGTTCATGAATTTTAAAATCAACCATCAATTAGACTTTTTCCATTAAAGGGATAACATCTAGGGATTTAGTCGGGATTACACATTGATGTTTCTCAGCCTTAACTTGGAATAAATAATAATTATTTTTACCCAACCCATGAATAGAGTAAAGGGGAATGGTTTGAAAGTCCATAATAGTTGATATTCATTTGGATTTTTCATGATGGAATTCAAATTGCACTGATATGGGTCCCATATTTTCTCATATTTCTTGAATGTATGCTCTTTTAAAGGAGGGAATTGAATGGGTATCCAAGATATGGGTTCTTTTAAAGTTTGGTGTTACAGAAAACCTAATATTTTATAATGCTTTGGCCATTTTATAAAGTTTTTTATTGAATTGAGGTAGTTATTCAAGAACTTATTAAAAAAAATTAATTCCCTTAAGGCCATTCCCAATGAAATTCACATAAACTCTTTCTTAAATGAATCTATTTAGTTTTAATTAGATTTCATGAAGTGTAAAAGTATGACTCATGTGATGTAATAGCTTCAAATTTACTAAAATTTTGAACCTTAAAGTTTATAACATTGAAAATTAGAGATAAGAGGTATTTATAGGCCTCATAATCCTAAAATTGTATTGATCATCACATAGATGCATGCTGACTTAACTATAGACTTGTGTGGAACCTTTGGTGATGGACTCATGTAACTCAAGCTGTGTAAAAATCTATTCTTTTCTCTTGAAATTATTCTCTCAGTAATCTTTCCTCCTGAATCCTCATTGCATTCATTTTTAATTAATAAAAAAACCATTTAATAATATGACTCAAAAATCTTCACCTTATTTATAATCAGAACATACATAGATAAAATTACTTTAAAAAGATATGAAGTAAAAAAACTTGAAGAACTTTTTAAAACAACTACCCATTACTTATTCTTATTAAATTAATTAATTATATAAGTATAAACTTCATGACCAAACAAGATATTAAATATTAGTAAATTAAAATATTCTCCCACAATATGATTTTAGAAAATAATAAAATCAGAGTTAAAAAAATATAAATAGAATAAAAACCCCAATTAACTAGCCTGATTAATAAAAAATAGAGGTATAATGAAATTTATGATTTATTCTTTTTATTTATATTTTTTAACATATTACACTAGGTTTGTAAACATATTTTATTGACCAATAATTTTTTATCAGAGCACTTTATTCTCATGTTGTTTGTTGTTGTATCTCTTGATGTTGTTTACAACAATATTTTTTATGTTTAAGAAATCCAATAAATATTCATCTTTGATTCGTATTTTATCAAACTTTATCTAAACATGTAGACAACAAATATCATTATATGATATGACAATGTAGTCATATATGTATTTCTTTTACATGATGGTTAACTTACTATTTATTTTCAAAAGAATTGAAATAGTCATTGAATTTATATTCAAGTGAAATGTTTGATGAATCATTTCTTCATCAAGTAAATATTTCCTTATTGAAACTTCTATGTTGAAAATGTTTCTAATACTTTTTTATTAATTATATAGGTAATATATTTAATATATATCTTGAAAAATATTATTTATCCTTATGAACACTTTCATGGAATATTCAGACACAATGATCTTTTCTTCTTAATTAACTTATGGATGATAATATAATTAATTTCACCTACATGAATTTTTCAAGAATTTGTTCATAGTATTTATGAGCTTCTCAAAATCATATTATTATTACTATATAATTATATATTCATTATATATTTTACCTTATGTATATGAATCTTGATTATAATATTATTTCCCCTAAGATTATGAATTTATAGAAACTTGTTTTAAAGTTTTTTTTTATGTTTCTCTCAATTTTATAACTGATCAAACGTAATATTAATAGTTTTATTTCTATTATATAAAGAGATTTCATTTATCATTGATCTATAACATGAAGTATTCTTGAAATTTGGTGATATTTAAACTTCATTCAACATATCTTGTTTTAATACAACCTCAACTTTTAATGATGGTTTGATAGAATTTTCTCTCTCATTTTTAAAAGGATGAGGTAAAATGAATTTGAGGAATGGTTGCATAGCCTATTTTATTATAATTGTTTTACCTATACCTATAGGATTGTATGTGGAATAAAACTAATTCTAGGGAATCTATTCTTATACATTTTTTACTTGTCCAAAATATATATATGTGACAAATTTACTTTTGGATTTGTAGACCTCATAGATTGGTTATTATTTTTCTCATCTTGATATTGTTCTCATCTTCCTCTAATAAATCCTTTGCATACAAATTTTCTAGTCTAAAATATAAAACTATCTCAATTATTTTTATTATATTATTTTTATTTTCATAACATAATATTTTCTTTATAATTTAGGGATAACCTTTACTCCTTTTCATTAATAGGTTTTGATAATTTATATTTCCTCAATTTCATAGACTCATTGCATAGTTACTCAATCCAATTCCACTTTTGTTTACATTCAATAGAATTTTGTTCCTACTATTTAACATTATATGAATTTTAAATTTTTATTGTTATTAATTATGATTTTTTTTCAATAAACACCCTCTAAATAAATCCATGTTTCAGCTTAATTCTCCTAATAGTTTATTTACTAAAAAATTCTTCCAATAAGGTATTGTATAATAATTTACACCGACCTATTTTAAATTTATATTAGAAATAAATTAATATTTTTTGAATATAGAATATTTTATGCTTTACTAATATTTTGCTTAATGCATCATTTTATCCTACTATAATCTGATTATAATTTTATTTATCATTCAATAAAGAAATCTAAGAACATTAACATATTGAATTTTTATAGTATCATTATTAGATTTTATTGGAAGTAAAATTCATTTAACATAATAAAATATTTTTATACACTCTAATTCTAGATGAGACGTTATATGAACCCTTTTTTTATATAGAATAAACTAAAATCCCCTTTTTCTTTAGAAAAAAAATTGAAAGAATCTACAAGATTATATGATACAAAAAGTTACTCTCTCTAAAGTGGTAGAATAATTGTTTCTTTAAACTCTCTTAGTGTCAAAATAAAATCATGTTCTTGAATTTTTAATTAAATTTTCATTTCACCATTATCTTCCACAAATGAAGCAATGGAATACAAATTTTGGATAAGTAAGGGAAACATATATAGAATTTCTTACATGATAGATTGATAGATTCACAACCTTGATATTGAATGAATAACTTGAGTAAGGAGTCATATTTGTTTTACCATTTCTAATAAATAAAAATTATATTGGGTAGCCACATCACGAAATGATCTTATAATGAAACAATGGATGGAGGGAAAATTAGAACATCTAGAAAAAATTCTATAGATATTCAAAAAAATTACCAAATGAAAAATATAGAAAAATGTGGGGGTTCACTGTCCTTTATATAGACATCCATTATAATCCTCATACACTAATATTATAATCCATGTATGGCCAAATATTACTCCTAATATAAGAAATATATCAAAAAATATCATTTAAATGATAAATACTAAATTTATTAATATTTTGTTTACCACATATATTTGGAATTATAAATAAAATCTATAAACCCAAATTTAGAAATATATTATCTATTTTTTAATATCACAAAAATATTATTGTTATGTACATAAATTTAATTATAAAAGTTATCTTTTGATATGAATACAATATAATGTGATTTCAAAATAAATGGGTTCAAAAGATATATTAGAAACAATAATATGGTCAATTTCAAGATATTCGTTAATATTTTTCCCCCTTTATTATAGGTTAACTGAGTTGAATATAAAATATTTATTCCCCTTTATAACAATATTTTTTAATGTATGGATAATATGTTCAGATAAAATTGAATATGATCAATTACAGTAGATCATACCCATATTTTTTTATATATTCAAATATTATGGAATATAAAGGTTTAAAAAATATATCAGTGAGATGATTATTATTTAAGATAAATTCAAGAATAATATATCCATTATAATAATATAAGATTCCATAATTATTTAAATAGAATGTGTACCATGAGTTTCTACCACTTGTACCTAGGACTTTCATCTAGAAATGAAATAAAAAACTTGGTACTCAAAATTTATTTTCTCTAGAAATTTTATAAAATAGAAATTTAGGTACCCACATCTATCCAAACATTCCATGTTTTAAAAATATATGTTACATAGAAATAAAAATTTAGAAGTTATGAATGGTTATATGTCCCATTTAACGAATCTATTTTACATTATCCTCCCATTTATCATTTACTACAAAAGAGAGAACCTTTTAAAATAAAATATTTATCTAAAAAGATGACTAAACAGAATATGAATAAATGATCATGTTAGAAGTTGAAGATGGTTTCACATATTACAAAAGCATGTCAAAGTTCCCCATTTTAAAATATAAATTTAAAAGTAACATGTTAGGACTTTAATATTCACATTTCATAATTAAAACATTATCTTTATTATAGAAATTTATTTAAAAATGACTATTTCACTTTTAACTCAAATGATAATTTATAAATACTCTCATTATCCTTGAAAAGACTTTTCTTATAATAATTATATAAATTAATAAACTTTTTATTTATAATTTCAAACCCTAAAAAATATTCCTCAATTTATTCCAATGATATAGATATTTCATCCTCATCATCTGAAGAATATGTGAAATATGAATATATAGTTGAACATGATTCAACGCTAAAATTTTCCATAAATCATGTTTTTTTGTGAGAAATTATAGAATAAAATATAAATAACATCCAAATATCATTATTATATAATATACATTTAGATAATGACCCTTCATTGGAACTCAAGGTATATATTTCCTTTGAAACATTATTCTTGTTTCCAATCTAGTTTAATATTCCTGGGTTTTTTCATTCAACACAAATAACATAAGTCAAATCCATCTTATCAGATCTTCTGTAGGAATTGTTATATCATTAAATTATTCTAGATTTATATTTCTATATTTTATTATTAAAAAATATTCTTTTATTGAACATGTTTTATATTGATTTAGATAAGTGAGTAAAATCATTATCACTAAACATCGTGTCACTATTTTTTCAATTTTTCTAAAATAATTCTTAAATGTAGTATCCATTATAGTTACAGTTTTGAACATTATAGTTCAAATTGAAATTAAATTATTTCTTTTTTCTTTTTTTACCTCTATATTAAATATAATATCGTATTATTTTAAAGTCCTTATTGGATCATAATGGCTTAAATTTGTAAGATTCTTAGTATCACTAATAATTATGCTCCTTAATTCAATTTATTTTAGTAGGATATCAATGATCTTATCTACTAATGTTTTACCTTCCTTAAAGAGATTATAAACCACCTACAACCATTATAAACCCATTACACATCCATAAAACAATTTCTTTAGAAAAAAAATTAAAATTTCTAATAACCCACTCATATAAACAATATTTGGGTTTCTAAAACCATTAAATTTATTAAGTGAGTAGTTTCAAGTTTCTTTCATATTATATTATCAATCTCATAAGAATATATCCGACTATAAATTTTTTGATTCATTGATCATATAATAATATTTTGTACATTGTAGTCAAACTGATACTCATTCATCTATTAGAAAGTAAAATTCATAATCTCATTTTCTAAAATCATGTATTCCCCTAACATTATTAGATAGTTGTATACACCAGTATCAATAACAAATTTCTTCATCATTTCTCTCTAATATTTATAAATATCTCTATAAATATGTTTTGTTGTCATGGATCTAGAATCTCAAATGTTAAAATATGTTTATTTCTTTTAGTAAAAATCTAATCTATAATTATATATTACTATAAGGAGTCAAGGTAGAGACTTTCTTTGATACGAAATATTTTTTTAGTAAGGAAGATTTAATAAGGGGGTGTGGTGATATTTTTTAAAACATACAATGGTTTCCATCTTTTATAAATGATAATTTTGAAATATAATATCTTTTTAACTTATCATAGTAATAAAAAATAAACATAGTGAAATATGAACAATTTAGAAGATGTAGAAAAACTATTTGAATTTAGAAAATTTAATGGAAAAAGTAAAATTATAAAGTAAATAGAACCTAAAAACAGTGAATATCTAGATAAAAATCGAAAAACCCTTAAATTATTTATTAAAGGATATATATCGGTTTAAATCCCCATAGCTTTTTAGCTTTTAACCTGAGGTATCATAAGGAAACCACTTCAATAAATTGATGAGAATATCAATCTCCTTCCCTAGAGATTCTTTATCAGATTAGCTATAAATTCCTTACCCCTAATAATTATTCAATTAGTAGATTTGTTTAACTTGTTCCAATCCCTTGAAATTATTAAATCTTATCGGTATAAAATTAAAATGAATTAAAAAAACTAAGTGATTTTACAATGAAACAATCCACAATGAATTCACATAGATAACCTTAGAAATGAAAACAAATATAATATTTCTATTAATGATGAGGCAATCAGTTGTTGAAATATTAAAATTTTTACTCCATCCTGGAAGCCTAATTACCCTATTTATATGAAATCGATGTGAAAAAATATAATTTAAAAATTGAGTTCTTTGATATGAAAACTATCAAAGTAACTAATTCATATGCATTAGTATATTCGATTTTTATAATGGTTCGAGTGATACTTTTATTTTTCTTAAAGTATCATACTTGTAATAAGAATTTTTGGTATGTGAAGATCTAGAATATATATTTATTCCTACAATTAAGACACACTTAATGTATATACATAATAAAAAATATAGTCTGATGTGATTCATTAAAACAATTTTATAGAAGAAGATATGCATGAAAATCATTCAACAGATTTTAGGGCCTTAGACCCATCTAAAACAAAATTGTTTTCATTTCTAAAACTCGTCATCCACCATCCTAGTATTTGAAAATTTTAAAATTGTATCCACTTTTCACCAATATTATCTATCCATTATTATCCTAGTAGTCGTGTAGTAGTTGTATGTTCCTAAATTCATGTTGCATTATATTATCTTAAAAAAATTATAACATTCGAAACATACTTTTTTAATACAATTTACCATTAATTTATAATTTTTTTATTATAAAAGAGATGGGATTTATAATTAATTATTATATGTATCTGATTAAAAGTATCTTTAATGGATATTAATCATGAAATTTTTAGGGTAGCAATTATATGTTAAGATTAATGGTATGAAGTGTACATTTAGATATATAGATCTCACTTATAGATAAAAACAACAGAAATTAAAATTAATAATGACTAACATATAATATTAGAAATATATTTTTGATATTAAATTGATGAATACTATTGATTTTTCATTAAAAATGTGGTAAAAATATTCAATTCTCATAATCTATTTGTATTTGACAAAAGGATTGTAAGTTCATGATTATAATTAGATAAATTACATGTGGTTAATTTTTATAATTTAGTAAGTTTATTCAAAAAAATCAAAAATTTATTATTTGGGATATACAAGGTTGACATTGTATATATCTCATTTCTAATCATAATATCATAAATAAAAATATTTTAATTGATGTTATATATTATATTGTATCACAGTGTGTTATATATAACTTGAGAAAAATAAATATATTACTAAATATGTATACTTATATATATCAATATGCACTCTTAGGTTTGTTTTTATATTTTTCCCATGTGATATGAAATTATTTAAAATATGTAATATTTAAATAATATGATAATAAAAAAATGTTAAAAAATGTTAATTATTCATGAAAAACAATGTAGATTATTTTTATCTTATGAAATAGTGAATTCCAACACATGGGAATCAAATAGTGGGAAAGAGTCTGTTGGCATTCCCTTAAGATTATTTTTGTCACCATAGATCATTTTTTACGATTAATACACCACTTTAATCTTTATATCAAAAAAACTAACAGTTTATCTATTGTGAGTTACTGTATATGGAATAAACTCAACAAAAAACTATCTACAATATCTATCATCACCAAAACTATTTTCTATATCATTAAATCTATAAATGGTCATGGTTTGGAGACTATAATATTATCAAATCGATGTAATCCTATAGTTTTATCTCTAAATATTTACCTATAATAAATACCCTATAACACCCCAATACTTTACAATAATTTAAATTTTGAATAAATTTATTATTTTTTCTAGCTTTCTTATATGAAACACCATGTTATGTTTATGCAATACGCAACACTGAGTTAGCTTGTGTTACATGTAATATTGAGTTTTATAGCATTTTAATAGCACACCTATTTTAAAACTAAATTTGACACATTTATAAATATAATTTGTCAAAATAATATTTCATTTTTGAATTTATAATTTCATAATTATCTTAGGGTATATTATTTTATTTTTCTGTGAAGTTTTATTTTTTATAAATAGTTTAAAATAATGAGTTTTATTTGTAAATTAAATTTCGATTAAAAAATTATTAATGTTAAATTGTATTTAATTTTTTTAAAGTCACATAATATTAACTAAAAATATATTTATATGATTTAAGTTATTGGAATCATTTTAATATTTTCATTTTATATAAAAAATTAATGAACTTATGATCATTTTCACATTAAAACCCTACTTTATTTCCACATATGTGGGATTATCTTTAAATTTAATTTTTCCAATTCTTTGAATATAATTTGGAAAAATGGATATGTGTGTGTGTGGTTTTAATTAGTATAGTATTTATACTCTAATAAGATCATATTAGTTTTTGACCAAAAATATTGGTGAGGGTAATTAAAATTAATTACATCGATTAAGGTAAAAATTATTTTACTTAGAGGTTAAACATTAATATTAAGGGTAACTGGCCAAGAAACTTGTTCAAAAGCAATTGGAGGCCCATATTTTGACTCCACCCAACTTTTTATTGAATCTTATGAATTATTGGGATATATTTTCCTGAAATTAACCCACATAATAAATTAGTTAAAGAAAAATAAAAAAATTACCTTTTTTTCTTTTAATTCCCATAATGCTTTGGATTATGGAAGAAGCTATGTTGTTTCAGTTATAAACATTATGCTCAAGGTTAAATGGATTTTTTATCATGATAATTTAACTTTAATTTTTTTAGATGATATAATTATATTAAATTCTTAAGAAACACCAACATGGTGATTATTTATTTAATAATTAAATAAAATAAATCATGGTAAAAACATTAAATGTAAAATAAATTTAATTAATTATTGTATTAAATTATTTTTTTGGATGAGTATATCATGTTACACTACATTTAAATTAATATATTGGGATTCAAAAAATTGATTTTATATTTTTTAATTTTAATTTAAATAAAGAATATCTGAATTGGCATTAATTTTATTTTATATTAAATGATATTTTATTAAATGATTTAAAATTAATAAAAATTTTATTTTCTAAAAAGTGATTTTTAAGTGATAATAAATATAAACTATGGTATTTTTATATAAATTTTTATTTTTTATAATTAAAATATTGACCCATAGATAAACAAACATTATTAGCATGGTTTGGGGTAAAGCAATGTTTTTGCGTATTATATGTACTTGTTTTAAAATTAATTTCCAACATATAATGGATTTTTATTTTTTAAATTACATATTATATTTAGAATGTATTGGATCTATATTTTCTAATAAATCTATTTTTATTTTAGTTTTTAAGGATAAATTAATTAGGTTATAAAACTAGTTACCATAATAAAAACCCAAATGGTAAATATGGGTAAATATAGAAGTTAACGAACATAATTATGAAAATGTATTTTCTTTTTTATTTTGATGGTTTGGGTCAACCATAATTTCAATTTACTAAATTATATTTCAATTTCACTGTCCCATGAGGTACGAGAGACCTCCGAGTAGTGCTTACCTTTTTATATTTACCTGAATGTCACTCCAGCTTCACTATAAAAATACATTCACTCCCCCCATTTCGTTACACCTCTCAAGACAATTTAGTTGGTCCAAACCCTACCCAAAAAAAATCAAAACATCCCTCCCCAAAACCTAGAATCCTGACATTGGACAGATAGAAATCCAAGGAAGTCTATTGCTGAAAACCAAAAGTAGTTACCTGAAAAAGAAGAGGTTAAAGGTAATTTACCCAAATAGAAACACAACGTAAGGGTCTTCATCTCAATTTCCATTCTTTGAGGAATATATTATCATTGTGAACCTAATTTCTTATCTGTGGTGTACATATCACCACTATGAAATGTAATATCATGAATAATTTAAATTTTATAGTATTCTAATTTTCACCTTGGATTATTTCATCTGATGGTCTTTTAAGTAGAATGTCACCAAGTAGTAAGGGATTTAGTCTCAATTTACATTCCATTGAGTCTTATTTATTATTTATACACCAATTCACTTTTATTTAGTGTATATACTATCCCTTTGACATTTAACATCAAGATTCATTCATTCTTCATGGTATTTTAATTTTCACTTTGATTTATATCATCAAAGGGGTTTGATTTGAAAATTACCCATGTGGTGAAAGGAATCTTTGAAATATCACTTTCTAATAGAATTTTTAACTTTCTCCCGAGACAATCACTTCATTTTAATAATTTTATTTTGAAAATTAAATTTTTATAAAATATATATATCTTTTATCTTGGGTATGATTTTTTCATAAATCTTATAACATTTTTACATATGGTTTTCACTTTGAATGTTATTTGATTATTTAGAGATATATTGATAAATATGAATATTCTATTCAACAAAAATATTTTATGATAAGGGGTATTGATTAATTAAATCAATTGTTCAAAATATAAATAATCCATTAGGTTTCATATGTGATGTTGGGTTATTTTATATCCCCTCAATGCATCATAAGGATTCATTAGACAAATATGATATGGTTTCGGTCATGGACTTACCCATTTATTAGATTCTGGGAATGAAGCCTTGATATAATTAGATTCATGGAATAAAGACTTGAAAATATTGGATTCTTGGAATGAATCCTTGACTGTGTTATATTCTTTTCATGAATCCTTTATGGTATGTTTTAGATATCCATCATTATTCATTCCATAATTATGAATTCAAATATAGATTTTCCATGTGGTTATTTGATTAGTTAGAATATAAATGGTTAATTTTTATTATCAAGTTATTTATTATATTTAATTTTTTTCATTAATTTAACTTTTTATATCAATTAAACTCCATGATTTTTTATTTATTCTGTTATACCTAACCCTTACCGAGCATTTGAGATCACCCTTATTTTGTTTTCTTCCACTAAGATATAAAGATGAATGCTTGTAATGATTTTCAAGGATATATTTTATAATTTTGTTGTGTATTTTGTATTATTTTATATCACCAATGTAAAATGGGTGTCATTTATGTAATATCATTTTCAAAAACTAATAAACTTATCAAACCTTTGGGATTTGATTATTTTTCATCAAGCAATTCTAATAATTAAAGGAACTGACTCTGGGCTTCTGGGTTCGGGGAATTATAGTTGGTATTAAAGAAAGTTTAGTAGCAACCTTTGAAACTAGATTTAGAGAATATATATTGGGGTATATATCCTTAAGTTATACATTGAGGATAATTATAGAAGAACATCCCAAAGAAACCATGTTTATGATTACAAGATTATGTATGCCTAAATATTTCAATTTATGTTTAGTATCTCACTAGTTTTGAGATTATACATTATGTTTCACAGTGTTAGGATCTAATCTAGTATATATCATTATTTAGAGATGGAACCTGAGAGGAAAAAAGGTATAATTACTCCTGGCCAATGTGGAGGTTTATCTACAGAGGAAGTTGATATAGCTGGTATTGGAGCTAAGAAAGTTGTGGATTTATTGGAAAATATTAATTAGGTTATGACACATAAAATTTCCAGAATAGTGAAACCTATTCCACAATGAGATTCTCCTATGTTGGGTCACATTATGTGATAGAGGCCCCCATACTATCATGGGACTATTGATCCAGTTATAGTTGATCAATGGATTAACTCTTTGGATAAGTTATTTGTAGCTTTTGGATGTGGTGAAAAAGAAATAGTTACACATATAGAGTATTGTCTCAAAGACGATGTCGATCAATGGTGTTCATAAATCCAACATACTAGAGAGTAAGTGGAGATAGAACTCATGGAATGCAAATATTTTAAGGATATATTATTCAGTAAATGCATCCATCGTGAGAATAAAATTAATATGAAGACAAAGTTCTTTATCTTAAAGAAAATTTATAATTAATGTGTCCCAGAGTATGAATCTACCTTTATAAGGTTAGAAAGGTATGTTTCAGTTTTCATACAAAACATATAATGAAAGACTGACCATTTATTTTATGTTATTTAACCAAGTATATAAAAGGAACTAATGTTCTAAACATTTTCTTCTTAGGATGAATTATATTTTCAGTGCTATCAAGTTAGAGAAATAATTCTCCATGTCTCATAGAATCAAAGGGGAGAAAGAGAAGATAAAGAACACAAAGGATTATGTGGATAAAGGGATAAAAGGAAAGAATAATTTTCAATCATGTGGTACTTTTGGAAGGAAATACCTTGGAACAAGATTAAAAGGGATAGGAGTTTGATTCAAGTGGGGAGAAAAATGACACCATGATCATGATTTTATGGGAAAGATAGAATTTTATAATGTTCAATTCTTTAACTGTAAGGAAACAAGGAACTATGAAAATTAATGCCCTGTGTTCTAAAAGAACAAGTATTAGAAGAATCTAAGGGATCAAATTCAAGATTATGTTAATACTATTTATGATGTTGAATGATTAATGTTCTTGTGTTTGGTTTAAATGATTATGATGTAGGTGTATTTTAATCAATGATATTCTAATTGTAATAATTATAAAATATATAAGGTTTGTTCTATAATTATTTTTATTAAGGATTTTTATGTGTATGTTGAACAATATCGATGTCCAAGAAAAATTATTCAGTAACCTTCTAATATTTTGTATCTTGATATTTTGGGAGGTACATAAGGTTAAACAGTTATGAAATGGTTTAAGTTGATATTAGGAAATGTTTTTATAGATTAATGTAAAAATTCACTATATTATGCAACATGTGTTAACAGATAATGTTGAAATTGTTCAAGTAACAACTAGAGGATACGATTGTGCATATAAAATAGAAACATATATTGACTTATATTATTATAAATAATTCCTCAAATCTTGGAAAATGGTCCCGAAACAAAAAAAATCATATTATCATCATTTTTTTTGATATCAATGTCTTTTTTCTTAATTTTGGTTTAAGGATTTGTGGTCATCAACTTTCAGCTGAACATATTCTCTATCACTCTCTATTAGAACATAATAGTTTGATATATCTAATATATCCATGTTTTCACTAACGTTCCTATATCTAAAATACTAATTTTGTGGTGACCTCTGTATTTAGTTTTTCCACTTATAAATATGATTTTTTATTAACCCTATTCTTAGTGTGGGTCTTTTAAAAATAGTATTTTCAAATTTCAAACCTTTTTTTACTGAGATCACGTTTAAATGGTAAGATTGCAATATAATTAAGGTGGGGAGAATGTAACACAATGTGATTGTAACGACTCGTAATTTTGAATAAATATTGTTTCCTAATTTTGTGTGTTATTTTATTTCATACTCAACCAAAACTTTTTCATTTAATAAAATGAGTATAATTAAAATGATACTCTTGGATTTTTACTATTATATGACCGTTAGTTAGTATGACCTTAGGAAACTAAATTTTGTGATAATTGTCTATAATACAAGTGATCTTGATTAATTAATATACAAAGAAGATTTGATGCTCTCATCCAGTAGACTCGGGCCAATCGAAGCCCATCTAATAGAACATGGGAAGGAGGTAGCACCACTGGGCTTTGATCTGGACCAAACCCAAGCCAAACTTCATCGTGTGAAGCTAGAACGGAATCGCCTTCATGAGAAATTCAAACTGATAGAAATCACTACTAGGGAAATGTTGGCCGAGCCATCCTCAGATTCTCTCACCTTAGCACACCTTACACTTAGATCCTATGCTGCTGTTATAAGGGGTTATGTAATGAGATCATAATTGCCTTGTGTAATCCTTTGATTTAAATAAAAATTGTGATTTTTTCTTATAATGAAGTTTGTGAATTTTCAAATGTCCAGATAAATATAGTATGCATATTTTTGATGAATTCTAGAAAAAGGATATTTGAAAATATTTATGTAAACCTTAAATCATTAATTATGTGTAATGATTTTCAAAAAATGGTCTTCTATAATTATGTTCAGTAAGAAATTTAGAGTCTAATAATATCAACATGATTTTTGATTAATAGTAAATTATGAATAGTGATTTTACGCTTAGGATTAGAAATGTGACCAAATGGATTAGTAATCTCACTTAAAGAAAGTATTAATATAATCTAGGCACCTTGATTAAGTAATGTGATTCAATAAAATAGGTAAATAACTGTTTCCGAAATTATTAGTCATGTATCAGTTTTCTCAGTTGAATAGTGTTTTTTAATTAAAAATTTAGTTAAAAATTTAGTTAAAAATATTTAGAAAATTATTTTTATAAAATGGAGTTCATTTTTGAATTCAGAGCTTCAATATTATGTTAAGGTAATTTTTCGGGATTTTTCTGAGAAAAAAATGAATTTTTGGTGAATAGTGTATTTATTTAAAAATAAAAATAAAAATATTTACAAAATTATTTTTATAAAATGGATTTCATTTTTGAAATTAGAGAATCGATATTTGGTTAAGGTGACGTTTTGGGTTTTTTCTGAAAAAGTTGAATTTTCAGTGAATAGTGAAAATACCGTTTTTAATTTACAGTTGTTTAATGACATCATTAAATGATGTATTAAGCATGTAATCAATATTGTAGACTTATTAATAGTAATATAAGGTATGATGTGTCCCAAGTGTCCAATACCATGGGAAAATACCATGGGAAAGCCCATGGTTTTTCCAATACCACCAATGAGGTGTCCCTGGGCCATTAATGCCTTGTCCTTTCACTTTCCCTATAAATACCAAGACATTCTCTCATCCATTCCATTAAGAAATCATCCTCAACTAAGTTATGGTCTCCTTACCTCCCAAGGAGTCCTCCCAAGGTTCCCTCAAGCCTCTCAAGGTCCCAACCTTTATGTTTTAAGAGTTACATTTCAAGGTATGGGATCCTACCTCTCTCTTTCTTTCCACGTACTCTCTTTTATGTCATTTCTTTTAGGCTCAATGTTCTTATGTTATGGATGTTATTAAATATTCATCCTACTTCCTTTTTCATGTTCATATGATTATAGACCCCCTATTTCTCTCAACAATTCGTTTTAAGAATTTTTAAGTGGCGTCGTTAGGTTGCCAAATTTTTAAGGGATTCTTTCACCCTTCTCATTTTCAAGTTCTATTTTTATGTCAAGTCTTTCAAGTTACTTTTTATTATATTGGGGTATGATATATATATCTATCATACTGATATTTTATGTTCATTTTATGAGATACCCTATTTGATCTCTTCAATTCTGTATTTTGAAGTTTTAAGTGGCGCCGTTAGACTGCCGAATTTTTAAGGGATTCTTTCACCCTTCTCATTTTTCAAAGATCTACTTTCATGTCAAGTATATCAAGTTACTTTTTATTATGTTGGGGTATGATATCTATATCTATAATATTGAGATTTTATTTTCATATGATGAGAGACCCTATTTGATCTCTTTAATTCATTATTTTCAAGTTTTGAGTGGTGCTGTTACACTGCCGAATTTTTAAGGGATTCTTTCACCCTTCTCATTTTTCAAAGATCTACTTTCATGTATAGTCTTTCAAGTTACTTTTTATTATTTTGGGTTATGATCTCTATATCTTCCATATTCAGAATTTATTTTCATATGATGAGAGTCCCTATTTGATCTCAACAGTTCATTTTTTGAAGTTTTAAGTGGCGTCGTTAGGCTGCCGAATTTTTAAGGGATTCTTTCACCCTTCTCATTTTCAAGTTCTATTTTCATGTCAAGTCTATCAGGTTCTTTTTATTATGTTGTAGTATGATATATATATATCATACTGATCTTCTATTTTCATACGATGAGAGACCCTATTTTATCTCTTGAATGCATTTTTTTGAAGTTTTAAGTGACGTCGTTTGGCTGCCGAATTTTCATAAGATAAATCTTATTTTTGTCTTCCTTGCATGTTTTTCATTTCATATGGTATGTATTTAAAATTTCATTACCATGTTCTTATATCCTTTATATTCTATCCCTATACTGTTTTATGGATCATTTATGAGTGTGTGACCCATGTTCCCTCTCTTTTCAATGTTTTCTAAAACCCTGTAACATAGTCATTATGCTGCAGAATTTTCGTCTCAAAATGTATCTCTATTTTTTCTCAAATTATTTTATTTTATTAAGTTAATACTCAAAGATAATACTTCTATATGGGTATTCACATATATATCAAAATGTTCTATTTCAATTCTGGGACTTACATACATGAAACCCGCTTTCCTTTTTCCGTGGGTTTAAAATAAAATAATGATCATGACTTAAAAAAGTTTTTAAAACGTTATGATTATGAAATGAAATACATTTATTTTATGCTATATGGGTTATTTATGAAATTTTTTATGATGATATATGTGGATCACATGATGATAAAGAAAAATTTAAGGGTGTGACCTGATAGCGCTTCAATGCATTGGGTAATGATGTAACCACTAGAGATTACAATTTTATCGATACCTTGGTGAATAACCATGGTAATATAAAATCACACCTTGGGGATGGACCTTGTTGATATGTTGATTATTGTCTAAGTTCAATGTTGTAGCCACATATTAAAGTTATGAATCATGTTATTTATATTATGATATTCCTTATGATCTTTTTCTCTTTACTTAAAGCTATTTATCATGAATTTATTGATGTATATCAAGTTTACATATAAAAGTTTTCTCTTGTTTCTCTTAATGGGCCTTCTGTTGAGCCTTTATTTTGTTGTATGTCCCCAGGTTATGAGAGGCAGTAATAAACCTAGGATGAACATAAGGATAATCCTTTAAAGTGTTTAAGAAGAGTGTTTTATGTTTTCATGTTTTAAGTTTCCTGGTTTCCAAGACACTAACCTTAAAGATCTTCAGTTTTGTATAATGTAATGAAAGTTAATGTGTTAAAAAGGCGGGATGCTATAGTTTGAATCAAAGTATGGTTTAGTTATTTGTGGAAATTAGGATTTGAAAACTTTACAAGGTTTACTAATGAAAATATTAAATACATGAAAACATCTATTGTTATGAATCACATGTTGATGTTGTGAAGCAGTTCTTCTTGAAAAAAATGATTAGGGGATTAAAAGATGAATATTATTTTGGAAGACATTCAATATTTTGGGAACCCTATATGATATAGGTAAATATATTACTACAACATTTTCTTTCATGAGTAAAGGTTGACTTATATTTTGAAGAACCAATGAATTTAAGGTGAACTTATAGTAATTTAGGTTACTTATGGAAATAATTAACCTATCTTGGGGAAAATATGTTTAGGTTAGTTACTTTTGTTATAAGATGTTAGGAGTGGTTGATGTTTTTTGGAGATAAATGAGAAAGTTTATCTTGGAAGACTATGTTATCAAATCCTTCTTATATTTGGGTTTTAATATTAGTTTGGTTAATTTTGAGTAATTTTAAGGACAATTTGTTATGGAATGGTCAATGGTAAACTTTCAGAAGTACCATGGAACTTTGAATATTTAAAGTAGTTTCCCTTCCTATGGGATTCATTCTTTTTGAAGAGTTGTTTTATTTTACCCTTTTTGTTTTTGGGATGAATGTTTAAAGATAGATAGTTATTATTTTGTGAATTACGTGATTCTCTAGAAGTTGATTCTTGTGCTTTGATGGGACCAAGTAGTTTTGAATGCTCATTATTTCGAGAAATGATTAGTCTTGGTGATACTTATTAAGGGATGAAACTCTTCTTGAAGTTAAATATATTTCCATGTGTTCTTATTATATGAAGTTAATTAATTCCTAAAAATTATTAAAAGTAACTTAAAACAAAAACATCGTTTGTTTATGTTTCCTATTGGGTAATCAAAGGCCGATTAACCCATCATAAGTTTTTGATTTTCTGGTGGTTAACTTCCTATTAGAAATTCTTTCTATCACTCTCCCTCAGAACTTGACCCTTTATTTTCTCCTCCATATCCATATTTTCCTACATGGAATCCTAGTATGGGTTAACTCATGTGACCTTTGTACTTCCTTTTCTTTCTTTTAAAGTAATAGTTTTACTGACTCTTTTTCCAATGTGCGACTTTCAATAAAATTTCCAAGCCCAATTTTTAAAAAATTGTGAGGATGTAATTTCTTAATGGGGGAAGATTTTAACGACCCGAAATTTTGAATAAATCTTGTTTCCTAATTTTGTGTGTTATTTTATTTCATACTCAACGAAAACTTTTTTATTTAATAAAATGAGTATAATTAAAATGAGACTATTGGATTTTGACTATTATATGACCCTTAGTTAGTATGACCTTTGGAAGCTAAATGTTGCAATTATTGTCTCTAAATACAAGTGATCTTGGTTAATTAATATATAAAGAAGAATCGATGGCCTTATCCAATTGTCTTGGGCCAATAGAATCCCACCTAATAAAACTTGGGAAGGAGGTATCACCACTAGGAATTTCTCTAGACCAAACCCAAGACGAACTTCATCCTATGAAGCTAGAATGGAATAGCCTTCGTGAGAAGTTCAAACTGATAGATATCACTACTCGAGCAATGTTAGTCGAGCCACCCTCGGATTCCCTCACCTTAGCAAACCTTACACTTAGATCCTATGATGGTGTTATAAGGGCTTATGTAACGAGACCATAACTGCCTTGTGTAATCCGTTGATTTAAATAAAAATTGTGATTTCATCTTATAATGATGTTTGTGAGTTTTCAAATGTCCAGATAAATATAGTATGCATATTTTTCATGAATTATAGAAAAAGAATATTTGAAAATATTTATGTAAACCTTAAATAATTAATTATGTGTAATGATTTTCAAAAAATGGTCTCCTATAATTATGTTCAGTAAGAAATTTAGAGTCTAATAAGATCAACTTGATTTTTGATGAATAGTAAAGTATGAATTGTGATTTTACGCTTAGGATTAGTAATGTGACCAAATGGATTAGTAATCTCACTTAAAGAAAGTATTAATATAGTCTAGGCACCTTGATTAAGTAATGTGATTCAATAAAATAGGTAAATAACTATTTCCAAAATTATTAGTCAAGTATCAGTTTTTTCAGGTGAATAGTGTTTTTTAATTAAAAATTTAATTAAAAATATTTCAAAAATTATTTTTATAAAATGGAGTTCATTTTTGAACTCAGAGCATCGATATTATGTTAAGGTAATTTTTTGGGGTTTTTATAAAAAAAATGAATTTTCGGTGAATAGTGTATTTATTTAAAAATTAAATTAAAAATATTTAGAAAATTATTTTTATAAAATGGAGTTCATTTCTAAAATTAGAGAATCAATATTTGGTTAAGGTAAAATTTTGTGTTTTTTCTGAGAAAGTTGAATTTTCGGTGAATAGTGAAAATACAGTTTTTAATTTACGGGTGTTTAATGACATCATGAAATGATGTACTATGTATGTAATCAATATGGTCAACTTATGAATAGTAATATAAGGTATGAGGTGTACCAAGTGTCCAATACCACCAATGAGGTGTCCCTTGGACATTAATGCCTTGTCCCCTCACTTTCCCTATAAATACCAAGCCATCCTCTCATCCTTTCCATTCCAAAATCCTCCTAAACGATGTTATGGTGTCCTTAACTCCCAAAAGGTCCTCCCAAGGTTCCATCAAGCCTCTCAAAGTCTCAAACTTCATGTTTTAAGAGTTACGTTTCAAGTTATGGTATCCTACCTCTCTCTTTCTTTCCAAGTACTCTCTTTTATGTCATTTATTTTATGCTCCATGTTCTTATGTTGGGGATGTTATTTTATATTCATCATACTACCCTTTTTATTTTCATATGATTAGAGAACCCCTCTTTCTCTCATAAAATCTTTTTAATAATGTTTAAGTGGTGTCGTTAGGCTGCCGAATTTTTATGGGATTCTTTCACCCTTCTAATTTTCAAGTTCTATTTTCATGTCATGTATTTCAAGTTTCTTTTTATTATGTTGGGGTATGATATCTATATCTATCATACTGATATTTTATGTTCATATGATGAGATACCCTATTTGATCTCTTCAATTCAGTAATTTGATGTTTTAAGTGGCGCCATTAGGATGCCGAATTTTTAAGGAATTCTTTCACCCTTCTCATTTTACAAAGATCTACTTTAATGTCAAGTCTTTCAAGTTCATTTTTATTATGTTGGGGTATGATATCTATATCTATCATATTGGGATTTTATGTTCATATTATGAGAGACCCTATTTTATCTCTTCAATTCAGTATTATGATGTTTTAAGTGGCGTCGTTAGGCTGCCGAATTTTTAAGGGATTCTTTCACCCTTCTCATTTTTTCAAAGATCTACTTTCATGTCAAGTCTTCCAAGTTCCTTTTTATTATGTTTGGGTATGATCTCTATATCTATCATATTGATCTTTTTGGTTTATATTATGAGAGACCCTATTTTATCTCAACAATTCATTTTTTGAAGTTTTAAGTGGCGTCGTTAGGCTACTGAATTTTTAAGGGATTCTTTCACCCTTCTCATTTTCAAGTTCTATTTTCATGTCAAGTTTTTCAAGTTTCTTTTATTATGATGGAGTATGATCTCTATATCTATCATACTGATATTTTAAGTTCATATGATGAGAGACCCTATTTTATCTCGCCAATTTATTTTTTTTAAGATTTATGTGACGTCGTTAGGGTGCCGAATTTAATAAGAGAAATATTATTTTTTTCTTCCTTCTATGTTTTTCATTTCACATGGTATGTATTTCAAATTTCATTACCATGTTCTTATATCCCATATATTATGTCCCTCTATTGTGTTATGGATCATTTATGAGTGGGTGACCCATGCTCCATCTCTTTTCAATGTTTTCTAAAACCCCGTAACATAGCTGTTATGCTGCAGAATTTTCGTCTCAAAATGTCTCTCTTTTTCTCAAATTCTTTTATTTTTTGAAGTCAATAATCAAAGCTCTTTCTTATATATGGGTATTCACATATATATCGAAATGTTCTATTTAAATTCAGGGAATTTCATACATGAAACCCGCTTTCCTTTTTTCGTGGGTTTAAAATGACATAAAGATCATGTCTTAAAAGAAGTTTTTAAAACGTTATGATTATGAAATGAAACCCATTTCTTTTATTCTATATGCGTTATTTATGAAATGTTTGATGATGATAAATGTGGCTCACATGATGAAAAATACAAATTTAAGGGTGCACCCTGATAGCGCTCCAATGCATTGGGTAATGATGTGACCACTAGAGATTATAATTTTATCGATTCCTTGGTGAATAACCTTGGTAATTTCAAAGGACACCTTGGGGATGGACCATGGTGATATGTTCATGATTGTCTAAGTTAAATGTCGTAGCCACATATTCAAGTTATAAATCATGTTATTTCCATTATGATATGCCTTATGATCTTTTTCTCTTTACTTAAAGCTATTTATCATGACTTTATTGATGTATATCAAGTTCACATGTAAAATGTTTCTCTTGTTTCCCTTATTGGGCCTTCTGCTCACGCTTTCTTTTGATGTATGTCCCCAGGTTATGAGAGGAAGTAATGAACCTAGGATGAACATAAGGCGAAAACTTTTTAGTGTTTAAGTAGAGTGTTTTATGTTTTCATGTATTAAGTTTCCTGGTTTCCAAGACACTAAACCTTAAAGATCCTCGGTTTTGTATAATGTAATGAAAGTTAATGTGCTAAAAAGGTGGGATGCTATAGTGACATTATAATAATTTTATTTTGGAATAAATGTAGTTTTTTTTGTTGTCTTTCTTTATATGAAATAGAATGTTAATATTATGCTACATGCAATACTGAGTTAGCTTGTATTATATACAAGAATGGGTTTTACCACCATTTAATGGAGCACCAATTTTAAAATTAAATTTTGAAACATTTACAAATTTTATTTTTAAAAATAAACTTTATTTTTTAATTCATAATTTCAAAATTATCTTAGGTTGTATTTTTTTATTTTTGTGGGAAGTTTCTTTTTTTTATGAATAGTAAAAAATAATGCACTTTAATTGAAAATTGCCTTTCAATTTAAATAATTATTAATGTTGAATTATATTCTAAATTGGTTATAAAGTCAAAATATATCAATTATAAATCTATTAATCTGATTTAGGTCATTGGAATCATTTTTATATTTAATTTATATATAGAAAATAAATAAAATTTGGAATATTTTCACATTAAAAACCTTATTTATCACCACGTTTAAAGGATTAGCAGTAAATTTAATTTTTACACTTCTATAAATTGAATTTGAAAAAATTGATATACATTATTTGAATCATTATAATATTTATATTAAAATAATATCATCATATTTTTTTACAAAGAATATTATTGAAAGTAATTAATATTAATTACATTGATTAAGGTAAAAATTAGTTTACATAGTGGTTAAAACTTATTCTTAAGGGGGATAGTGGCCTAAAGTCTTATCTCAAAGCCACTAGATGCCCATATTTTGACCATATCCCCCTAGGGTTCTAATATTATGAGTTAGTAAGAAATATGTTCATGAAATTTAAGCATATAATAAGTTATGTAATGGAAAAGACAAAAAATACAACTTCCTTAATTTAATTCATACAATGCTTTGAAGTATGAAAGAAGCTACATATTTTAGATTATAAAAATTATTTTTTATGTTAAATGAGTTTTTTCATCATAAGTCAACTTTAATTATTAGAGATGATATAATTAAATTTTTAAGAACCCAGATCGTCATTTCAAGTATGTTTTTCCTTTTCTGGTCATTTTTTGAGAAAAGAGGGAAATTTGGAAATTTTCAAAGTACACGCCGTGTACAATATAAGTACATGCCATGTAATTTGATTCCACATAAGGCTGTGTGTTGCCCATGTCTGGGCCACACACACAGTGTGTAGGGGCGATGTGGAGGCTTCTTAAAGCGGAGTATGGAAAAGCTAAGTACACGCCGTGAACTCCATAAGTACACGCCGTGTACTTTCTTTCTTTCATTAAATGGACCGGGGTCGCGCCTAATTGACATAATTGTCTTCTTCTCAAGGTTCTTTGATTGGGAGCATCCGTATGGCTGAAAACTTCCTCCGAGCCCTTGAGCCACCGTCTGTTTGCCGAATTGACCGTCGTCGATTGCATTGGAACCGCAACAGTGAGCTCTTCCATCTTCTTGAATTTCATACCATGATTTTCCATCTTTCTCGAGATATCATGGGTTGAAATTTTTGTTCGTTTTCATAGATCTACACCATTATAAGGAGAATCAATCCTCGTGGTTCAAGTATATTGATCTCCTAGCACCAAGGCAGGTGGTTTGTGCCTTACCTTTCGAATTATTTGAGTTTTATATGAAAATTTCAACCAATACCCACGAACGGGGTATTGCATGTTTACCGTTTTCCCCTTTTTTTTCCTAGCTTGCATTTTTTGCTTGTGTAGAGGTAATTTGTTCATGTTTGAGGATAGCTGCTATGCTTGGATGTTATTCCCATGCCTTTTTCTTGTCATAACCTTTGGGTTTTGTTAGCCTTTGGCCATCATACCCATTTTCCTTTCCTTTTGTCCATAGGATGGAATGATATTCTTGACATGCTTGTTGTTCTGTAGAATGGTTATCCAAGTAGCTCTATAGGTGTACTTTGGAATTATAGAATTATTATACAGTGACTGGCATATGACTGTGAGAACCTGGTGTTATAGACTATAAGTGATAGACTGAGTGAGATTCCCACATTGTCTGGGATATTATAGACTACAGGAGGGTAGACAGAGTGAGATTCCTCAGAGAGTCTTGGTTATTATAGACTACCAGGGATAGACTGAGTGATCTTCCCAGAGAGTCTTGGATATTATAGACTACAGGAGGGTAGATCGAGTGATCTTCCTCGGAGAGTCTTTACTTGTTTGAATTTTCTTAAACCATTACAGGCTAGTAGAGGAATTGACCGAGCGAGCTTCCTCAGAGAGTCTGTGATATACTTGATACTATAGGTGGAATTGACCAAGTGAGCTTCCTCAAAGAGTTTCTAGACCTTGGGGATATAAGAAGGTTAGACCGTGTGATCTTCCTCAGAAAGTCTCTGGATACCCTAGACTATAAGGGGAATTGACCGAGCGACCTTCCCCAGAGAGTCTCATAATTTCGTATGACAAAACTAGAGGGGTTAGGCTGAGTGCACTGCCCAGAGGGTTGTTGGTACTTCTTTGATAGGACTAGAGGGGTTGGCTGCGAGTACTTCCCATAGGGGTTCCTATTGTGGTTAGCTTTTTGCTTCATTGCTGCTTGTTTTTATTTGGATTGATTACTGTTGTGTATCATCCTATTACTGCTTACTGATTACTGCCTTTTGTTTACTGCTACTTGTTACTTCTTACTGTACTATTACCTGCCATATTCTCACTGACTATTAGGCACAGATCTTCTGGTGGTTTCCTACTAGGATTTAGTCTCACACCCTTTTTGGGTCATGCTTTTGGACCCAACCAGACTATGTTGTTGCAGTTATAGACAAGGGAAAATGCCATTTGACTTCTAGTACTTGATTGATTTGGAGTAGGAGAGCATGGGACCAAGCATAGTCTTGCGATGCTAAGGAGCTGTTTATCTGTTCTTTTGTACTTGTTTTGGTAGTTTTTTTATTTCCAGGATTGTGACCTGTTTGGATGTTTTCCTAGATATGCATCATGCATCATTTCATATATTCATATGTTCTCCAGTGGTTTATTGTTTTAGTCTTTTGTTGTTTACTTGTGCATTATTGTTGGATATTTACTACTTCTTCTATTACATGTTTTGTTTACTTCTGTTGTGTACTATACCAATTAAGGCATAGTTTCCCCACTATAACAACCAAGTCCCTCTCTGATATTCGGCAGCCTATGGCATTTGGGGAAATTCACTTGAGCCCATGTGACCAACCGGGTATGGGGCGCCTCTGGGTGGCTTCCAGAATCGGGACGTTACAGAGTTGTATCAAAGGGATTATTTTCTCCGGATTTACTGTTTTGAGCCTTTATCCAGGGATAGGATGGATTGGTACTTGTTAATAAGTTGTGCCCGGGAGTAGCTAACCCGTGTACAGGGAAAAGACAATTTACCTCGTTATTGCAGTTTTCTGGTTCTAGATTTTACGGTTGATATGATTTCACCTAGAGTGATTCACATTCATTGTGTTTTCATTGTTGTGCTAGTGCGGTTCTATTTTTGTCACAACCCGAAGAGATGAGGGTATGCCATCTCATTCATCATATAGGCACTTGTTAGAAATCACATTCCATGCATTCTTGCCATTCCATCTGGGGTGCATTAAGAATTGCATGTTGTTGTGATAGACGTTGTGTAGATTATGCATATTGTTGTGATAGCTGCTTTGATAGAATCCCTGCAGTTTGATAGAGGAATTGTTTGTATTGTGTCTTGCTTAAATGAACACCAAATTTTGGTTCTTGAGGTGTTATGGTCCCTCATTAATCGGAACTTGGTGGATCATTGACTTGTTTCCCTTGTATATGATATGTAAGAGATGCAAATATTTGGTTCTCAGGGAGTATGGACCCTCATGGATTGGAATTTGGAACCTTCATGTTTGTTTCTCAGTGTTTTCTGGGGTTTGGTGCAGTTTCTGAGCTATTGCCCAGAAAAACCCAAAATGCACGGCGTGTACTTAACTACACGCCGTGTAATTTTAAACCATTTCACTGAATGTGTGAGCAGAAACACAGAGTGGTGAAAGAGTTTTCAGAAACACACCGTGTACAGTTGTTACACGTCGTGTAGTAGTGAGTTGTGTACCCGGCCGTGTCACTAACAACACGGGTTGGGAAAGCTCGTGTAGTACACACTGTGTTTGGTACGAACACACTGTTTAGTCTTGTTCTAGGTACCTGGCCATGTCACAAACAACAAGGGACAGTGTTATCTCCCCTATACACGTTGTGTTTGTTCGGAACACACCGTGTAAGGGTCAGTCATGTAGCCCGCTGTGTAACTAACAACACGGGTCACTGAAAACTTGTCTAGTACACACCATGTCCTGAGTGAACATGTCGTGTAGTCTAGGGTTAGAGGACCGTGTGAGTTAGCTGTGTAAAGATACTCGGGTATGTAAATGGAGATTAAGTTCACGCCATGTGTGGGGACAACATGCCGTGTAGTCTGGGGTGTTACACGACCAAAAGTGGAAGAAGTACACGCCCATGTGAATGGCCTTAAGGAGTACACCATGTAGTATTTATACATTCCATGTAGTCGTGTTTAGTTAAACTTGAGTGTTTCTTCCTCATGTTCCCATTTTATACTCATGTGTTATATGTCCTTGATAATCCTGATCTAAGGTTTGCTTTTGATCTTTCAGAGCTATGCCTCTGAGATGTCCTCCGATCATATGTCAGCTTCCAAACGGTGATCAGACACTGAATATAGCCAATCAGGGACCTCCTGTAGATCCTCCTATTGTTACAGCCTTGGCACCAGTAGTTATACCCATTGTAGGTGTCGATGTGTAGTTCATGGAGGACTTCCTGAGGATGATGCAAACCTTTCAGGGAGCGCCGCCTCCTGCCCCATCGATGGCTGAGTTGACGTGGGTTTTCCAGCAGCAACACCCTCCTACTTTCTCAGGGGATAGAGGACCCCAGGCTTCAGAGTCATGGCTAGAGGCCATGTTGATGATCTTCGAGAATCTAGAGATACCTCCAGAGAAAAGGGTAAAGCTGGCTACTTATATGCTTCAAGACACCACCAAGAGGTGGTGAGAGGTGATCACACAGTCATGATGCCAGCAGGGTATGACTTGGGAAGAGTTTCGGTGCATATTCTTTGATTACTTCAACCTGGAGAACATGAGGGCCGATCGAGCCCTGGAGTTTATGAGCCTGGAGAAGGTTACTCCTTTCTGTTATGGAGTACTCATCTCGCTTTACTGAGCTATATCATTTCACACCTATCCCAGGAGGCGATGGTTTGTTCCTTGTGCGGATGTTCGAGGATGATCCGAGGCATGACATCTGCTCACAAGTGAACATCTTCAGGTTGACTTTGATGTCATCTATTTTCAACCAGGCACTGATCACAGAGCGCAATCTGAGGGATTCTGGGGCAGTGAGACAGGGCGGCTCGACCTCCAGAGCTAGTGTTCCTCCTTCCGATAGCAGGAATCCCTGTGGGGAGTCTACTTGAGGAGATCGGGGTAGGCGGAATGTATCATCTGGCAGCCAGGATGTATGCTAACAGTGTGGTAGAAGCTGGCATACTAGGCCTTAGTGTTAGAGAGACCTAATGGAGTGTTGATCTTGCGGCATGATGGGCCATCGCTAGGGTTTTTATCAGATCTTCTCACCTACATCTGGTTGTAGGGGTTCTTCTATGACCCCACATATAGGATACGTATCACCAGCTTCTCACCAGTCTGGGAAATTGAGTTCTTCGGGCCATTTGGGCGGTGGTGGAGGTCACGGCTGTGGTGGTCATTCACTAGGTTACCAGCGACAGCAGAGTGGATCAGCTCAAAGTGGTCAACCAGGGGCGCAGGGCCACGTTTCAGGCCAGACATTCACCATGGAGCAGACCCATCAGGAGAAATATCCTGGCCCTTCTATAGTTCAAGGTATGATCTTAGTAGCCTCATTTTTATCTTCATCTCTTTTCGATACTAATGCTTTGCATAGATTTATCTCTGTTACTATTGTAGAGAGCCTAGGGCTCTGTATCTTCTCATCTACTGACATGTTGACTCATGATACACCATTGGGAACGAGTACATCTTGCGTACGTCAGTGAAGAGAGTTCCCTCTTGAGGTTGCAGGGTGTCACTTCTTATGGGACCTCTATGTCCTAGAGATGATAGGCTAGGATGTCATTCTCGGTATGGACTGGTTAGTTCCCCTATAGGAAGTCTTCGATTCCTATCACCTCATGGTGAGTTTCATATCACTAGAGGGCAGATATTTTATCCATATAGGCGAGTGGGATGTCTAGGTTGGTAGAGCTGGACCAGAGCATCATGGGCTTGGAGGAGTTACAGCCCAGATTGCCAGTCTTTATCTGGATGACCAGGGGACGTCACAATTACAATTTATTCCAGTGGTGGATCGTTTCAGGGATGTCTTTACAGAGGACTTTTATGTTTTTCCTCCGGAACGTGAGGTAGAATTTTCTATTTAGTTCATTCCAGGAGCAGCACAGGTGTCCATTCCTCCTTATAGGATGGCTACACCTGAGTTGCAGGAGCTCAAGAAGCAATTGGAGGAGTTTCAGGAAAAGGGTTTCATCCGACCCAGTACTTCTCCTTGGGATTCGCCAGTCCTGTTTGCGAAGAAGGCCGATGGCACGATTAGGCTTTGTGTGGATTATCATAAACTAAACCAGTTGACGGTCAAGAACCGATATTCCTTGCCGAGGATCGATGCCCTCTTTGATCAGTTTCGAGGATCCCGGGTATTCTCAAAGATTGATTTGAGGTCTGATTATCATCAGTTGCGCGTTAGACCATCATATATACCACTTATAGACTTTAGGAGAAGGTATGGTCTATATGAGTATATGGTCATGCCATTCGGACTCATGAATGCGCCAGAAGCTTTTATGGCACTGATGAACCGAGTGTTACATCCCTACTTGGAATCATTCATGTTGGTCTTCGTGGACGATATCTTAGTGTACTCTCACACTTGACACGACCATGCTACCCATCTTGAGAGTGTTTTGAATACAATGAGAGAGCATCAGTTATATGCTAAGCTATTGAAATGAGACTTTTGGATGGATCAAATTCACTTCTTGGGTCATGTTATCTCAGAGACAAGAGTGTTAGTAGACCCAGAGAAAGTGAGAGCTGTAGTTTCTTCGGAGCATCCAAAGAATGTCTTTGAGGTGCAGAGTTTCCTAGGGATGGCTGGATACTAAAGGCATTTCATACAAGACTTTTAACACCTTGAAGCACCGCTAACAGGTCTGACCAAGAAAGGTGCAAAGTTCTTATGGTCAGATTCCTGTGAGTCAGCCTTTCAGGAGCTGAATGAGAGGTTGACATCAGTAATGATACTAGACTTTCCAGTGCTGGGCAAGATCTATATAGTCTACTGTGATGCTTTAGGTGTCGTACTGGGAGTTGTGCTTATGCATGGAGATGGAGTCTTTGCGTACGGGTCTCGGCAATTGCGGCCACACAAGAGAAAATACCCGACGTACGATGTGGAGTTGGCAGCTGTTGTTCATTCCTTACGTTGTTAGAGACATTACCTTCTGGGATATCACTTTGTGGTGTTTACCGACCACAAAAGTCTCATGTACATCTTCACTTAGTATGATCAAAATCTAATACAACGTAGGTGGGTTGAGTATCTTCAGTCCATCGACTTTGAGCTTTTATATATGCCGGGAAAGGGCAACGCAGTGGCTAATGAGTTGAGCAGAAGAACTCATATTCAGGTAGTTTAGGAGGCCAGTAGTGAGTGGTAGCTTATGGCTCTGTTTTTTGAGATGCATTTGGAGGTGTATGACAAATAGGGGCAGAATTTTCAATCTTCTGTAGTTGTTACCTCTACCGTTCTTGATCAGGTACGGATGAGGCATCTATTATACTCAAAAGGCCTAGTCCTGTGGGAGAGTGTATCAGGAGAGTACCCTCTTCCTCTATGGATAGTGCAAAAGGATGAGATCTTGTGTTTCCAGGGTCACGTATGGGTGCCAGTAGACATACGTGAGAGGTTGATGTGGGATTTCCATTCCTCGGTTTGGTCAGTTCATCCTAGTGTCACCAAGATTTATCAGGATCTTCATCACTAGTATTGGTGGTCAGGTATAAAGAGAGATTTTGCTGTTTTCGTTATGAGATGTTTTACTTTTCAGCAAGTTAAAGCGAAGCATCAGCGACTGGCATGTCTTTTACAGCAGTTACCCATTCCCGAGTGGAAGTGGAACGATGTCACGATGTACTTTGTAACCAGGTTACCGAGGTCAGCTAAAGGGAGTAATGGTGTTCGGGTTGTCATCGATAAGCTTATGAAGGTTTCTCATTTCTTGACGATAAAGGAGACCTTTACTGTTGATGAGCTGGGACGGTTGTACATCCAAGATATTTTATGTCTGCATGGAGTTCCACACTCCATTGTTTTAGACAGGGATGCGTGTTTTACTTCTTAGTTAGGGTAGGGGATTCAGAAAGATTTGGGTATATAGGTACTTTTGAGTAAAACATACCATCCCCAGACAGATGTCCAGTCCAAGCGTACGATCCAGGTGCTTGAGTATATGCTCCGAGCTTTCATTCTAGACTTTGGCGGTTCTTGGGAGAATCATGTTACTCATGTGAAGTTTGCCTATAAAAACAGTTTTCAGGTGACTATTCAGATGGCACCTTACGAGGTATTGTATGGTAGGCCATTCCGATTACCTTTGTGCTGGCTAGAGGCGGAGATGTAGCCTTGCTGGGACCTCATCTTGTTTAGGAGACCTCAGAGGAGATAGAGTTGATTCGGGAGAGGATGGTTACAGCACAGTCTCGACAAGAAATCTTATGCTGACCAGTGGAGACAACCTCTGGAATTCAAGGTCTGGAATCAGGTTTTCTTGCATTTCGCACCAAGGTTGGGACCCAAGAGGATTCAGAGGCAGGGTAAGATTTCCCCGCGGTACGTTGGCCCATTTGAGGTGTTAGAGAGATTTGGGCCAATTTCCTATCTGTTGTAATTACCTCAGAGGTACCAGGCTATGCATGACGTCTTCGACGTCTCTCAACTCCGACATTACTTTTCAGACTCATCTCATGTCATTCAACCCAAAGAGGTTGAGCTCGAAGCTGATGCGTTGTTTGAGGATAATCCTATTCAGATTGTCAATCGTATATGAAGGTTCTTCGGGGGTGGTCTGTTCTTCTGGTTCGGGTGCTATGGCAGCACGGGAAAGTAAAGGACGAGACTTGGGAGAGGGAGGCCGATGTAAGATCGCAGTGGCCGGAGCTGTTCAGGGTATCTTCTTCTGCACCTTTATAGGTAAATTTGGGGACTAATTTCTTTAAGTCAAGAAGTTTGTAAGAACCTGGATCTTCGTTTTATGTGTGTTTTTCTTTTTCTTGTCATTTACAAAGTACAAACCGTGTACTTTGATACCGCATAAGGTCGTGTCCTGGCCATTTCTAGGCCACACACACGATTTGTAGGGGTGATGTGGAGACCACTTAAAGTGGATTACAAATAAGCTAAGTACATGTCGTGTAATCCAAAAGTACACGCTGTGTAATTTCTTTTTTTTTCATTAAACGGACCGGGGTCGCGCCTAATTGACATAATTTTCTTCTTCTCAAGGTTCTTCGACCGGGAGCATTCGTATGGCTACGAACATACTATGAGCCCCTAAGCCTCCATCTGTTTTCCAAATCGACCATTTTTGATTGCATTGGAACCGCAGCGGTGATCTCTTCCTTCTTATTGAGTTTCATTCCATGATTTTCCCTCCTTATAGATATATCATGGGTTAAACATTTTGTGTGTTTTCATTGATCTACACCGTTATAAGGAGAATCAATCCTCATGGTTCAATTATATTGATCTCCTAGCACCATGGTAGGTGGTTTGTGCCTTACCTTTCAAAGTATTTAGGTTTTATGTGCCAATTTCCACCAATACATATGAATGGGGTATTGCGTGTTTATCGTTTTCCCCTTTAGTTTTCCTTCCTTGCATGTATACTTGTGAAGAGGTAATTTGATCATGTTTGAGGATAGTCGCTATACTTGGATGCTTTTTCCATGACTTTTTATTATTATATCCTTTGGGTGTTGTTAGCCTTTGTCCATCATACCTATTTTCCATGCCTTGTGACCATAGGATGGAATGATATTCTTGACATGCTTGTTGTTCCGTAGAATGGTTATCCAAGTAGCTCTATAGGTGTACATTGGCCTTATAGCATTATTATGAACTGACTGGAAGAGGACTGTGAGAACTTGGTGCTATAGACTATAAGGGGTAGACCGTGTGAGCTTCCTAGAGAGTCTTGGATATTATAGACTATATGAGGGTAGACTGAGCGAGCTTCCTCAGAGAGTCTTCATTATTATAGACTATAGGGGATAGACTGAGTGAGCATCCCATAGAGTCTTGGATATTATAGACTACAGGAGGGTAGACCGAGTGATCTTCCTCAAAGAGTCTTTACTTGTTTGAATTTCCTTAAACCATTCCAGGATAGAGGTGTAATTGAACGAGAGAGATTCCTTAGAGAGTCAGTGATAGACCTGAGACTATAGGAGGAATTGACTGAGTGAGATTCTTTAGAGAGTTTCTAGACCTTGGGGATATTAGAGGTTTAGACCGTGTGATCTTTCTCAAAGAGTCCCTAACTACCCTAGACTATAAGGGGAATTGATTGAGTGAGCTTCCCTAGAGAGTCTCATTATTTCATATGACCAAACTAGAGGGGTTAGGTAGAGTTCACTACCCAGAGGGTTGTTGGTACTTCTTGGATAAGACTAGAGGGGTTGGCTGTGAGTACTTCCCAGAGGGGTTCATGTTGTGGTTTGGTGTTTGCTTCAGTGCTGCTTGTTGTTCTATGGATTGATTATTATTGTGTATCATCCTGTTACTTCTTGTTGATTACAGCCTGCTGTTTACTATTACTATTTACTGCTTACTGTACTATTACCTTCCATATGATTACTGACTATTAGGCACAGATCTCCGGGTGGTTTCCTAGTTAGATTTAGTCTCACACCCTGTTTGTGTAATGCTTTTGGGCCCAAACAGACTATGTTATTTTAGGTATAGACAAGGGAAAGTTCCCTTTGACTTCTGGTACTTGATTTCTTTGGAGTAGGAGAGCATGAGACCAATCTTAGGCTTGCGATACTGAGGAGTTATTTATCTGTTCTTTTGTACTTGTTTTAGTACTATTTGTATTTCCAGCATTGTGACCTGTTTGGCTATTTTCCTAGATATGTAACATGCATCATTTCATATATACATATGTTCTCCAGTGGATTATTGTTTTAGTCTTTCGTTGTTTACTTGTTCATTGTTGTTGGATATTTACTGCTTCTGCTATTTCAAGTTTTGTTTACTTCCTCTGTGTACTCTGCCAATGAGGGCATTGTTTCCCCACTATCACACCCAATGACCTCACTGGTAGTCGGCAGCCTCTGGAATTTGGGGAAATGTGCTTGAGGCCATGTGACCAACTGGGTATGGGGATCCTCTAGGTGACTTTTATAACCGAGACATTACAACATTAAATTTTTAAGAAATGCTAGCATAGTGATTATTTAGTTAATAATAAAATAAAATAAATGATACTGAAACAATTAAAAGTAAAGTAAATTTAATGAATTATTGTGTTCCATTATTTTTTTATATTAATATATTATGTTACAAAACATTCATCTTAATACCTTTTAATTTAAATAATTTTTATATTTTTAAATTAAAATTATATATATAATGTGTGAATTGATATTAATGTTATTTAAAAAAAATGATATTTTATTAAATGATTTAAAATTAATGAAAAACCTAACTTCTATAAATAGTTTTTTAAGTGTTAATAAATATCAAATATAATCCATTAATATACCCATTGATCTTTTATAATTAAACAATTCATCCATAAATTGTAAAAACATCATTAGCACAGTTCAGTTTAAAGGATAGTTTTTTGTGTTACATGTTCTTTCCTTATAATTAATTTCCAACACACATGTGATTCTTATTTTTTAAATTAGATATAATATTAAGAATTTAGTGGTAAAATTTTTTCAGATAAATCTCACTTTAATTTAGTATTTATTTTCAAATTACTTAGGTTAGGAAACTAGTTACCTTATTAAAAACCAAAATGGTACATGTGGGTAAAATTATATAATAAGGAACAAAATTATAAAAATGTACTTCTTATTTTTTGGGGGTGGGAATTTTCCTTAACCATAAGTCCAATTTAAAAAATTATTTGTAAATTTTTTGTGTCACATTAAGTAATTAATACCTCCAAATAGTTCTTACCTTTTTATATTTACAAGAATTCCACTCCTCATTCAATATAAAAAAGAATTCACTCCCCCCAATTCATCACACCTTTTAATCCACTTTGTCTCATCCAAACCATTCCCAAATAATATCCAAACATTCCTCCCCTAAACTAGAAGAATAAATTTTCCTAGAAAAAAAGCCAAGTATTTCCTTTGGTGAAAACCAAAAGGTGGTATCTAAAAAAAAGAGGTTAAAGGACATTCACCCGAAAGGAAACACAAGGTAAGTGACTTCGTCTCAATTTACATTCATTGAGGAATACTTTGTCATTGTGAACCTAACTTATTATATATGGTGTATATACCACCACATTGACTTGTAATATCATTAATAATTAATATTTTATGTTATTATATGTTTCAATTTGTATTATTTCATTCTATGGGGTTTTCACATTAATATCATCAAGTAGTGAGTAATTTTGCCTCAATTAACAATCCATTGAGGACTATTTATTATTTATGATCCAATTAACTTCTATGGAGTGTATATATTTTCCATTGGAAAGTTAATATCATGATCCATTCATTATTCATGCTATTTTAATTTTCAATTTTAATTATCACATCCAAGGGGTTTGATTTGATAATTTTCCAAGTGGTAAAAGTTATCTTTGAAATCTCTCAATATTTTGTGATTGTTAACCTTCTATTGAAACAATCACATTATTTTAATCATATTCTTTTTTAAAATACATTTCTAATAAATATTTATATCATTAATCATGGTTATTATTATTTCCTAAACTATATACAATTTTTACATACAGTTTTCACTTTGGAAGTTATTTGAGTAATTATAGAAATATTGATAAATCTGTATCTTCTACTCAATATGGATATTTGATGAAAAGGGGTATTGATTAATTAAATTGATTGTTCAAATTTTGAGGAATTAATTAGATTTAATGTGTAATGGTTGGGTCCCCCAACATCCATTTGATGCATTGGTACATTTATTGAGACAAACTAGATGTGGTTTCAGCCGAGGCCTTAACCATTTGTTAGATTGTTGGCATGAATCATTGATAGTATTAGATTCTTAGCATGAATCCTCTATATAATTAGATTATTTACATGAATTCTTGATAGTATTATATTCTTGTCATGATGACTTGATGGTATATTTTTTATATCCACATTATGAATTCCATCATTAAGAATTCATTTATTTATATTCCATGTGATTATTAAATTAGATAGAATATTTGTGGTTATGTTTTATAATAAAATTATTGATTATATGGAATGTGTTTCAGTTATTTACCTTTTTAGGTAGATTATTCTCATTTATTATTTATTTGTTCCTCTATAATTAACCCTTACTGAGCATATAATCTCACCCTTATTTTGTTTCCTTTCCCTAGGATATGAAGTTGAATTCTTGGAATGATTTTAAGGGTGAAATTTATTATTTTAGTTATGTATTGTGTTTTATTTTATATAACCAATATAAAATGGGTATCATGTATATAATATAGTTTTCCAAAACTATTAAACTGATCAGTCATTTGGGATTTTATTCCTTATAATCATTTCAATTTAATAAAGTAAGGCACTGGCTCTGGGCTTCTGAAGTTAGGGCATTACATAATTAATTAATATTTTTTTTAAATACCCACTAAAAAATTATTATTAGTAAAAAGAGGGATTTGTGGTTTGGGATATTTAAGGTGTAAACCCTAATATATTCTATATTCTCTACAATCATTATATTAGTGGACTAAGACCCCTATATAAAGTTGGAACAATGACCAAAATATTAGTTTTGGGATTTATGATAATTTTTTAATGTATATAAGTAGAATATTTAATGTTATTTTCTAGTAAGGAATATTGAAAAATTATAAATATTAATGGAATAGTGTTTTCCCTATAGTATTTCATATATTTGGTATCAAATACAAGTGATACCTTTATCTTGTAATAAAAATTAAAGTATTTAATGGGAAAAAAGTGTCTAAAAATCCTATTTCTATCAATAATCATGATAATTTTTATGACTTTATTAAGTAAATACATGTATAAATCATCTCTTTAGATATAGTATCATTATGTAAATTATACAATAAGTTATCATCTATGTGAATCACTACTATGAGTGGTGTTCATGTGAAAATTTTATAGATGACAGATATAATGGCTTATCTAAAGAGTCATAATATTGGAATATCAAATCTATTTCTATTAAACTGCATTTTTTGTAATATTACACACCCAAAAATTCTTCTTATGTAAACTTATAACATGTAAAAACCGATGGACATATGTTTTCAGGAGGAGGAATGACTTTTGGTAGGATTTGTTGAAAGTGGAATGTGTAAAACATGTTTGAAAAATAAATTTTATATGAATATTTGTAAAAGATGTAAAAGAAATATATAAGAGAAATAAAAATAATTACCCTAGCTTAATATTAAAATGAGACTAATGTGTTTATTTTTAAAATTAAATGGATTCACTAGTAAAAGTATCAAAAAAATGAAAAATTATATAAAAGAAAAATAATTTCAATCAATGAGTTGTTATGAATAAAATATGGTTGATGTATTTTATAATAATTCTTAAATTATTTCTTGTCCAAAAACCGATGACTCAGATATTTAAAGAAATATTAAAAGTCTATGGAAATCATTGGTAAGCAATCATGGGTTATATTCAATAAATATGATACAATCACATATGGAAACTATTATGAAATTAATTCATGATTTAAAAAAATATTTTTAGTGGGTTTCTAGATGGAATTTTTTTACATTCTATGTTTCAGTATAAAAACATGAACAAGTGGTATTGGGTCCATATCTCTGAAAGGATCACCATACTTATCCACTTGACATAGGGGAATTTTCTTACCTGAATCTTGATAGTAAAGTCTATTTACCCACCAAGGTTCACATGTAGTGTGTAAGTATGAAAACCTAGTATCACACCTACAATATCCGCTTAAAATTGTACACTTAAATATTTATCTAAATTTATTGAATAGTGAATAAAAATTAAATCAATGATGCCCCAAATTCTAGTCATCATGATATACCCAAGTTTCCATAAACCTTAACCATACATACTTAATCTAATGATTGTCAAATAAATTTTCTCATACTTAGATAAATCTAATATAATCTATAATGGTAAGTGGATTTTAAGTAAGGAGTAACATATCAAACCTCCTTTATAGAAAAAAAACATAAATAAAATCATAACCAGCCTTCTATGTTGGAAACATATCATGAGGAAGGAAAATAATAACTGAACACCCATATTAAAAATATATCATGAGGAATGTGTAATATAATCAACCTTTAATACAGTAAATTGAAAATATAGAAGAAATAACATATCCAACATCCCATATAAGAAACAAATCCTTAGAATCGAATAAAATACCTAACTTCCCATATATAAAACAAAATGAACACATGTTATATAATTCCAGTCATACTATAAAACCCAAGATAAATCCTTATATCAAAACTTCATTCCAAACCAAAAATCCTTACCTGACATGTTCTAACAGTACATAAGATTACAATCCCTACTCATAGTCTAGACACTCATGGTATAAACCCTCACTTAAACTCCTCATGTTTTAATTAGTCACATTAAATACTCTCATATCATAACTCAAATCAATTGAAGTTATAGTATATACTCTTAGTCCTCATCATTTTAATAAATGAAGAATGATATAACTCGTGGACATATTCTAATACATCCATTGTTTGTACATAGTGGGGATCAAAGGAATGTTCAAAGGAGTGATTTCTAAATGATCAATCACTTAGAAAAGTCTGATAGACTATCCCATGAGACCTAACATGGAGAACCATATTATCACTCCAGAATATGGTTCAATGATTCCAAGTCATATCACCACATTTACTCAAGTATTCCTCTATAAACTTAAGAGGTTGTTAACTAGTAATAAGGGAAAATACAATACATTAGAGATACTATAATCTAACTATAATTCTAACCAATTATAATAAATGAAGAATAAACCATAAATTAGTAAGTGAACAATATGGAATCTCATTTTTTTCCAACCATATAAATAATGTCACGTGTTATTACCAAAAAATCCTAAATAGTAGGCATACTTAATCATTCAAAATGATGATCCCTATGGAAAGTGGATCAATACGTGTGATATAAAAAAGAAAAAAATAATATAGGCCTCACTATAAAATGATCTTAGATTATATAGTAGTATTTTTTTATTTTTTGGGAAATAATGACATGGTTATAAATGTGACATTAGGGAATTTATTTACATGGATTCTAAAAGTAAATTCTATAAACCCACCAATTTTCTCATGATTCGTGTAAATAAAAAATCCTTGTAGACCAAAAAATTATTTTTTATCATTATTCACCAATCTATTTGATTGAATGTATTGAATATTAAACCAAAAAAATTAAAGATGAAACCAAACCAGGCCATTGTGTACTAAGAAAGACTTCATGAACTATAACCATACCAACTTCATCCCATTCCAGTAAGAAAGATTTTCTTTTACAATAAGAAATCTAATATAATCTATAATTTTAAATGGATATTGAGGAATGTGTAACCTAATAATCCTCCTATAGTGAAAAATATCTTAATAATGGAAAATCATAACTAAATTTCTAGTTTTTAAGAAGATCATGTGGAAGGAATAACAAATCTTTCCAACCATATAAGAAATTGATCATTAAAAAGGTGTAACATAACTAATATCTCATATATTAAACATATCATAAGGAAGAAACAACATATCCAAATTAACATATAGAAAATAAAACCAGAAAAGTCCATAACATACCTAAAATACCATATAAAAATGAAATCCAACTGAGAATATAAAATTCCAATATATACTATTAAACCCCATGTAAGAGCCTATAGATTAACTTCATTCCTACCCCCCTCCCCAACATGGAATAAAAAATAATAATCTTACCATGCTTACTCAAGGTTTAGCTAATTGTTGTAAAACCCTTCACCTAATATCCTCATATATGAATTAATCCCACTAACAACAACCATATATTAACTAATATCAATCCATGTTATTTTATCTAATATGATGCCTCATCATATTCACAAATGAATAATGTTATAACTCAAACCCATATTCTAAGACAACAATTGTTTGGCACCATTAGATATCTTAGAGTACTCAAAGAATGCAGTATATATATACATAAAATGCTGACAAGGAATTCCTTAATTCAACTTAGGATGGTCATAACCAAGTTGTCGAATTATAAAATCATGTCCTTCAGTTTAATTACATTATATAAAACTTTCTCATTCTCTTTACTACATTAATAAGATAAATTACAAGTATATCTAAAAAACTATACATATAATAGTCAATTAAATCCTATTAAAATGAAGAAACAAATTAAGGGACACCTAACTTATCATTGAGGAGTCAACCTATAGAATAATTATATCTGATTTAATCTAAATCCATTTATATCTTGAAAACAAACAAAAACTATCACATTTAAGGATTTGAAACTGGGAAAAAGAAACATACAAAGAAACAAAGAATAAAATTGTCTATGTAATTACCCTTAAATGGAATGTAAGATCACAATTCATGGATATTGATTTGAAAAATCCATGAAAATAGTAGAGATAAAATGGTAGATAAGTTTCATGGAAAGAAGGGGGACAAAACAATTATTGTGGGAGGATGAAATTAGAAATTAAAATTTTAAGATGATATAAAAATTACTCAAAATTATGCCACTAAATTTAGAGGATTAGATATCCTACTAAACTTATCATGGGAGCCCATAGAAACACTAGTGGGATATTAGGATTTTTGTGTCCCCCACTAAATGGATGGTGGTGACCTAGTGGTACTATCCCTCTATCTTTTATGATTATAATTTTAGTGGGAACTCAACAGTCTCCAAAATAGATCCCATTATACGTTCAACTAAATTCATCTTCCTCCCACTAGTTTCCGGTGGTTCTCTATACTCTCCCATTTTTATCTAGATGCCTTCCAAATATCATACTCATTTTGAAATAAAAAATTTCATATGAAATGGATGGTTTAAAATTTAAAAAATTTCTTAATATTAGTGGTATTTTACAAACTCTCTCTTTTGGTCATGTTATCCTTGAGAAACATCTCTATAGATCCTCATCAAACAATTTAAACCACTATAATTACATATTCAATTCCTTATCCATTGATTCCACTAGAATATTATTTTATTTCTATAGAGAATATTATAGAGTCCCCATTTTCGCATCAAGCACCTCCTCACCTTGATCTAACATCTGTATGGATTACTCCATAAGTTACACATCCACCACTAATTAAATATCCTTCATATTGATGACATGTGTAGAGTCTAGATAATAATTTCAGATCCTAAGACATGAAATAAATACTTCATTTTCTAATTTCATGAAAAATATATAACTAATATCCATGATATTTCATATCTCTACTATCTCTAAAGGGATGAAAAACTATGGTGAAAATATCCCTTACTTCATTAATCATAGATGATCTAATATAGGTGATACCTGTAAGAATACTCAGTCAGGAATAGTGAACTCTATGGTTCATTAACTTTAGTTGAAAAAAGGGAAATACCTACCCCATGTAGTAATGAGAAACTACTTGATAAATTGTTCCCACATAGTGACCTCTTTTACTATACTCAAACCAATGATCGATGCCTATCCCACCTCTAACTAGTAGATAAGGGAGTAAAATGATTGACCCTATAAGTAATCATATGAATCCATATGTATTAAATAATGGTCGACATTTTTATATAAAAATTATTCTAAATATAAATGGTCATATCGTTTCTATAAAGTATAAAATATTGGTTAAGGTATATCCTTTATAATAAAAATCATCATCTAAGATTGACCATTTATCGATGGATGATAATTTATACTCAATTTTAACTTAATTCCTATATTGTTTTAGAAACCACTCTAGAATCAAGATATAAAATAATATTTTCTATTACATACGATACTCATGAGAATCTAATGTATACATATAATCTCTCATGACAATATCATTTCCATATCATGACAATATCATCTATTTAATGGCTATCTCAAATAGAAAAGAAATGGGAGACCATTTAATGTTGGTATACCACAACTCATACAATATCACAACACATCAGTGACTTAGGGAGCCCAGTGATGATGTTTATGTTCACCTTACTCCAATTCCATGTTGGAACTAGAAGTTTATGATGCAATCTTTCTAATCCTTAGTTCTATTTATTTACCCTCTTTCACATGAGATGATGAGACGCAAAACCTATAATTCACCTCCTCATATTACTCTAATAAGAGTTTCACCAAATATCATGATACATATTTTTTTATATCTATATGAAAATCTAATAAATTGGTTTAGTAGTCTCTCGTTAACTCTCAATTCATAGAAATTACTTCTACCACCTTACCAAGTAGGCAGATCACTCCATCTAAACCCTAGTTATCTCTTTGAATGAGATATACATTAATGTGTTCATCCCTTATCTCAAAATAATTTAAAATTATCCTTTTGTTGGAATTTGCCTGATCAACTAGTAAGGGGTAAATAATGTATAAAAATCACTATAACATGTCCCTAGATCAAATCCAATCACTAATCCGTGAAGAATATAATCATTCGTTATTCCACATTAGATTCTTAAACCAAATAATTTTGATTATTTGTATAAGATTAACATCCATGATGTTTCCCTTTCCTAAGACATTTATTATCTCAAAATAAAATTTTTGGTGGTACTTAACCCAAATCAGTTGTTATTGGTTCATTCCCCACTATGAGATAATATATTATAAGATATCATGGTCCATGTAGTTTAAAAATATATCTCTAATGAGATAATATCTTAGGAACTTTAGAGTATGGATCACAAAAACTTTACCTAAATCATGGGTTAGGAAGTTCCTCACAAGGGTTTTCATTTGGTTAGACCCATAAGAGACTACCCTCTATTATTGTATCAAACATATCCTAGATCCTACTCTCAAAGTATTACAATAAACTATGTAACCCTTACCCCAAATCTGATAGACGTATAATTATAGGATATGATAACCTCCATTTTACTCTTAAAATGAATCTACACATTGATCACTCCATTCAAATTCCACATATTTCTTAATATATCCTATCATAGGGCTGACAATAAGAGGATATATTCAATAAATCCTCATAATATCTATCCAAGATAATAAAACTCATAGTTTCATACATATTTTGAGGCTAATCCCAAGATCCCATTACCTCTACTTTATCCAGATCAATGAAAATTCACATATCAAATATTACATGCCTATGAAATATCACATCCTATATATGGAAAACCCACTTTAAGAGATTAACATATTGTTGAAGTGATTGAATCATGATTAACATGATATTTATATTCTCCTTATGAAACTTTTGGTTCTATGAATAAATCAAAATATCATCAATGAATTCCATAATGAAGGTCTATAGTTGGAGATAAAAACTATGGTTCATGAGACCCATTAACACAAATGATGCATTCTTAAGATTAAATAGAACTGATAGTAACACATATAGAATAAATCAGATTCTAAACATCATCCTTGGTATATCGTACATTCTAAATCATAGTTAATGATATCTTAATCATTGATTAATATTGGAGAATTGGTAGGCTACACTCAACTGATCAAATAGATCATCAATATATGGAAGTGGAAACCAGTTCTTTACAATAACCAAATTTAGTTTCGTGTAGTCCACATATAATCTTAGGGTCTAATCAAATTTCTTGGAAAACAAAATAGTATAGCCCTAAGGAGTGGTACTCAAAAGGATAAAACAATTTTCCTCATGGTCCTTGATGAATATATTAAGCTCATTCAACACATCTAGTTCAATAGTATGTGTATCACCCTATGATTTTAGTATTAATTTCCCATTAAATAAATACTATTATGAATAAATTTTTTCACATGAATCACTGATCTAAAATAAATTTTGATACATTTTATAAAATATTAAAGTGTAGGATAAATATTATTATATTATAACATTGAAATACGAAACATAATTAAGAAAATTATATGTATAATAAATTTATAAATAAATAAAACTATTATGAATATAAAATCATTATCCTCATGGTTTTTCATTAATATATAACCCTGATTGAAATTATTAATGTAAGGAATAAATTATAAATAAAATAGATGTGTTAAAAGATATAAAAATATGATGAATTATTTTTTGTTAAATATATGAATGAAATATCACCATTATATATATAGTTTCAACTGATATACCCATTAGGATTATATGACCAAAAGAATAAAACCACTGAATTATTGGTTGTAAACACGTGTATCCAAATTATGAAATCTATATAGAAAAGGGAAGTAAACTTCATAGATTAGTAGAAGAATTATTTATGAATCTCATTTTTTGATCTTTTAAGGTAGGTATCATCACTGGGTATTTCCCTAGACCAAGCCCAAGTTGAACTCTAACAAGTGAATATTGAGAGAAATCATTTTTGAGAGAAGGTGAAGATCATGGAAATCAAATTGAGATTCCTTATATATGAGTTTCTAAACCTGAAAATAGCAACCTCTTATCTTTTCATTAGATCTTATGCATATTTTTTAGGGGATTTCTATATAGAGTTAGGGTGATTTAATCCTGTAATTATAAATAAATTTTATATTCTCACTATTATGTGTATTTTATACATTTTTTATTTTTATAAAATTAAATTTTAAATTATAATAAAGTATTTACTTAACATTAATATATTGGTAAACTTTAATTATTATTAATCAAGTAATCAATATAAAATAAATACAAATAAAATAATTTAGTGATAAAAATAATTTTTTAAAAGAATTATTCTTTTCTATATGTTGTGTATTTTTAAACTAGTTGATTATCTATAGAAAAATGTAAAACATTGTATTAATAAATAAAAAATAAATTTATATTCATCTAAATGTTTTCACTTGGAATCAAAATATGAAAAATATATTTTTATTCATAAAAATATATATTTTCTATAAAACTATTTTTATACATTATACACATTTAAATTAATAATGACTATTTACAAACTCTATAAATTTATTCTAAAAAAATTATATTCATATTTTTAATCATAATATAATTTTATTAATGTATTCATAATTTTTATTAACATAAAAATATGTTACCAAATTAATTATCAGTTAAAACGATAAAACATTTATTTTTTAGATAATTATTTTTATAAACATTATGTAATATTTAAATAAAGTAAGTTGTTCTAATTTTTATAACTCTAATATGATATATATATATATATAATCATATTAACACTAATTTATTTAGTAATTGATAATAAATAAGCATAAAAAGTCCCTCTTCTAACCAAGGTTGATATGGGTAAAAATAGGTAACATAAAGTTGCTCAAATTTTGTTAAGTTTTCATGAATCGTAGAAAATAAATAAGAAATTTTTAGTTTGGAAATTAAAAACCCACATGTATCGCCAAACATTTTCCACCTAGCTCAACTAATTCTCATGTTATTATATCCTGACCCCTCACTTAACTATAATTTATAAGGAAAAGTCCCTCTTCTAACCTATAAAATGACCTCACTTCCACATAATTAAAGACCCAATTAACATTATAATTCCTCTAGAAATACCATCCACATTAACTATATTAGAACCATATTAAAAAAATTATAGACATAGGTTATATTAATGTTTCCCAAATCCTTTTTTAAATGATCCTTTAAGTGATAATTCATACTCTCAACCTGAGCATTGTCTATTCGCAAACATTATTTTATCCTTCTTCCTCATCTGTCCTCCAAAAAAAATACTATGACCATAAAAATATTATTATATAAGTATCATTATTATACTAAATATTAATTATGTTAATTTTACTACCATTATCAATCTCCTCTAATCTATTCATGAAATAAAAATTCCACTCGTGTTATGTGTGGACAAATACCTATATGAAAAACATTTTTATTTTAGAAAAACCACCATTAATGTATGGTTCTAAAAATGGGTTTAATGAATAAATATAATATTTATGAAATTATAAACATTTTATAAATATAAATTATTTGTTATATTAATAATATTAACAAATAATTTTTCATTGTAAATTTAACAACCTAAAACAAGAAAACCAAGAGGGAAATTTATTCTTATATGTATGTAATAGCTTTTTATCTACTTTATACATCCATAACTTATAAATTATAATTTATAACTTTAATAAAATATAAATAACAAAATTATTCTTTTTTAATGATGATATTATAACAAAAAAGTTATTCTTTTCCATTGGATATGACATGTTCTAGTTTGGGTTGGTTTAACCACCTACATGAACGATTCTATATGTTTTATTATAGATAGTTATAGAAACATATTTCATTATATAATGTTTTATTAATATCTAAATAACTTTTTCCCTTTATATAATTTTAATATTAATATTTACGAGGTTATTAAGATACAACCGTTTGATGACTAAAAATTACCGAATCAAGATCATCTCAGATTTCATCTCCATGAATGGTAACTAAATCTACCATGGAATGATATTATAACTTCATAAATCATTAAGGAATACTATTCTATTATCTTAAATAATATATGAAATTATTAAATTGTTATCTATGTATGGGTATCGACATCACATTAAAAAAATTGTCAAACAATTAAAACTACTAATATGTGATGAAAAAAATTAACAATTACTAAATAATAAATGTATAATAAATGATTATAATAATAGAGTATAAGATATAATAAATATTAATTGGTTTAGTAAATAAGTTATTGGTGTTTTTATATTTATTAAAAAGGAGTTTAAATCACATTCATGGATTTTGTGAGTAAAGGTAAGGGTTTTCTCAAAAAAATTTGATTCATTGAGATGCATTCTATATTCACTACATGATTTGTTTTTTGTGATGTATATAATACTAATATAAATATCTTTATAATAAGTTAATACATTTCAGAAAATTTAAAAATATATCTATGTTTATCACTTTCAAGGGGTTTCAACTCAAATGGCACAACATTCATAAGGGATTTTGTTAACTCAAATCTCATTTTTTGTGTCATAATGGTTCCCATTGAATTTAAGTCTTCTATGTTTGGAATCCACCAACATTATATTTTATTATATAGTAATATCTATTTATCTATATTGGAAATTATATTTTTGATTCAAATCTTCTTCCTTGTTTGATTTCTTGTAAATTTATAATGAGTTAATAAAAATTATCATCCCCCCAATAAGATCATTCTACTCCATGTCTATATTCTGAATTTAAAAAAAATTGTTTTTCATTATTATTTTAGAACCCCAAATTTGTATTATCTCATGTGATATTAATTTCTATATTTAAAATTTTCAAAATTATGTTTTATTATCTTTTCTATTGTGAGGGTTTAAACATATATATTTTAAAATATTAAAATGGAATTTCTTTCTAATGATCATATCTTTTTTATCTTCCACTTCACATTTATTTTCTTATACATTATTTCATTTCAAAGTTGCATTATTGGGATTTATTTTAAAGTGTTGTTTTAATAATTATTTCTTATAACCTTCCCAAAATTTAATTTTTAAAGAGACACATAAATTCGTATTTTTAAAATAAAATTATAAATTTTTTATGAAATTTATTTTTAGGATCTTAATTCCATTTTTCTATCTATATCTAAATGATATATATATTATGGTGTTATGTTACATAAATATCCTTCCAAATTATATTATAAAATAATTGTGTTTTGGTGATTAAACATATGGTAACACTCAATCCAATTCTTGAGGTCATTTATTGTGATACCATATATAAATTTTATAAAAAACATTTACATTCCTTCGGTTATTTATGATATAATAAATGATTTATTTAATATGCAACACACATGTATAAGTGATAATTATATAAAATTTGGGGTCTTATATCTCCCATTAATTCTTGGGACAATTTTTTATGACTCATGAGATAATGATGTGAGTCATGGGAATTTTACCCTATTTAAAACCTAAGTCACATGAATTTTTAATTGTTCAAAACCTAAAACATGATAATTTTCTTTTTTCATAACCCAGGTCATCAGAATTTTCATTTTTTCAGAAACGAAGTCAGGTAATATTAATTTTTAAAAAAATTGAGGGATGGACATTTTTAATTGTTCACATCGAGATATGTGGACATTCTTTCACAAAATAATTCATTGGAATCATTGGGTTTTCTCACAATGTTGTGATTTCCTAATCTTATTTCAAATTTCTATCTTTATAGAACATTCATAACGTTTTTTATATACCTATTTTATGCTCCATGCCTCACTATTATTGACTCTTTTTTATTCATTTTTACAAAATTTTATGTGTTAGATCATTTTGAGGTTATATATTCTTATATCACACCTTATGGAAATTTCTTCTGAATCCTTGATATTTTTAATATAATTTTTATCCCAATATATTTTTTCTTTCATGCTTATGATCTTACCCATTATTAATCATAGATATTTTTCCCATACTATGAATTTGAGCAGACCTCTTTCTTATGTTTTCCATTACATTGGTTTTATAGATGAGTGTAACATATGAAATTTATAAAGGAAAGTATTATTGGTGCGATTATAGATAAATAATCACAAGTATTGTAAATATTTTTTTTATATACCAAATATCTAGATATACAAAACCTAATAGTCCTCAATATTTTTTGATATTATTTTAAGATAAATTATTAATTTTGTGTATAAGAAATTTTATCATGAGTTTTCTCCCTTAGTATCGAATCTAATTTGTAAAGTATATGATTTTCGCTTCAGAATCAGGAGTAATGTTATGGGAAATATTAGTATAGAAGTGAATCGATATGGAATCAACACCCATAAAAAAATTAATCATGAATTATATCTATTTATTATGTGTAAATCCTAGAAAATAATTAGATAACACCTTTAGAAAATAGTACATCGGTGTTGCAAAATTTTATGGAATCAAAATCTAGTTAGTTTTAAAAACTATCTTTTCTATCTATTTCATGTTTCCCTTATCTTCATTATTTAATCTCTTACATAACCTTCTTGGAAGTCAATTCTACTGTAAAATTATTATCATCAACTATAATAGAATTTTATAACATAGTCCACCACTAGAAATCAATGTTATATAACATGTATGTAACTTAACCTATTTAGAATATAATATCAAATATAGTGATATTATTAATGAACAAATAAAATAGATGATAATAGTCTCTAACCACTATGGAAAACCTATGTAACCACATGGAATTGAACAATCTATTTTGTATGGGTATATCTAAATACAAATGTATATAATAATAATCTATAATAATCCTCAATCTAGATACATGAAATGAAGAGATAAAATATTGAGTCACTCCTATTATAATTATGCACTAATGTTTTACCATGTCATAATGGTTTACCTTATGTCGTGGTCTATCTTTATGTGAACCAATAAACAGATTAAATCGTTATGTCATAGTTGTTAATGATTTTAATTATATAATTATGAAATAATTTGAAGGATACTTCAATATTGTTTTCCAAATTCTATCATCATTAGTTATTCATTAATTGAATATTAATTTTAAGTGGATGCATTTATTTTATTATAGTTTAAACATTAAAAAATCAATGAGGAGATTAAATAAAGTATGTAAATTTTTGAAACAATTGTAACATTTACGAGATGTTTAAATTTATATTTGTTGATTTATTTAGATTCTATGGAAAATATAAATTTGGTTTTATAATTATGTTGTGTGTGTGACAATATGTATCTCCTTAGCTAGTGTTATTACCTTTTATCATTTTGTTCACCCTTCAATCTGAAGGTTCTAGAAGAACTTGAATATGAGAGAGATCCTTATCAAGTGTTGGACTATTTTTTTAGTACATGGATACCCGAGGATGTAAGAACCTATCATTTTATCCTCATTGTTCTATATAAAATTTCTATTTGAAGCTCAAATCAATAATTTCATAATATGTCATTGTTATTTGTTTCATTAATTAATCTAATCACATGGATATATGTTGTTTGTGTCTTGGTCTTGGTCATATAATCTATAAAATTTAGGATGATTTTATTCAATTTGAATCTTTCGAATGGTATCAGAGCTGATCTATCAACATTTGGATTGATTTTCAAATGAATGAATAAAACTAAACAAATAAATTTTTTGGGCACCATGAAATAGTTAAAGATAAAATTACCATATTTTTATTTGATATTTCATAAAATTAAATAATGGTTATGAAAATTAGGTATTATGCTTTTTGTTTTAGATATACCATAATATATTCTAAAATAAATGTCATTTTAGGGTATGGGAGGAAAATTGTTAAAAATAGACTATCATGAGATGATGTATCAATGCCATTGTTAGATATTCAAAATACCATTGTGGACTTATACATGATAAAAAACCATTACATTTTGGATATTTCCATTCCATATTAAGAAATTATAATTCCTACCCAAATGGTCTAACCATGTGAAGTTTAATGACTTACTTCATTGACTTGAAATGGATTCCTCACCAAAATAGCCAACTCAAAACAACACGATAAATTTGAAATAATTTCCAATATGGTTAATGTATGTTGTAATTCCATATGATTAAAAAGATAATTGTCCTGTTATGATAATATTTTTTTATTTTAATTTTAAATAAAATTATATTTTTGATAAAATTATCCATAGAATTCATCAAATTAAGCTGAACTATAAATATATTAGTTGATTATATCTAGAATTAGTGTCTATTTATGGGGTAAATAATTTATAAAATATTTATGTATTATAAAATAATGTAAAAAAATAAATGTATTTATATTAATTTATATAATTTCTATAAATATAAATAATAAAATTTATATTAAGGAATTATTTGGAAATCAATTTAAACCATTTCAAATGGTGTTTTGGATGATTTGATCAATGGTTTAAATAAAACTAAAAATAGATATTTAAGTTTTGTAAAATGTTTTAATAATATATGAAATGTTAAAATTGTTTTTTAATATTTTCAAAAAATATAAATTATTTTAGAATATGATTGAGTTCAAATTAAAAAACAAGTAAATGATAATATAAAAAGTTTATATTCTATAAAATATATATATAATTTTTTATTCATGCTTGATTTAAAATGTTTTGATAATTAATTTATGAATTATTTATAAAAATTTTATTTCATGCATAAATATATGATTTATACATTTACATAGTATTATTATCTTTTTTATTATTCTTGAATATAAATTTATATAATTAATTTTAATGTAATATTTATTTTAACAATGTAAAACTGATTTTTAAAATTATCACTCATTTGTTTAAGGAGATCAATGCTATGTATGATAATTTATTTAGTTTTCTTATACCTTGAATTTGGTTTTTATTTGGTTATGAGATTGGATTAATAAATTAATTTCAATTTACACATATTAGGAGTTATATTTTTTATGGAGTTGGAGTATCACTTTATTAAATAACCAAGGGTAGAGGGACATTAGGTTGGAATACTCACTTGTCTAGAGGTATATTCCTTATCTATAAAACTGGGGACTAGTTACCTATCAATTAATTCTTACTATTGTAGGGATTATTGAATATATATTATTCTATGAATTTATATAAATTAGTTTCATACAACTTATGCATATGATATAGTTGGATATGGGTAAATACATATGGATTTCAATATGGTTTAGTAAAAAAACATTTCAGTTGTGTATATATTTCACAATGATATGGTTGGAACATATTTGTTTGAAAAAATGAATAGGGATTCAAAAATAAATCATTAAAATCATGAATAAATAAAAGGAATTAAATTAAATAAGATGTTGAGATTAAATCCCTCTTAAAAATTCAATGTGTCAAGTTTATTCTATAGAAACTTCTTTTTAAGACCTTAATCACCCAAATGGGTAGGTCATGCCAAAGCTAAGTGCCCCTGGATTATCTTGCATAAGGTAATAATCTAATTGGGTGAAACTAATTTCTAGGTCCCTCGTCTTTATAATTTGATTTGGGTTATATTTTTTTGGGAAACTCAAACCATTTTAATAATAGAGAAATATGGATGAGTAAATCAGTTCAACATATTCAGATAAAGAGGTACCTTCTATGTTATTAAATAGTCATATCTAATATGATTGACATAATTTTTTTACCAGATATAGTAATGAAATATTTTATGATATTAGGTGGGATGATTTATGATAAAATATAGCTCTTCTTTCACTAATAAATATAGAGTTATTTAAAATGTTTTATCATTTCAATGGGATCACATTTAATAAAATTTTTATTAAAGGATTATAAAACATGATACTCATATAGTAAAATATTATATTATAGAGAAAAAAATCATCATAATTGAACTTTATCTTCATATAAATATTGAAAAATGAAAATTCTAATTGTATAAATTTCATAGACTACTACATATTCGTAAGAATTGTTCTTGAGAAAGAAGGAAAATTATAGTTGTTAGATTAACTCCTTCCTAAATAGATAAATGTTGAAGTAGTTTAATATGTGGATATTGATGATTATTGTTAGTGAAAAATTATTCATGTGACATAAAAAATGAATTTCTAAATATAAGAAAATGATATCTAGTCTCAACCTATGAACCCAGAATGATTGGTTATGTTAATGACCTGAAGAGACTATAGGCTTCCTTTAAGGATTATTCTAGATATGGAAATCATTTTAGAATTATTCAAGGAAAAAATCTGATAATATAAATGATTTAAATATATTTTCCCTCTATTTTATAAATTTATTTTAAGATAGGATAATTTTTGATGAAATGTATAGGTTATATTGTTGTATGGAAAACATAAATAGGTTAATGTTTTAACCTGAAGAACTAATATTTGTTGGAAATTCCGACAACATTTCTTCAAGTTTATAGTCAAAGTATTTAAAACAAAAAGGATATTTCAAGAAGGCAAGAAAATTTTTCCATGTGTGATGAATTTTTCCAAAATACATTAAGGTATTTGTAAAATTTATTAACAGTTGATATCAATTATTAATTATATATATATGTATATAAATTATTTAATTTTATACAGTATATGATACCAAATGTATATTTTACAAATTTTAGAAATTAATAAGTGTTTAAAATCATTGTATGATTTGATAAATCTTGTATTTTTCATTTCAGTTATTAAGATAATGGTTTCTAAATCATAGTGTGGTTATAAAGTAATATTTCAATCTTAGATAGATTTGGATAAAGGTTATTTATTCAAATCTCATTTATCATATATGATCAGAGGATTTATTTTGTAACTAACAGTTATTATAAATAAAATTAGATAAAACACATGGTTTTTGATTAATTAATATTTTTGATAATATTTTTAAATATAAAGAAATTATAAATGGTGTTTTATCCCCTAAAAAGTGATTATTTGATGTATTAGAAAAGATATGGAAATTTGAGATTACACTAAAAATTAGGTGCATATTTTAATGAAAATTATTTTATTTTTTGAATACTGCTATAAAAAAATAAAATACTACACAATATATTTTTGTTAATACTTTTTTTGTTAAATATTCTCGTTAATAGAAAATAAAGGATATTTTCCTACCACAGATTAATTTTTCTATATTGGTATAATATTCCAAAGAGAATATAGTTTCATAGAGTAAAATGGGATTATGTTTGTAAATAAAGAGGTTTGAATTATAATAAATAAAATATAAAACTATTAAAATTCAAATTCAATGACAATTAATGTCCTCAGAGTTTTTATGGTTTGTTGTTAAATAGAAATTCAAAGACTTATATCTAGTTAAAATATTGAAGAGAATGTAATATAAAATTATAAATGGGAAATATGATGTATTATTAAATAATAATTATTTACCAAATGTTATCTAAAAAAATTGAATGAAAATGTTCCAAGATGATGATGGTGAACTTAGAAAGAGTTTAATATAGAATTTTTTTGTTAACATTGTGACATTTGATATTGTAAAGTAAAGTAATTTTAATATCATTTTTAAATAGTTGGGTATTAGTAATATTATTCTTAATTCTCCATATTATTCATTAAATATTTCTTTATTTTTGTTACTCATCAAAAAAATTTAGTTGGAGGCTTTTATCAGAGGGTTATGTCAAGATTTTATGGGAATTATATAGAGATATAATGAGACTAAAAAACCTAAAATAGTAGAAAATATAAGACATCTTTGGTAGTCTATCATATTATATATTTCCATATAGTTGTCTATGTATGGGTTTTTTAGAATTCATGAAATAGTTTATGTGTAATGAATTTATCATGTTATATAAATTTATTCTCTAATTTATCATTATTTCATATTGGTTAAATATATAGAGTAGAGTGATATGATAATTGACCCCTTAAAGTATGACTTTGAGTTATCCATAACACATGTTCATCATGGATTACTATAGGCTAGGAAGAAATTTTAAGGTTAGTATGGGTAAGATTTTATTTAAGGATACAAAATATTTTAGTGAGACTAAAAAATAGTTTTTAACACTAGATAAACAATAAAGTATACCAAAAGGACTATCATATATGTTATAATTAGTATTCTAGGTGAACATGTTTTATATGTTATCCTTATATCTAGAGTTGAAAATATAATAGGAATGAGAACCTTCATATTTTTATTAACTTCATAAAAAATACTTGAGTCTTAGCTAATCAGGGGTGAATGGGAATGTTTTTTTTCATATCATCTGTTGAGACTTGAATAAGATAAAAATATTCATCTCATATGATGAGTATAACACATGGTCTGTTGATTGATATTGAATAAGTAAGTTTATGGACATACCTAAATATAGTAAATGTGATGTTCTAATCAATTTATATGAGGGGAATGTGATATCCTAATCAACTTAGATGAATGACATGTGATGTATTGATCGACCAGGTCAATATACACTTGGAGAATATAGAATATATGAGTAGTCTATACTAGATTGAAATACTCTATTTCCAATGGGTTATTATGTCATTAAAAATTGGTTTATATGATTATGAAAACTTAATGATAAAGCTAGTGGACACATGTATAGAGATACAACGTTTTGATATATATCACTCGAGATCCATTTGTAACTTGAGTATCCTTAATAATTTTATAGTAGACACTCTTTGATTAATTTTATGGATTTGAGAATATAGGAAAAAAATTAAATCATATAAAGAAATATATGGTCACACATTTTTTTATATAAATGAGGTTCAAGTTTATAAAACATTAAGAACTTCCCAAAAAGGGTTTTGTGGGTTATGTGAAAGAATCTCTAGATGGATTTTCACAAGTTATTTAAATTTGATATAACAATTTGTGAAAATAAATTATTACATTAATAAAATGATCTATAAAATCTATCCTAAATTAGATTTGGATATAGTTTCTCAAGTGATCACATATGATGTGACAGATGGTGAAGTTTGTTAATTCTATAAGGATTTAGTATAAGTTGTAGATTTTCATAATTATTCACTAATGACTTGCCATGACATGGTTTGTTAGATAACATTGTGTTCTATCCTTTTGCACACCGTGGAATAGTATAATACACTATTCCATGGTTTTTCAAATATGTAATTATTGTACTATGTGATATTGTGATTCCATTCCTAATGCAATAAAGACTGGTTATTCATCATTTGATGATGAATTTAAAGAGTTTGAAGGCATTTTGTTATTGTTTAAACATTTAATGATAAATAAGGAATTTAAAATTGGTGTTTCATGTATTGAAACATATAAAACATAAATGAAATGTATGAATTTATATTAGATAATGATTGTTATTCTTTAGGTATTTTTTAAGTTCATTTTATCTATGCGTGATGTTATGAAATACATTGGTAAAATTTCCTTTATACTCTTATTTACTTCATCCTTTAATCTGGATGTTCTATAAAAATATGGATAAGTGGGAAATACTTCCCAAATTTCAAGATATTTGTGTGATCTATGGATACCTTATGAGGGAAGAATATATTTTTTCATACATTGTGATCTACTCCAAATGTTTGTTTTAATCACACATGGAATGGTGAAAGGATCTCCATTCTTATTCATTTCATTAATAAATATGACCATATACATAGATCACAATTTTTTTTATTATGGTGTTGTCTTCTAAAATGTTGGGGATTATTTTCATCCCTCTTAAACCTTATAAATCTTATTTTAATTATATCATTAAATATCATTAATGTTACTAGAACCATAACTCTAACCATGAAAGAACCATTACTACCATTATTTAGAATTTAGTTAAATGTAAAAAAAACCTACTTACATTACATCCAAGTACCTAGCTCCAAAATTCATGAATGTTCTATGGAACTAAACATGATAAATCTAAAAATTATTCCTCTAAGTTCCTTGACCACCTAAGCATCCTATCATGATGGATAAAGTCTAAATATTGCTCTATTATGTTACACTTGATCCTACTATAGAATACTGAGTCTTCCCAAATAATTTATCCATACCAAGTTTTTTCACCCTCCAATAATAATATTTTATATTACCCTTCCTTTTAATAAGTATGATTCTCCCTTTATTATTTAGGACATACGGTGTGGAAATTACCTTTTTGCACACACTTATAACAAAACACTAGAAATCCCCCTAAATGAGGAAGCAAAGAACCTTTGACCTAACTTTAATATATCCCATCACCCTAGAAAATATAATTATATATCGACTACTATCCACTACAAGATCCACCACCCATCCTACAAGAAAGGACACCACTCAGATTACTAAATAAATAAAAAGTGTTTTTCTCCCTTATAACCACTTGGATCTTCTAATGAGTGAAAGGTTTATTGAACACCTCAGAATTGGATATAAAATTAAACACCCAAACCTACTAACTCAACAAAATTTGAAATATAATCTCAATTATATGGGCCTTATAATCCACATTATTTGATATTTGATGTGTTATTTGAAGAAACTCTAAGAAACAATTAACATTATATGTCACTAGAAATGTCCCCTCATGTAATTCCATGGAACAAATAGTCAATATTAAGTGTATTATGAAATAAATCAAAGAATAAATGGTATATATAGGCATTTAAAGATTATATATCACTCTTTAAAGCCTCTACCAGCACACCCCTCCAACACTGGTCAGGTCTTTGATGAATGAGAGTCACTAACATCACTCATTGATTCTTGTGTCTCGAATAAATCAATTAATATATATATATATATATATATATATATATTGTTGATAGATTTCTCGGTGTTCTAAGGAAACCTTGTTCTTTATAAGTTAGAATGATTCTATATATAAAATCCTCAATTATAGTTCACCATAATGGCCATGTCTGAGAGTGCACATTTTTCACCAACTAAAACTAGATAGAACAATCCTATTTGGGTCATAGAAACAACTATGGGAACATAATATTTTTTATATCCTTAATATCTAGTGGTATAATTATAAGTCCCTAAAAATAAATATCATCGTAGACTCTAACCACAAAATAATCGATAATAAATCACTGAAGTGTAATTTTTAAAATGTTGGGACATTAACATATAAGCATTTCTTTAAAGTTTAAATCTTCACAAAATTTAAGAAAGACCATTCATAAAATTATAATAATATATTTCCAATATTATAACTCAACATAAATATGAATTAAACCACCTTATATAACGTTCTGGATTCGAGTGCCACCCAAAGGTGCCTCGAACCTGGTTGGTCACATAACCTCAAGCGTACTTCCCCAAACGCAAAAGGTTTACAACTATTAGTGAGGGAAAATGTGTGATAATAGAGAAACTATGCCATAATTGGTAGATTATGCATAGTAAAAAACAAATAGTAAACAAAAGTGGAAGCAGTAATATAGTACAACAGAAAAAACCAGTATAAGACTAAAAATAAATCCAACAAAATCCACAATATATATATGATGAATGAAATATGTATTTAATAAAATATCCAAACAAGTCACCATGATGGAAATAAATACAGAAACCAAAGTACAAAAGAAACAAGTAAACTATAGTAGCATCGCAAGCCTCAGCTTCATCCCATGCTCTCTAGATTCAATAACTATCAAGTACCGGATGAAGAAGGGAAATTTACCTTATCTATACCTACAACCATATAATCTATTTGGGTCTAAATCATGACCTAAGCAGGGTGTGAGACGAATCCTATTAGGTAACCCTCAAATGATTTGTGCCTAACTATCAATGAAAATATATATATATATATAAGACAATAAGAAAAAATGAACTAATAAACTAAGAAGTACTCAAAGGTAAATTATCCTATAGTTTTTAATTTACATTCATTTACATTTATTATTAAATATGTTGAAACATGTAAACCTTAGGATCTAGGAAAATCTATGTATCCCATATGAATGTAACAAAACAAATGTTTTAGTAGAATATCTAAACAAAAAAAGTAATATCGAGTCCAAGATTTTTCTTTGGCTTGGCAAACTCTTCACAATCATTCAGTTGTTCAATAATGGACCTATGAGTAAGTTCTCACAGTCTAATCCCCATAGTCTATCATAACAACATTTTATTTAATAACAACCCTCTTTGAAGCTCTCACAGTCTAAACCCTTTGGTCTAACTTAGCACTAATCATTTATAAACGACCACCTAGGTAGCTCTCATGATCTAAACCCGCGTGTCGATGATGACCTTTCAGCTCTCAAAGTCAATACCTCGAGGTCAACATAACTGTAAATCAAACATAAATGACCCTACCTCGGGAAGCTCTCATAGTCAAATTCCCCTTGGTCAAACTTCCACAATTCATATAACTAGAATCTTATATAATCATTAACTCTATCCTAAAAAAACAAGGCACGGAAAACAAGGCAAGACTAAAAGGAATTCTAGACCAAAAAACCATAAAAAACAATCAAGGGAAATGAACCCACGTGGTGTCCCATAAACAAGGTATCTATCCTTACACATATGAAACTACCATTTATCAATCAACCAAACCATAATAGGTAATAAATGGGGTTTAATTCCAAAACATGCAATTCCACAAACATGGGTATGTGTCACTTTTAGAAAATATAATCCAAATACGAACAATAATAGGCACAAAACACCTACCTCAATGTCGTATGATTGATATAAAATAACTTCAACCCTTGAATCAGTTTAGATCTATAAAATGTAAAAAACTCCCAACCATTAATAACTCATGAGAGAGGAAGAATCTAAAAGAAGGGTTGTGGGGGTTTTGAGAACTCACCAGTGGGATTCCAATGCACCTGATAGCATCTCAATTAGAGATCGGATGGAGAATCAGGAGGGGTTCGAAGTTCGTCAACCATTCTATCGCTATCTTATACAAACCATGGGGAGAAGTATATGTTTACTGACATAAGATGAAGTGCCCAGATCAGTGTGAATCACTGAGAGGGGGAGGGGGTGAATCAGTGATCCCTTAAAACTTTTTACTAATTTATTCTTATCAATTAAACCTCTATGGCTGGTTAAAGCCTCGATCCACTCTTCTTGTATCTCCCACCTTTCCTCGAATGATGCAGTAAATGTAAAGGCATAGGACACAAGGATTTACAAGGTTCGGCACCAAAGGCCTACGTCCTTGCCATGTTGGTTATACACCCCAACATGGTTTCTCTATTATAACTTGTTAGGTTTACAATGGTCGATACAGAGTCCCACTGTATCTCTCCTGAGTCCCACAGGAGGGTCTTTATACTGCGTCCCACAGTGTTACCAGAGTCCCACTGGCCTGCTCCAGAATCCCACTAAAGACTTCTTCTCCCTGAGTCCCACAGGGTCTTCTCCTGGCTCCTCGAGTCACACGAGTAGCTCTTCTTCTCTTTAAGCTTCTTCAAGTATCTTCAGCAGTCTGGGATAAAGACTGCTAGCCTTGATCTGTACCTCTGATCACTTGAGTTGATCAGGTCTTCTCGTCTTGCTCATGATTTATCTCCTTCTTCTCAGGATGACCTGGCTTCTCTCTTCAACTACTGAATACTCAGACAACTGATATCTTTAACTTCAGTCTGGTCCAGTCTCACTTCAAAACAACTTCATGCACTGAATGCATGGAAACTCTGAATCCTCATGCACTGACTGCATGGCCTTCTCAATTTCTTCAAGATCCTATGGTCTTGGTCAACTCAGATGCACACTCACTGATTTGAACTTTGATTACGTGCGCATGTGTATGCATGCATGCATGCACTTCCTTTTTCTCCTTGGTGTGATAAACCCATAATGGGTGTAAATACTTTTAGCACACACACCTTCTTCCTTCTTCACACTTTGTTCTTTTTGTTCACACACTCACAAGTGTGTTGTACTTTAGTGTGAGGGTCTCCTCTTTCTTCCTTCTTCTAAGTGTGTTCACGTCACTTAGTGCACACACACTAGGTTCGGCCTTTTAGTTCTTTTGCACACACAAATGCCTATGGCCTTATTCCCTTCTTGTACTCTTCCACTTTGCACACACACTTTGTTTTTCTCTTTTAATCTTCAAGTGTGCACAACCACAAGGATACGGACTTCACTTGTTCAATTTGCACACAAAGGCTCTAAGCCTTGGGTTCTCCCTCTTTGCACAAGCTATTGCCCATATTAAACACACTCAAAGTGTGGTCTTCCACTTCACTTGGCACACACCACTTGGTGTTGCTCTTTGTGCACACACATGGCCTCGGGTCTTCTCCTGCCTCAAGGAGGCGCGCAAGTCCTCAAGGTGCAAGTCAGGTGGTGCGCAAGGGTCAAGCGGCCTCTTCTCCTTTTCTTCAGAAGCACAAGTGCACAAGGCACAAATGACGTGCAAGCTCCTCCTGCCGTGTAAGTTCACGGGTAGAGAGGGTAATGGCCTTGAGCGTGCAAGTGTGCGGCTCGGCTCCTTCCTGTCACGCAAGGGAGGCACGCAGGGACCCCTTCTTCTTGTCGCGCAAAGGTATTGCGCGCAAGGAACTCAGCCGCGCAAGTAGAATGTGCGGGGCTTCTTTCTTCGCGAGGCAGAGGGCTCTCACGGGACAAAAATATTCAACAAGAACTTCAGCAAGAATCTAAGAGGGCTCGGGCTCTCTTTTTATAGGCAAAGGAATGCCTCAAAACATCCGCGTGGTTTAAATTCAAACTCCCGAATATCTCGGGTTTTCAAGATTTTCCAAAATCTTGTTTCTCCTCTGTTTCACGCGGCTACTTTTCCTTCTATATTTTTATTTTCCTCCTTCACGTGCATGCGACTACAAACGCATGCACGGCCTTCATTTAGGCACAAACCATGCACAACAATAATCCTCATGGCCTCGGCACTTCGTTTGCCTTCGTCCAATACTCTAAATTCTCCATCCAACGTGTGCATGCATATTTTATTGCATGTATAAGTTCCTTACAGAGAGATGAGCACAATGGTGCCTTCGGCTTCGAGAAAGACAGCCGGGAGCTCGACTTCAGTGCTCGGGTTGCTCCTGGTTCGACGGAGGACGTCGGGTGGTTCCTCGGCTGAGCTTGAGGAAGGAGACAACTCGCGGGCTGTTGGATCGGGCGATTGAAAGACATCGGACGGCCGCGATCAGAATATATGGCGCGAGATGCGATGAGCGGTCCAGATCGAGCGCGCGATGAGTCGGACGGCCAGGATGCGCTCCTGGAGATTTTTCTGCATCCCACATCGAAACGGGGCGCGGTTTTCTCGCGCTTTATCACCCTGGTGCTGCCTCAACCCCTCGATTGAACTTCCTCCTCCACGGTGCCGCCCCGCACCGTGTTCTCCTGCGGGCGCGCTCTGCGCCCACTCACGCCTCCTGCGGGCGCGCTCTAGCGCCCCCCATGCACTACCTGACACTCGCGGGTGCGCTCATGCGCCCCTACCGCGCTCCTCCGGGCGTGCCCCAGACGCCCATGCGGTGTCTTGGGTGCGTCCTGCCGCCCTGGGCTCGCCCCACGGGTTCCCCCATGTGTGTGGTGCCTAGCGCCCATGCCTTGGGGTTGAACCCTCAAGGTGCCCATGGCTGGCCATATTTTTTGGCAAAGGCATGAATAAGACTTTGTCAAATACAAAGTTCTCTTATGAGTATAAGCCAAATGCCAAGTGCCATTCAAGCCATTTCTTCCTCTTCTCCATTCTTCTTGAGAATTCAAACATTAATCGTCTTCATAAGAGTTCTTCCAATCTCCTCAACATATATTCATTAATTAGGAGGGAAATTCTTGAAGGTTCATCATCAACTCTTCTTCTTCAACCGAACTCTTGAATCACATAAATTCTTCAATAAACTTCATTGACCTAATCAGAGATCATGTTGGATCTTCTTCATGTTCACATGCACTAAGTGATAATGCATGGACTTCATTAATCCACTTCATCCACTTAGAGATGTGGATGGATCATCTTCAACTCCTCATGCATTGTCAATGCAATGCATGGTCTTCTAACACTGTTGTAACATTGTATCCACTTGACACAAGTTCTTTGAACTTTTAGAACAGTTCAACAATCGTCTGATTTCCATGGAGAATGTTTCAACCACAATTTCCAATACCACTTAGTGAATCTCCTAAGTGACATGCATCTTAGTACCATGGCCATTCTCCTTCATCACCATCACCATCACATCATTTTTCATTCACATCTTGACATTCCTTGACATCCATCCATTCATTCCTTGACAACAACATACCTCATTGACAACAAATGCAACACAGTGCACTTCAATCTCCCCCTTTGTATTTGTTGTCAATACACTTCTTCAGAACATATGAATGGGTCAATATGTGTGCCAATCTTTTCTCCCCCTTATTGGAAATAAAATGCAAAGGTGTGGTGTGGTTAACTTTCAAAAATCTCTTCCTCCCTTCGAATAGCATCTTCTTGAAAAGCACTAAGAGAGGGATGATGTCACATGTTCTCTTTAGCAAAGAACCTTTAGTAAATCATCTCTAAGTCTACTTGGGCTAACCCGGTGTAGAAAACAAGAGTGATGTAACCAAGGAACTCAAATCTATCCATCAATCACTGTACATGTGAGATCATGCTTCAGGGGTTTGAAATTTTTCAGATATAACAATGAATTTGCTAAATCCTGCACAACTTCACAAAACTCATTAGAAAGTTCAGGTGCAAAGATAAAGCTTCCCCTTTCATCCATTTGACTTCAATCAATACTCCCCCTTAATTGTCATGATGAATACAATTAAGAAACACGGGATGAAAGTATGATTGGAATACCTTCACTTTTCTCAAGATGATATTAAATCTTAGAATACCATCTTCTCCAGATTGGCTCCCCCTCAAGGGGTGCACTCCATTCTGTCCAAACCATCCTCCAATTGACAATGATCATCATCTTCAATTCCCTGGAATGTTAGCACATGTAAATACAAGTGATTAGGGAATACGATGGAACCTCCTTGGTTCATCAATGTGAACAACGAGGTTGAGAAGATTCTCTCAACCGAGATGTCCCATTTTCACCATTCTTCACACTTGCACATTTGATCTTCAATGATGTTGGTGCTGGTGTGGATCTCAACACATCTTCATGTGAAATATTATTCTTTCCTTTTGCCTTAGCAATTGCCAGTACTTCATCTTCAGCTCTTTGCAGATCTTTGGCAAGTTGCAACTGATTAGGCCATATGACTAACAAGTCATTTGGAAGTGAGGCCTCAGTTTTGGAAATTCCACATGGTTCTTTTGATGCTGTTAAGCTACCTCTATTAGGCAACTTGTTTTCAATCAATCCCTTCTGCTTCTTTTGGATTGATTGTCTGTTTGAGTTCAGTTGGCTTCTATTGATTTCCATGGCTTGTTTTCAAAGATCCATGGTATGACCTTTCTTTTCACAGTAGAAGCATGTCTTCTTGGTGGTCCTTCTGGATGCATCACCCTTCTTGGACTCAGACTCCAAGGACTTCTCTTCATTTCGCAAACACTTCTTGGGAGCATTTTCTACTTTCTTCTTGCTTCCCAAGGAATATTTTTGAGCCAGGTTCTGTGATCTTTTCTTCTTTTGAGCTCTGGATACAGTTGGAGACTGACATGTATCTTTTTGACCACTTTTGCAATCATCCCAGATGTTGTCAAGTAATCCAAATCTATTTGCAGTAAACAGATGTCTCTAGACCTGTGGATGCTGCTTCTTTTCTTCTGGCTTTCTCCCCCTTGGCATGGGCTTCCTTTGTGCTTTGACATTCAGTGGATTGTACCAACAGTCCTTTGCACAGTGCCCATACTTATTACAACACCAACACTGACCCACAAATCTTGACTTCTTCAGTCCTTCTGATTGTTGGGTAATTTTCTTGAATTGCTGTGTTGTTTCAGGAGAGCATTCTTTCTTCACTGTCTTCATCCATACTTGTTTGGAATTATTTTTCCATCCTGCACTTTTTGTGGAAACACATTTAGAAACATGAGTACAAGATGGGATGGATGGTACCTTCTTTTTAGAAGATGTTGCCCTTTCATTAGAGGATGTCTTTCTTTTAGAATCATCCTTCTCAAAGCATACTTGAGTAGAAACATTTCTCCTTTAAGCTGACTGGGAGGCTTTGGCTTTGGGTGATTGCTGATTGTTCAATATCACCTCCAGTTCTAATAATTTCATGTTAAGGGAGTTCTTCTCATCCTCAACATTTTTTAGCCTTCCTTCCCAATTTTCTTTCAGCTGTTCTAACTGGTCTTCATGCACCTTCTTCATTTCTTGTAATGAATTGTCAAGCTCCTTTACCCTGTTTACTTTTTCTTCAAGTTGAGCATCTCTGACATTCATTGAAACTCTGTGCAATTTTTCCAGTGCATGGAAAACTTCTTTGACCACAGTCTTAAAGAATTCTTTCTCAGAAAGGCTTCTTTGCAATTCTTCAGTAGTGTCTTCATATCTTTCATTGCAAAGCGATACTGTTTCATATTTAGCCTTCACCATCTTTCTGAGAGTGTTGGTTATGCCAACCCTTTTAGCCAATTGGACTTCCAGAGAATTGGCTTCATCTTCTAGCTGTAATTTTTCTTCTTGAAGATCAAGGAGGCCTGTGGCTATACACATTTCCACTTCCTTGGGGACTGTCTTCTGAAGATATTTGATTGCATTTAGAAGATCATTGTTCCTTCCATCTTCATCATAGCTAGAGCAGGCTTCATCAGAAGAATGATAAAAGGAATTGTCGTCTGATGTGACTTTCACATTTCTTTCCATAGAAGGAGTTTCTCTGATTGCAACAACCTTCTTCTTCATATTCTTTGCCTGTTTCTTCATTCTGTTTTTCAGAGTCTTGGAAGATATCTCCATTTGAGGCTGTTCTGTCATTTCCTCAAATCTGCACTCCATATAGACTCTCTTGGATCTTTTAGAGGTAACCTCGCTCTGATACCAATTGAAGTGCCCAGATCAGTGTGAATCACTGAGAGGGGGAGGGGGTGAATCAGTGATCCCTTAAAACTTTTTACTAATTGATTCTTATCAATTAAACCTCTATGGCTGGTTAAAGCCTCGATCCACTCTTCTTGTATCTCCCACCTTTCCTCGAATGATGCAGTAAATGTAAAGGCACAGGACACAAGGATTTACAAGGTTCGACACCAAAGGCCTACGTCCTTGCCATGTTGGTTATACACCCCAACATGGTTTCTCCATTATAACTTGTTAGAATTACAATGGTCGATACAGAGTCCCACTGTATCTCTCCTGAGTCCCACAGGAGGGTCTTTATACTGCGTCCCACCGAGTTACCAGAGTCCCACTGGCCTGCTCCAGAATCCCACTGAAGACTTCTTCTCCCTAAGTCCCACAGGGTCTTCTCCTGGCTCCTCGAGTCACACGAGTAGCTCTTCTTCTCTTTAAGCTTCTTCAAGTATCTTCAGCAGTCTGGGATAAAGACTGCTGGCCTTGCTCTGTACCTCTGATCACTTGAGTTGATCAGGTCTTCTCGTCTTGCTCAGGATTTATCTCCTTCTTCTCAGGATGACCTGGATTCTCTCTTCAACTACTGAATACTCAGACAACTGATATCTTTAACTTCAGTCTGGTCCAGTCTCACTTCAAAACAACTTCATGCACTGAATGCATGGCAACTCTGAATCCTCATGCACTGACTGCATGGCCTTCTCAATTTCTTCAAGATCCTCTGGTCTTGGTCAACTCAGATGCACACTCACTGATTTGAACTTTGATTACGTGCGCATGTGTATGCATGCATGCATGCACTTCCTTTTTCTCCTTGGTGTGATAAACCCACAATGGGTGTAAATACTTTTAGCACACACACCTTCTTCCTTCTTCACACTTTGTTCTTTTTGTTCACACACTCACAAGTGTGTTGTACTTTAGTGTGAGGGTCTCCTCTTTCTTCCTTCTTCTAAGTGTGTTCACTTCACTTAGTGCACACACACTAGGTTCGGCCTTTTAGTTCTTTTGCACACACAAATGCCTATGGCCTTCTTCCCTTCTTGTACTCTTCCACTTTGCACACACACATTGTTTTTCTCTTTTAATCTTCAAGTGTGCACAACCACAAGGCTACGGACTTCACTTGTTCAATTTGCACACAAAGGCACTAAGCCTTGGGTTCTCCCTCTTTGCACAAGCTACTGCTCGTATTAAACACACTCAAAGTGTGGTCTTCCACTTCACTTGAAACACACCACTTGGTGTTGCTCTTTGTGCACACACATGGCCCCGGGTCTTCTCCTGCCTCAAGGAGGCGCGAAAGTCCTCAAGGTGCAAGTCAGGTGGCGCGCAAGGGTCAAGCGACCTCTTCTCCTTTTCTTCAGAAGCACAAGTGCACAAGGCACAAACGACGGGCAAGCTCCTCCTGCCGTGTAAGTTCGCAGGCAGAGAGGGTAATGGCCTTGAGCGCGCAAGTGTGCGGCTCGGCTCCTTCCTATCACGCAAGGGAGGCGCGCAGGGACCCCTTATTCTTGTCGCGCAAAGGTATTGCGCGCAAGGAACTCAGCCGCGCAAGTAGAATGCGCGGGGCTTCTTTCTTCGCGAGGCAGAGGGATCTCACGGGACAAAAATCTTCAACAAGAACTTCATCAAGCATCTAAGAGGGCTCGGGATCTCTTTTTATAGGCAAAGGAATGCCTCAAAACATCCGCGTGGTTTAAATTCAAACTCCAGAATATCTCGGGTTTTCAAGATTTTCCAAAATCTTGTTTCTCCTCTGTTTCACGCGGCTACTTTTCCTTCTATATTTCTATTTTCCTCCTTCACGTGCATGCGACTACAAATGCATGCACGACCTTCATTTAGGCACAAACCATGCACATCAATAATCCGCATGGCCTCGGCACTTCGTTTGCCTTCGTCCAATACTCGAAATTCTCCATCCAACGTTTGCATGCATATTTTATTGCATGTATAAGTTCCTTACGGAGAGACGAGCACAATGGTGCCTTCGGCTTCGAGAAAGACAGCCGGGAGCTCGACTTCAGTGCTCGGGTTGCTCCTGGTTCAACGGAGGACGTCGGGTGGTGCCTCGGCTGAGCTTGAGGAAGGAGAAAACTCGCGGGCCGTTGGATCGGGCGATTGAAAGACATCGGACGGCCGCGATCAGAAGATCTCGCGCGAGATGCGATGAGCGGTCCAGATCGAGCGCACGATGAGTCGGACGGCCAGGATGCGCTCCTGGAGATTTTTCCGCGTCCCACATCGAAACGGGGCGCGGTTTTATCGCGCTTTATCACCCTGGCGCTGCCTCAACCCCTCGATTGATCTTCCTCCTCCACGGTGCCGCCCTGCACCGTGTTCTCCTGCGGGCGCGCTCTGCGCCCCCTCACTCCTCCTGCGGGCGCGCTCTAGCGCCCACCATGCACTGCCTGACACTCGCGGGTGCGCTCATGCACCCCTACCGCGCTCCTCCGGGCGTGCCCCAGACGCCCATGCGGTGTCTTGGGTGCGTCCTGCCGCCCTGGGCTCGCCCCACGGGTTCCCCCATGTGTGTGGTGCCTAGCGCCCATGCCTTGGGGTTGAACCCTCAAGGTGCCCATGGCTGGCCATATTTTTTGGCAAAGGCATGAATAAGACTTTGTCAAATACAAAGTTCTCTTATGAGTATAATCCAAATGCCAAGTGCCATTCAAGCCATTTCTTCCTCTTCTCCATTCTTCTTGAGAATTCAAACATTAATCTTCTTCATAACAGTTCTTCCAATCTCCTCAACATATATTCATTAATTAGAAGGGAAATTCTTGAAGGTTCATCATCAACTCTTCTTCTTCAACCGAACTCTTGAATCACATAAATTCTTCAATAAACTTCATTGACCTAATCAGAGATCATGTTGGATCTTCTTCATGTTCACATGCACTAAGTGATAATGCATGGACTTCATTAATCCACTTCATCCACTTAGAGATGTGGATGGATCATATTCAACTCCTCATGCATTGTCAATGCAATGCATGGTCTTCTAACACTGTTGTAACATTGTATCCACTTGATACAAGTTCTTTGAACTTTTAGAATAGCTCAACAATCGTCTGATTTCCATTGAGAATGTTTCAACCACAATTTCCAATACCACTTAGTGAATCTTTTAAGTGACATGCATCTTAGTACCATGTCCATTCTCCTTCATCACCATCACCATCACATCCTTTGTCATTCACATCTTGACATTCCTTGACATCCATCCATTCATTCTTTGACAACAACATACCTCATTGACAACAAATGCAACACAGTTCACTTCATTAGACATGAATCTACTCAGATTTTTCAATTAAAAAGAAAACTACATGGTGTTTTCATTAAATGTACATTCCGTTTAGTAGTCTTAATTGGCCCCTACTTAAGCGGTCTTCGAGGTCACCACACACCCATGTAATCGGCCATTACATATCCAGTTCACAGTTGTATGCGACAGTCGAGAACATGGAGTGTACTCATAAGTACACAGTGTGTACTTATAAAATCCTCATTTATTCTTTTTTCCTAAAAAACAACCCAAAATGATGATTCATATCTGAAATGAAGATCCTAGTTCTTAAAAACTTCCCCCTTAAAGTAATTAATCTATGAATTTCCCTTCCAAGGGTGGTGAAGAAGAAACATTAAACAACTCTAGCCACTGTGATCGTAAGTCAGACTCCCTCTCCCATGTCTCTACTTTTACTCACCTGTGCTTCTATAGCACCCATACCAAAGGAACAAACTGACCATGAAGAACCTTCGTACTATGATCCACAAACCAAATAGGGTGCTCCTAAAAGGTTGCATCCATCTCCAACTCATCCTCCTCAGGTTCAAACACATGAGATGGGTCTGAAAATTAATGTCGTAGAAGAGAAACATGAAATACATCATTCATATCCCAGTACCTCTAAGGTAACTTTAACTGATAGGAAAATGGCATGACTCTCTCCAAAACCTCAAACAGTCGGATGTATCTCTATGAAAGCTTCCCTTGTATCCTAATCCTCATGTGCCCCAACCTCAGTGTGATATACAGGAAAACCTAATCTCTGACCTCAAACTCCAAAGGTCATCTCCATCGATCAATATAATATTTCTAGTGAGATTTTACAGTAGCCATCATTTTCCAAATCAACTCCACCTACTCAGTGGTCTCATTGACAAGATGAGGTCTCAACATAGCTACCTCTCCTGCCTCCATCTAATATAGAGGTGATCAGCATGGTGTACCGTACAAAGCCCAATAAGGTTCCATATAAGCTATTTCCTAAAAACTAATATTGTAGAAAAACTCCACCATGGGTATGTGTCTCTCCCAGGAGCCCCTTAAATATAGGATGCATGCTCGAAGAATGTCCACCAAAACCTGAATCATGCACTCGGACTGGAAATCTGTCTGGGGATGGTAAACTGTACTTAGACATACATGTGTACCCAAAGCCCTCTGTAGCCCCTTCCAAACACGAGAAGTGTAACGCCCCAACCCCAGTTACCTAGAGTCGGTGAATTATTACATAACATTGGCATGATCATAAGAAAGATCAAATCTCGAAATACCGATTGGTTTAGTAGCCTTGGAAACACAAGATATATTCATAAAGTTTTACATTACATTATAAAGTGAAAAACTACTACAACAAAATATTGTCTCCATAGTCCACACAATTATCCCCTCATAATATCCCTGTAGGTCATTCATAATTTACTTCTTCACATCATGGGAAAAATAAAACCTAGAAAAGGGGTGAGCTCAAATGTCCAGTAAGGATAACAATATAGTGGAAACTTTCATAAATAAGAATAAACATTTAAGGCAGTGTATAACTAAAACAAAAGCCTTTTAAACTTGAACATCAACATAGTATGGAAAAAATAAAATGAAATAATTCCATTTACTTATTCACATGGATATTCTACAAATCAAATAATCACATGCAAAATAAATAATCACTTTCATAATGATGGAATGCATGACGCTGAACTTTAATTTCTATGTTGAGGCCTCGTGCCAAGACCGAAGGGATAACTGTAACCGGAACCTAACCCGGAGAGCCTCTGTAACTGGACTCCACCTCGGAGTGCCTCTAATAACCGGACACCAACCCAGAGTGCCTCTAATAACCGGACCCCAACCCAGAGTTCTTCTAATAACCGGACACCAACCCTGAGTGCCTCTAATAACCGGACACCAATCTAGAGTTCCTCTAATAACCAGACACCAACCCGGAGGGCTTAATTTAACCAGTCCCCAACCCGGAACATACTAGTCCAACACATTCATCTTAAGAAGATGATGAAATATAAATAAACATTCGTATTAAAAATATCATACAAAATGTCAATACTTTCTCCATAAACAATGAATGGTATAAAAATAACACATCCACAATAAAACATATCACAAAACCTTTAATAAAATACAAAAGTTTTGTATCATAATAAATCAACTTCAAATAATCTTAAAATCCATCAAAGGATGTTGACATAGATGAGATCAAACTATTTGAGAGAAATATCTCTTTTCTTGAAATCATTGAAAAGTCACACATTTTTAAAGGAAATAATTTAAAATAGATTTTTGAATCAAAGTGTCCCATAACACTTTGAAACTTTTGAAAGTAAATATCATTTCAAAACCTTCATGTCCATATAAATAAATCCTTAAAATCATTTTGAAAACATGGACATTAATTAAAAATATTTAGAAAGATAAATCTTTAAAACATTTAAAATTATGATCTTGATAAAGAGTACCTTTCAAAAATTCTTAAAATATTCATTTTGAAATCATTATAAAATAAAACATTTACTTTGAAAATATTCTTATAAGCTTTTAAGGGAAGATTTGATGATTTTATAATGGTGGTAAATATCCACACCCTCCGTAGAAGTTAAAAAATACATTCATACCTTAAATTTTTTGAAAAGGTTAAAAGTGGCTTGTTTGGAAAACGACAGAAAGATTCCATTCAAAACAAATAATGGTATAAATGACTTTAAACCATCATCTAGTAAATAGTAAAATTGTTTTTAAATACATTTGTAAATAACTTGGATGTGGATGATAAAGAGATCCCAGTAGATAATTACGTATAAACAACCTCAGATAATGAAGAGATTGTGAAATAAACCCTTACCAATTTGGTAACTTACAAAATGTACAACCCATTAAAGTGGTATCATACAATGAATATGTAAATACACATAAATTAATGTTTATTACACAAAGAATATAATTATGGGCAGTACATACACCACACAAAAGGTAATGGTGGCAATATGACATGAATCTCACGAGAGTAAGGAGTGAGATGAAAACTACTTACCTTGTACTTTTCCCTGGTTTGGGTAGGTTAACCTCCTGTATAATGGTGTAATAATTTTTATTAAATTATACAAGAATCATATACATTAATATGATATCATATATGATCTTTTAACATTGATTTGTTAATAATATCTTAGTATTATCGTTGTTTCGGGTGTTAACTTACTCATTTTATTTTATATGTTTTGTTACGTAAGCTATGTTTTTCATGGATAGGATGTATCTTAATCATATTCAGAATTATATCAAGTCCTTAGATAATATTATTAATCATAAAATGAGAATTATACTTGAATGGATACGATGGAGAATGAATCTCATCGCGTTCGTGGAGACGGTAGTCCGTACGTACGCACGAGCGACAATATCATTCTTTTAATATTAAAATAATATATAATTGGATGGTATATCATATATAAAGAGTCATTATCATGTTATATTTATTATTTACATGGGTTACACATCATTATTATACCCATCCAAATAACAATTTATTGAATAACAATTACACCACGGCGTGGAGACGGTAAGCCGTACGTACGCACGTATCGTGACATGTTATTCAAAGGATGGATATAATACTGAATATGGTTGTACCATATTTATAATAACATCATAGTATATATAATATACTGGAGTTATTATTTTGGAATGGTAATAACAAAGAAAGAATAAGTGGAAGAATAATGGAACTTGGAAAAGGGTGGTGAAATCATTACCTCTTCTTCGGGTTCTTCCTTTTGATTTGATCAAAAGAGATCTTAGGTTGTCCTTATGACTAAAGGAAGGCCTCTTGGATGAAGTGAGGGAAGTTGAAAGAGTATTTGGGAAGTGTTTGGCCGAACTAAAAGGCTTTTAAGGTGTGAGTTAATGAGAAGGGGGAGTGCCCTTTTATAAGAGGGGTGAGGGGCACCTTTGGAAAAGCTAGAAATATTATTTTATAATAAATTCATATTCGGTTTCTAATGGCTCTAAAGTGGATTATTTAAAGGTTAAGGTTGGGATGGGTCTAAAACCACTCAACCAATAGAATTTATACAGGTTTGGGTTACTATATTAACCTTATCATTAAGTATTAACTCTTAGTTAATTAGTTTCACTTTTACAATGTCTCTTTGTATTTTTATATTATATGGTTAATAAACATACTATATACATCCAATAGACCCCCAAGTGGTCCATAAATGATACAACTATCAGGATATAAGTCTCTTGACCTAACCTTAGATTTTTAGGAATTTAATATCAATTAATAATATAATATTTTTTTAAAAAACAATTTTATGTCAATTTTGACACTATTCAATAATTGATTTTTGTAAAACTCATAACAGATTTATTACTTACAAAAAAGTTAATTAACTCATTCCTAACATGTCATACTAACCTATAAAATTAGTGTAATTCATAAAAAGTCTCAAATTATATTTATTTGGGTATCTACAATATCAATAATATTAATTTTTCACTATTATGGTAATTACTGCATCACCATTGTGTCATATATAAATTAAATTATTTAATGTCTCAAAATTAGAAATAAAATACCATTATGTGGGAAATATGTTTATATTTTTAATTAATATTTATAGTCTAAATTCCAACATATATAACCCTATTTATAAATTGTTTTTCTAAAAGATATATGCTTGTGTCATTTTTGTATTCATTTTAACTTAATTAAAATAAAGTGTCCCTATCACTTACAAGTGCCACCATGGGGTCCCAAAATCGACCCAAAGATACCAATGATCATAAATTTATCGACCAATAAGGTTAGGACACGTTTTAGGGTAATTTTATATTATTATAATATTATTTTTTAACCCTTATTAACCGGATTTACCCTTTAACGGTAAATAAAATATTTACTGAAGTAATTATTCAAAATGTCTAAAAATAAAAGTTACCTATTTACACAATTTGAAAATCCTGATTCCAAATATGGAATCCATTTTTCCAAATTCAAAACACAGAAGTGGCAGAAATTAATTTAAAATTAATTCCGGCTGTCAAAACAGAAAGCGTGTTTTTAAGATATAACAACTATCAAAAGATTGCTACTTGGTTATGTTCGGTTTAATTGTGAAATTATGTCCAATGACCAAAATTGTATTAAATGGTAAAAATATATTCTAAATACACTTTAAAACCACTCAAATTCATAATTTATCAATATTAATTATTTTGGTTAAAAAAGTTGTTTTTAATTAAAATTTAGTAATTTTCATTATTCATCAAAATATTAAAGTTATCCGAAAAGTACCAAAATTTCACATTAGGCTAAATTTGATACTCAATATCCAAAAATGAAGTCCATTTTGAGAGATAAAATTTATAAAATTTCAAAAAGTAGGTATTACTATTCATAACGGCTAGTTTGATCGGTTGTGGTGTGTATTAGAACTCGATGTTGTGTACAACACACGCTAGTGCATTATTCAAAGGGAATCGTACCGTAGAAGCTTGGGATGTTTCATTGTAAATTATTGATGTCCCCATTTAGTCAAATTGAATATATAATAGTTTAAAATATTGGATTTAAAAATGGTTCACTATTAAAAGTTGGTAAAAGTGCAATATTGAAAATGAATTTGTTCTTACATTATGTCTAAGAAACTCATAATATGGATTATAAAATTATAAGGATTATATAAAGTTTAAAATTTAGTTAATACTATTCATAACCACTTTTTAACGGATTTTTTGGTATGACATGGTGTGCTTGAACTCGGTGTTGCATGTAGTGCAAGTTATTGAATTATTTTGAGGAAATTACACACTATGAAATCTTGGGGTGTTACATTCTCCCCTCCTTCAATAAATTGTGTCCTCGTAATTTGAAATTGTTATTCAAAAATAAAAGGTTGAATATAGAAAATATCTTTGTGGGAAAACCCACATCAGAAATTTGGTTAATAAAATTTAGTCTCAATAAGAGGAAAAGAGAAATGAATGGGTCACCACCAAATTATGATCTCTATTCGGAGAACATTGGTGGTAATTAGAGACATATAATTGGAGGAAAAACATAAATATTTATAGGTAGGGATTAAGGTCATCAATCACAAACAAGTGTAAAATTGAGGGCCTTAAATTCATCAATCTATGATGATTTAAAATACCATCAGTTCCGCAAAACATATGGTATTAGGATAACACATTTTTTTGTTTTAAGATCCCTTCAATAAAGTATAATAATTAATTTCTTTATTTAATAAGAGAAGAAGAAATATATATACATGATAAGTAGAGTCTCATCCTTTAACTAAGTTCTACCACAAACTCATCTTTCACTCTAAAAGATAATAGAACTTAAAAATAATATTCTATTTATCCTATTCGTATAGGGTTAAAAAATGAATTTATAATTCATCTAGCAGAACCATTAAAAATGACATTATTCAATCCATGAAATCACGTGGGTCAATGGTAGGTGATACACCCTTGTCACCCTTCGGTTGTGGGTTCAAGTCTCGTGGCCTTTTCGGACGTGACAGGTTTCTGCCCGACCTCCGGTTTGTCCTTTTATGGAAATCCAAAATAATTCAAACTAGAACTATCCAAAATACTTCAGTCCAAAATTTATAAGGAAGGTAAACACAATAAAGATCCTTTTTTTCATGTAATAACATGTGAACACCTTCTTCATGTATTCTTTTAAAATACTGCAACATCTGGAATTACCATAAAACCTTATTGATTACATTCATGATCCCTTATTCCTTAAAGAATAATAGATATACTCCTTCAATACAAAAATGTTTTAAACCCCAACAATGATGGAATATACAAATCATTAATCAGTTTCAAGGTAGTAAAGAATATCCAATATAATTTATCCAAATCAATCATGTATTATTCTAAAATCACTACCTTAGTATCAGAACCATATTATGGTTTATCTTTCTCTCAACCATATATTTTCCAAAAATTTAACCTGGTATTGTGTCACTTTTCCTTGTTCCACACAATCTCAAGTCCTTAATGAAATAGTACTGTAGTACAATCCCTATATACTCCATAATTATTATAAGAAGTACATTTTTGATACAACACTCAAATGACATAATCAACATAAGAACTCTAATCATTCCTCTTCATCTGTGGTTGTATCATAACTTGATTATTATCCAATAGCATCATTTACGGCATAGTCTGACGATTGGGACATAGGTTCGCATAGTGTCCAAAATCCTTGCAAATGAATCATTGAACATTTGAAACCATTTTATTACCCTTGAAGTCACGTACTTTGTGCCCTTTTCATCCACACTTATAACAAAATCCCATTCCTTTCAGGAAAGTTCCAGGGTGTTTCTTCCCACAGTTATCATATATGGGAAAATTATTCTTTTCCCTCTTCCCTTTATCCATCTTTCTATCTTCCATCCTTTTCTTCTCTTGATTCCATTCAAATCCATAGGACTTAGTAAACTCTTTACTTATCTTATGAAAACATGATATTATTTCATCATATGATGATAATACATGGGAGATTATTTCTCTTATAAATTCTGGCTTAAGACCATGAAAGATATGATACCTCTTTCTCTTTGGATCATGTGCATTGCTGGAGTTCTCATTCCTGCTACTGGGCACCATTTCTAAACAATTACTTACACTAGATTAGTTTATAAATAAAAATACCTAATCCCAAACTTGTAAAACACATAACATAAATTAAATAGTTTATGGATATAATCCATAATAATAATAATGTCTCCTTTGAGGAAGTATATACTCATAAACCCTTTATAATGGTTTGTAAAGAAAATGAGAATTATCTTAAGCATATACCCCGGGAGTGTCGTAACCAAGAGTGCAACAAGGCCTGTTGTTGTGCACTAGTTCCCATTCGAGTCCAGCTCAAAGCGGTGTTTTCGGGTTTTACCCCTAGGTACATCTGTGCCAGAGCCGTATCTACCTACTCATATCCAGATATGGATGTATTTTTTCGAAAAACTCAAAAAATCTCTACAATACCAAAATTCTAGGAAGTTATTCTATACTAATCCTCAAAGTTCATCCTAGGTCTACGTGCTCTAATCAAGGTTTATCTAAATCTAGCTTCCAAGGTTTGTACTAAACTTCCTCTGATACCAACTGTAACGCCCCGACCCCAGTTACCTAGAGTCTGTGCATTATTACATAACATTGGAATGATCACAATAAAGATCAAATCTCAAAATACCGATTGGTTTAGTAGCCTTGGAAACACTAGATATATTCATAAAGTTTTACATTACATTATAAAGTGAAAAACTACTACAACAACATATTGTCTCCATAGTCTATACAATTATCCCCTCATAATATCCCTACAGGTCATTCATAATTTACTTCTTCACATCCTGGGAAAAATAAAACATAGAAAAGGGGTGAGCTCAAATTCCCAGTAAGGATAAAAATATAGGAGAAACTTTCATAAATAAGAATAAACATTAAAGGCAGTGTAAAACTAAAACAAAATCATTTTAAACGTGAACTTCAACATAGTATGGAAGAAATAAAATGAAATAATTCCATTTACTTATTCACATGGATATTCTACTAATCAAATAATCACATGCAATATCAACAACCACTTTCATAATGATGGAATGCATGATGCCAAACTTTAATTTCTGTGTCGAGGAATCGTACCAAGACCTAATGGATAACTGTAACCGGAACCCAACCCGAAGAGCCTCTGTAACCGGACTCCATCCCGGAGTGCCTCTAATAACCGGACACCAACCCGGAGTGCCTCTAATAACCGGACACCAACCCGGAGTGCCTCTAATAACTGGACACCAACCCGGAGTGCCTATAATAACCGGACACCAACCTGGAGTGCCTCTAATAACCGGACACCAACCTGGAGGGCTTACTTTTACTGGTCCCTAACCCGGAACATACTAGTCCAACACATTAATAATAAGAAGAGGATGAAATATAACATAAACATTCATATTAAAACTAGTATACGAAATGTCAATACTTTCTCCATAAACCATGATTGGTATAAAAATAATACATCCACAGTAAAACATATCACAAAACCTTCAATACAATACAAAAGTTTTGTATCATAATAAATCAACTTCAAATAAGCTTAAAATCCATCAAATGATGTTGAAATAGATGAGATCAAAACTATTTGAGAGAAATATCTCTTCTCTCGAAATCATTGAAAAGTCACACATTTTTAAAGGAAATAATTTAAAAGAGATTTTTGAATCAAAGTGTCCCATACCACTTTGAAACTTTTTAAAAGAAATATCATTTAAAAACATTCATGTCCATATAAATAAATCCTTAAAATCATTTTGAAAACATTGACATTAATAAAAAAGATTTAGAAAGATAAATCTTTAAAACATTTAAAATTATGATCTTGATAAAGAGTACCTTCAAAAATTCTTAAAATATTCAATTTTAAATCATTATAAAATAAAACATTTAATTTGAAAATATTCTTATAAGCTTGTAAGGGAAGCTTTGACGATTTTATAATGGTGGTAAATTGCTGCACCCACCGTATAAGTTAAAAAATACATTCTTACCTTAAATTTGTCGAAAAGGTTAAAAGTGCCTTGTTTGGAAAACGACGGAAAGATTCCTTTCAAAACACATAAGGGTATAAATGAATTTATACCATTGTATAGTAAATAGTAAAAATGTTTTTAAATACATTTTTAAGGAATTTTGGACGTGGATGATAAAGAGATCCCAGTAGATAATTACGTATAAACAACCTCAGATAATGAAGAGATTGTGAAATAAACCCTTACCAATTTGGTAACATTCAAAAAGTAAAACCCATGAAAGAGGTATCATTCAATGAATATGTAAATACACATAAATTAAAGTGTATTACACAAAGAATATAATTATGGGCAGTACATACACCACACAAAAGGTAATGGTGGCAATATGGCATGAATCTCACGGAAATAAGGAGTGAGATGAAAACCCCTTACCTTGTACTTTTCCTTGGTTGGGGTAGGTTAACCTCCTGTATAATGGTGAACTAATTGTTATTAAATTATACAAGAATCATATACATTAATATGATATCATATATGATCATTTAACATTGATTTGTTAATAATATCTTAGTATTATCGTTGTTTCGGGTGTTAACTTACTCGTTTTCTTTTATAAGTTGTGTTACATAAGCTATGTATTTCATGGATAGGTTATATCTTAATCATATCCAGAGTTATATCAAGTCTTTATATACTATTATTAATCATCAAATGAGAATTATACTTGAATGGATACGATGGAGAATGAATCTCATCGCGTTCGTGGAGACGGTAGTCCGTACATACGCACGAGCGACAATATCATTCTTTTTATATTAAAATAATATATAATTGGATGATATATCATATATAAAGAATAATTATCATGTTATATTTATTATTTACTTGAGTTACACATCATTATTATAACCATACAAATAATAATTTATTGAATAACAATTACACCACGACGTGGAGACGGTAAGCCGTACGTACGCACGTATGGTGACATGTTATTCAAAGGATGGATAGAATACTGAATATGGTTGTACCATATTTATAATAACATCATAGTATATATAATATACTGTAGTTATTATTTTAGAATTGTAATAACAGATAAAGAAGAAGTGGAAGAAGAAAGGAACTTGGAAAAGGGTGGTGAAATCATTACCTCTTCTTCGGGTTCTTCCATTTGATTTGATCAAAAGGGCTCTTAGTTTGGCTTTATGACTAAAGGAAGGACTCTAGGATGAAGTGAGGGAAGTTGAGAGAGTATTTGGACAGATTTTGGCCGAACCAAAAGGCTTTTAAGGTGTCAGTTAATGAGAAGTGGGGGTGCCATTTTATAAGAAGGGTGAGGGGCAGCTTTGGAAAATCTAGAAATATTATTTTATAATAAATTCATATTCGGTTTCTAATGGCTCCAAAGTGGATTATTTAAAGTTTAAGGTGGGTATGAGTCGAAAACCACTCATCCAATATAATTTAGACATGTTTGGTTTACTATATTAACATTATAATTAAGTATTAACTCTTAGTTAATTAGTTTCACTTTTTACAATGTCTCTTTGTATTTTTTTATTATATGGTTAATAAACTTACTATATACATCCAAGAGACCCCCAAGTTGTAAGATAATGATACACCTATCATGATATAAGTCTCTTAGATGAACCTTAGATTTTTAGTAATTTAATATAAATTAATAATATAATATTTGTTTAAAAAACTCTTTTATATCAATTTTGACACTATTAAATAATTTATTTCTTTAAAAATCATAACATAATGATTACTTATAAAAAAGTTAATTAAATCATTCCTAACATGTTATATTAACCTATAAAATTAGTTTAATTCATAAAAAGTCTCAAATTATATTTATTTGGGTATCTACAATATCAACAATTTTAATTTTTCACTATTATTGTAATTACTGCATCACTATTGTGTCATAAATAAATTAAATTATTTAATGTCTAAAAATTATAAATAAAATACCTTTATGTAGTAAATATGTTTATCTTTCCAATGAATATTTATAGTCTAAATTACAACATATATAATTCTATGTAAAAATTGTTTGTCTAAAATATATATGCTTATGTCATTTTTGTATTCATTTTAACTTAATTAAAATAAAGTGTCCCAATCACTTACAAGTGGCACCATGGGATCCCAAAATCGACCCAAAGATGCCCATGGTCGGACATGTATCTACCAATAAGGTTAGGACACGTTTTAGGGTAATTGTTTATTATTATAATATTATTTTTCTAGCCCTAATTTACCGTATTTACCCTTTAACCATGGTAAATAAAATATATACTGAAGTAATTTTCCAAAATGTCTAAAAATAAAAGTTACCTATTTACACAATTTGAATATCCTGATTCCAAATATGGAATCCATTTTTCCTAATTCAAAACACATAAGTGGAAGAAATTAATTTAAAATTAATTTCCGCTGTCAAAACAAAAAGCGTGTTTTTAAGATATAATAACTATCAAAATATTGATACTTGTTTATGTTCGGTTTAATTGTGAAATTATTTCCAATGAACAAAATTGTATCAAATGGTAAAAATATATTCTAAATATTTTTTAAAACCACTAAAATTCATAATTTATCACTATTAATTATTTTGATTAAAAAAAGTTGTTTTTAATTAAAATTTAGTAATTTTCACTATTCATCAAAATATTAAAGTTATCCGAAAAGTACCAAAATTTCAACTTAGGATAAATGCGATACTCCAAATCAAAAAATGAAGTCCATTTTGAGAGATAAAATTTATAATATTTCAAAAAGTAGCTATTACTATTCATAACGTCTAGTTTGATCGGTTGTGGTGTGTGTTAGAACTCGATGTTGCGTACAACACACGCTATTGCATTATTTAAAGAGAAGCATACCGTAGAAGCTTGGGGGGTTTCATTGTAAATTTTTGATGTCCCCATTTAGTCAAATTGAATATATAAAAGTTTAAAATATTGGATTTAAAAATGGTTCACTATTAAAAGTTGGTAAAAGTGCAATACTGAAAATGAATTTGTTCTTACATTATGTCTAAGAAAGTCATAATATGGATTCTAAAATTATAAGGATTATATAAAGTTTAAAATTTAGTTAATATTATTCATAACCTCTTCTGAATGTCTTTTTTGGTAAGACATGGTGTGCTTGAACTCGGTGTTGCATGTAGTGCAAGTTATTTAATTATTTTGAAGAAATAACACACTATGAAATCTTGGGGTGTTATAAGAAGTAAACCAGGAATCCCTTTTGGAAATGATAGAGTGGTGAACCCCATGAAAACATAATACCTCTCAGATGTACAACTTTCCAAGATCATCAACACTGAGAGTCTCATTGATCAATAGGAAATGTGCAACCTTTGTGAACCTGTCAATAACAACTCAAATTGTATCATTACCTCAAGGTGACCTCGGTAAACCCATCACAAAATCCATTGCAACATCATTCAAATTCCACTTAGTAATGGGTAACTGCTATAAAATCTATTTTGGTCGTTGATGCTCTGCCTTCATCTGCTGATAGGGGAACTCCTCATAACAAAACCAGCAACATCTCTCTTCATGATTGGCCACCAATACTGACGATCTAAATATCGATACATCTTCGTGACACCAGGATGAACTTCCCATACGGAGGCATGAAAATATTTCAACAAATCCTCATGAATGTCTTCTAACACCCATACACACCCATGAAAACACAAAACCTCATCCTCACCTACAGTCCACCTAGGAGTAGGGGTCTCACCTAACTCACTCTCTCGTAGGACTAATCCTTAGGAATTTAATAGATTCCTCGTTCACACTCGATTCATTAGTGTAGAGGTAAAAAAATATAGAAGAAACAAATGTCTTACCTTGTTTTTCATGAACCTCCAAATGCATCTTAGAGAACAGAGCCATAAGCTACCACTCACCGCTGGCCTCCTGAACTGCCTGTATCTGAGTCCTCCTACTCATCACATCTACCATTGCGATGCCTTTTATAGGTGTTTAGGTAAGCTCAAGGTCAAATAAATGAAGTTACTCAACCAAACATCACTATCACAAATTCATATCTCGTTGAGTAAAGATATACCAGAGGATTTTCTGGTTAGTGTATACCAAAAGATAGTGTCTCCAACAGCGTAAATCATGCACAACTACAACTAACTCGAGATCACGCATCGGGTAATTCCTCTCATGTGGCATCAACCACCGAAACCCATATGCAATGAATCCTTCCCTTGAATAAGCACTGCTCCTACCCTGATACATAATTAATCAATGTAAATTGTGTAACTCTTTCTCAGATCTAGAAAAATTGGTATCGGTGCTGAAGTAAATCTCCCTTTCAGCTCCTAAAAGGTTGAATAACAAGAATAGGTCCACAAGTACTTTGCAACCTCTTTATTAAGGACCCTCAATGGAACTTCTAATCCTTAAAATTCTTGAATAAAGTTCATTTAGTAACTATCCAGCCCTTGAAAACTCCATAACTCAAATTTTTTCTTCAACTACTCCCAGGAAACTATCTCTCTCACCTTATCTGGGACTAATGATACTCCTATATCTAAGATAATGTAACACAATAAATGAATCAAGTTCATCCAAAGGTGTCATTTTGATATCTTAGCATATAACTGGTGCTCTATAAGTATACTCAATACGATCTCAAGAATGGTGGCATGGTCATGTCAAGTTTGATTTTACACCAAGATATTGTCCATGAAGACTAACACAAAATAATCCAAGTAAGGATGGAACACTCGATTCATCAGTTCCATGAAAACTAATGGCATTTCGGTGAGACCAAATGGCATAAGCAAATACTCATATAGACCATACCTACTCTAAAAGGTTCTAACATGTATATCTGAGGGTCTAATATGAAACTGATGATAACCAAATATCAAGTCAATCTTCGAGAACACTCAAGATCCTCAAATCTAATCAAAGAGGTCATTAATCATTGAAAAGGAATATCAGTTCATGACCGTCAACTGGTTTAGCTTCTGATAATTCAGACAAAGTCTGAGGGAACCATCCTCTTTTTTTGAAAAAAGGACAATTAGGTGGAATGAAACCCTTTTCCTGCAACTCCTATAACTACTTCTTGAGCTCTTATAACTTTTTGTTTCCATCCTATATAGCTGAATGAATACCATTTTCACTCCTGGAACAAGATCAATAGTGAAATACAGCTCTCGCTCTGGAGGTAAACTTGAAAAGATTCCTGGAAAGACATTTTTGAAATGATCCACCACTGGTGGAAAGTCCATATGTTAATTACCATGGTCATCCAGATATAAAATAGAAATTTGGGATGTAATTCCTCCCAAACCATGTTTCTCAAGTCTCATTATACTTGCCAGGACATGCCAATATTCTCTCTTGTGTAGAAAAGACCCACACTATGGTGATTTGAAACTCGCTATGTAGTAATAGTAGTTAACAAAGGCCTGAAAGAAGACAAACTAGAAAATTTCAAGAATAAAATTGAATCCTATAATCTCTAAGACAAAGAGGTACCATAAGACATGACACCCACTGACCTCAAGAAGGAACTCTGTGACCAGATGTACACTAGTCGTCCTAATACCCAAAGGATTTTTTGGCATCATAACTTCATCATGTGTAAAGATACAGAGCCCAAGGCTCTTCACAACGACAATATATATAAAACTATGGGAATACCCTACATCAAAAAGATAAGAAGTTAAAACTGAGGAAACTTGAATCGTACCTCTAACAATAGAGGGTCTAGGATCTTGCTCATGCTAGGTTTGTTCTATCACAAAAGTCTGACTTGCACTGTTGCCCTGCGACCCTGCCTATCTACCCTAAGCTAGTCCACCATGCTGTCTCTGAGAACCTATTGTCAGGATACAAAGAAAATGAACACCTCCTAAGCCTATCAAAACCCAATTCCCTAACTGATGAGAAACCAGTGGTCGTTCTCCTATACGTGGAGTCATAACGGATCCTCTACCACTCACTACTGGTGAAAACATCCTGCAAAAACATTGAATGTGGCCCATCCTACCACAATATTGGCACTAGACTAGGTCCTTTGGGAAATGTGGTATCATATTCCCACTCTTCCTACACTGGTAACATGCCACCGGGCTAGCTGAAGAAACATCCCGTGGAAGCTCCCTATGGTGTTTCCTCCTATCAGTTGAAAGTGTACCAACCCTGGATGTTGAACCACCTAGTCTCACAACTCCTAACTCCCTCAGATTGTTCTCGGTAATCAACTCCAAATTTACTATAGAATTTATCATATTCATCCTGAAAACATTCACCTATGATCATATGACATACATGAGACCATCCTCAAATCACCTAGAAAGTGATAATTCGTCACCTCCTAAAACAGGTGTGAATTGCTAAAGCTCAGTAAAGAAAGAAGAGTAATCCATTACTGATTGAGATCCATGCTTCAAATGCAAGAACTCTTGAGCTTGGTCAGCCCTCAACATCTTGGGGTAGAATTAATAATAGAAGGTCCTCTAAAATTCTACCCAAGACATATGTTAGTGATGTCCCACCTGTGAGATAACATCCCACCATCTCTTAGCGGAATCACGTAAAATGTAAGTTGTGAGCTTCACCTTCCTCTCAGGAGGTGTATCCAGATGTTCTAAGATATAAATCATGGCCTCCAAACATGACTCTACAGTCTATGGTCCTCCCTCACCTGAAAAAGTGGTAGGATGCTGCTACTATAACACCCTTGTCAACTCATCCATAGTTGGGGTAGGATGCGGTGCTACCTAAAAGATATACATCATCCTTATAAATCATTCACCGAACTTTACATCTGTACCTATGTTTGGTATAATATCTACTGATAAGATGTTCATGATGGGAGGATCTGCTGGTAGTCCCTGATCTACCATTTTCAGTGTCTCATCATTTCCCTGCACCTGGCGTACAGTAAGGTTATGTCTTGGCGGCATGAATTAGTAAGGTCAAGCACACACCTCAGTTTAGGATTATCAAGCACTGCAACTTAGAAGTGATAGAATGTAATAGGTGAAGGAAAGAATTCATGTTTAACAAAATAGGGTTACATGGTGTGTAGCACCTCTACATGGCATGTTACCTTTGAGACTTAACATGAGTGTCTTCCTCTACCAACCTGGTCATGTAACACCCCATACACAAGGAGTGTTCCTCCTCAAACACGGTACGTACCTGGAATATTCCGTTCTGCCCAAGTACTCTTACATGGCTAGAAATACATTTTTCTTCTATTGTAATACTACATGGAGTGTTCACCATAAACATGGCATGTACAAATAAGGTTCCATCCACCCATGTCGTTTGACACACAGCTAGAGACATAGTCGATTTCATCATGATGAGTACTCCCAGTACACAGTTTGTACTCCCAGTACACAGTTTGTACTCCCAGAACATAGTGTGTAGTACCAAGAGTTTACCAACCCTGTGTCTCTACTCACACAGTCAGTCACACAGTTTACAACTACACGGCATGTACATACGGTAGCTGACTTCTACTTAAGAATGGTCATTTATTCCAGAATAGAAGAACACATGGCATGTTCTCTTAAAATCATACACTGTGTTTTCTAGGTTTTTGGGATATTAACCATCTGAAACTTATCTGGAACAACCAAAATATTAAAATTTAGCAAAGGCATGCTAAGTTATGATCCATGAGAGCCCATACTCACTGTGAATCAAGTTTTTCATCCTTATTCATATCATATCTTAATTTAATTAAAATAAAGGTCAAACATGATCCACCAAATTCTAATCCAAGAGGTCCCATAACACCTCAGGGAACAAATCTTGGAATCCATTCAAATGAAACATTACATATACTAATACCCTATCACAATAGTAGGTATTTATATCATGGAATCTTTCACAATAGCATGAAATAAGTAATGCACCATAAATCTAATGATAACAATTAATGACATGTGATCTCTAGAAAGTTCCTATATGATGCATGAGATGTAATAGCCTCATCTCATCAGGTTTCAACAGAAATAAAAAGAAAATGACATTAATAATAATAGCACAAAACAATTTAATCATCCAATGGTGAAATCAAATCAACTGTAACAATTAAAGAAACTAGAAAAAATTACAATATTCCAGGTAACATGGATTTTCCCTATACACGGGTTAGTTACACTTGAGTACAAATTATTACCAACTACCTATTCCTTATTATCCTAGTCTTTAGCCTCCAAATAGTAAGGAAAAGAAAAAAATAAATCCCCTCTGATACCACTTTGTAATACCTAGGATCCGGGTTCCGCCTAAAGGTGTCCCAAACCTAGTTGGTCACATAACCTCAAGTGCATTTCCCCATATTCCAGATGTTTCCAACTAGAAATGAGGTCCAAGGTGTGATAATGAAGAAACTATGCACTCATTCATATATTATACATAGCAAAAAATAAATAGTAAACAATAGTGAAAGCGGTAATATTGTACAACAGAAGTAAATAGTGAAAGACTAAATATAAATTCAATATAAGACACAATATATATATGTGATGCATGGCATATGTATCTAAGAAAACATCCAATAAAGTCACAATGATGGAAAGAAATATAAAAACCAAAGTACAAAAAAAACAAGTAAACTCCAATAGCATCACAAGCCTCAGCTTGGTCCCATGCTATTTAGCTTCAACAACGATCAAGTACCTAGTGAAGAATGGTGCTTCCCCTTATCTATAAATTCAACCATATAATCTTTTTGTTCCTAAAGAATGACCCAAATAGGATGTGATACAAATCATGATAGGAAACCAACAAAATATTTGTGCCTAACTATCAGTGAATATATATATAGCATACAATATGAATAAATGAAGCCCTAAACAAGGAGGTACTCATAAGTAATAAATCATATAGCTTTTAAATTACATTCATTTACATTTATTGTTGAATATGTTGAAACATGTAAACCTTGGGATCTAGCCTAAGCTCTGTATCCCCCGTGAAAGTAACAAAACAATTGTCTCAGAAGACCATCTAAAAAAGAAGTATGATAGAGTACAAACTTGTGCTTTGGCTTGTAAGACTCATCAAAATCATTAAATTATTCAATAATGACCCTATGGTAATGTTCACATGGTCTAATCCCCCTGGTCTATCATAAAAACATTTCATTTAACAACGACCCTATGGGAAGCTCTCATGATCTTACCCCTTTGGTTTAACTTAGCACTAATCATTTACAAATGACCTCCTGGGTATCTCTCGTGCTCAATACCCCTTGGTCAACATATCATCAATAAATTATAAATGACCACCTGGGAAGCTCTCATGGTCTAAACCCCCAGGTCAATGACCACTTGGAAGCTCTCACATTTAATACCCCTCAATAAACATAACCGTAAAACATACATAAATGACCCTACCTAGGGAATCTCTCATAGTAAAATTTCCCTAGAAAAAACTTCCACAATTTATATCACAAGAATCTCATATAATCATTAACTCAATCCTAACACAACAAGGAATGGAAAATAAGGCAAGCCTAACAGTTATTCTGGACCAAGCAGCCATAAACAAAAAATCAATGGAAAATCACCCATGGGGTGTCCCATAAATAAGGTATCTAACTTTACTCATATGAAAATTCCCTTTATTAATCAACTAAACCATAATAGGTAATAAATAGGGTTTAATTTAGAAACACACAATACCCCAAACATGGGTATGCATTAATTTTCTCACGAATAATCCAAATACGAACAACAACAAAACATAAACAACCTACCTCAATGTCATATGATCGATATACTTAAATATTGGCCCTTGAATCGGACTATATCTATGTAAATCTACAAAAGGGTAAAAATTCCAAAACTTGAATAACGCATGAGAGAGGATGATTTAGGAAGAATTTCTCTAGGGGTTTTGAGAAATCACCAGTGGGATTCCAACACACCTGATGGCGTCTCAATCAAAGCTCGAATGGAGAATCAAGAGGGGTTTGATGTTTTTCGGCCATTCTGTCACTCTTCTATACAAACAATGGGGATATAAAGATTTTTACGGATATAAGACGTGACCTCTCTCTGATATATCAATTAAAAAACTACATGGAATGTTCATTAAATATACATTTCGTGTAGTAGCCTTAATCAACCCCCGACTTAAGCGGTTTTCCAGGTCATCACACAGACATGTACTCAGACGTTACATGGATAGTACATGGCTATACACGACAACCGGGTACATAGTGTATACTCATAAGTACACGACATGTACTTAGAAAATCTTTATTTCTTTCTTTTTCCTCAAAAACAACCTGAAATCAAGATACATTCCTAAAATCAAGATCTGGGTTCTTATACCGTAGGATCCCCCCAAGGATTCAATCTTGGAGATACTAGAGTACTAAAATCAACTGTATACCAAATTATTAGGCACACATTACTTGTACATATATATATATTATAGTTATATCAAATTATTGATCATAGAAAACTTCTATGTATAAATTTATTTTATAACACTAATAGATAATATGTTAGAAAATTGAAATAAACATAGTTTTATATTAATTAATTAAACCCTATTTTTGAAAACTATATTTAGTTTCATATTATAATGAAAATTAAATGTTAACATATAAACTAAATATAATGCATGTACACTTTTCTTATTTTCATCCCAAACCAAGATAAATTTTATAATCCATAAATAAAAATATAACTTAAATTTAACGTGTAAGAAATCATAACCTTAAAAAAATAACATTAGTACAATAACCATGGTATCATGGATGTCCATTATACAATACTAGGATAGAAAAAAGTATAACTTCCAACCCAATCATCACCGACCTATCTCAAAAATACCAACCCCCATAAGTATTAGTGAAAAAAAATTAGTGGGTGTATGATTTTATAACACCTCAACCCAATTCACTGAGTCCAAGACAATTTCATACATGGGTTCATGTAAGAATACTCATATAAAAGTGGTTTTAAACCAATGATGAGGGGTAATACCATGCATTTGGGACACTATTACCTCGAAATCATTCAACTAAAAATAATAAAAGGGAAAGTATCCATTAATAAATAAGAGGACAATATGAAATCATAAATATCTGATATCCATATAAATAATATGACATGAATTAATAAAATGAACCAAAATAAGAATCATAAATCAATATTCAAAATATTGATCACCATATGTGGAACATAAATACATTTGATAAAAAAATTAATAAAATAATAATATAGGATCCATTACAAAATGATCCTTGTGTATATCTTGGTATCAAATCGATATCCATGAAAAGATTTTCATGCTCAGTCATGTAACATATGATAATTTTTCATAACTGGATCACCAGAACAAAAGTCTATTCACCCATCAAGGTGTACACATAATGGGTGAGTATGAAAAACAAGAAAGAAACTAACAACAAACCGATACCATAATTAAGAAATATAAGGGTTAATGAAAGTATTGAATAGTAGATAGAAAAATAAATCAATGAAGAACCCATGTTTATTAATATTTTACTAATTAAGATTTCATGACCCTATTCTATGACTAATTTTTCTCTTGTTGGTGACTGGACACACTCCATACTAGGAAAAATACAATACAAGATATAATAGGAAGTAAGTACTAATGAATGTGTTACATCACTATAATTCCATATAATAAATGGATCATAAGGAAGGAGTAACATACCCTAATTCCAACATAGGAAATATATCAAGAGGAAGGAATAACAAATCCAACCTCTTATATAAAAAATATATCACAAGGAAGGAATAACATAGATAACCTCTCATGTTGGAAAAAATTTATTAGGATGGTGTAATATTTAAAAACTATTACATAGGAAACAAATCACAGGAAATGTGTGATATATACAAACTATAATATAGGTAATATATTATAATGAATACATAATATACCCAACATTCCATATAGTATGTAGATCGTGATGATGGCGTAACATAGCTACCCTCCCATATAAGAAGAAAATCCAGTAAGTGTCATAATATTCATATTAGTATCATAAAACCTATGGTAAATCCCATGGGTTAACTTAATTCCTAACTTGAAATAATATCCCATTATCACTAACCATACTCAATCATATACTGGCTACTCATGATCTACCCATTAATGGTATGACCCATCACTAACCCCTATTCCATTTTTGAATTAAGACCATTGAAAAACTCTCACATTATAAGTCATCTAAATCCATTATATAATGCTCACTCTCATAACTTATTCTCTTCAAAAATAAAGAAGGTTATAACCCATGACCATAGGCCAAGATAATTATCCTTCACTACCATTAACAAGATTAGAGAATTTATATAACTCGTAATTAATATAGGTGTATAACCCTACCAAAAAAACTACGCTATTAATCTTAGGTTGTTCATAAAAATAAATGAAAATTATAAACACACATTGTTTGTGTGGCTTTATCCTTGAATAGTTAACTTTTATAAAAAAAATTATTTAAGATTAATGGGGATAAATCTATATGAATAATAAAACCCCTATCATTTTGTTATTTTAAAACGGGGATGAAGAAATAGTCAAAAAATATGGAATTAAATTTTTTGTGCCTCTAATTATATTGTTCTATTTTAAATAAAAGGTACACTATATGGTAGAGTTGGATCTATAAGGTAATATACAATGATCACACCAAAAAATGAAAATAAAATAATGATTAAAATCAATCACAAAATAAGTTTCTTATCCATTCAATAAAACATAAGATGATATAACTACTAAATATTTTAAGACTCTAATCTGTAAGAAAAGTTTCACACTCAGGATCATCAAATATAATAACATTGGTTGATTTAATATTAGTCAGGCTAAATCTATATGAATAATAAATCCGCTATAATTTATTTTTTTTTAAAAAAGGGGTGAAGAAATAGTCAAAAAAATATGGAGTTAATGTTTTTGTGCCTCTAGTAATATTTTTTTATTTTAAATAAAAAGTAGACTATATAGTAGAGTGGGATCCATAAAAAATAGTTCAAGGTAATATACAATGATCACGCCAAAAAATGAAAATAAAATAATGAGTAAAATCAGTCACAAAACACGTTTCTTATCCATTATCAAAAATCATAAGATTATATAACTATTCAATATTTTATGACTCTAATCAGTAAGAAATTTTCACACTCAGGATCATCAAATATAAGATACTCAAAATTGGAATCCAACTTTTCCCATGTCTTGATGAAATTATTTATATTAATCTTCCCTTTATTAAAGGTTGAGATAGAAATACAAACTTGAGTGTTGATCCATGTTTTTTTATTTCTATTGTACATGAATTTAAGATTTCTCACATAAATCTCAATTATGTCACTCTTAGTAAACCTTAATTAAAGAATAATAAAACAACCAATGACTCTAGATTCAGATAATGTATAAAGATAAGAGATTAAAACTGATAGATAATCTTCAGTGGAGAATAGGAACATCCAACTTACTAAGGGAGGAGAAAATTGAGTATTAAAATTAAAGGAATAATCCCAAATACAAAAACATCCCCCTCATAAATATGGGGTTAGAAATCCCACTAGGATTTAGTTGTTCCCTCAACCAAAGGATGGAAGGTACTTTTCCACTATCAACTCCCACCGAACATTTGAATCAATCCCATTGGACATAAGATGTGAGTATTCTCCCACTAACCAGTTTTTATGGTTATATATTCACCTAAGTTTTAGATTAATGGACTCAAAATATAATATTCAATTAATAATCCAAAATCCATATATGATATGGGTAAATTTAATTACATATAATTATATATTGGTTAGTTTTTGTAGAGAAATAACCTGAGTCAATAAGTGAAGTCACCAAAAATGGTGTACCGCAAGGTGAGTCACAAAAAAAAGATAAATCTCATGTATAAACAAAGAATGAATAGAATATATAATGTAATAAATAGAACACATACATGAGGCATACAATGTTAATCCCAAAAGGCTAAACCTAAAAGTAAAACAAGACTAGGAATAATACAAATCTCTAAGTGATCACTCATTAAAACTGAAATATCCCACAATAATGGTGATGAAAACCAAGAAAATATAGTGATTTGTATGACAACCTTCACTTTACCTAAGTCTTACAAAACCACATATATAAATTACCAAAGGAAAACATAGAGTGTGCTCAAAAATCCTAGTAGTATTTCATCAAATAACATATGTAAATCCCAATACAATGAAAACATTATCCTTAGCTTTAAAATAAATCTAATTTATAATTAATTTCCAAAAGATATTAATTTTGTAAAAAAATAAATTAGTTTTTATAAAAACATTTCATATTCACAAAAATAAGTAATATGAAAAGTATATGTAAACAAACTCAAGTGTATATGAAATAACCAGATGGATACCTCATAACATAAGAAAGTGAGAGACTTACCATGAAATATAGCATCATGTTGAAAATAAATAATAAATGAAAAAGTATATGATTAGGATGTAGCATATGGGAATATCTACTAAGATATATATAAAAAACACTAATCTTGGACTCACATGAATCCATCTAATATTGAGTCTTTTTACAATCTGTCAATACCAAAACCTCTAGTGGTGTTACACATACTAATGTGACATATCCCACTTCCCAATTCCCCCAAGGTTTCCAACGTTCCATACTTTTAAAAAACCATATAAAATCATTGATAATGATTTCTAAAAAAATCACAATGATGATTTACCAGTTCCATAATTGAAAATCCATTTTGGAATCAAAACTATGACTAAGGAAGTTAATCAAACACTTCATCTATAAAAAATATATTTTTAATGAAAAACCCCTTTAAAAAATTGATTTCACCAAAAAATTACACCATTATATCAAATACAGAATTTTCATATAAAAAACAGATTAATTCACAAGAACATCATGTAATTCATGAGTCAAAAACTTTATATAGAGAGACATAACTTCGTAACGGAGGAAAATTAGTCCCCATATAAATAAAATTTTGAGAATGAGTAGATTAGGACCTTGTGATCCTAGATCTATAATAAAAATGTAAATTACTAATAAAACCCACTTTATCTGACATCCATAGCCTATTTGGGTTCCAATGATTCAAGGGGAGAAGATATTGTGAGAGTATCTAAGAAGAATATGATAAACCAAATCAAAATAGAACGTCCCTCAAATAGATCAATCAAGCACAAAGGAATTATTTCAAGAATCCAATGGAGAACGCAATAGAAACCTTGGGAAGGTTTTTTTCATTTATAAAAGAGATTAGGGGGTTATTATACATATAATTGATCAAGGTAAGATATGGAATTTCATACTTTTTATAGGTTCGCATCATGGTACAGGGTTAAGAAACATAGTTACACAAACCATGTGCCAACCATGTGTGGAATATATCCCTTAAAAAATAAGGTTCATGGTTTCATAGAGATGAGATACAAGGTTTGGTAAAACCATTCTCAAACAATTGAACAACGATGAACAACCACATAGAAAACTACATGGTTTGGGAAAACCATACTCAATCCATGCGGCACTCATGGAAATTGACCCATACAGTCACACTATTCCATTGTAAACCCACATTTTTTAAAACTATGCTCAAAATGTGAAAAAAAATCTAGAGTCTCAATATTTACACCACTTTGTTTCCATAAAGGTAGTTCTAACTATGTTCCCTAACCAATATCATGTATTGTTTTTTCTAAAAATTCATGTTTTCAACCCCTATTTAATAAAATCATCTAGAACAACCCTAGAGGATAATCCCAACTCATGGTAAGGAATACCTATTACCCAGATAGAATCAAAATTATTTCCACCATAAAATATTTTTTCCCTAGAAAGTGATCGAGATCGTGGAATCATAAAATTTAAGTCCACTACACCCCTACCAAGGATTCTATCTCCCACATCTCATTTTTATCCTATCTGCACTTCCAGAGTATACAGACCCAATAAATTATTATACCACACCATACCTTTCCTATAAAATTAATAATTTAGGATAGTTTATTAAACTCTATGGTGTTAGGATCAAGATAAAAATCCTCCCATTTAATTAAATGGTAAGGGTTTGGTTGACACATCCTTAGTTTTGAAACATGAAACATGTTTTGAATTATTGTAAATCAAGATAGAAAGTCCAACCCACGTACCACCTATCCCATTTTTTCAAAAATATGAAAGGGCACAACATACCTTATTTGAAAATTAACCTACTAACCTAACCAAAAGTGTAACACATGAGTTTAATATCTGAGAAAAACCCAATCACTAACCAAAAATTCTAGTTCTCTATGACGATGTTCTAAAAATAATTTTTGATGACATTGTGTTGTGACCAATATATTCTGGATTAACTATGCCATTTCTATCATATCTTGATAAATCTTTAGCATAACAAAGAACCACATTCCAAACTATTCCTAGAGCATGGGAGATATACATGGACACTAATAAAATTCTTCAAATGTAAGCATATTAATAAAATTATAATAACTACATTCATAAGAAAATTTGACCAGTGGAATATTCTTTTCCCCATAACATTAAAAATCAAGAATTAATTCCCAGAGAATATCATCATGAATCTGAATTGCCCACTCTATCCACAAAAACATATATATATATATATATGATATTCCATGTTTAATTTCAAAAAGGAACTCATCACCTCTTTCAGAAATTTATAAAACCTATATGTTAATTGTGAGTCCCTATCCATAACAACTATTTTGGTAACCCCATAGGTATTTAGATTATTTGAGACATATAAGTCCCAAAAATACTCCACCATTGTTGAATCCTTGATATGAAGGAAATGAACCTATTTTGTACGTCAATTAATGATCACCCAAATTGAATCCTTCCCACTATGATTTTGTGGTAAACGAATGATGAAGTTTATTGTAATATCATCACACTTCCATTCTAAAATTGGAAATGTTTACAAATAAAAAAAAGGTATCTGGTGATCCACCTTAGTTATATGATATATAAGGAACCATGACATGAAGTCTGAAATCAACCACTACATCCCCAACCACAAATATTGATGTCTCAAATCATGGTACATCTTGGTACTCCTAGGGTGCACTGACCAGGATAATCAATGACCTTTTTCCATCAACTATTGAATCAGATATATAGGATCCACTAACCTTTTTTGGAAACAAAAATACCAAAAAGAGACTGATACAACTCACCTAGGGTCTCTATAATATTTAAGATTTTATTAAAGTTAGAGAAATTGGTTTCTATAATATTTTCATGATAAATTTGATCATCAAATTATGAGTCAACCTCTATAGAGGCCATGGACACTAGATCATCATACCCTACCACTCCCAAGATATTCTCAGTGAAAAATATCATTAAATACCACTCCTAAACTGAATCATTTTTATCTTGAGTTGGTAATATCCCGATCAATGCATCAGAGGAAACATTTCATTTCCTAGGATTTTAATAAATATCAAAATAAAAAATTAGAAGACACTTGGCCTAGTATCTCTATCTGAAATTCATATCTCTATGAGTAATAATATAATTCAAGATCATATGATTATAATATACCATAAACCACTACCTAAATCTATCGTGGTACAATTTTTGAGAGAGTTCATAATAGCTCCCAAGGCCGGATCCTGGGTAAAGTAGTTATTCTCAAGAGGAAAAAGATGGCGAATGCTCTAGGCCTCCCCCTACTACCCCTAAATTAAGACACACCCAAAACCCAAACCAGGAGAATCTTAGAGAATAGCATAACTTGAACCATTATATGAAAAAATAAAAATAGGATTTAAACTCAACCTTAACTTTATTTCGTCCAAATATCACTAACATTTTTCATTACATTCAAACTTAACACACTTAAGAGTCATAGATTTCATTGGAGATGTGAGCATGGAGAACACCTAAATAATTTGCATGATCTAATTAGCCAAACCAAAGATGATCTGGATCATAAACACATTTATGGATTTCTCCTAGAATATTACTACATGTATCTTTTCAAGATCTATTAAGACAAACCTCTCAGATATAACATGCCTCATGAACATCACTTATTGAATACAAAATTCACACTTGGAAATCCTAACTTTCTATAAATGGCCTCTAAAGGTCCTAAGTATTAAATCCAAAAAATCAATATGTTCCTCCTTTAGTATTGAGTGCATAAAATTATAATCCATGAATGTTACCATGAAATTTTTCAAGAACTGATAATTGATTAGGATCATTAATGTCATAAATACTCTAGGAGCATTAATGAGATTGAAGGACATAACTAGAAACTAAAAATTTATATTGATTAAAAAATATTGTCTTATCTATATCCTCTTTTTAGACTATCAATAGATGGTACCCCAACCGAAGGTCAATCAAAGAAAACTAATGATCCCCTATGAGTTGATCTAAGTGTTTATAAAAACATGTAAAGGTATTCATGTTTATAATGATCACTATATTCAAATTTAAATAATCAATGGAAAGGAAAATGACTCCTCCTTTCTTAATATAAATGATCATAGGAAACAGAAAAGGTGACACACATGGAAAAATAAACCACCAGACTCAAGGTCCCTAAGTTTTACTTTAAGTCTCATCATGTAAGAACCCAGACCTTCTTTTCAATTATGGGTAATTATTTCTGGTGTTTTTGAGAAAAAGAAGATAATATGGAAATTTAAGGAGTACACGCCATGTACTCGGTTGTCGTGGGTGACCATGTATTGGCCATGTAATGGCCAAGTACATGACCATGTTGGGTGACTTGGAGACCACCTAAAGAGGGGCTCAGTAAAGGCATATACACACTGTGTACTTTTAAAAGTCACACCGTGTACTTTTAAAAGATACACCGTGTACTTTTCTTTTTATTGTTAAGTCGGACTGGGGTCACGTCTCATTTACATAACACCCCTCTTCTTGGTTCTTCTCATCCAGGAGCAACTGAAGCCAGGGATTCTTCTCCGATCCCCTGACCTTCCATCCATTCTCTAAATAAATCATCGTCGATTGCATTGGAATTGCCACGGTGGGTTATTCCTTCTTCTAGAGCCTCATTCTCTGATTTATTGTAACAACCGAGATTTTTATGAGAAATATTTTGTTATATACATCATCAAATGAATCTTTCACTACACATAACACTAGCTTGGATTACTTTAGATGCAATTTTGGCCTTCATCGATAGCTTGCGTTGTACGCAATATCGAGTACAACGATAAGATATTAAAATATTATTAAAACTAGCCATTATGAATAGTAATACCCACTTTTTGAAATTTTATAAATTTTATTTTTCAAAATTGACTTCATTTTTGGATTCGGAAGATCAAAATTAGCCTAGGGTGAAATTTTGGTATTTTTCTGAAAGCTTTCAATTTTTGATGAATAGTGAAAACACTAGGTTGCTATTTAAAAATAGACTTTTTATTTAAATAATTATTTATTTTATTTAAATTTATTTTAGGTAAAAATTGATATATAATACCTATATATGTTCAATTTAATTCATTGGATTCATTTTATAATAATTTTAGATATATAAAAAGTTTATTGAACTTTTCACCGTCTTTTACCCACCTCCTAGGAGAATTTGAAAATTTACATAAAACTTAATATTACCACTTATGTGAGTGGAATTTTGAAAATCTGAGAGAAATGGTTAATATCAAGGACTAAAATTTGGTTCAATGAGATGAAAATAATTTATGGTGAATAGTAACTTTTTACTCTTTTTACCACGGTTAAAAGTAAATATGGTAATTAAGGGTAAAAATGATATTATTATTACCCTAACACATGTCCTAATTCTATTGGATAAGTTTAAGTCGACCAAAAACAACCTTAGTAAAAAAATATGACCATTTAGGTCAACTTGGATTAGATTATGACATTTAATATTATTTTATTTAAAGAATAGTTAAAATAGTTAAAATCAAAGTTTAATAACTAAAAAAATTTTAATATAGGGTTATACATAAGATAAATTCGACTATAAATATTTATTAAAAATATAAAAGGATTTCCTACATAATTTTATTTTATTTATAATTTTTAGACATTAAATAATTTAATTTATTTATGACACAATGATGATGTCGTAATTATCTTAATAATGAAATATTAACATAATTGATGTTATAAATACCTAAATAAATGTAATTTGAGAGTTTTTATGAATTAAACTAATTTCGTAGGTTAATATGACATGTTAGTATTGATTTATTTAAATTCTTTAGAACTAATAATTCTGTTATGATTTTCACAAAAATCAATTACCAAATAGTGTCAAAATTGACATAAAATAGTTGTTAAAACAAATATTATATTATTAATTGTTATTTTATTCCTAAAAATATAAGGTCTGGACACATTACATAGATAAGGTTATATATATTAATAATAAAAAACTTGGGGTTATTTTGGCTTGTTATAGTATGTTTATTAACCTTATAGTGTATGAAAAAAAGAAGACACAGTAAAATTAAAGCTATTTAACTTATAGTTAAATCTAAATGATAAGGTTAAAATAGTAACCTAAAGATGTCCAAATTCTATTGGATGAGATTATTTTGACCCATCCCCACCTTATATTCGAAATAAATCAATTTGGAGCTATTAAAAATAGAATATGACTTTATAATAAAATAATATTTTTAGTTTTTCCAAAGGTGCCCCTATCATCCCTTATAAAAGGGCGCATCCTTTCTCTCCTCCTCACACCACATTGAGCCGTAAAGCTCAGCCAAATCCTGAAAAATTATCTTTTACACTTCCCTATAAACATCCTAGAGGTCCTGGTCTTCTTAAAAGACCAATCCTAGTGCCCTAAGAGGAGTTTAAGAAGAGGCGCGTCAAAGAAGAGGTAATATCCATTACCGATCCTTTCCAATTTCTTTATTCTTCAAGTTCTTCTTCATTAGTTTTTTCATTATTAATTAATAACATCAGCATCACTAATATACTAATATGTTATTATAAATATAAAACAACCCTATTTCACCTTCTATCCATCCTACGGAAAACAAAATCACCGCGCGTGAGTTCATACGGAATACCGTCTCCACGCCATGGTGTAATCTGTTTTCCACCACCACCTTACTTTGATGGGTATAACGGTGTAAATAATAACTATATATAATTTTTATAAATTGATATTGATTCTGAAATAGTATAAATACACTTCAATATAATTCCACGATCATGGGAACGATATCATCACTCATGCGTACGAATGGTCTACCGTATCCGCGATGTGATGCGACTCATTCTACATGATCTTAATTGAATAATGATTATATAAATGAATTTAATGAATAAATATGATATATATTACACTAATACCATTCTGGAAATCAGGTATCTATAACCTAAAAAGACGAATAAGAATTTATTCGACAAAACACGCATAAGAACAAAAAAACCAATAAACACCCGAATAATAAGTAACAATGAAATATTACTAATAAGTAGATAATAATATGACCATATATGATATCATAACAATGATTACAATTCTGGAATAATTCAATAACATTATTTAAATCATTATACAGGAAGTTCGGACACGTACAAAGCATATCGGACCTAAGGTAAGGGAAAATCTCACAATCTCGTTTTTATCCGAGATTGTTTATACTTCAGAATTTACTAGGGAATATTTATCATCCACATTAATGTTTCCTAAATATGTAATATTATTTCTATCCTCCTAAAATTTTTTAAATCCAATTTTACCCATTTGTGATTTTTTAGTAAATGATATGAAAGGAATATTTTGTTGTTTTTAGGACGAGGTACTTTTTTGACTTTTCCGGCCAAAGTACAAGAAGAGTGTTTTTTAACTTATATGACCTAAATGGATTTTTAGAAAATTATTTCCATGAATCTTAATTTAAAAGTTTTCAAGTTTATTTTTAATCAACTTCTTTTAGTTTAAAATTTTATGACATGTTAATAAAGGAAAAAAGTGTTTTTAAACTAGAAAGGATATTATCCTGAAGAATGGAGTCCAGGTGTTTTATCAAAATTATTTTCAATCTAAGATAATATAGGGTTCTATTTCTATCCCTATTTTTAAATTTATTTGATTATGTTTTGATGGAATTAATTTTATGATGTCCTTTTATGTTATATGTATTATTTAATGATGGAATGTTGTTTATGAATCCCATTTTTATTACATGGGTTATGATATGATGTATGATTAATGATCTTTTGGCACACATAAGAATGGTATCATTATGATATGGGGGGGACATATATCTCCCTGAAATGCATTGGGTAAAGATTTATATCTCATGAGATAGATATGGCTGGAACGGCAGGTTAATCTAGTTCAGTGACACAGGATTGAAACGAGGAATGACCTCGGTTCAGAAATGGACATTGTCTGCTAAGATAGTCTTGGAAATAAGTCATGACTAATAAGAAATGATTCTCTATGATTATGTGTGTATGACACAAAGTTTCATGTTTTAAGTTATGATTATTGGGATTACATTTCACTACTATGATTTATCCCATGTTATGATATTATGATCTCTTTTGCAGGTTAATATTTCTAAAATGTTATGTTCTTATGATTGTTATTTCTTTTGTTTTCCATTACTGATAATTTGAGCTCACCCTTTTATATGTTTTCTTTTCCCCAGGTCTGGAAGAAGGGTATTAAGTAAGATATGCCAAAAGGGACTCTAGATATGATGAAATAAATGGGAGACAATGTAGATGATTTATGAACCAGTTGTTTATGTTTCCCAGTTTCTATAGACACTATACCTATAAGGTCCTTTCATGGTTTTGTTATATGTTGTAATAAGTGTGCTTCAATTTTGAAGCAATAACAATGTAAAGTGTGGGTCATTATATTTGGTATCAGAGGAAAGGTATAGTCAACCTTTGGAAACTAGGATGTGAAAACCTTAGTAAGAAGCCTAAGGATAAGTCTAAGCATAGAACACAATCTTAGTGTTTTAGAAATGTCCTTAAATAACCTATGATAAGACCTTAAGTGTAAAAATTTATTCTTGTTTATGTGGTTTTCCTATTATAATTAGTGTTACTAACACTATTCTTCTTGGTTTTAGTCAATTTATGGAACCTGAAGGAACCGTGTTAAAGTAGAATGTGATGGGCAATGCAATGATTGTCCCCCTGAGCAACCAAATGTAATGGGAGCTGGAATGAAAAATATTGTAGCCATGCTCACAAAACATTCTCAAGCTATGAATCATGCATGACTTCGAAAAGAGAAAAGGAAGGAGAAACATTCTATTGAATCCTTCATGAGGCAACGTACACCCTCATTCAGCAGGGCTACTGATCCATTAGTGGCTGAACAATGGATCAGTACCACTGAAAAGATATTTTCAGTTCTTCAATGTTCTGATCATGATAAATTCATCTTATCAGTATATCGTTTGGAAGGTGAAGCTGATCAATGGTGGAATATTATAAAAAATACAAGGCCAAGAGATGAAATTGAGTCCACAGAATGGGAAGAGTTCAAGAAGTTATTTTTCAATAAGTACTTCCCTCGTATTCTTCAAACAAATATAGAGAAGGAGTTTCTTGAACTAAAGAAAAAGGATGATGAATTTTTTGGTACCTACAAAAAAATTTTTACAAGACTTTCAAGGTACACTTCTAGGATTATTATCCAACCTGAGAGTAATATTGATCGATTTTTAGTGGCTTAAAACCAAGTCTTCAAAGGGCGTTATCCATAAGGGACTTCAATAGCTACGAGGAAATTGTTTGATGTTCTCTCAATGTTGAGATGGAGATTGGAGTAACTCATCAGTCATATGCATTTGATAAGAAGAGGAAAATGGAATTCAAAGGAAAATATAAAGAGCACACTGAAAAGAAGATGAGTTTACAATTATGCTCAAAGTGTGGAATGAAACATTGCGGGAGTTGTCTTAAAAGGAAAAAGAAAATGTTTCAAATGTGGAAAAGAAGGTCATCGGGCATTTGAATGCCACAATGATGGGAAGAATATGTCTAGTGATGCGAAAAAAGAAAAAGATACATAGAGTCCACCTCCTACACTTCAATGTTAAAAGTGTAAGGAAATTGGGATTATTCCAATCAATGCCCTAATCCAAGGGTTTTTTATGATGATCGACGTCAAACTTTTAAGGCCAAATACAAAGGAAAGTCACATGCAATTTCTATCGGCGATGTGGAGTATGAGAATGAAGTGGTGAAAGGTACACTTACCATCCACTCTAAAGTATCAAATGTTTTATTTGATTCTAGATCCACCAACTCTTTTATTTCTGAAGAATTTTAAAAGGGTATCACCATATTACCTCAACAACTAGATGTTGAGCTAGCTGTGACTACCCCTGATGGTACGACAGTTTCATTAAATGTTTATAATTCTTCTCCGATTGAATTTTATAGGAAAGTGCTTCCTGAAAATCTTCTGATCCTTCATATAGTGGAATTTGATGTGATTCATTACATGGATTGGCTTTCTTTATATGTATCTCATATCAATTTCCAAATAAGGGAAGTCACATTTCATATTCCAGATCAATCTATGATCATCTATCGATGCAAGGATGAACATAACCATCCAGTGGAAATTTCTTCTATCTTATGGGTCTTGATTCCACTAAATGAAGGTTATTTATCTCAAATGGTTGGAGAGAAACTCACAATTAAGAATATTCCCATTGTACGAGAGATTGATGATGTCTTTCCAGATGAATTTCCGGGTCCTCCACCAAATCGTGAAGTTGAATATTCAATAGAAATTGTACCTGGTGCTTTACCTATTTCAAAGACACCTTATAGAATGGCCCCAATTGAGTTGTAGTAATTGAAGAAGCAACTCCAAGATAATCTTGATAAGGGATTCATACGCCCTAGTGCATCACCTTGGGGAGTAGTTTCTCTGTTTGTTAAGAAGAAATATTGATCAATGAGACTCTGCATTGATTATTGAGAACATAACAAGATCACTATCAAGAAAAAATACCATCTTCCACACATTGATGAATTATTTGACCAACTTCATAGAGCTCAATACTTTTCCAAGATTGATCTTCATTCAGGGTATCATCAATTAAGGGTAAAAAGGGAGGATATACCAAAGACGGCTTTCCATACAAGGTATGGATACTATGAATTTATAGTGATGCCATTTGGTCTTAATAATGCCCCTACTATCTTTATGGATCTAATGAATAGAGTCTTTAGAGACTATCTTGATCAGTTTTTGGTAGTCTTTATTGATGATATTTCTGTCAATTTAAAGATTAAGGAATAACATGAAGATCACTTGAGAATTTTATTGAAGACCCTGATAAAGGAGAAGCTTTATGCCAAATTTACCAAGTGTAAATTTTGGCTTCAAAAAGTTGCATTTTTGGGTCACATAATCTCAAAAGGGGGGATATACGTGGATCCAGCAAAAATAGAGGTTATTGAAAGATGGTCGAGACCGACAACAGTAAATGAGATCTGATGTTTTCTTGGTTTGGTTGGATATTATCGACATTTTGTGAGAGATTTTTCATGATTATCTAATCCACTAACCAGGTTGACTCGAAAAGTAGTTAAGTTCATGTGGACGAAGGAATGTGAATAGAATTTCAAGGGGTTGAAAAGAAGGTTATCCATTGCACCTGTACTCACAATTCCTTGTAGTGGAGAAAGGTTTTTGATCTACAGTGATGCATCCAAGAAGGGTCTGGGGTGTGTTCTTATGAAAAATGATTTGGTGATAGCTTATGCCTCACAAAAGTTGAAAATCCATGAGCAAAATTACTCACCTCATGATTTGGAGTTAGCTATGGTAATCTTTGCATTAAATATTTGGAGGCATTATCTTTATGGTGAAAGGTGTGATATTTATACTGATCAAAAAAGTTTAAAGTATATTTTCTCACAAAAGGAGATGAATATGCGCCAAATAAGATAGTTGGAGCTGATTAAGGATTACGACTGCTCAATTCATTACCACCCAGGGAAAGAAAACAAGGTGGAAGATGCATTAAGTCGACAAGACCATGCTAGCTTATCCATGATGAGGATCACAAAAGATCCAATATTTTTGGATTTACAAAGGATGGATCTTGGAATTATAATGGAAGGGGAAAAATCTTATCTTTCTCAAATGAGTGTTCGGCCATCTATACATGCGAAGATTAAAGAGGCACAGAAAGAAGATTAAGAGTTACAAAAGAAGGTGAGAAATGTTCCTGAATTCAACCTTGATTGTGATGGGATAATAAAGTTCAGGAATCAAGTTTGTGTTCCTCCCATCCCAGAATTAAAGAAGGTGATGCTGGATGAGGTTCATAGTTCTTCATTCTCTATACATCCTGGAAGCACGAAGATGTATAGGGACCTAAAATAGTACTTCTGGTGGGATGGAATGAAAAGAAATTTTGCTAAATATGTCTCTTGATGCTTGGTTTGTCAGCAAGTTAAAGCCGAGAGACAGAAGTCTAAGGGGATTTTACAACCATTAACTATACCCGAATGGAAATGGGAAAACATCACTATGGACATTGTCACTAGACTTCCTAAAATATCCAAAGGAAATAATGCTATCTTGGTCATAGTTGATCGTCTTACAAATTTTTCACACTTCATTGCTATTAGAGAGGATTTCTCTTTATATTAGCTTTCCAGGATATATGTAAAGGAAGTGGTAAGATTGCATGGAGTACCACTTTCCATTTTATCTGATCGGGATTCGAGGTTTACCTCAAAGTTCTTGCGAATTCTTCAGCATACTCTGGATAGAGAGTTGAGTTTCAACACTACTTATCATCCTTAGATAGACAGTTAGTCTGAGAGAACAATTCAAACTCTAGAAGATATGTTAGAGATTGCTCTATGGATTTCAAAGGTGGTTGGGATCAACATCTACGTTTGGTGGAATTTTATTATAATAATAGCTTTCACTCCAGTATTCAGATGGTTCCTTATGAAGATCTCTATGGAAACAAATGCCGAACTCCAACTTGCTGGGATGAAGTTGGGGAAGAAAGCTATTAGGACCTGATCTAGTTGATTAGATTGTAGAAAAGGTTAGATCTATTCAATAACATGTTAGAGAAGCTCAGAGTCAATAAAAAAGTTATGCCGATAATCGAAGAAAATACCTAGAGTTTGAAGTGGGTGATAAAGTGTTCTTACGAATATCTCCTTGGAATAGAGTAATGAGATTTGGAAATAAGGGAAAGCTGAGCCCTAGGAATATCGGTCCTTTTGAAATACTAGATCGTGTTAGGAAGGTAGCTTACCGATTGGCACTTCAACCGAATTTCTCTCAAGTTCACAATGTGTTCCATGTATCTCTCCTGAGAATGTACATACCCGATCCTTCAAATGTACTCATCTTAGAAGTTGTACGATAGGAGCAAGATCTTTTTTATGAAGAACAGTTGATAGAGATTCTAGATCATAGTGAAAAAGTTCTACGGAACAAGACCACTCACTTGGTGAAAGTTTTATAGAGGAACCACCAATTAGATGAAGCTACATGGGAGCTTGAGGTTATGATGAGGGAGAGGTATCCTCATCTGTTTGTTACGAAGTGAAGAATTTTGAGGGAAAAATTCATTTTAAGGGGGGTAGAATGTCACACATGAGATTTTTATGAGAAATATTTTGTTATATACATCATCAATGGAATCTTTCACTACACACAACACTAGCTTGGCTTGATTTATATGCAACCGTGTCCTTCCTCAATAGCTTGCGTTGTACGCAAGACCGAGTTTCACTAAACAACGATATGCTATTAAAATATTATTAAAACTAGCCGTTATGAAAAGTAATATCCAATTTTTGAAAATTTATAAATTTTATTTTTCAAAATGGACTTCATTTTTGGATTCGGAATATCAAAATTATCCTAGGGTGAAATTTTGGTATTCTTCTGAAAACTTTCAATTTTTGATGAATAGTGAAAACACTGGGTTACTATTTAAAACCCAACTTTTTATTTAAATAATTATTTACTTTATTTAACATTTTTTATGTAAAAATTGATAAATAATACCTATATAAGTTCAAATTAATTCATTAGAGTCATTTTATAATAATTTTAGATATATAAAAATTTTATTGAACTTTTCACCGTCTTTTACCCACCTCCTAGGAGAATTTGAAAATTTACATAAAACATAATATTACCACTTCTCTGAATGGAATTTTGAAAATCTGAGAGACATAGTTAATATCAAGTACTAAAATTTGGTTCAATGAGATGAAAATAATTTTTCGTGAATAGTAACTTTTTACTTTTTTTTACCACGGTTAAAAGTAAATAGGGTAATTAAGGGTAAAAATGATATTATCATTACACTAACACATGTACTAATTCTATTGGATAAGTTTAATTCGACCAAAAACAACCTTAGTAATAAAATATGACCATTTAGGTCAACTTCGATTAGATTATGAAAATTAATATTATTTTATTTAAAGAATAGTTAAAATAGTTAAAATCAAAGTTTAATAACTAAAACATTTTTAATATAGGGTTATACATAAGATAAATTAGACTATAAATATTCATTAATAATTTAAAAGGATTCTCTACATAATGGTATTTTATTTATAATTTTTTGACATTAAATATTTTAATTTATTTATGACACAATAATGATGCAGTAATTATCTTAATAATGATATATTGAAATAATTGATGGTATCAATACCTAAATAAATGTAATTTGATACTTTTTATGAATTAAACTAATTTCATAGGTTAATATAACATGTTAGTATTGATTTAAATAACTTTCTTAGAACTAATTATTCTGTTATGATTTTCACAAAAATCAATTACCAAATAGTGTCAAAATTGACATAAAATAGTTGTTAAAACAAATATTATATTATTAATTTTTATTTTATTCATAAAAATCTAAGGTTTGGACAAATGACTTATATAAGGTTATATATATTAATAACAAACAACTTGGGGTTCGTTTGGCTTGTTATAGTAAGTTTATTAACCTTATATTGTAAGAAAACAAGAAGACACGGTAAAAGTAAAATTATTTAATATAAAGTTAAATCTAAATGATAAGGTTAAAATAGAATCCTAAACTTTTACAAATTATATTTTATGAGATTATTTCTACCCATACCCACTTTAGATACTAAATAAATCAATTTGGAGCTATTAAAAACAGATTATGACTTTATAATAAAATAATATTTTTTGTTTTTCCAAAGGTTCCCCTCTCCTTCCTTATAAAAGGGCACCTCCTCCCTCTCCTCCTCACACAACTTTGAGCCATCAAGCTCAGCCAAAACCTACCAAATTATCTTCTCCAATTACCTAGAAACATTTTATAGGTCCTGGTTTTCTTCAAATACCAGCCCTAGTTCCCTAAGAGGAGTTTAAGAAGAGGCGCGTCAAATAAGAGGTAATATTCACTACCGATCCTTTCCAATTTCTTTCTTCTTCAACTTATTCTTCTTTTGTTGTTTCATTATGAAGTAATAATATCAGTATCACTCATATACTTATATGTTATTATAAATATTAAACAACTCTATTTCACCTTCTATCCATCCTACGGAAAATGAAATCACCGCACATGCATACGTACAGAATACGTCTCCTCGCCGTGGTGTAATATGTTTTCCACCACCACCTTACTTGGATGGGTATAATGGTGTAAATAATAAGTATATATGATTATTATAAATTTATATTTATTCTTAAATAGTATACATACCCTTCAATACAATTCCACGATCATAGGAATGATATCATCACCCGTGCGTACGTACGGTCTACCGTCTCCACGATGTGATGCGACTCGTTCTACATGATCTTCATTGCATAATGATTATATAAATGAATTGAATGAATAAATATTATATATATTACACTAATACCATTCTGGAAATTAGGTATCTATAACCTAAAAATATGAATAAGAATTTATTCGACAAAACACGCATAAGAACAAAAAAAGAAAAAAACACCCGAATAATAAGTAACAATGAAATATTACTAATAAGAAGATAATAATATGATCATATATGATTTCATAAGAATGAGTAAAATTATTTAATAAGTCAATAACATTATTTAAATAATTATACAGGAGGTTCGGACACGTACAAAGCATATCAAACCTAAGGTAAGGGAAAATCTGACAATCTCATTTTTATCTGCGATTGTTAATACTTCAGAATTTACTAGTGAATATTTATCATCCACATCCATGTTTCCTAAATATTTAATATTATTCATATCCTCCTACAATTTTTTAAATCCAATTTTACCCATTAGTGAGTTTCTATTAAAAGACATGAATGGAATTTTTTGTCGTTTTTAGTACGAGGGACTTTTTTGACTTTTCCGGCCAAAGTATGATAATAATGTTTTTTTAACTTATACGGCCTGAATGAATTTTTAGAAAATTATTTCCATGAAGCTTAAATTACAAGTTTTCAAGTTTATTTTTAATCAACTTCTTTTAGTTTAAAATTTTATGACATGTTAAGAAAGGAAAAACAATGTTTTTGAAGTATAACGGATATTTTCCTCAAGAATTGAGTCCAGGTGTTTTATCAAAATTATTTTCCATATAAGATAATATAGGGTTCTATTTCTATACCTATTTTTTACATTGATTTGATTATCTTATGATGTAATTAATTTTATGATGTCCTTTTATGTTATATGGATTATTTAATTATGGCATGATGTTTATGAATCCAATTTTTATTACATGGGTTATGCTATGATGTATGATTTATGATATTGTGGCACACATAAGACAGGTATCATTATGAGATGGGTGGTACCTATATCTCCCTCCAATTAATTGGGTAAAGATTTATATCTCATGAGATAGACATGGTTGGAACGGCAGGTTAATCCGGTTCAGTGACACAGGACTGAAACGAGGAATGAACTCGGTTCAGAAATGGACTTTGTCTGCTTAGATAGTCTTGGTAATAAGTCTTAACTAATAAGAAATTATTCTCTAGGATTATGTGTGTATGAAACAATGTTTCATGTTTTATGTTATGATTATTGGGATTACATTTCACTAGTATGATTTATCCCATGTTATGATATTATGATCTCTTTTATAGGTTAAGATTTCTAAAATGTAATGTTCTTATGATTGATATTTCTTTTGTTTACCCTTACTGAGCATTTGAGCTCACCCTTTTGTATGTTTTCTTTTCCACAGGTCTGGAAGAAGGGTATTAAGTAGGATATTCCAAAAGGGACTCTAGATATGATGAAATAAATGGGAGACAGTGTAGATGATTTATGAACCAGTTGTTTATGTTTCCTAGTTTCTAAAAACACTATACCTATACAGTCCTTTCATGGTTTTGTTATATGTTGTAATAAGTGTGATTTAATTTTGAAGAAATAACAATGTAAAGTGTGGGTCATTATATTTATCCTCTTTCGTGAGATATCCCTAGTTGACCATTTTTGATGTTTTTGTAGATCTACCATGTTCTAGGTTGATTCAAGGGATGACGTTGGAGTATATCTATCGTACAATGCCAATATAGGTGGTTTGTGCCTTTCTGTAGTTATTCATTAAATATTATGTGCAAAAGTTATCAATACCATATATTGGGGTTTTGCGTGTTTAGGGATTTTTATCATGTTGATGCCTACTATGCTTATTTTCTTGAGTTAGGGCTCTTGTTTGTGAATAAGATTATTTTCCCTGATATGGAGGTGTTTTCTCATGTTTTTTTTAATATTGAACGTTGGGTATAGCCTTGCATATTAGGATTCTTATTTTCCATGCCTAGTGTTTTTAGGATGGATTGATATTATATGATGTTGTGATATAATTTTTAGTCATTTAGACAAGTAGTTCTTGAGGTTTTCTTTGGCTGCTGAACATCATTTGTGCACGATTGAATTACACAAGGATGTGGGAACCTGGTGTAGTTATAACATAGGGGGAATGGATGCTGAGATCTTTCCTAGAGTGTATGTTTAGTTTTCTATTACGAGACTATATGGGGGATGGACTTGTGTGCTCCCTCATAGTGTATGTAGTTCTACATTGTGAGACCACATGGGGAATTGGATATTGAGTGCTTCCTCAGGGTGTCTTTAGTTACTGTTCTGAGACCACAGGGGGAATTTATGACGAGTGCTTCCTCAGAGAGTCTTTGTTAAAGATGAACCATAGGGTTCATACTATGAGAACTTCCTAGAAGGTTGCTTCTTTTTGATTGTATATTTATTTTGATAAATGAAAATGAATGTAATTAAAACTATAGGATTGTTTACTTTTGAGTTGTTATTTGTTTATTGCTTCATTTTTCATATTGCCTGCTATATATATTCACTAACTGTTAGGCATAGATCTTTGAGTGGTTGCCTACTGGGATTAGTCTCACACCCTGTTTGGGTCATGCTTTTGGGCCCAAACAGATTATATTGATGCAGGTATAGAGAAGAGAATGTTCCCTTCTACTTTAGGTACTTGATTGTTGTAGAGCTGGAGATCATGGGACCAATCCAAGGCTTGTGATGTTGCTAGAGTTGTTTACATGTTTACCTTTGTACGTTGGTTTAGTACTTTATTTCATCATTGTGACTTGTTTGGATGCTTTCCTAGGAATATGTGACATGCATCATTTAAATATGTGCTCTAGTGGTTTATTTACATTCAATCATCTGTTGTTTACTGTTATATGGTATTATTACTGCTTCTGCTATTGTTATCTATTTATTTTTGTTTCATTACTCTACCAATAAGGGCATAGTTTCCCCACAACCACACCCAAGGCCCTCGCTTCTAGTCAGAAGCCTCTGGTGTTTGGGGAAATGCGTTTGAGGACATGTAACCAACTGGGTACGGGACACCTCTGGGTGGCACCTAGAACCAAGAAATTACAAAGTGGTATCAAAGTAATTATTTTCTTCTTGACTTACTATTTAGAGCCTATAGATAAGGATCGAAAGGAATAGTTAGTTGTTAATAAGTTTTCCCAGGATTAGTTAACCCGTGTATAGAGAAAAGCTAATTTAATTGAATTATTGAATTTTTTTTTGGTTTTTCAATTATTACAGTCAATTTGATTTCACCGTTTGCTGATTCACATGTTTTGTGTTGTTAACATTAATAATATCGAGGTTCTGTTTCTATTATTACCCGATGAGATGAGGGTATTCCATCTCATGCATCATATAGGCACTTGCTATAGATCACATATCATGCATTATTGTTATTCCATTTAGGGTTCATTATTTATTTCATGTTGTTGTGATATATGTTATGATAGATATTCATGTTGTTATGATAGATTCCTTGATATAATACCAGATATTTAATAAGGTATTGGATTGTATAAGGTTTTGTTTGAATGAACACCAAAATTTGGTTCTTAAGGTGTTATGGGCCCTCATGGATTAGAATTAGGTGAATCATTGCACATTTATGCTTGTTTATGACATGTATAAGATTCAAAAATTTGATTCGCGGGGAGTATGGGCCCTCATAGATTTTAATTTGGAACTTTACTATTCGTTTCAGTGCTTTCTGGGTTCCAGAGTAGTTTCTGAGGCTTATTATCTAGAAAAAATCCATAATAAACGGTGTGTATTGCTGAATACATGCCATGAATCCTTCTATTCTTGAAGGAACTATTTTTCTTAATTACACATTGTGTACTTTAAAGTACACACTGTGTACACTAAGTACACACTATGTACTGTAAGTACACACTATGTACTGTAAGTACACAAGGTGTCCTGTAAGTACACACGGTGTCCTATAAGTACACACTGTGTCCTGTAAGTACACACTATGTACTGTAAGTACAGGCCATGTAGTCTCTAACTGTGTCACTGGCTGTGTGGGCAGAGACATGGGGTTGGGAAATCCTTGGTGGAACACATCATGTACCAGACGTACACACTGTGTTGTATAGACCATGTGTCCATCCATGTGACCAAAAAAATGGGTGGATGATGCTCAGGTAGTACACATCGTGTCTATCTTAAACATGTCGTGTATTTTTGAATGTGTAACTGGTCGTTTGACTAACAACAAGTGTCGTTGAAATCCTTCAAGTACACATCATGCCTGCCATGAATAAATTGTGTAGTCTCTTTCTAGGAGAACTGTGTGGCTTAGTCATGTAGAATAACTCAGGTGATGGAAAATGATTCATGTACATGCCTTGTCTGGGGAGAACACACCGTGTGTATGGGGTATTACATGACCAGGGTTGGCAGGAGCAAGATACATATAATTTTGGTTACCTCAGTTTGAGCTTATGCACTTTTTGATATAGGGGCTTCCCATAGTTTCATATCTGTTGCTATTGTGGAGAGCCTTGGGCTCTGTATATTTACTTATGCTAATGTCTTGACACTGAACACTTTGTTGGGGACAAGAAAGACTAGTTTACGTTAGTGCAAGGAGTTCCCTATTGAGTTTGGTGGGTGTCACTTCTCATGGGACCTTTATGTCTTAAAGATGACAGACTATGAGGTCATTCTAAGGATGGACTAGTTAGTTCCTTTCTAGGCTGTTGTTGACTTCTATCATCGTAGGGTGGGTTTTACATCACCAGAGGGTGGATCCTTTTTACATAAGGGCGAATGGGATGTCTAGGAAATAATAGCAGGACCCGAGCATCGTGGGTTTGGAGGAGTTATAGTCCAGATTGCTAGTTTATATCTGGACGACTAGGGTACTTCATAGTTGTACTTTCCTCCAGTGGTCGATCGTCTTAGAGAGGTCTTTCCCAAAGACTTTTCAGGTTTTCTTCTTGAGAAAGAGGTGGAATTTTATATTGAGCTTGTGCTAGGAGCAACACCGGTGTCCGTTCCGCCTTATAGGATGTCTACACCAGAGTTACATGAGCTCAATAAGTAGTTAGAGGAGTTACAAGGGAAGGGTTTCATCCAAACCAGCACTTCTCCTTGGGGTTCACCTATCCTATTTGGGAAGAAGGTGGATGGTACCCTTAGACATTGTGTCTATTATCAGAAAATGAACCAGTTGACGGTCAAGAACCGATATCTCTTTTTATGTATTGATGATCTCTTTGATCAGCTTTGAGGAGCCCAAGTGATCTCGAAGACTAACTTGAGATCCAGATATCATCATTTTCATGTTAGACACTAAGATATACCTCTTACATCCTTTTAGAGCGGGTATGGTCTATAAGAGTATTTGGTTATGTCATTCGGTCTCACAAACACGCCTTTAGTTTTCATGGCACTGATAAACTGAGTGTTTCATCCGTACATGGATTCTCTCATGGTAGTCTTCGTGGATGATATCTTGGTGTACTATCAAACTCGATACGACCATGCCACACTTCTTGAGATCATTTTTATTACACTAATAGAGCATCCGTTATATGTTAAGCTCTCAAAATTCCACTTTTGGATGGACCAGATTCACTTCATGGGTCATGATATCTCAGAGACAGGAGTATCAGTTGTCCTAGAGAAAGTGAGAGTAGTAGTTTCATGGTAGAATTTGAAGAATGTATTTCAGGTGTGACGTTTCCTAGGGTTGGTTGGATACTACAGATGTTTCATACAGGAATTTTCATGCTTAGCAGCGCCACTGACGGGCCTGACTAAGAAGGGTGTGAAGTAATTGTGGTTAGATTCTTATGAGTCAGCCTTTCAGGAGCTAAAAGGGAGGTTGAATTCACCACTGATACTAGTATTTCTAAAGCCAGTCAAGAGTTATATTGTTTAATATGATTCATCAGGTATCAGGCTGGGATCAGTGATTATGTAGGGTGAAGGTGTCATGCATATGGGGCTTGGCAGTTGAGGCCACATGAGAGGAAATTACCCGATACATGATCTTGAGTTGGCTACAGTTGTTCATTCCTTACATTGTTGGAGACATTATTTTTTGGGAGAGAATTTTGTGGTTTTCATCGACCACAAAATTATCAGGTATATCTTCACTCAGCGTGATCTGAATTTGAGACAGTGAAGGGGGTTGATTACCTTCAGTCCTTTGAACTTGAGATTGCCTACACTCTTGGGAAAGGAAACATAGTATCTGATTTGTTGAGTAGAATGACATAGATACAGGCAGTTCAGAAGGGCAGTAGTGAGTAGTAGATTATGTATCTATTCTCTAAGATGCATTTGGAGGTGCATGACCGATAGTGACATAAGTTTCTTTCTTCTATAATGGTTACATCTACTCTACTAGAGCGAGTGCGAATGAGGTAGCTATCAGATACTGAAGGCCCAGTTCTATGGGAACGTGTGTTAGGAGGGGACCCTATTCCTAGATGGACCATAGGCGAGGACAAAATATTGCGCTTTCATGGATGTGTATGTGTTTTAGCAGACATACATGAGGAGATGATTCAAGACTTTCATTCCTTAGTTTCAGTAGTTCATCCTGGTGTCACAAAGATGTATTGATATCTGACATGTCAGTATTTGTGTCCATGTATGAAGAGAGATGTTGTTGGGTTTTTCATGAGGTGTTTCACCTATTAGTAGGTTAATGAGGAGCATTAGTGACCAGTAGGGATTTTGTAGTAGTTACCCATTCCACAGTGGAAGTTGAATGATATCACGATGGACTTTGTGACAGTTTTTATGAGGTCGCCTTGAGGGAATGATATAGATTGGGTTGTCATTGAAAAAATCACAATGGTTAATCACTTCTTTCCAATCAAGGAGAAATTCAGTGTTGATGATCTGGGATGGTTGTGCATTAGAGATATTGTATGTTTACATAGAGTTTCACACTCTATCATTTTTAGACAGGGATGCCCATTTTATGTCTCCAATTTGGAAAGGACTACAGAGGGATTTGCATACACAGGTACTTTTGAGTACATCTTACCATCCCCAAATAGATATCTAGTATGAGCGTATGATACAGGTGCCGGAGGACATGCTTCGAGCATGCATCCTAGATTTTGGAGGTTTTTGGGAGAATCACATAACTCTTGTGGAGTTTTCTTACAATAATTGTTTTGAAGAAACTATTCAGATGGCGCCTTATTAGGCTTTGTATGGTAGGCCATGTCGATCACCCCTATGTTGGTTGGAGGTAGGAGAGGCAGCTATACTGGGACATCATCTTGTTCAGGAGACCATAGACCAGGTGGAGCTGATTTAGATGAGAATGGATATTGCATAATCATGATAGAAGTCTTATGATGATCGAAGGAGATGAAATTTGGTGTTTAAGGTCGGAGATCAAGTTTTTCTATGTGTCATACAATGGTTGGTACACAGGAGGATTAGGAGACATGGAAAGATTTTGTTGAGATCTATTGGACTATTTGAGGTTTTGGAGAGATTTGGTCCAATTTCCTATCAGTTTTAGTTACCTCAGAGGTACTGGGCTATGCAAGACGTCTTCCATGTTTCTCATCTATGACGTTACTTCTTAGACCCATCTCATGTTTTTCAACCTGAGGAGGTTGAGCTAGAGTTGGATGCATTGTTCGAAGAGAATCATATCTGGATTGTTGATCATAGTGAAAAGGTTCTCTATGGACAGTTTGTTCCTCTGGTACAAGTGTTATGGCAGCACGGGAGAGTATAGAATGAGACTTGAGATAGGGAGGCTGATTTACAATTGTAGTGGCCGGGGTTGTTCCAGGATTCTTCTTCTATGCCTCCTTTCTAGGGAAATTCAGGGATGAATTTATTTAATGGGGGAATTTTTTAAGAACCCAAACCTTCTTTTCAGTTATGGGTTTTTCTTTATAGTGTTTTTGAAAAAAATAAGAGAATATAGAAATTTAAGGAGTATACGCCGTGTACATATGAGTACATGTCATGTACTCAGTTTCCACAGGTGATCATTTACTGTCCGTGTAATGGCCGAGTACATGGTCGTGTGGGGTGACCTAGAGACCGCCTAAAGCAGGTCCCGGTAATGGCATATACATGTTGTTTACTTTTAAAAGACACACCGTTTACTTTTCTTTTTTATTTGTTATGTTAGACCGGGGTCTCATCTCATTTACAGAACACCCTTCTTCTCAACTCGTCTCGTCTAGGAGTGACTGAAACCAGTGATTCTTCTCCAATCCCCTGACCCATCATCTGTTCTCCGAATCAATCACCTTTAATTGTGTTGGAATCACCACGGTGGGTTCTTCCTTATTCAAGATCCCCATTCCATTATTTCTCCTCTTTCATGAGATATCCTTAGTTGAGAATTTTTGACATTTTTGTAGATCTACCACATTCTAGGTTAATTCAATAACCGAACCCGGAGTATATTGATCGTACAACGTCGAGGTAGGTGGTTTGTGCCTTACCGTAGTTAGTCTTTCAATATTATGTGCAAAAGTGATTGATACCCTAGATTGGGTTATTGGGTGTTTAGGGATGTTAACCCTGTTGATGCTCTTTGTGCTAGTTTTCTTGAGTTAGGTCTCTTGTTTTTTTAATAGGGTTATTTTCCATTCTATGGATGTGTTTTCCCATGTTTGTTTTGATATTGATCGTTTGGTATAGCCATGCTTGTTAGGCTGCTTGTTTTCCATACCTAGTGTTATTAGTATGGAGTGATATTATATGATGTTGTGATATGATTTATAGCTATTTAGACAAGTATTTATTGAAGTTTACTTTGGATAATGAACATTATTTGTGCACGATTGACTTACATAGGGCTGTGGAGAACCTGGTGTAGTTAGACTATAGGGGGAATGGATTCTAAGGGATTTCCCAAAGTGTCTATTTACTTTTACGTAACGAGACCATAGGGGGTATGGACTTGTCTTCTCCCTCAGATTATCTGTAGTTCCATGTTGCAAGACCATATGGGGAATTGGACGTTGACTGCTTCCTTAGAGTGTCTTTAATTACCGTTATGACACCATAGGGGGAATTGATGGTGAGTTCTTCCTTAGAGATTCTCTGTTAAAGCTAAGATAGAAGAGTGAGACTCTGAGAACTTCCCAGATAGTTTCTTGTGTTTGATTGGATGTTTATTTTGATAAATGAAAATGAATGTCATTAAAACTGTAGGATTGTTTACTTTTATATACATCCTTGTTTATTGATTCATTTTGCATATTGTCTGCTATATATATTCACTGACTGTTAGGCACAGATATTTTGGTGGTTGCCTACTGGGATTTGTCTCACACCCTATTTGGGTCATGCTTTTGGGCCAAAATAGATTATATTTATGTAGTTATAGATAAGGGAAAGTTCCCTTCTACTTCAGGTGCTTGATTTTCGTGGATCTAGATAGCATGGGACCAACCCAAGGCATATGATGCGGTTGTAGTTGTTTTCTTATTTACCTTTGTACACTGGTTTAGTACTATATTTCAGCATTGCGACTTTATTGGCTGTTTTCCTAGACATATGTGACATGCATCATTTAATATGTGCTCCAGTTGTTTATTTGCTTTCAGTCTTCCACTGTTTACTGTTGTATGGTATTATTACTACTTCTGCTATTGTTATCTTTTTATTTCTGCTACATTACTCTACCAATGAGGGCATATTTTCCCTACTATCACACCCAAGGACCTCACTACTAGTTGGAATCCTCTATCATTTGGGGAAATGTGCTTGAGGTCATGTGACCAACTGGGTACGGGGAACCTCTGGAAAACACCTGGAACCAGAAAATTACACATCAACTCAGTAGTTTCCATTCAATAAGATGGCATAGAAAAGGGTATCATACTAGGAAATAATTAAATAGTAAAATCATACCTTATCTATGGTGATAACCCAAAAAAATAATCTATAAATACCTTAGGACACACACACATGCCACTTTAGGATGTGGACTACTCAGGTGAGAGACAACGATATCAAGGAACATCTTCAAGAATTAGCATGAGATAATTTTATCATAAGGAACAATAGGCCCCACCCACACATATATATAATACCACTCACCATAAAATACATGAGATACCCAATTAGGGGATAAAAACTAAACTTGATGAAAATAATTGATGATATGGGTCATAAAAATGATAATCCAATCCATTCCATGAATCAGGTCAAAGTTTTCATGATTAAAAACCATCAAATCACACTCCACATATATTTTTTCATTTTTCACGTAAAAACATGACATTTTAATCCTTATCCATACATCTTTTCCAATGGTTTTGGAAAGATCCAAAAGTAATGACATAAGCCCAGAACACAAGACAAACATGTCAATTAACTTTAACGATATAAAATAATGAGTAACACCTTTATCAAATAAATATTTTACCATGGAGGAAAAAATAAATATTTTAATTCTAACAGTAGTTAGACCAACCTTATATTCCTTAAGTGTATACTCCATTCCATAAATATTTTACTTCTTAGATCCTCTTTGATTATTCTTAACTGCATGAATATCCCCATTGGCATGAAGACATGACCCACAAAATCTGAAAGAATCAAGACGGGCCTGAAAACCCTTAGTGAGAGTGGGTTTATCTTTACTTCCTTGTTACATCATCCCAAAAAAATCCTATGAGGACTATATTGTTCATAATAATGAATATTTTGGGGACCCATTATAAATTTAGTCTTGGAATGACCATGTCTCTACAATAATAGTAGACAAGCTACAATTGTTCTGATTAATCCCTTGAAATGGATCTTAAATAAAACTAAGAACCATTTAATTTTTTTATATATCCAAAAGATACACCCTGGATAACAACTCTAGCAGTATAAACTCCAACTATACCTATATTCCTAACTATGGATGCCTCAAGGTTGCCTTACCGTGTACCTCCATAAGGATTGGAAGGAATAAAAGAATTAACATTGATTGAATATTGTCCCTCAGTCCCATCTCGAAACTCTATGCTTTAAAGTAGTAATTAGTGAAAATATCAAGTGGTATGCACACCAATGCAGTGAAATTGGATGAATACTCCAAAGAATATGATTTTCTTTCTCAAAGGAAAAAAATTAGTAGGTTGTCATTATGTGAACCATTTGAGGTTGAAACTATTGAGTGAATAATTTCTTAAATAAATTTTTGGAATGTTCTTCATGAAACTTAGCTTACATGATAGAGTTCAACCATCATTTTCTTAGTTGCTCAGGCATATAAGTGGATAAACCTAGTTTATATGCATTAGGATTTTTAAGGAAATGGGAGATCATTTTGATTAATTTTATCCACTCTTCAAATTTATTGGGTCTTTTTTCACCAAGGAGTATGGGTGGATTCTTATTAGTAAATTATAAACCATGATCCACCATTTATCCCTCATGTATAAATCTTAACTGGCCCATGATATAAATAGTGAGGATTATAGCTTCCACCAAATAGGGTCCACTGGAGGGTTTTCTTATGGAAAATGTCTTGAATCTTCCACATATAGCTTTAGAAGACCTATTATGGGTGGCATTGTCTATGGTACACAAAAAAATAACCAATCAATTTAAGAGAAAATTCCAAAATCTAAAGACTACCATCCAAAATCCATACTAACTCATTTAAAAAATGATAATTTAAGGCAACTACATATCCTAAAAATGAAAGTAGAAACTTTATAATGGAAAAAGGATCATTTAAATAAACTGAAAATGTATTTCATTCAAACAACCCCAAACTTTACGTCTCATGCATGGAAAAAATATCTAACCACCCATGGTTACTCAAGTTCAGATATGGAAGTGAGCTGGTCAGACAGCCTCCCACACTTACTAACTAAATTTAAATATTCCTAACACTTGCATACCATTGTCACTAAACCAAATCTATGAAGTATCATGACACTTCTAATTGGGTAATCCCACTTATACTATTTTGTAGTGAACCATCCCATGTCAAATAAGCAAGTTGATCAAGAGGGTCTACCACAAGGTTAGATACAATAAATCACCATAATTATAATGTATAACCAAATAAAAAATAGGGTACATAGCATAAAAATTGAATACATCCATGAGACATTAAATGTAATTCATAAAGAACTAAAATTTAAAATAAAATAAGACAAGGTATATGAAAAATATCCATGTAATGATATATTACCACCAAATAGTCCCACTATAGAGGCTCATTTTCCTAATAAGACTTTTTAATATTTCTAAATATTATTCCAGCGCAGGACGCTAAGACGGCGGGCAATTACGAGGCCCGGTGTGCCTGAATTAATTTTATTAAAATATTAAGTGTTTTTCTATTACGCGCATGTAGTTAACTAAATAAAATAAGATATCTCTTAAACGATTGATTGGGTTAGAAATCTAAGGTTGTGGTTGGGTCTAGAATGAATTTTTTTACCTTATTCAAAACATAAAATGAGTTGGTGTGAGATGTTCAGTCCCCTCGCCCATTGACAGTATGTTAAATGGATGAATTATATTATTAATTTATTCATTTAATAGATCAAACATAAATAACTCAATAATGATGACTCAGATGATAAATATGAGGCCACTGTTGAGTTTAGAATTTGGATTTTACCCTAGATAGGGTGTAACATTTTTCGGCATCAGGTGTTCGGCTTATGAGCCATCGTGGGAATATAATTAAATTATTAAATTATTATTTATTTAATTATTTGATTAAATATTTTTTTGAACCTAATAAGAGGCTATAAAGTGAGGTTATAGGGTTTTGGCCTCATAATACCTAAATTCACCATTGAGAGCATTAACCTTCTCTATAAGAACTCATCCCTGATGAAGAAAGACAAACGAAGAACGAAGAACCCTTGGCACAAGGAGGATCGAACGACGACGAACAAGCCAGATCATATTCCTCCATTAGTAAGCATGTTCTTAAATAATGATCGATCCAAACCTGAGGTATGACTTGTTTTTTTATTCCTTACACTGGTTTAATTTTCATGAAAAACATGATTTAAAAGAATTAATTAATTGGAGGATCGAAAAACAATTGGTTGAATCAATTTCTTCTTGTTTATCTCGAAATTGAAATTCTTGAAGTATGATAAATATTTATTTTTCAATTCCTAATGTTCTTAGTTATCAATGATGATATCCAAACAAACATGACCATTGATCTGTACATAGACAATGATATTTTCTATTTCATTCTTCAAGCGTTCTTCAGGCGTTTTTCATCACCAAATAATTAAGTGCATCAAAAACTCAATATTTCGTTGAGGACACCATACAAACATGGAGATCTTGACCCGAGGATCACATATCTGCATTCGTCTCTTAATTAAAGTTAGATCTAAGTCGAAATGGTATGCACAAGGATTCTATGGCATAGGTCCAGTGAGGGTTCCGGTGAGGATAGGAGGTGGTCCAGCATGGTATGCGGCCGAAGGCGGCAGTGGTCAGCGGTCTGCGGCAGCAGGGCAGTGGAATGAGAAGGTGGTGGGGTAGAGGGGGAAGGTCAAGGTGGATTCGGTGGTTCAAGGTGGTGTGGAGAAGTGGGTCGGCGACAGAAGTGTGCTCTGCCAGTTCGAGGCGGCGGCTCCAGGTAGCAGGACGACAGCGACTGTGGCGGCAGGGCGAGGCCGAAGGCAGCGGCATCTGGTGCACCGGATGCGGCAGCTGTGGAGTCGGGGTGCATGCCCAAGGCGGCAGCCACATGAAGAATAAGGGGGGCATGAAGGGAAACCCTAGGGGAAGGGTAAAAGAAAAAAAATTAAAATAAGATAACAATAATAATCCTAATATTATTATTATTAATCTTTTCTTTAAATCCTTATACCTCTTCCATGCGACATCAGATCAATGATCCATCAACGGCTGTGTGACCCCATTGACGATATGATTATTTTAAGACCACTTTGGATAATTTCCTCCAAACCATGACCTAGGACCACAAAATGCCTATGAAATAATATATTTAATATTTGTATTAAATCATCGTCCTGCTATAACTCCTGCGTGCAACATTCAATTTACATGCCATCAGTGGCACATGACCCTCTCTTTAAGATAGTCGATTTAATTATAATATTGAATATTAAATTCGGATTCATAGCATGGGTCCACAAAACACCCAATCATAATATTGTTATTATTGTCACGGAATATTATATCGGTCGTAACTCTCCCATGTGACATCAGATTGGCAAGCCGTTAGTGGCGTTGTGGACCTAAAATTGAGGTAGAATTTTCAAGACCAATTTTAGGTGTTTACATAGAGATCAAGGTGTAGTCCCCTTGAGGCATGGTTCACACGTGTTACGTTGAAATGAAACTTTTTCACTTAGTATCTATTTTAGACAAATGAGTAGTCCATCTCGTGTTCTTTTCTATGAAGATCACAAGGGTGAAATACATATATTTTTTTCTTTACTGAGTCATAGACCCCCATCAGACGCCTCTCGAGCGTATTACGATGGCATATGACTTTTCCATCGAATGTTCATTTAGGGTGACTGAATAGTCAATCTTGGGAATTTTTCTCCAAAGATCAAACCGGTGTGATCTGTCAGGTTATCCGGTGTCGTTTGAGGAGATCATCCAGTAAAAGTACATTCTTTCCCTTTAGTCTAACAATGAGAAATGCATGCTTGTCATCGTTTGGCTAGAGACATCATGCACTCTAGGAGTACACTAACACGCCTAGTGGTACTTGATTTTCAGTTTAGTACCTGAGTATGTAAAGTTACATGGTAAGGCGAAGAGGTAGGGCCACACAACGTGTGGGCCACACATACATCGTGTACCACATTACTAATATTGTATCACTTATATATTCTTCTATTGGACTCAAAATTTGGCATATGAGTAGCCTATCCTGAGTGTTTTTTCACATATAATGAGATGGTTCCTTCCATAGTGGATTCTGGGATACGATGCGAGATGTTCCGAATGTGACGCCTATTCAGGGTGGTACCCAATGAATGCATTGGTGTGCTTTTCTGAGAGGTACCATCTAGAAAGGATGATCAAATTTCCTCAATGCTTTTCTAAGTGGTACCATCTAGTAGGGATTATCAGAGTTCCTTAATGCTTTTCCGAGAGGTACCATCCAATAGGGATGATCAGATTTCCATGATGATTTCCTGAGAGGTACTATCTAGCATGCGTGATCAGAGTTCCTGAATGTCTTTCCATGTGGTACCATCCATCAAGGCCCAATGGGCTTGGCCCAGCAGCGAGCCCAGACCAGGATGGCCCAAACCCGAACTGGGTTGGGTCAAATCGGTCGAATAGGGTCGGGACATGCGGGGCCCCTATACCGGGTTGGTCAGGTTGTTCCGACCGGGTCAAACCGGGCTCAAACACGACTGAATCCTAATTACTAAAGCTCCAATGCCTTTTAGATCGGGCTTCCGATTGATGAATTGTTTATGGAGTTGGAACCGTTTCGATGAGATGATTCTTTTGGAATACTTTAAAGAGGTTTTAATGGAAGTCGAAATATGATGAATGGATTGAGGAGTGGTTTCTCCCAAAATAAAGGGCACTATGTGTGGAGATCCTATGGCTAATTAAGACCCGAAGACTATTAACAAGTGACCATATGTGGATCAGCTACAATGGCCCAATGGGAAGTTGCTCTGTATGACCTGGCAGGCCCACAGAGGGGAGCGACTCTGTGTGACCCGATATACCCGTGGTACTCATCAGGAAGGATTACCTAAATACAATAGCCAAAGTGGGAAGCAGATTTGTGTGACCAAACATTCCCATGGTGGGGAGCAGCTCTATGTAAGGCAACATGCACAGGGTACTCATCATGGATGAGTACCATAGTAGCCCCAAGCTATTGGGAAGCGATTATGGTTGACCTGGCAGGCCCACGGTGGAGAGCATCTCTGTGTGACCCATCATACCCACGGTACTCATCTGGGAGGAGTACCCCAGCAGCCCAATGTGTTCAGTGTTATGACTGATTGTCTTTCTTTTCATTATAATCACCTTCTTGGGCTAAGCTATGAGATGGATATCCCCTTACTCCCTCATTTGAGTTTCTCTGAATGAGCATTTCTATTTTTTGGTGGAGCTGCACTCCTTTTACTATACCTTGTTCCCATACTATCCTTATTCTATTATATCTCTTACTTATCCCCTCTTCAATACATCTCTTGCTGATCCTTTGAGCATTCAGGTCATCCTAATGAGTATTTTTATACTCACCCCTGTTTGGTCTTTGCCCGAACATGGTGTGCCCTTAAAGATGCTAGACTAGTTGATCATGATATTAGAGGATCTTAGGGACGTGGTGTTCTTGGAGAGTGTGCAGTGATCGTAGCTTGGTATTCATGAGTGAGACTCTCCCAACTATTTTACCTTTTCACTTGTTGTTGGGTTGTGGCACATTTCTAGTTGGGTGTGTATTTTTTCCCTTTTCTTTTTAGCTTTAATTTTATTGTACTTGTACTATTTAGAGGTCAATGCATATATGTTTGGTTTACTGTTTATAGTAGTTTTGTATCTCTATTTCTTTTCCCTCTTCACTTTTTCATTGATTTGGATGCATGTGTGTGTACAGGTTCTTAGGGAAAGGCCACCATGAGATTTTTGTGCCTTCAGCAATAGTCTCCAGCCCATGGCTTATGGAGGCAGGCTTGGGGTAGTTTTGGTTCGAGCCCTAGCATAGTTTGGGTCATGAAAAAATGTCATTAGAGGTGGTTTGACTCTTGGGACGTTGTTCAGATATTTTCCTAAAAAGGTCATGGTTGGGTTAAGGTCAATAGTGTCGAAGTTTCTCATGAGCGACTCTCATGCCATGGAGTTGAGTGATGGTATGAGCTGTCAACGTATCCATTCACTAAGACCCTGATTACCCACTTTTCGAATCAGGACCCCGAGACACGTGTTGTAGGGAAAAATGATACATGAATCACATAGGATTGAGTCTTTGACTATCCTTCTCAGGTTATCTCTCCATCTTTGTTCATATAAAGACATGCACATCTGACCGCGGTACTCCTTGAAAACATTCAAGATGTATCTATGATGATAGCCATCCAGGATACTAGTTATAGTTCATGATGATAATCCCATGAGATATGTGGCCTCAGTTCATGACCCATCATGCGAGCCCCTTTCTCCAGGTGGTCAGGTAGAAGTACCCCTATCTGTTGAGCATCAGACATCCCTATAAGAGCGTGATGAGGAAATGCATAGGTTGATAACACTTTACAAGTTCTTATTCTAGAGACTACTAAGGTTCTGTGATGATCTAGAAACTCTGATCATGGAGGTTTTTCTAGAGTCAGTGGTCCACCTATTCAAGTTTGTGTGGACATCGAAAGATCAGATGGTGGCTTTGGAAACTAGCATTTTCTATGGAGAAGCTAAAAGATGGTGGATCCTGGTTACTCAAATACTCGGTGAGTCGGAAACCTCATGGGATGACTTTCAGTAGATGTTTCATGAGGATTACTACCCCTCATTAATACGCTCTATTCAACTCCAGGAACTCCTCCAGTTTAAGTAGAGAGGGAAGACAGTGACTGAGTATGAGACCAGGTTCACAGACCTTGTAAACCACTCTCTCGACATGATCTATAATGGTTACTTCCTAGAATGAAAGTTTGAGTATGGAATCCATAGAGATATTTTTGTTAGAATAACTCCACACAACTTTTTGTGGCAGTGAGTATAATAGAGCTAAGACGTTTTCTACAACTAGTAGACACCAGACAATGAGATATAAATGTAGTATATCTTCACATTATTGGTATCACACATGTGGTCATATGGGGCCCAGACATCATAACAGAATCATGGTGGAAGAGTCCCTCTAAACTATTCACTAAAGGCGTGGTTGTGTAGTAGATTCCCTTTTCAGAAAGTGCGGGAAGTCCCCAGCTCACCTAGTGTAGGATGTTTTAGGTCAGTTAACTTCCCTATAGCTGGACCTTATAGAGTAGTAGGATACAACTTTTCTTCAGTCTATGGAGTTGACTCCTTCACTTCGCAAATGCGTAAGAGAGTCTTGGTTGTGATGCACTAGTTTTGAAATCTAGAATAACCAGATATCCATGGGTGTATCACCATATGTATATTCTGAAGGATGGACTCATGAGACTCTATTCTAGGTTAGAACATTATTAGGATGAACCATCCCTTTGGTTTACGTGTTGTGATATTACAGAAACATCTAGAAGTTTTCCAGGGAGTGGGAGAGCAATGTGTGGGCTCGGTGTCCTGAGTTGTTTCCATAGTTTTTCTTCTTGAGGACAAAAAGCTTAAAGGAGAGAATAATGTAGAGAAACCTTTTTTTTTCTAATATCACTTTAGAATATTTCTAAATATTATTCTAGAGTGGGACGCTAAGATGGCATGCAATTCCAAAGCCCGATGTGCCCAAAATTAATTTTATAAAAATATAAAGTGTTTTTATATTACGCACACATGGTTAACTAAAGAAAATGGGATATCTTTTAAACTTTTGATTGGATCAGAAATCATAGGTCATAGTTGGATCCAAAATGTGGTGTTTACCTTAGGTATGACATAAAATGAGTCGGTGCAGGATGTTTGGCCCCCTCTCTTATTGACGGTATGTTAAATGGGTAAATTAAATTATTAATTTATTCATTTAATAAATCAAACCCAAATAACTCACAGACATAGAATCAGATGAGAAATCTGAGGCCATCGTTGAGTTCAAAATGTGGATTTTGTCCTATAAAGGGATAGCCTTTTTCAGCATCGGGTGTTCAGCTTATGCGCCATCATGGGAAAATAATTATACGATTAAATGATTATTTATTTAATTATTTGATTAAATATTATTTTAACCTAATAAGAGGTTATAAATATGAGTTTATATTGTTTTGGACTCATAATCCATGCAATTATTCAGCAAGAGCATAAAACTTCTCTAGAATAACTCATCCCTGACGAAGTACGACGAACGAAGAATGGACAACCCTTGGCTCAAGGAGGATCAAACGACAATGAACAGGTCAGATCATCCTACTCCATCTGTAAGTGAATTCTTCATCAATGATCAATCCAAACCTGAGGTGGGACATGTCTTTGTGGATTCCTTACCTCGGTTGAATTTTTATGATGAATGCAGATTAAAAGAATGAATTAATTTTTGGATCAAAAAACAATTGGTTGAATCAATTTCTTCTTGTTTATCATGAAATTGAAATTCTTGAAGTATGATAAATATTTATTTTAAATCCCTCATGTTATTTATTCTCAATGACGATGTCCAAACAAACATGGACATCAATCCGCACATATACCGTGATCTTTTTTATTTCATTCTTCGTGCGTTCTTCATGCATTCTTCATCACCAAATAATTAAGTGTGTCAGAAGATCAATTTTTTATTGAGCGTGGAATAAGAACGCAGATATCGTGACCCTAAAATTACATATCTGCATTTGTCTCTTTATTCCGATTTAGATCAAAGTAGGAAAGGTGCATGGAAGGATTCCGCAATGTGGGTTTGGCGTGGGTTCCTGCAAAGACAGGCAGCGGTTTGGTAAGGCATGTGGCCGAAGGTGGAAGGGGTCGGTGGTTCGTGGTAGTAGGATGGCTATGCGAGCAGGTGGTATGGAAAAGGGTGTATGCTGAGGGGTATCTGGTGGTTCAAGGTACCGTGGAGAAGTGGGTCGGTGCTGGCAGGTCACTCCAGTAGTTCGAGGCGGTGGCTCCTGGTAGCTAGACAATGACGATTGTGGCAGCAAGGGGAGGCCGAAGGCGGTGGCATCGGATGCACCGGATGTAACGGCTGCAGAGGCAGGGTGTGTGCCCAAGGTGGCATCCACATGAAGAATAGGGGGAATGAGGGGAAACTCTAGGGGAAGGTCAAGAGGGGAAAAATAAAATAATAATAATAATAATAGTCCTAATATTATTTTTATTATTAAACTTTTCTTTATATCTTCGTACCTCTATCATGCGATGTCAGATCAATGAGTCATCAGTATCCACATGACCCCATCGAAAATATGATTATTTTAAGACCACATCAAATAATTTAATCTGTCCCATGACCCAGGACCGCGAACCACCCATGAAATAATAAATTTAATATTTGTATTAAATCATCTACCTACCATAACTTCTGTGAGAAATGTTCAATTGATGTGCCGTCAGAGGCAACGTGACCCTATCTTTAAGATATTCGATTCAAGTCTAATATTGAATATTAAATTCTGATTCATAGATCGAGTCCAGAAAACTCCCAATAATAATATTGTTATTATTGTTGCAGAATACTACATCGTTCGTAACTCTCCCATACGACATCGAATGGGCCTGTCATTAGTAGCATTGTGGCACTGAAATTGTGGTGTACATTTCAAGACCAATTTTAGGAATTTACATCAAGATCAAAGAACAGTACCCATGAGGACCGATGCTCATGTATTACGGTGAAATGCAACTTTTTCACAGGGTGTCCATTTTAAAAAAAATGAGTATTCTATCTCATGTGTTTTCCCATGAGAATCGCAGTGGGGCCATCCATATATTTAGTTTCATGACAAAGGCATGGGACCCCACGAGATGCCTCTCGAGCATATAACTGTGAAAATTGACTTTTCCATCAGATGTCTATTTAGGGAAAATGAATAGTCGACCTTGGGTGTTTTTTTCCAAGGATCAAAATGGTGTGATCCTTCTAGTTATATGATAGTCTTTGAGGAGGCCTGCTAGTAAAAGTACATTCTCGCTCTTTTGTTTAATAACAAGAAATATGCGATCATCAGCTTTTTTCTAGATACATCATGCATTCTAAGAGTACAATAGCACACATAGGGGTACTTGATTTTCAGTTTAGTAACCAAGTTTGGAAAGGTACATAGATAGGTGAAGAGGAGGGACCACAGAACATGTAGACCCCACACCCACCGTGTACTACTTTACAAATCTTATATATCTCATATATCCTTATTTTATACTTGGACTTTGGTATATGAGTATCTTATCCTGAGTGTTTTTTTGTGTAAAATGTGATGGTGCCCTCTGTGGTGGTTTCTGGTATATGATGAGAGAGGTTCTAGATGTGATGCCTATCTGGGGCGGCACTTGATGACTACAGCGGCGTGATTTTCCAAGAGGTACCATCTTGCAGGGATGACCAGAGTTCCTCTATGCTTTCCGGAGAGGTACCATCGATCAGGGATGATCAGAGTTCCTCAATTATTTTTAGAGAGGTACCATCTAACAGGTATGATCAGAGTTTCTTGATACTTTTCTGGGAGGTACCATTCAACAGGGATGATCAGAGTTCCTCAATGCTTTTTCTGAGAGGTACCATCTAGTAGGGGTGATCAGAGTTCCTCAATGATTTTTTGAGAGGCACCATCTATCAAGGCCCAATGGGTCTATCCTAGTGGTCAAGATGGACCGGGCCGGCCTAGATCTGAACTGGGTCAAGTAGGATAGGTTGAACCAGGCCAGGGCATATGATCCCCTTGGTCTGACCGAGTCTGACTGGGACCAGGAACGACCGACCCCCAATTACAAAAATGCCAATTTCATTCAGATCGGGCATCTAATTAACAATCCGTTTGCATTGTTGGACCAATTGAAATGAGGCTGTTCATTTGGAATACTCTAAGGATGTTTTCATAGAATTCTAAATATGAAGAATGGCTTGAGGAGCAGTTTATCTCAGAATCAATTGCACGAAATGTAGAGATCCTATGGCTGACTAAGACCCAAATATTTCTGACAAGAGACCCTGTGTATATTAGCTATGATGGCCCAATAGAAAGTGGTTATGTGTGACCCGATAGGCCCATGGTGGGGAGCGACTCTTTGTGACCTGGAAGACCCGTGGTACTCATAGAAAAGGAGTACCTCAGTATGATGTCCAAAGTGGGAAGCAGCTCAATGTGACCAAGCAAGCCCATGGTATTCATCAGGGATGAGTACCATAGTAGTCCATGGCTAGTGGGAAGCATCTCTGTGTGACCTGATAGACCCACGATGGAGAGAGGCTTTGTGTGACCCAACATACACACGATACTCATCAGGGAGGAGTACCCCATCAGCCCAAGGTGTTCAGTATTGAGAATGATGGTATTTATTTTCTTTATACTCACCTTCTTGGGATGATCTGTGATATAGAGATCCCCTTATAGCCTCGTTTAAGTTTCGTTGAATGAGCATATCTATTTTTGGGCGGAGCTTCAGTCCTTTTATTGTACTTTGTTCCCATACTAGTCTTATTTTGTTATAACTCTTAATTATTCCCTATTCAGTGCCTCTCTTACTGCTCCCTCGAGCCTTTGGGGAATCCTAATGAATAATTTTATACTCACCCCTGCTTCGGTATTTCCCTAACTTGGTGTTCCCTTGCATACGAGGGACAGGTTGATCGTGATATCAAAGGATCCTAGAGATGCAGGGTGCCTGGACTGTATGTGGTAGTCATAGCTTGGGATTCAGGAATGGGACTCTCCCTACTATTTTACGTTTTCACCTATTGCCGAGTTGTGGAACATTTCTAGTAGGGTGTCTATTTTTTTCCTTTCCCTTTCAACTTTACATTTCTTGTACTTTTACTGTTTAAGGGTCGATGCATTTATGTTTGGTTTCCGTTTTTACAACAGTTTTGTATCTCTCTTTATTTTCCCTCTTCACTTTTTCATTGATTTGGTTGTGTGTGTGTGTAGGTTCTTAGTAAAAGTTCTCCCCAAGTTTTTTGTGCCTTTAGTGCTAGTAGCCACCCCCTGGCCTATGGAGGCAGGCATGGGGTAGTTGGTGCTTGAGCCCCGACATGAGTTGGGTCATGACACCCACTATAAAGGGGATGTCAACCAAAGAAAACTAATGAGCTACAACACACACTTCCCTTTACCCATGTCCTACAAAACCACATCTACACATTTCAAAATGAAGTATTAATGTGTGAGAAAAATTTCTGGTAGGATTCACTAAAGAATCTATAAAAATCCTAATTCCATGAAAATTTTAGTCCTAGATTAAAAAAACTAGTTTATAAAGAACTTCCAAAACATACAAATTTTATAAAAAAAATTTTGGTAATTATAAAATCCTTTTTTAGTCCCACAAAAAAAAATAACATAAGAAGTATTTGTAAGAATGCATGAGTGTATAAGAAATTCCAACCATGGATACACCATAAGATACATAAGTGATAAACTAACCATGAAATATATAATCATGTGGAAAACCAAACATAAATGAATGTTCACAATATTGGGCTCTACCTGATTAGAATATCTACTCAGAAAAATGAAGAAAACACTAATCTAGGCATCATGTGAATCCAACATATATTGAGTCATGTTGAGGTATCTAGCATAGATCATTGATTCCATTTCTTGTTGTCTGATTGAGGCTGATAATGATAGATTAAAGGATATACCCAATGAGTAGGAGGTTCGAAATGCATTCTAGAATCATCACCCAGAAAGTGATCCAGGACCAGATGGATTCCCAGGCTCTTTCTATAAGGTCTCATTGGGTGTGGTGAAGAGGGATCTGGTCCTTGTAGGTCAGGATTACTTCCAAGGTGGTAATATTCTGTGTGTTTCTTACTCCAATAAAATCAAAATAGTGCTCAAAGATAATGATCAACATTCTTTGAATCAGTACCATCACACCAGTATGTTTAATGTTCCATATAAGGTGATAGAATATATCCATAATAAGATAGTTGTGACATGTATTCTAAGATGGATTGATCAGGAACAACATTAGTTTATAAAATTCCATACCATTTAAGGGGAAGAAGGATTTTCTAAAGAGGTGATCAGTGAGAAAAATTATAAGACCTTTGGGGTCAATTTAGTTATCATGGTGTACATGAATAAGGCATAAAATAGGGTGGAGTAGATTTTCATGTTAAGAGTCCTTTCCAGTATGGGGTTCTCTCAATGGGTGATTGATCTTTTATTTTAGTGTTTCAGGCTATCTTGGATATCAATATCATTCAAGGGAAAATATTTTATCTTATTTAAGGTTTTTTGTGGTCTGAGACAAGGGAATCCACTCTCCCCCTCCTTGTTTAATATCTCCTAAGATGTCTTCAACCAATATATCAATCAATACAATAATTCTAGTAGTATCCTCCCATATTTTAACATACATCTAGTAGTAGTTATATCTTATATTTTATTTTTTTGATGATACTATCATAATTATCAGTGGTTTTATAAGATAAGTTCATGGGATCAATGGAGATTTGGAAGATTATTGTACCTTGAGTAGGAAAGTGATTAATCAGGAGAAGATTTCCTTCAACGTAGCTGGTAAATGCTTAGATATGAGGGTCAGATCCATAAAAATCATACTGGAAATGAAAATAGGGACATTCCAATTGGATTATTTGGGTTCTCCGGTGTTCTTGAGGAAACATTGTATTCATAATTTTGATAAGGTAACAAACCTGATTATGGGATGTATCCTAAATTAGAGGAACATGCTCCTTTCCATTGGAGAGAGAATTACCTTGGTCAGCAATGTGATTTCATCTATACCAACTCATGTATTCTCTACTCTAAAAGTACCTAAAACAGTTATATTTATAATGGAGAGTATGATTGTATCCTTCTTATAGAAAAAATATATTGATGGAGAACATTACTGGGAATTATGAAATAGGTAGGAAAGACCCTTATCTGAGTGGGGAATCAATATTATAAGTGTAACAAGGACTCTAATGGGGATTCAAGATAAGTTTTAATTAGATATAATATAGGGGAAGTAGATGTGGGAAAAAAATATGCTTCTCAGTTATGGGAATGATACGACCATGTAGAGAGAACAACCCTCACTCATTCTTCAAATGATTCATCCTAACATTTCATCTTTACATCAGTATACTCATTGTATTTTTTTAAGGGTGACATAAGGTACTAGAAACCGAACTGGGTGAGGGTGATACATAGATTTATGTGTTTTACTACACTGTAAATCACATTCAGAGAGGAAAGATACCACCCCATATTCATTCATGATACCCTTAATGAGAACCAGAAAGCTATTTTTGATAGTATCGTGGTAAAAAATGATCTGAAAAAATGTGTCTTTAGGGATTTCTCTTTAGGATTGTTCAAAACTAAATATTTTTACTAACTTCAGGTGGATTTGAATGATCATGATGATTGGGTGGACATGTTTTGGTTTAAGGAGATCTGGAAAAAAAAATTGGTTTTGGCATTTTAGGAACAAAGCACTTCCAGCTGAGGAGAATATTCAATGAATGGGAGTTATCTTGGCCCCTATGTGTCAATGTTGTAGGGAGCTGAAGATAGAATCTATTGGAAATATATTTTTTGAATGATTATGATATTTGGTGTTGTAGCATGCTTTAATGGTTTTTACAAGCTGTATCGACTAAAAGGCACCGTTTGAGGTCTTCCTCTAACCACAGTTTTAGGGTACTGAAAATCTAGGTTCAGAAAGGAAGGCTAAATCCATTATTCTCACAGTAAGATGTTGGAGTATTTGGTCATTAGGGAATGAGTCACGTCACAAGGAAATAGTCAAGACCAGTAAATGTATCATCTTTAAAAAAATAATATTATATTGGACCTGGATAGGATTTTTAATTTTCAGGAGGCTTCTGCCTCCATTAGACCTCTCTTGGTCTCAAACCCATCCAACAACAGGACCAATAGTCCATTTCTATGGAGGTGGGTTTGGTGGAATCCTATTCACTAGTTTCTCAATTTAAATAATTATGGATCCTTCTACATGGGTTTTATAAAATATAGAGCGGTGACCAAGGTCAAGTGGGTATTATTTGTTATAGCATTTTCCTATTTTTATGGATGATATGATTCTATTTAATATGAAGCTCATGATATGCTCATGGAACTATGGTTATGTAAGAAGAGGAATATAAACCATTGTGTAGTTGAGAAAAAAATATATGATTATGTATAATTCACTACTTGGAAAAGATACCATTCATTGGTCCATAGAGTATTATATCATAAGATGTAATGGGTCTATGACTAATCACACAGACATACTCCACACATGGAGTGAAGGTAATGAAATTTTTGATTTCATGGCATCTAAGGACACTCCAAGTGAGCGGATCTACTATTCCACTAGCCTTGGGTCCTTCTATCTAGAGGGGGTATTGTAAGAGCATATTCTCTAGGGATTAAATATTATAGACCTCTATAATGTGGGATTTCATTATAGTTTCTCTTTATCTTTGACTTGATAATAAAATAAAAATTTTGTGTGGTAAATTGTTATCACATCCATACATTGAATTCAATTTTTGAATAAAAACAACCTAAAATTATTTCATTAAACACATTTGTACAAAAATTAGTTTTTAATGAAAAACCCTTTAAAAACATTATTTTCATGAAAAATTTACTCATTTATAGAAAATCAATCATTTTCACAAAATATACTAACTGAATTCCTATGAAGTTCAAATAATTAATGATTTAAAACATTTTTATAGACATATATACTCAAGAACGGGGTAAAAATAGTCACATTAAAAAATGAAGATTGGGAACAAGTAGATCAATTCCTTATGATCATAGATCCATGGGAAACAACATCAATTATTCATAAAACTAACTATATAAATCATATTAGTTTTAGGTTTAGGTAAATTTTAGTTGTGAACCATACACCATTAGATTTAATTTTATCATCATGACACCACTACAATCTTATCAGATTCGACGGTCATCCATGCAATGTTGGAAGGGTTAGTAGATAGTGAATTATGGTAAGTGGTAAATATTAATTTGGGATATTGATTTTATAGATTGTGTTGACTTTAATAATGATTAGTTTATACTTATTTGTTATTATCATTATGATAAGAGTGATTCTAAAACAATGTATATAATCCCTTCTTAAATAATAGGTGTTCATGTTATCCTAATAAACACCAAAACAACTATACAACATAAAAAATTATTTTTGTTGTTGTTCCTTGATCAAACAAGTTTTAATGGATCATGTTATTTGTTTTTTTTATTATAATGATGTATTTAACTTATTTTTTTGATTACGAATAGTTTGACTATTAAAAATTAATTTTAAAGGGTGTTAAATTTTCAAATAGAATGTAAAATGGGTAATGCGTCTACTAAGAGAATGGTTCTGAAATAGTATTTAAAAAATTAATGAATTTTCAAAGACTATTCAATAGGTTTTTATCTAAGGACCTCAATTGTGTAGATTTAGAAGAAAATTTATTTACAAATTATTTATAAAATATAATTTGAACCACATATTAAATTAAACTAAAGAGATCATGTTTAGGGAAAATGTTTTGTTTGATTAACCTCTTGAGGGAGATGTCTAGTTTTATAGGATTTCTGGTAGTAATTTCACTTTTCATTGATGATTTATTTAGATTTCATCTCTTATAGGATTTTAATGTGTGATAATATCTAAAGTATTTGTAAAACCACCCCTTCTGTGATGGAATAGTTAGATTGGTATGAGTTATCTTGTGGGATTCTTAATAGAGGTTTAGTCATGGAATCTTGGGAGGTACACATTTGGATATATGATCAATTATAGTAATATAGACTGACCATTTCTACTTAGAGTGATTTATGTGGTTTAATGAGGCTTTGATTAACATATCACATTCATGCTTTGATCAAGGTAGTGGGAAAACCTTTAAATTCTCATTAGACATCGGTATAGATTGAGTGATGAGTGGTATCATTCACCAGACCCCTTTGGGATGTGATTGGTTATTTTAATGACTTCTAGGAATCCTCAGTTCCTTATAATATTAATCTATTGATTACAATCATAATTAGAGATATGAGATAGTCCTGGTTGTGATAAATACACACTATGGGTTAGGGTTTTGTATAGCAAAGTGAGTTGGTTCCCCCATTAGTGTTGGTGACAATTTAAGATTCAATTTCTTCTTGATTAATGTTAGATTATATCATCATGATACAAATTTTATGGTAATTTAGCCTATGATATAGTGTTATTATGAAATATAACTCTTGATTAAGATATACCCCCATATAAGGTGATATTGAGTTTGACCTTGGGGTTAGAATTGAGCTCATGGAGGATGATTACTTTTATATGGTCATGTGTGATAACATTTTTACTTTATCAATTTTTATACTCATTACAATTGGGTTATTCCTGATATGAATCCATATATAGACAAACTCTAGAAAAATATCTTGGAGATTTGGTAGCAGCCACTTGGGAGGAGTGCATGACTGCATGTGATATAGAAAACTCACTTCCTCAAAGGTTCTACCTATGGTAAGACCATATTCATGTCACATACATATTGATGATTATGATGATTATGATATGTTATCCACGTGATAAATGTGTACTTATTTTAATATAGAATCATGTAGTGTGAGTTAGACCCTATAAAGACTCATGATATATGGGATCGAGAAGGAGGATCTTACTAGTAATTTTGTGGATAACTTTAGAATCAACTAAAGATATGGGATTGGGTATGGTGGGAGATATTAGGGTATTATTTCATACATTCATGCCCCATTATTTGTTTTCCTGATTTATTTAGAAAGATATTATTGTTTTAACATTATTTTTGTTTTGTTACCTCTTTAATTGTCTTTATTGATTTCATTTTCTTTAATGGTTGTTATTAATGTTTAGGGCCTCCTGTATCACCCATTATTTTTTCCTTGATACCATCTTTATTTTCCATTATATTTTGGATTTTTTTATATTACTTGTATTTAGATGATTGATGGGTAAAGAGAGTCTCTAGTGAATGATTCTCTGTTATTTTAGAGTGATTCCTCATAGTGATATGATTTTATGAGAGAAGAGTGAATTGGCGGTATACCTCATAGAGTTGTGAGGGTATACGAGTCATTAATCATGGATAGGTGGGATTAGAACTCAGTTTTATAGTTTTAGTTATATTTTTAGTGTGATTATATCTTCTTATTGATGATGGAATATAAGTATATGTTTTTATTACCATTTATAGTTTCTATTTTTTGGTTGGGTTGAGTTACACTCACTATAATGTTTTACATAGACACACTTGATAACAAGTAATCAGTGATCCAAGGATAGTGGGGGATATTAATGGTCCATTGGGATAACCACTACCTGTATATATATTATTGTTTTTAATATACATGGGTAGACTATCATATTTACTTGTCAGTATTAGTATAATCTTGGAGCTGGATTATTGGATTAGGAAGACCTAGGTTGTGGAGCTTGATGATTTTATAAAATCTTGGGAAGTGTGTTTTTAAAAAGGCCATTGTATTTATTTTATCTATTATACTACATATGTATCACCCAATGTGAAATATTATTATTTATTTTATGATTCTATTCTGTATTTTTAACTTTTTCCCAATTTTATAGTTATTTTATCATAGACTATTTTATATACTTGATCATGTGATTCCCTCTTGGATCCATGTTTCATGTCCATATATTTTGGTTATATCCATTATATGGATGTATTTGGATAAATATTTGGTATATTTAAGTATAATATTCATGAGATTCAATTGAGATAAAAGTATATTCATAATTTATTTATTCCCGTATTACTAGTTAATAGCCTCTAAAATATAGGGAGGCACACCTAGGTATTGTAGCACAACATCATGGGAATTATTTAGGTGTGTTAGGATGTAGATATTGCAAAGTGTTATAAAAGTGTGTGTTTGGTTAAGATAGAGTATTTTAGAGGTTCAATTATGATATCTATACTTGGGATGTAAACCATTATCATGTCGAGAAAATACATCTATTATTGAAACATAAGTCACTATAGAGTGTTTGGAGTAAGAACACTAAGTAGAGTGAGGACTTTGGGTTGGAATATTGAGATATGAAGAACTTGGAGGAGTTACAGAGCTCAAGTTGGAAATGGTTTTTTTCTGTCCCTCGTGCATCATGATAGATAAATTCTTAGGTATTGGTACACATACCTATGAGTGTAGTTGTTTGACATACAATAATTTATAGGGTCTAATGTTAATTTAAAGAAACTAATAATCAATTAAATATTTTCTCAAAGAGAATATTTTGGTTAACTTGGTTAATATGGATAACAGTGGAATCTTGTAGTTTTTTTTATTTGATTGTGAGTGTTCTAACTCCTTAGAAAAATGTTTTTTGGGTTATTTTGTTTTGAGAAAAGATTATTTTTGAAAGGAAGACATATACAGTTGAACAAGGAATTGGTGAAACTATTATATAGGATAACTTCATTTTAAATATATCACAAATACAATAGTTTGAAAATAAAAATATGTGTAAAATGGTCATTCTGAATGAGTTTTTGAAAATAGCATGCATGGTCTAGAATTTTGTGATTTTGTATTTTAATAAAATTGACTGTTACTATATTGAATTTAATTTCAAAATAGAGTTTGTAAATAGATATGGATTTATAGGTAATGAAAATAAAGTTGAGATATTTTTAAATTTTATGTTTTAATAAAATCCCATTGGTGTTGGGTATTTTTTGGAAACACATGGGAGAGTTTTGGTGTCTATACCATGGATTGCTATAGTTTTCTAATAAGAAACCATGAGTATATAATAGGAATTTCTTGATTTCAATCATTTGACCTAGAGTGACCTATGTTCTTTTAATTATGTGTTTTAATATGTGATTTTAAATATATATTGGAGATATATACAATTTAGGATTGATGGATGGGTGTTTAGAGTTAGGATAAAGTATTCATAAATGTGAATTGATGCCTCTTTATATTTAACCTCTTATGATGTATTTTTTATAAGTGGTTATTATATTAATAATAAATATTACATGGAATTATATTTTTTAGTTATACCTTAGAGTGGGGGTCTCTATAATGCTAGATATGGGATGGTGGTTGGTATTTCAAATCAAAAGGTTCAATCATGCACCTTTTTTCATGAAGGTGGTGGATAAGAGTGATATGATCAAGTGATCAGAATTATACCATGATCAAAAGTATATATGAAACATATTAAAATTATTTTATTAAATAGATGAATATCATCATAGAATTTGTGAGAATATTAGTGTTCAGGTGGCATTTATTTTATTAAATAGTGTAGTTGGTATTTAAATTCATGCGAAAAAGGTGAGATGATTTTTTTGGGATAGAACATGATAATTCAATGATGAATTGGTTAATGGGAGAGTTCTATAATTTTTAGGAGAGTTATGGGGGAGTCTTCTCACAGATAAGAAATGGTATGGTGGTAACTTTGAAATGAGTCATGCCATTTTTTTGTGGAATAGGAATAAGGTTGGAATAATGTCTTTCTGGTGAAATAAATTTTTTGGATTCTGATAAAAAATTTTGTTTGGATATATTTTAGAAGTCTAAAAACATTATTTACATATTATATGGATTGTTTGAAATTTCATCATAAGTTAATTATTTATCAATGGGATAAACCTATATTCATTGGTTGGCTATAAGCCCCATTGGAATCATGTATATATCATACTCAGATTCTAGTGGTTTTCTTATTCAGATAGTCCCAGTATCCCTACCTTTAAGAATCAAATGTCCAATCAAACATTAGATAGGGGTCTACTAAGAGTACATTAGAGTTTCCAATCCACCAAATTATGTTGGGATAGGCTGTAATGTTTTCAGAGGAGGTGAGTTCTTAAACACCCACATGCATATTTTCCCTTTGATGGTTAGAGAAAGGGGAGTTAAATCCTCCACTATGTGTTTCTCATTGATCCAATATGTTTCAAGTGTTTTTAATCATGAGAATTCATGGGATTTGAGTTTCAAATTCAAAATAATAATGGTAAAATTCTTTTATAATTGTAGGCATTTTGTTTGATGTGCATGATAGAAGAACAAAAAGGATAGATTCTTACTATTACACCCAATATTAGTTTAGGATTTGGTGTCTTTTGGGAGTGAAATTCACCATATTTTTAATGATTTTAACATCATAGTTCTAAATAGTTATCCTTAAAGTTGATAGTGGTTGATACAAACTTTGCTAAATTATTAGAGAGAAAATTGAGCTAAAACCCATTATTTTTTGGAGATTTTGATCATATGAATTTTGTAGAATTTCCATATATTTATTTTATAATAATATTATATAATTATTATAATGATATTAATAATTTTATATCATATAAAACCACTCATGTAATGACCCCCTCCCTCCAAAGTTACCCCTCTTGGTCCATAAGAGAAAAAAGAGAGAAAATGACCCCTGAAGACTACCTCCAATATGCCATAACATAGAAACTAGCCAAGAGGGTATATTATATATCGGAATTCATTGGTCATTATCTATAATTATTCACTATAAATCAAGGAGGAGTTCCATTTTATGGAGGATTTAATGACACACTAGTATCCAAAAATATCAAATAACATCACACTCATCCATACTATGGAAAACTATGTAAATTTAGACTCATCTTTCACCATCATCACACAGGACAACCTAGATTCCACCATTAAGGTATAGATCTCAAACATGCACACAAGAATTAAGATCTATAATAATTATTTTTTATTTCATTAACTAATATCATCCCCATAATAATTTCCTTTATTAACACTTTAATCTTATAACACGGTGCCTTTGGAACCATAATTTATTTTTCTTATATTCGCAAGTATGTGTTCATCTGTAATCTCGATAAACAATACCCATTAATTTATTAATTCATTTATCATTTAACAAATTATGGGTACTCTCAATATCATCCTAAGGTACCACATCAAAGATAAACTTGTCATGTATAGAGTCGCACTGCGTCAAGAAGATGGAAACTGATAATATAATACCCAGTCAACTACCTATTTAGGAAGCACTGAGCAATAGATATATTACAAACAAGACCCACTTTTCTCATCATGATCACATTTATTTCATTCCCACACCATTCAAAATAGTATAATTTATCCCATTATCATTTGAATTAACCATCACCACAACCCTGGACCTCCATCCCATTACTCATCAATATTTCCCAACTATATAATTTATAATCAAAAAATATAATCAAATTCATTGTATCCGATATCATCTACACAAGTAATTAAAGGTATTTATAGAACATAATAAAAGTAAACTATAGACATGGAATTAAGGTAGTAAAGCCTCTTCAAAAGAATAATGTGATCAGCCATCCCCAAGAATGTATATTTCGAAAAAAATTTAATTACTATATGAAATTAATCATTTTCTTATGTAAAGGTTTTATATGTCAAGAAACATATAGGAAATACCTAATAATTTCTTGGAATTGACATAATAATTATTTCTGGAGTATTTCCATGTTCAAATAGTTTACACAAGGATTGATAATTAATTATCATGCCACTTATATTATTCTATTAATATTTATGTATTTGTGTTTCTTATCCCGTGTCAATCATTTAAACTATACAAAATACTAAAAATAAAAAAAAACCAAGTTGATAACACAATATCTAATAAATATCAAGAGGAAACTATAATAATACCATAAAACTCATGTGATCACAAAAAACAAACCTTTTATGAAATATCCATATCATAAAATACTAATTATCTATAACATGCAATAATTATCTCATTCCAATTCTCTAAAACCTGAACTATAAAAAAAATTCTTATCATGATATATTAAATAAATGATTTTTTGTCATGTGATATCCTTATTATTAATTTAAATTATATGATCTAAATTAATATTAATAATTCTATATGAAATTATTATTTTTATGTTCCTTGTATAATTTCCATAATAATATTATGATCCAAAAAAAATTGGTTAATTTCAATAAATTAAATAAAGGTAATCATGTGATATCATCTTCTTCCCAATTTATATGATTCTAGATTTTTCAATAATTAAACATCATGTGACTTCCCAAGATTATTATTGTTCTTAAGGTCAATTGAATCCATGTAGAGAATATAATACTTTCTTAAATCACACATTGCATAATTTAAAAAAATAAATCAAATCCCCTTCCTCGTAAGAGTTTCATGATTTAGTTTCCCCATAAAAAGAAGAAAGAGGGGGGTTGTACATCATATGGAAACTCATAAGAAACTAAAAAATTGAATATGGGTGGTAGAAACCTAATAGATAAGGTTTTTGGTTATCTATCCTCAAGAAAAGTTATGAAAATGAATGAGGAAATTATTTATCTCTTTAGATTAATGTGTATGATTCTCTTAAGTATTTATATAGACCTCATCAAACATTGATTTTATTTTTCAATAGTATAGTTTCTATTTGATTCCCTATTAATGAATCATTCAAATACTCTAATATAAGGTAACTAAAATATATAAATTATCATAATTGATTTAAGATTTAAATCCCCCTTTACCATTTAATTTTTTTATTTTTTATAAAAAAATTTCCTTTTTGGAAAACCCATATTTTTTTAGAAAAACACATATACGTCTATGTAAGGTTTGAAAAAAATGTGGAAATAAAGCACATAAACAATTTAGTTACCATTACAATTGACTATATAACATGGATTCACCTCATGATAAAAAATAAACAATGTGAATGAAGGATGGATCGACCTTACGTCCAACCATGTTACTAAATAACAAACTATTGATTACATGAATAAGAAAGGGACCAAATATTCAATAAAATGACCACACAAGAAAAATTTCAACCATAAGGATAGTCATGTGACTACATGAATAAACTTCAAATAACATAGTTAGTCAAGTGATTGTATGAAAAACCAAACAACTACATGGCCAATCAACCGACCACATATAAAAACATATAAATTAATATGGTAAAATACTTATAACACCCTCTCGATACTGCAAAGCCTCACGAAAACACAAATGAATTATTTAGAAATCATGGCCCATATAACTACATTAATGGTATGGGATAATGTTGGCCTAATATTAACCGAAAGGACTATATAGCAAGCTAAATGGTTTTTCTTATGGGACCGTGATCGATTAAGTAGTAGTGGACCATATTATGGATTGTTTAGTATGGTAAGTTGGTATTTGAACTATTTTATAAATAGTAGTTTTTTAAATTTTAAAAATAAAATTTAAAATTGATTGGATTATTAAATTTAATTTAAAATAAGAAAGTGTGTATCTTAAAAGAATGGTTTTGAAATAGTAATGTAAGGAAATGTTTTTTGTTTTCCAAAAAGAACATTTCCCTATTTTTTTGGGCAAGGTCCTCAAAAGTATAAATTTGGATGTAAATTATTTCATGGTTGCTTTATAGAAGGGTTATTTGACTTGAATTTTAAAATTAATTAATGAAATATGGCATTGAGAAATAGTTTAGTCCCAATAACCTCATGAGTAAATGTTAAATCCCCAGAGGATGTTTTTTTGTGTTCCCACTTTTCATTAATAGTTTCCTTACATTTTTTATCATATATCATAATTATGTATGATTTAATAATATGCATAAGTGAAAAAATCCCCTTGTTTTATGGGTTATTTACATTATGTTGAGATGTCTAGTGAGATTCATGATGGTGATTTAGTCCCGATAACTTAAGAGGTACCACTTAGGGTATGTTTTCAAGCCTAAGGATTTGAAGTAACCTTGACTATGAGGAGTGAATCATGTGGTTCATGAAGACATTAATTAAGAGATCACATTAATGTTGTGATTAAGGTATGGGGTAAAAATTGGAATTGGTGTGAGATACTAGGGTTGATTGAGTGATGGGTGATATTCTTCATCATCATCCTTTGGGTAGTGATTAGTATTATTAATGATTAGTTAGACTCCCTAGTTCGTTATAGGAGTACCCTCTTGATTGAACTCAATGGTTATGTTGGGAGGTTGTATCAAGTTTGATAAATCCATAGCATGGGATGGGATCTTGGATTAGAATGTGATTGGGTTCCCTCCTTGGTGTTATTGATAGGTAGTAAATGAGTTTCAATATGAGAAAATGTGACTATACACCAAACATATAAGGTAGTGAAATTTCATGATGAACCTCTTGTCTCAAATAATACCCCATGGGAGTGGACATCAAGGATAACTATAGGGTCTGACTTAATCGTATAAATGATGAATGCATTTATGTGATTTCCAATGTGGTTATTATTTTACCTGATTTATTTTTTATAATCGCAATAGTTCTTTTATTCCCATACGAATCCAAAAAAAGAGTTATATAAAATGAGTATCTATGTGGTATGGTGGTAGATTATTCATAGGAGGAGTTAGGTGCACGAAATATAGAATACCCACTTCTTCAAAGGTTACAACAATAGTAACACTATGTCTACGGAACACCCATGTTGATGATGATTAGATTAACCCAAACACATACTCCCTGATCATGTGGTAAAAAACAGTCATTAAATACCTAACATTATACTATATGTGACTCACCAAGAAATGGTAATTTCAGTTATAGGAATTTAAAGAAAATATTTCATTACATTACATCCCCAAGATATTTTAAGTTAAGATTTTTAGAGAGCTATGATAAATATTTAACTAATAGAACCCATGTTCATTGTATCAAAAGAATATTTTTTCCATTTTATTAGAAACTAAATAATCCATAATGATTCTTTATCAAATTACATAAATTATATACACAAGATAAAATTTTAGATAAATCATACATAATACTTTCATTCAAAACCTAAGGAAAATAGAATCATAAGACATGGGTGATCACAGATGCTCAGTAAGGGAAAATGTAAGCTATAAAAATAAATTATAATAAGTGATTATAAGATGATCATATTGGTATATCAGTATGAATAATAAAATTCATATTTAAAAATAATAATAAATTGGAAATCATGGTACGAGTCCTGGAATAACATAATACATGAATGAAAATATTGTGGAAACCTATGTCAATAAATATGATCCATAAGAGCATAACATTGTCATGAGAATAGTAATACAACTATGAAACAATTTTCAACCATTGAAGAAAAATTATCATAATTAAACATCATTATCATGAGTCGTATACTTTCACCAACGCTTAATTATACCCACATATACATCACCTTTGTGAATAAAACACTTGGACCCATTCTCATATAGAACTAAATTTTTTATCATGGATACAAATATCATGATATTTAAACTTTTAACTAATTAATTATAGGGAAATATGGATCCCCACACATCAATCATCTATACTTACAAGTTCCATAAGAATTTATTCATTTTTCATTTCACAAATAATCCATAGAAAGAAAAGGGGTTTTCTTATACACATAAAAAATACCCATGAAAATAAAATTTGTTTCATGTAATTTTCAAATGTAATCACATAAATCAATATTTTATAATTACATTATTAATCATCACATGGTAAACCCATAGAAAATAAATAGGTTTCCAAAGATATTAAGTAACATAATTGGTAAATAACATTAAATAAATATTATAAAGAATATGTCATTTACACTGTATAAATAAAGCATCTATGGTTAAGTAAATAATCTCACTAATAAATTTATTAATTTTATCTAGGATAACACCATTAAATTAGAGGAAGGAAATATAGAATGTTCATAGAAAAAATATTGGATGAAAAATTACGTTTATACATCCAAGATGATTAGGAAAGGAAAATATAGTAACATAATATTCCTTTAAAATAGAATTATATAACATAATACATCTAGAGAAAAAATATTGATGATAAGATTTATATAATATCATTGACAAACATTTAGGTACATCAATGGATATAGAATTAAATGTAAACCATTTTTATGGTTTTTAGAAAAATCACTTTAGAAATAAGAAATCTCATTGATAATTTGAAAACATTTATTTAGATACAAATATTTTAGAAATATAGTTGAATAAAAGTTTATTTTATAGAACCATTAAATATTATAAAGGAATATTAATACAATATGAAAAATACTTGGAAAGACGTGTTCATATAGAAATTATTAAAAATATATTCTTTTTAAACTGTTGAAAATGAACCATATAGAAAATGTTAAAAATTTATCAAATTTTTTTAAAGAAGTTCATGTCATAGAAATGATCTTAATAAATTATTGATGAATATATAATGAAATTTTTAAAAGTATCCAATTAATTCATACCTTAAAAAAGGGATGTTTCTAACAAATAATAAGAGGTGAGACTAATTTCACATACAAGAAATAATTTTTGTAAAATATAAGTCAAGGGGAAATGAAAATTTAATGTAACATGTAAAACCCCGATAATAACCAAATAAAATTATTCTTGTTTTTGTAGATAATTAAAACTCTATAGATGGATTATATTTCAAAAATAATTTTGAGTTGAAAATAATATTGGAAATAAAACCCTTATAGTTTGAGTGACATTTAAATCAAAAAACATGAAGTAGAATTATATAAAAATTGAGATTAAAATACCATTAGTAAAATATAATCTATGATATAATATAAAAAATAGGCAATATATATACCATATAAATGTAAATTAGTTCATAACAAGAAGCATCTCCCAAAAATTAGGAACTGAGACCATGAAACCCAAAAAAGATGAAAAAAATTGAGGTAAGAGTCATATTATAATTAGTTTACAACTAAGAATTTTAAAACCATATAAAATATGTAATAAGTTCATTATAATATAATCATTTTGTATAATACATTAAACTTTTAACAATGGAGTTCAATAAGAAAACATGTAACTCAATGTAAGGAAATTGAGTTGGCAAAATCCCTTACAAACATGGTATCACTTAAATCAATGTCCATTAAAATAAATAACATTATATGGATCATAAAACCCTAATAATTATATGAATATTGTAAAATAAATTAAATATGTATTAGTCGCACCATATTAAATATTTCATGGTAAACAATAAGAAATATGTCTCATGAAATTGAATTTTACACATGAACCTTTTTCCTTGGTCAGATTCATTCTATACATCCGCTTCACATCAAGGATAATCAAATTATGTTTTTTAAAAAAATTATAAAGAACCTTATTCATCTATATTTCATATTATAATATTTATATATTATCTTATTTTGTTAATTTATTATATTTGCTCTCTTTTTTCAGTTACTCGGGGTTGTTCGGTTAATTTTTCCATAACTCATTCTATATATTCAAAATGGTAACTGGTGTTGTAAAATTCTATCCAAATATCTATATTTATATATTTTAATTTCATTTATTATTATATTACTGAAAAATTTGTATTTTTTAATTGGTTTCTAAAAATGGACACCAAGTATGAAAGGTAACTTGATATGTTTCTTTTTTTGTTAAATTAACTACTAGAGTTTATTGTTAATATTACTTATAGAATTTCCATTATTATATTCCATAATCATAAAAATAATTTATTGTCAATTATTTTCCAACATCACCATTAATTATGTTTCCATACTCAGCCGTGATAGAAATTTATAGCATTGTTCGTGTAGTTGGTTAAACCGAATAAAACATGAACGCACTATAATTAATGAATTAGTATGATTATGTGGTGATTTACTTATAATAACATTATTAACGAATTATAATTACATTAATTAGATTTTATTCCAATGTATAAAGTGAGTTTGAATTTTTTTTACAAAAAAAAATAAAAGACTAGATGAAAAAATGAATCACTTTATCGAGACCGTAGTCTGTACATACGCACGTTGGATGTTTTCCTTTTTATGGGACAAGAGGAAAGTAGTGAATAAAATATAATTTAACAACCATAATAATTATATAAAAATAATATTATTTCATTAATTACACTTTTATGACTTTCCAAAATAGGTGGTTGGAAAATAAAAGACATGTTTAAGTAGGCGGTAGTCCAAAAGTATGCATGATGACATTTTTATATTTCAAAATATTGGAGTGATTAAAGATAAATAATAATTTTTTATTTCAAAATCATACATATAGTGTATATTTCATATTTATTAATCAAATAAATAATTATAACCATCCATGATAGGAAGTTATAAAAAATAGATGATGTCGATCCACGGGGTGGTAGTTCACATGTTCACTCTATCAATGTTCTTTTGTTCTTCCTATTAGATGGAAATGAATAAATAAGGATTTTTCCATTAATATATTAACATATTTTTGTATTATTTATTTTAATTTAATTATATTAATGTGGTTTGAAATAGTTTAAAAGAGTAAAATTGAGAAGAAAATATTAAAAAGTGTGTAATATATACATCAATAGCATAAGTTTTCTCTAAGAAATCGACATAGAAATAGAGGCATTAAGATAAATAATTGTGGTAAGAGGTGTAAGGTATTGGAATAAGGTTTTATAAGGTATAAAATGGCATTGTTTTAGGAATGTATTTGTCAGGAATGTTATAACATGATGTGTTGGAAGTATCCCCATCTTTAAGTAAAGAGATTGGAAATTTGGGAAGCACCCTTTACATTTTTAGTAATGTAATTTTACTATTCAAGGATAAAAGGCTCAAAAAATGGAAAAAGGAATATATTCGGTGAGTTTTAGTCTATAATCACCTCAAAAATACATTTTAAAATATGTTTTTAACTTATTTTGACATAATTATTCTTAGTAAATCTATTTTTAACATGTTTACTTTTACTAAGGTAATTAATTTTCAACTATAGTAATTAATTTTAATGAACAATATTAAAATTTATTTTTTTACATAATTTTATCCTTATAATTTTAAATTGAATAATCATTTTATGAAACAAAATTTACAACTGTGAAAAAACATAATTTTACGAAAACACACATAACATGTAAAAATATTTGTTTAGTAAATTCGTGTTTTCATGATTAAAACTTATGTGTTATCCATAATTATCAACACTATAAATTTTAATGAAACTTATTGGTTTATTTTAAAAAATATATGTAGAATTATAAGAAATAATTTTTTTACTATTTAAATTCTTAATTAAAAAAAAAGATCTAAAACTGTGTTTATTAGAATTAAATATTACATTGGTTTTATAAAGCTAAACATAGGATTTAAAAATTTCCTAAAAAAGTTAATGAACACATATTTATTCCTTAAATTCGTATTTTATCAATTAATAGGTTTTCTAAAATTCAAGGCCTTTCTTATATACTATTAAAGTAATAAAAGTCATCATTTTTGGGAAACTGTATTTTTCACTATTCATATAAACACACTTATCTTAGAAAAATCCCAAAAATTAAAACCAAGTATGCTTAAATATGGGAAAATAAAAAAACTATTTTACCAAATAATTATTATAATATTTTCAAATTTATTTTTAAAAAGTAAAAAAAAATATGTGGGAAAAAAGATTTAAAAATGTCATTTTTACCCATTAGTTGTCCTTGGTATTATTTCATATAAATTTATATTTTATTGATTTCTAAAATATTAAATATGAGAAAAATATATTTTCACTTATAATTGGTTGATTTAATTTGTTTGGATGAAATATACAATATTTTTAGAAATTATTTGAGAAAAAGAAATTAAATCACATTTTTTATTTATCATCTAAAAGAATTTGTAGTTTAATAACATCACATTATTTATTATAGGTTTTACTATTATTAAAGTTTTTATTTAATATTTATATATTAATTCATAGATCAATTATGACTTATTGTGTGTAGAGAAGAAGTTATCACATATAATTTTTATTTAATTGAAAAAATATATTTTATAAAATCTCAGGTTGTCAGATTATCCCCACAAAATAAATTTCATCGTTGCAATTTTAATTATTTATGATTGATAAAATTCGGTGGGGTAGTATTAACTTATTCATAATTTTCAATATACCTTCTAATATTACATTAACTTTTAGTCTCTTACTCTATATCAAGTTACATATAATTCCTCAAACAATAAAATACCCCAGTATGTATATACACTAATAATATATTCTCAATAACATACCTTTCCCAATACCATTTGAATCTCCATGTCATTAAACCACATAAAATAGTAATATATTATTCCAAATATTAACTCTATTTTGTTAAAAGGTTGGGGTCGAAGCCTCATTTTATAATTAAAGCAAAGACCTCTTTATGTCTGGGTAGAGGGAGACCCATTACATAGCCCAAAGGCCCAAGTCCAAGTGGCCTGAATACAAGGCATGAAATCCCATTTTTTGGCCCAAAGGACCCCTCAGTGAATAGTACTGCTATAGTACCTGTACTGGTATAACTTTTTCTACAGCACCACTACCGCTACAGTACCCTACAACAGTGCCTCTGCTGCTACAGTGTCGTCGCTGCTACAGTACTGCTACAGTGCTTGGAAATTCGTCCCTGCCCGGATTTGATCCTGGGTCTTTTGAATGTCAATAAGGAGCCTATACCACTTGGGTATAGGATCGTTGTCTCCAAATATTAACTTTATCTTTAACAATTAAATGATATTAATTAAAAATTCATAAAGTCACAAACTCACCAATAAATAACAAAGTCACAAAAATTAATAAAATTCACCAAAATATCATGTATTTCTTTTTCATTAAATGAATAATAAATTCCATGGATATCAATACCATCTAACTCAATTTTATGAAAATAAATCAACCCTTTATTACCTCATCATCAAGCATACATTTAACCTATGAGCTATCCAAACTAGAATAATGGATTCTCCAATAGTTGTCCCCAAAACAGAACATTTGAATCAAATCACATATAAAGGTTTTTAATTCCATTTAATATACATTTCCAATCCATTAATAAATTATTGGAGAATAATCCTTATATTTTTCACACAATTCACATAACTTTTAAAATATACGAAAATAACATTGATAATTATCAATAACTAATGAAAATATCTAAGAGTATTAAGAAATAATTTCTATTAATATATCAGCCTCACTACCTTTGGAAATATTATAAAAGTCAACCATTCCATCATAATATCCATATACTATGATTCAAAACCATTTAGATATACTCCATTATTCAATTATAAGTCATACCAGTTTATATATATATAGCTTTCCCAGTTTCATTTCTATGATCCAATTTTAAACAGATAATCAAACCCCAAATGGTTATTAATAAAATCAAAGTAAATAATCATATGAATATGAAAACAAAATCCTAAATGTATTCTATAATGGTACCATTAATTCATCCATTGAAATTTTAATTTCTATATAATTTTCATTAAGTTTGGTTCCCTTGTACTTCTTAAAATAATCCCTTCATGTAATCAAAAAAAAATCCTCCATATGGTTCATAAAGAGAACATGACTAAAAAATCATATCCCCCAAGAGTATCTGTATAGGTGTGTTGTCATAGGTCCACTCTCCATGAAACCAAGTGAATATGATGTCTATTATTAACCATCCATTTTTGTGATGATAGACCTTACTTGTATCTATTTTGTTGCCACATCCACATGCTAGTATCCAAAGAGGGATGTATTTCCTAGGAGAACCAAACAATCTCTAATTTAAAAAAAAATCCGGATGTTATCCTATACTTAAACCTATCACTTAGACATACCTATAAGTTTTTCACTAAAATTATATTATCCTATTCCCAAAATACTAAATATTACCACAACTAACATAAAGTGTTATCTATTCTATTGAAATTATGAACAACCATAACATAGAAAAATTTGATGAAATTTTTAACTCTAAAATTATCCTCAATAAATATAATCTAAATCTCCAATGTTATTTAATCCCAACTCTAAGGGGGCCTCGGAGTGGCGGCGTATCCTCTCTCGAGCATTAGGGTTTCAACCAAGTCTTCTATCCCTTCCCTCCTCCGGCCTCGGTCGACTAGGCATCGACGTCCCCTTCCTCGGTGATCCTCGGTGGATTGGTTGTCGTCATTGTATCATCTCAGTAGGAGAAAGCTTCGGTCTGGCGAGCAGAGGCGTCTTGGTGGCGGATTAGTGATTGGTGGCTGCGGGTGACGACTTCAGTCCTGAGCGGCTTCGCGTCGGTCCCAGTATGGAATAGAGGGGGTAGGGGCTTTGATGGTTTCGTTTTCCCATTTTTTTGTAGTTTATTGTGTGATGCTCTGCTGGGTTCTTACGTTGGATTCATCTTCGGTGTGCCCTTCTGCATCGTTGGTTCCTCTTGTTATCCATGGCTCATTCGCTGAAGAATACATTGAGGGTTCTTCTGTGGTATGGATTTGTCCAGCTCCAGCCCAGAGAGGCGTTGTAGGCTCTAATGTGCTCAGATCCCTTCAATGGAGACTTTCCCTCGAGGTGATGTCGGTTCTCCAAGTCCTAGGTGATGGAGACCTAACTTCTTTCTCCTTGGACTGTCTTCTTCATTGGGTTGTTGTGGATGCGGATGGAGGAGTTCGTGGTTACGGTGGGGTGCTTCCTGTTTTGGTTCTGGCGCTTGGGATCTGTATTGTTGATGGCTTGCTTGTTCGAGCTCGTGAAGTGGATGGTTGTCCTGTGAGGTGCGATGAAGATTTGGTGTGGTCGTTTGTCTTCGTGGTCACTAGATCATTGTGGGATGATGACGACTTGGTGTCCGGTTTGTTGACGGTCGCCGACGGTGATGGTGGTGAAGGACAGTGGTGTAACTCCCCAGTGGCCTGGTTGATGCGAATTTTCTATGTTGTGTATGTCGAGGCAGGTTGTGGATAGTGTTTAAGGGATATCGACGACATGATGATTAAGAAGATTTGATGATGACAACGAAAATGCAGATGAGGCAGATTATGCAGTGGACTCGACGTTCGATGCGGGTTTCTTGGGCAATCATGTGACGCGGTGGTTCCCGAAATGCGATCCGAATTTTTATTATGTTTTTGGGTATTGTGCCCCTAAAATTTGAATTTTGAATGTCCCTCCCTCCCTCTGTAGGGTGTAATTCGGTCAGTTCCCACTCTACCCTCAAAGTGGATTTTATGAAAATACCAAAAAATGATTTGTCCATCCCATACTCACACGACTATATCTAGTGCTAAAAATAGATTCTTTAAATACCTTCTTTTATGCCATATGATACTCCCCATGATAAGTTCATCTCAATTACATGACTTTATTTAAAATATTGAATTATAATACTTTTCATGATATTTTTGGTTTAGAGTTTTAGAGATTTAAGGAAAATATTTTACTAATAGAACTCATGTTATCTATGTCTAAAGTAAACTTTTCACAATATATATATGACACTACTTAGTCCATAATGGGCCTTAAACATCTCCCATAAATATTTTAAAAAATATCTTCTTCTAGATAAATCATACATAATATTTCCTTTCATTACCTGTGGAAAATTATAACACAATAATAATAATAGATGAGATGCTTAGTAAGGTAAAACATAAGTGATAACAATCGAATATCATAAGTGATCATAATTGTATAATATGGGTATAATCAATATTCATAAGAAAATTCATACCCAATAAATAATAGATGCTAAATAATGGAATGAGGCTTGTAATAACATAAGACATGAATAAAAAGAGTGTGGAAACATGATTCAATAAACATAAACCTGAGATCTTATCATTTTCATGATAATAAGCATAAAATTGTGAATCACCTTTCAACTGTGTCAAAAACATTTTAGTAGGGAAACACTTCCTTTTTGCGTCAAAAACTTGCACCCATTCTTATGAAACAACAAAATTATACCTATGTATACATCACCTTCATGAGTCACACACTTTCTCCTACAATTGTGAAAAACTAAATTTTTTCCATGTAGATATATCTCATGAGATTTAAACTTTTATCCATTTTATTAGAGAGTGATATAGGACCCCACCCGAAAATATTTCATACTTATGGGTTCAACATGGAAGCAATGATTTATCTTTTCCCAAAGAATCAATGAAAATAAAATTGTTTTTATTCATATTATCATAAAGACCTGTGGAATGAAAATGGGTTTAATATACTTTTCAAATGGAATTGCATAAAAAATCATTCATAATTCCATCAATAATCATAACCTTATAATCCCAAGTAAAATAAATGGGTATCTGAATATATTTAGTAAATTTCTTGTTAAATACCCTTAAATCAAGATAATAATGCATATGGTATTTAAACCATATAGATAAAGGATATATAGTTAATTTTATAATTTCTTCAACCAATTTATGTATGGTGTGTAGATGAATAATCATTAATTATAGGAAGAAAATGTAGTGTTTTTAAAGAGAAAAACATTTGACAAACAATTACGATTACACACCAAATATGATTAGGAATGACAAAGAAAATGATAGATAATTACTCCAAATAAGAAGGATATAACATATTTTATTCAGAGAAAAAATATGGATGGTAAAGTTTATATAATATCCTAGATCAACTATAACTTTTCTGAAAATATGTAGATTTAGATTATTTTTTTAGGGGTTTTAGAAAAAATCACTTTGGAAATAATAACTGTCTTGGATCATTTGAAAACATATTCTTAGAAGGAAATATTTTATAATGAAGGGGGAATAAAATTTTATTAAATAAAAACTTGAAATCATATAATATAACTGTAACATCCCATGTAAATATAGAATAAATCATTTTCATATTTATTAATATTTAAAAATTAAATATTAATTTTACTTTATAGGAGTTTCTATGTTCAATATCATACCCGATACGCAACAAAGAGTTTCTTTGAAATCTTACGTTGCACACTAGTAATAAAATAATATTATTTATAAAGGTAGTTAACACATAGTCGTTGTATTGGCGGGAATGATTAGAAATAACTAAAATATGATTATATATGTTTTTTAATTGTTTTTACATTTATCCAATAAAGGATAAAGGCATAAAATACGAAAAGAATTCAATTTTTGGCATAGATACTCTAATATTCACTAAAAGGTCGAACTATCGCCTTTTGATGGAAAACCCTCTTTAAATATAGTTCTGGTCACTCTTATACATTCTATTGGACCAAATAAAATTCTTCTTTAGAATCGGGGCATCAAAATTTACTTTGTGTAAATTTTTGGTATTTTTCCGATAAAGATCATTTTTTAATGAATAGTGAAAAATGTTGTATTTTAATTCAAAACCTCTTTTTAATCTAATTTATTTATATGATTATATTATCTTTTGAATTGGTTTTAATTTTAAATTAGAATATATTTTTACCATTTAATCCAATATTGGTCATTGGAATTAATTTCACCTTGAAATTGGACTTAAACTAGTGTAAATCTTTTGATACATATTGTTTCATAAAAACACGCTATTTTTTTGACAGTGGGAATTAATTATTAAATAAATTAATGTAAATTATATTTTTTTAATTTTGTAAAATAGACATATTTTTTGAATTCGGAATATCAAATATAGTTTAGGGTGAAGTTTTGGTATTTTTCTGAAAAGCTTCAATTTTTAACGAATAGTGAAACCCCTAAGTGGTACTTAAAAAACTGATTTTTCGTTTAAATGAAATTTTACCATCTCTGTATTTTGAATTTAAAAAACCCGACATACATGGTTGTCATTAAGAAGTAAAATGTGGTTAAATGGGATTAAAATAATTTTTTGGTGAATAGTAACTTTTATGTTTTAATCACAATTAGAGGTAATTAGTGTAGTTTAAGGTAAAAATAATGTTTTAATAATATGAAATGACCTAGAAACATCTCCTACCATTATTGGATGTGTCATGGCCGACCAAGAAAATCCATGGGTCAACTTGGGGACCCCATGGAGCCACTATGGTAGGAAAGTGACATTAATAAATTTTTATTTAAAGTTAAAATGAAAATGTCACAAACATGAGTTTTTTTACTAAAACAATTTTTAAATGGGGTTATACAAGTCATATTTTTGACTAAATATTTATTAGAAAGATAAAAATATTTCCTAAATCATGATATTTTTTTTATAATTTTTAGAAATTAAATAAATTATACTATTTATGACACCATGATGATGCAGCGGTTACCTCATTATTTAGTGATTTAAATAAAATGAAAAGATAATGTAAAATCTAAGACCTACACATGTCAAAAAACTATTGTATGGGTGGATTTCAAACTCTTATCACATTATCCTTAAAATATATAAATTTGGCTTCTTTTAAATCCAAAAAGCATTTTATAATAAAGTAACCTTTTATAACTTTCCAAGAGTGCCCCTCTCTCCTCTTATAAAAGGCCCCCACCTCTACCACCTTACCCACACCTCTAAAGCCTTTGTCTCAGCCAAACCCTATCCATTTTGTCTCTACACATCCATCTATTACTCCTAGAAGTCTCACTTTGGGCAGAAGTCTTCCCAAGGAAGCCTTTGAGCTCAAATCAAAAAGAGTTACCTGTTTTAAAGGTAGTGTTTTCTCTTGTGTTCTTATGTTTTATTTAGCTTCTCCAACCCACTAAAATCTTTTTATTATTTTCTTTTGTAACAACACCAGTATCTTCAATATACTAGGATGTTTTTATAAGAAGGATTCAATCTACCCTTACACACACCTTCATCTAATGGTTAAAGAGCATACTATTTCTGTGGATGGTGAATTTCTGCCTCATGAAACGATGATTGTTCAACACTCATATAACACCTTCAAAGGTGGACATTAATATGTAACTATATCTATATATGATATATAATATGTTTATGTTTTACTTAATATTCTGTATTTTTCATTTATGGCATACCTTTATGGTTTCCATTATGGGTAAACACGATATCTTCATTTTAGGAAGTGCGGACTACCACCCCCTCAAAGTGATTTGATTTGTTAATACCATATGTGGTACGTTTAAAGGATAGATTTATTGATATTATATATGATTCCATACTAGAATTATATATTCATAGGATCATTTTCACCTTTATATGATTATGATTTCATTCCATTAAATACGAAATAGAAATGAAAGTAGCATTCATGCGTACGTACGGCTTATCGTCTCCATGAACGCTGCATTTCATTTCTTACCTCTAAATGATTATGTAATATTATAAATGCATGTATATACTGGATATATATGATATATATGGAATCTACATCATGAATATCATTCTTGAGATAATGTATATTTAACGACGTGAACAACATGTAAATATAAGAAGTTCACTTTTGACTCAAGTACCAAATATCGGCAAAATGACTGTTATTAACTTAAATGATTACATAATGTTCATAAAATGGTAATAAGTGATATAAACAGAATAATTAACTTGAAAAAGGTTCTTATGAAAGTATAAATTAACTCAAATTTATTATTCAGGACATTAAAGAACGATCGAGTCAAGTCGGAACCGAGGTATGGGACTTCGTCCCAGTCTCCTTTTATTGAGGCATATTATGTTTTATACACAACTTTCTTTTATACATTGTCTAAACCCCTTTGACTTTTATGCTTATTCAAAAGGAATATTTTTTAAACGAAGTTTTTTACTAAATGACAAAAGGAATGTTTTTTTTGTCGTACGTATGTGGCGACGACGACTTCTCCGCCGCCGTGACCATTTTTTGAGTTTCAGCTTCCTCTACAAGCCATAACCTAACTTTTTTTAAATGAAAAATAAATAACCTGTTTTACTTTTATTTTATTTTCGTATTGAAAATGGTTTTAATAATGTATTTATTATATCAATGTGTTGTATTGATATCTTTTGATTGAAATGTGGAAATGTTATGTTTCCTTTATGCAGGTTTAATGTGATACGATTATGTTATGGTTATTGGGCACTGTTATGAAGATGGGTGGTTCCGTGATACATTAAGTGCGGGTGAGCCCGATATAGATCTCTAATGAATTGGGTAATGTGAAGGAGTTAAACGTTAAGGTTTCTCCGAAGAGATTTAGGGAATATACTGTGATCGTTATTCCAAACGTAACCAAGAGGGTTTCTCCCTACGTAAGAATGTTATGAATGTCTCAAGTTACCTTTATGTATTATGAATTATATGATTTATTCATGATTTGATGAGGTATGTTAAAGTGATTATGTTTTATGGGTAAAGTATGATTTCATTCTTATGTATATATGTACTCATGTTTCCTTTCCATATTTTTATAAGCCTTAAAGAGCTTTTTATGCTCATCCCACGTTTTTGAAATGTTTTTTCACAGGTCAAGGGAATGGTACATGATATGATGATAGTATCAAGGAAGTTTCAAGAAAGAATCCATGTTTTATTTTAAATATGTTTCCGTTAATGGGAAAAATGAATACTATCTTTTATGTAACCACTTTGATTAAATGTGTAATGTAATGCAAGTTTGATGATCTAATTCTCTAAAACTCTAAACCTAAAAAGATCATCAATGTGTAATCTTGTAATAACTCAAGATTATGTAAGGTTTAAGTATGTGGCCTTATAATAACGATCATAGAAAATGAGAAATTTGTCGAAATGATGAGTTCACATGACAAAATTTAAAAATAGATTATTTTTACACTTTGTTGAAAAAAACATACAAAAAAGGATAATTATGAAATTAATTTTTTCAAAGAGGATAAATTTTTATAAAATGAAATTAATAAATTATTTATTCATATATAAGGGCATTTTTAAAATCACCTAATTAATAGACATGGAAAATGGAGGTTCCTGACTGAGAAGAAAAGAAGGGTTGAGTTTCACTTATCAGAAATATTTCGGGTAAAATATGAGTAACGAGGATATAAAATTTTTAGGGAACATGTAATACAATTATAATAACCAAATAAAATGATTTAAAATTTTATAAAGAAAACAAATTCCCAAAATTTTTTATCTTTTAAAAATAATCTTGATTTGAAAATAGAAATAGAAATGGAACACTAATGGGATGAGTAACATTTAATCAAAACCATTAAAGGATAAATAGTTTTGAATTAAATTTCAAATACCAATAATAGAATATAATTGATGATATAATAAAATAAATAATCAATACATAGACCATATAAATGTAAATTGGAACATAATAAGAATCATTTTCCAAGAATTGGGAATTGAGACCAAGAAAACCTTAGAAGAAGCATAATAATTTAGGTAATAGTCATTTGATAATGAGATCTTACGTAAGAATTGTAAAACATAGAAAAAATAATAATTAAATTATTAATTATTAATTTTTTATAAAAAATAACAATCAGGGCAATATATTTTAATAAGAAATCTTATAACTCAATGGAAGGAAATAGTGTTGGAAAATCCCTTACAATCTTGGTATCCTTTGAATGCAAGGAAATTTATATAAATAACATGATATTTCTCTTGAAAACATAATAATTACATGGATATGTTAATATAAATTCATTATTTTGTAATCATACCATATTTATGTTTTCATGGTGCACAATAAGAATTGTATGATTAAATTAAATTAGAACTAAGAACCCCTTACCTTGGCCCTGATTTTTTTGTGAATTTGTTTAAATTCCTAGATAATCATGATAAGTTTTTTTTAAACAATAATAATATTTTTATTCATATATATTTTATATTTTATGGTTTTGATATTATTATAAGTTATTAATTTATTATATTGTTTTCTCTTATGTCAGTCTCTCAGGATTGTTCAGCCAATTTTTCAGTGTCTCCTTCAATATACTATAAATAATAAATGATGTTCTAAAATTGATTCATAGTCTCTAAATTTATAGATTTTAATTTCCTTTATTCTTATTCCATTTCTAAAAAAAATCATATTGTTTTGTTGGTTTCGGCCCGAATGGCTCGAAGGCCTTCGTTTTTATTGATTTTTGATAACCCCCCTTTCAAGGGATGAGGGGGAACCCTTACAAGTTCTGTAGGCTCATATATTACATGGCCTGTAGGCTTAGGAGATTACATGACCCAAAGGTCTTAGAAAATTTAACTAGACTATCTACAAGGAACTGCCCCTCCCCAGCATCTTCAACATGATAGTAGCTCTCCACCTTCACATAGCCGTCTGGTTAGGCTTCTCGTGCAAGCACAGGCTGGTCCCAGTGGCATATCCATACCCTCTCATTCTGACAAATCCATTTGGCTCGGCTCTGAATCCTCTTCTAGGGCTGCTCTTTTTTTGTAGTGTGTCTGGGGAAACTACATGTGACCTGAAGGCCTTGAGGAGGCTTAAAGGCCTTAAAGGTCGTCCGAAAGCCCTACTGACCCGAAGGCCTGGGTGGCCCGAAAGCTTTAAGTACTCCAAGCCCAAACCGGTGGCCCAGGGTGAATAATTCCAGCTCCTAAAGTACCGAACAATACTTGCTACAGTGCCTACTACAGTACCCGCACAGTGTAGAGTTCTGCTATAGTACCCGCACAGTGTAAAGTTCTGTTACAATACCCACATAGTGTACAGTACTACTACAGTGCCTACTACAGTCCTACTACAGTAACCCAGAAATATGCCTCTTCCTGAGTTTGAACCTGGGTCTTGTGGATGAACTTAAGGATACCTCACCAATTGGGCTGAGGCTCATGTGCTTTTGTTGGTTTCTAAAATGGACTCCAAGTATGAAAATAAACTTGAAATATTACTTTTTTATTAATTAAATTTACTAAAAGATTTTATTGTTAATATTACTTATAAAATGTCCAATATAATATTTCTATAACCTTAAAAAACTATTATTTGGTTATTATTTTGTGATATCACCAATAATTATATTTCTATAGACCATAATAATTGAAATTTAAGGCATTGTTCATATAAGTTATTAAAATGAAATAAATTTGAACACATTACAATAAATGAATAAGTACGATCATGAGGTGATTTAGTCATAATAACATTATTAAAGAAGTATAATGAAAATATTTATATCCCATTAATGCGTTGTATCATATTTAAAAATATTTGGTCAAAAATGAAAAGGCAAGATGAAAAAACTACATCACTTTCTTGAAGACGGTAGTCTGCACGTATGTACGTAAGACATATTCATTTTTTCCATGGAATAGGAAGAAGGTAAGGAATGATTTATAATTTCATAAGTTTATAATTTTATAAATATCATATTATTTCATTAATTACAGTTTTATGGCCATCCATTTTATGTGGCTAAGAAAATAAGACATATCATTCATGGAGACGGTAGTTCGAACGTACACATGACGGTGTTTCTATTTTTCAATTAATTGGAGTGATTTAAGGAAAATATTTATTTTTCATTTTAGGATTATAAATATATTTTATATAACATATTTATTCATTAATTACATCATTATAATCATCCATGGGAGGAGGTTATAAAAATTTAAAGATGTCGATTCGTGGAGGCGGTAGTTCGCACGTAGGCCTTATCAATGTTCTTCTTTTTTAATCATTGGATGGGAATGATTAAACAAGGAATAAAAATTTAATATAATATCATGTTTTTATGTTAATTATTCTAATTTGATCATATTAAATTTTTTATAATCATTTTGTAAGAGTAAGGTTAAGAAGAAAAGACAATGAAGGACATAATACTTATGTCGAGGGCTGAAGTTTTCTCTTAGAAATATCCTTGTAAATGGAGGACTTAATATAGCTAATAGTTACTAGAGAAATAAAAACATAGGATAAGATTATATGAAAAAATAAATGATATAGTTTTTGTATTAAATTAAAAGGTAAAGGTGTAAAATGAAGTTTTGGAAGGACCCCATTTTATAAGTGAAGAGGATGGAATTTTTGGAAGTACCATCCAGATTTTCCCTAATATAAATATTCTATTCAAGGTTAAAAGGATCAAAGGGAAAAATTAAGAAGGGAAGTTATTTATTGTCATGAAAGACCACAAACATCCATTTGAAAACAATTTCTTAACATTTTTTTGATCCATTTCATCTTAGTAAACGAAATTTTACCATTTTTTCTTTGACCAGGGTAATTAATTTTCAACCTTAGTAATTAATTTTAATGTCCAAAATTAAAATTAACTTTTTTACCTAAATTTAAAATTCTGATTTCAAATTCTAAAATAATTTTATTTGATAAATTTCTTACTCTATGGAAAATTAATTTTACAACAAACACACATAATATGTAAAGACATTTATTTAGTAAAAGTGTTTTTTCAAGATTATACATTTTGTGTAATCCATTTTATCAACATTATCAGTTTTAGTGATAGAATTTTGTTTATAATAAAAAATATATGGATTATTCATAAGTAATCCAAAACCTAAATTTACAATTAAAATACTTCATTGGACGAAAATATTAAAAAGAGTTTTTATTATAATTAAAATATTACTTTTTGTAATAAGGTTAAATAAATGTTTTATAAGTTTATTTAAAAAAATTAATCTAAATAATTTTATTCCTTAAATACATATTTGATCAATTAATATGTTTTCTAGAATTATTGGTTGTGCTAATATAGTGATAAAGTAATAAAATTTAATGTCTTGGAAAAACATTATTTTCATTATTCATCTAAAAATCACTTATCATAGAAAAATACCTAAAATTTATACTAAGTAAATTTTAATATTTTAAATTCAAAAAATAACATTTTTTTCAAATTTATGTTCTAAAATTTGTAAATATAGTTTTCAAAATAAAATAAAAAATATAAGGAACACAAATTTTATTGTAAAATGATCTTTTTACACATTAGGTGTCCCTAATATTGTTTAATACTAATTTATATTTTATAGAATAATAAAATTTTAGTTCGTATTTTGTTATATTATATATTATCTCTTAAAATTAGTCAATATAATTTATTTGGATAAAATATATGATATTTTTAGTAATTATTTGAGATATAAAAATTGAATCACAATTATTATTTATCCTCTATATGAATTTTCAGTGGAATTAAGTCCTCAAATTTACAATAGGTTTTATTGTTCTTATAGTTTTCTTATGAATATTTATATATTTGGTTATGTATTGGTTAGGTTCAATTGTGTTTATAACAAATTTTATCAAACATAGTTTTTAGTTAATGGAAAAAAATTATATGGTAAAATATGGGTTGTTATAATGATACCAATATGAAATTTGAGGGATCTATTTTTAGTATTTGTGTTGTAAAATCATGTGTTCTAATCCATACTCTATGAAGACTCGTGATATATGGGATAAATCCAAAGTTAATCTAAGGGCAGTTGGGTAGATAGTTGTATCATGGATTAGAGAGATCACATGCGTCATATAGAGTGATTAGATTTTTATTTCAATTGGTAGTTCCATAATATTTGTTTTCCCATTTTTTATCATCGTACTATTATTAAAATGTTATGTTTTTTTGTTTTAAGTTCTCTTTCATTAACCTTATTGTTTTCATTATCGTTCTGTTGAATACTATTGATTATGGGGATCTCTTTGATTTCATATTATTGTATTTCATGATACCATCATTTTTCATCAGGATACTTTAGGTTTGGGTAAGTTAATAAGTACTAAGACAATTGATAGAATAATGATATAAGAGTGACAATGTGGTGTACCTTATAGATTCATGAGGATATAAATGATGTAGATCCTAGGAAGGTGGTACTTGTATTAATTTATAATGTTTATTAGAGTCTATAGGGTTCTTCTGTATTCATGGTTATGATTGTTCTGAATTATGAAATTGCATGGGCATTCAAGGATTTATTTTTTGAGTGGGTGGATTTTCACTCACCAAAGATTTTCGCATACATCCATTTGATCACTATGACTTTCTGAGTCAAGGGGAGTGGGGGAATCCAACTTGGACATTGGACTCTCCAGGTAGATATATATACATGATATGTTTTTATATATATGACGTCCTTCATATTTTATATTATATTCATGTATTATATTTTATATGGAGTGTTTTCTCACTGTGAGTTAGTTTGTGAAGGCCCCTAATTGATCATGATCTTTTCTAATGAGTTGGTTTGGAGAACATTGTATTTATTTTTCTTTATTATACTACATTTTAGTCTACCAAAAGTGTATATTTTTTATTGTTTTATGAAGATAAGTAATTTGTTCTTTTTTCCTCTATCGTATGGTTGTTTCATCATATAGAATATTTTATATATTGGGATATGTTATTTCCTCTTGGATCTCTATTTCATGTCAATAAGTTTTGGATTTTTTTGTCAAATGGATGTGTCATGTTGGATTTTTCATAGATAGAAAAGTAGCATTATTAGATTATTTTGAGGGAATAATCTTCCCATTACTTATTAAGGTCCTAACTTTTAGTCGATAGCCTTCGACATTAGGGAGAATAGCCTGTGTTTTAGTGATATTATGACTCAAAAAATAATTCTTTTTCATTGGCCTAGATCATTAAATCTATTTTTCTATAAGATATTTAAGTTTTTGAATCTATTTTGATAATTGGGAGAAGGAATTTTCATGATAGAGTCACAATATTATTTAAGAATAATAAAAATAAAATCCATGTCATCAAAAAGTGGGTTAATGAATAGTGGTCAACATGGCATGACGTTTATTGTGACTTATTTATTTTATATTTAAACTTCACGAAGAGTTTCATGGCATGAGATTATTTTGATTTATTTATTTTCACACTAATTTAGAAATTATTTAATGGAACAATATTTATTATGAATTATTTATCTTATTAGTAATTATTATTTTTACAAAGAGTAACATTGATTGTTTAACTTCATTAGAAATGGGTGACATAGGGATCAAGAATAAAACTTGTTTACTATAAATATCTTTTAATCCATGTAAAATAACATTACATAGAAAATTGTTAATTGGTAAGGATAGAACCTAGTGAATCTTTATTTTCAATGGTTATAATTTAACACTCAGGTAAACATATTTTTATTGAAAAAATAATTATTTTTTCTATTTATTTCTCATATTCTAAATAAATTATAAAAGGAAAAATTTCAGTGTATAATTTTTGACCCAGTAGCCTTCAGTAAATTAATGAAATCACATGTTACCACTATGTCGGATTACACATCAATTTTAAATATTCATAAGCTACACATAAACATATTCTGTATTTTTTGAAAATATTTATTTTAAATACATTGTTAGTTATTTCATTGAGATATTTGTCAATGTGGCAGAATTATATTTTTCCATAGCATTCTTAATTTTAAAAATTACATATTTTTTAAAATAACATTAAATAATATAATACATGTAAAATATAATAAATTTTATCATATGAGAATTTTTCTTATATTGTTATTTGGTGCAATATTAAAATTAATTTTATTAATTTTCCTTTAAGAATTATGACAAGATATTTAATATTTTGTCATGTAGTTTATTAAATTATCACAGGGAAATTCATAATTTCCGAAATTTTGTTTTTAAATTGATAATCCATGATAAATATTAATAATATGTTAAATTTAAATTTTCACCCAGATGTAATTTTATATTTCTAAATTAATTTTTTCATGATTTACAGTTTAAATTATGTAATTTTAGACTTTTAAGAATGTATTTAATTTAAAATTATTCCTCACATTTTTTATGATATTTTTTATGACATTTTCAAAATAAATGGTGATAATTATAAAATTTCAAAGGAGGGAATTCATCTTTATTTATGATGGATGTAAATTATTTATTTCATTTGGAAAAAATGAACTTCATGTAGTTACAAATGATAAAATATTTAATTAAATAAATTTATATGGGCATTGGGAGGGTAAAATATTCTCAATGATGTTCAAAAAATTAAATTATGTGTTATAATTTATGGTCAAGTTAACTTTAATAATAATATTTTTGGAGAAGTAAAGTCTATAAAATACTATTTCAAATTTTTAGAAAATGTATTACCAAGTTCACTGATCAAGGAGTTATCATCTTTATGACTCTCCACTTATAGATGTGTATACAAGAACAATAATGAATTGATGATCATGTGTGCAATATGGGGGAAGGATTATCCTTAACTTTGTTGATAGGAGCATATTTCCATCAGACTTAAAAACAAAGCTCGGATGAATTTTTTTTTTGAATGTTAAAATTATTTGGAAGGGTAAAAAAATTATGACCAACCTAACATTAAGAAGGAATAGTATCAGGGCTCGACTAATAATACTCATGAAATTAGGCTCTGAACCGGACCGGGAAAAGACCTGAAGGGCACTCCCAATAATCATGGGATCCAAAAACTATGAATCTAACAACCATAGTGAATGATTTTGCAAATAGAAAATCCAACATGGCATATATACAGAGACAAATAACTAGAAAGCATATATGACATAACTAAAAACCAATAGATGTAACGATAGAACCGAAGTGTCAAGAAAAAAAATACGAGAATATGTCTAAAAACAAAACCAAAAGGGCATCTCAAACATTCAAAACCTACTCCATGTGATATGGGTGAAACGTCCCACCATATCACAGTGAGCTACCCATACCCAGCTGACATGAAATATTTCTACCTCACAATGTAGTCATTCCATTCCCAGCATTAGAAAAAATAAGTTCTACAGCCTCCCAAGGAAGTGTGCAGTGTGTGAACACAACAAGACAAGTTGGATCTCACCCAAGTGTTACATACAAAGTCTATAAAATAATCTCAATATTCTTAATATATGAAAAACATGGCATGATAATATATTTGTCACATTAATATTAAAATCATATTAAAAAAAATTCCCTTAAATAGTTCTAAAGTAGATTCCATATTACCCATGTCAAAGCACCTTTTCAAATAAACCATTAATCAATGGATGCATCATTTTTTATACAAGATATAAGAAGAATAAGAAAAATATATAAAATAATATAACAATGGAGATCACCCCAAGGATAAAATAAGTTAGGCCTAGCTAGTTCTCTCATACCTCAGTAAAAAAACTAGCCTTGGTGTTCATTAAAAAAATCCCTACAACAGTAAGGTCTATGGAATATAGGAACACCATATAGGTGAACCGCCCATATGTTTTTAGGAAATAAAGTCCCCATAACAATAAGGCCTAGGGAATAGAGGAACACCCCATGAGAAAACCTCCCATGGAAATAAGGACAATCCCCAACACTAACCCCTCCACCCCCACCCCACTTAGGTACCTAAGGCTCCCTTGTGTTGTATATGTGAAATCATTTCAAAAGATCTTATCACATTTATAAAATAATATATCCAATCCAATTTAATCAAAATCAATCTTTGAAAACAAATTTCATAAATCATTCCACGGTGCTTTGAAAAAATTTAACAAAATAAGGGGAAACCACATAATTTTTCAACAACCATTTAAACATGAAAATTAATAAGACAATGGATCATAACCATAATGATTTATAAAATGAGTTAGAAATGAATGATCACTCATGGTTCACAAAGAAAGTACTTGAGATGGAACCAACCACCTCACATTACAAAAGGAAAGGGAAATCTATATGAATTAAGAGGAACAAAATATCAAATCCAACATGTTGGAATCATGTTTCCATAGTCACAAGGTTTTGGTAGTGGTTTGATCATCACATACCTCAGAGGCCACACATATAACACCACACTCAACAAGAGATCTTGCCTCCAGGATGCAAATTCTTGATAAATGTATAAGGGATTGAGATATATAATAAAATGATAAATAGATTCAAATAATATAGCCTACAATCAATTCCACATACAATATAAATATAAGAAATGATAAGGGTTTGCTAAAAAATAACAGAGGGAATAAATGATCAATGAGAGATCAATATACCTTTCTATACTGATGGAGAGTGCCCATGCCAACCCTAGAGAGCCCCAGATTCCTTCAAGGTGAATTAGGGTCAAATGAGATAATTAGAGAGTATAAAAAGGCTTTTTTTAGTGACTAAAAGACTATTAATTCCTCACTAATCTATATCTACCTAATAATCCCTAACTAGCCAGTGGCCCTTATTAGTGAGATGTTGACCTTGAAAGAGCTATTGCACCTCTTCCAATCCCACTGATAGGCTGGTGGATACCCATTAGGTGGCTAGTGTGTTTTGCAGAATTGTAGACCCTCTTCTATCTAGAAATAGCTAGCTAGTTCCTTCCACCGTCTAGTCAGTGGCCTCCTATAGCCACCGGTTAGTCCATCACTATAATGTCACAATTATCCATAATTTCACAAAATAGTGAAAAAAATAAAAAAAATGACACACAAAAGGTCTCATAATTCAGGGTATGGTATAATGTCACAATTATCCCCAATGTAAGAAATCATTTCATTATAAAGTCATGCAAAAGAAGGATTCTTTAGAAACTTGTGAGGATACTACTCCCTCATTGAGGATTCATGCTCCCAATCATATAGAGAATTTAATTCATGCCTCCATAACACATTAAAAAATGGTATAGATTTCCCATGTAGAAAGTTCATATGAGATTTGATTATCTCAATTGGTTTCTCCATGATAGATATGTCATTCTCTAACACAACTTCGTTAAAATTTAAAACATGGTAATAACCAGGATTATACTACATGAGCTGAGATATGCAGAAAAAATTATTAAAACCCATCAACTGAGTTGGTGATTCCAACCAATAAACAACCTGTTCAATCTGCTCAGTGATCCCAAATGGTCTAACATATCTCAAAGCCAACTTCCCCTATTTCCCAAGTTGAAGGTGACCCAACATAAGAGAAACCTTAAAAAATATTCATTCACAAACAGATAACTCTAAATATGGATTTAATTATCTGTGTAAGAATTTTATTAACACTGAGTTGTAACCAATCACCATCGTATATCCTGAATCCTCCTCCTCAACTCCTGATTGATACTCATTCCCATGAGTGGGGTAATTCCCACCAATGACTAAAAAAGAAGTGATCAGCATAGGAAACCATAAAATTATATTAGAGACATTATTATAGATGACTAATATCTTTTATTATAATAAAATTCAACAAAATCTAAGATGGATCACCCAAGATACCCTAATGTTCAAGTCACATAAGTAAGGAATATCCTCTAGAATCTTCATAGCATGCTCCATCATTACATCTATCAATGGATAATAAGATGTACTAAACCAAACATTGGTTGTCTTCCCCTATTAGAGACTCTTCTAGAATCTAGAATTAATCCTCAAATCCCGGTCAGAGACATGGATAGAGGGGACCCCATGAAATCTCTTAATTTTTGGTTTGTACAACTTACCGAAATTCCAACCCAAATTTGTTCCCCGGGTCAAAATGAAACGAACCAATTCCATCAATTGATCTATTTCCATTTATATAGTATTATTTCTATGGGTTTTCCCTATTAATATAGTAATTATGTCCATTAATATCTTATCACATTTACATACTGGCATCGAAATAGGTATGAGAAAACCATAAGGCTTTATGTTCAATGCCATGAATTTTTGGAAGGTTTAACAGTGATACATATAATCAGAAATGTCTCACTTCATAAATTCCCACCAAAAACACCATCTCATTTCATAATACGTCCATGTAGTGCTTAGATGAATTGAACATGTATAACTATGACAATGATATGTCACCAAATTTCAGACAGATAATGGCACAAAGAATCAATCCTTGAAGTGAAGAATTTCATCATAGGAGAGAGATCCACCAGGAATGGTCTCCCATCTATATAAGGATTCTTCAATTCCTATGAAATAATTATCTGGTTGTTTATCTTTCAGAATCAACACTATGAGAGATGATGAAAAATGATCATCGGTCCAAACGATGCTTGCATAATCCTCCTAAAAATACAAATGAAGTTGTACAAAAATACATATAAGATTCAACTCCTACTTTGATTATATGATATCCTAAGAAGCAAATTCCCTACTAAGAGTTTAAACAAAAACATTCCCCTTCCTATATTTATAGGTGATCTCATAGTCAAATTTCTGAAGGTACTCCACCGATAACCTTTTCCGGAGGTTAAGGCCCTTCTAAAAAAAGATATAACTCAAAAAATTATGATCAAAATTAAAAATGAACCACTCCCCAAAAAGATAATTCTTCTAACACATAAGATCATGAATAAGTGTGATGAGTACTATTTCATGAGTGGGAATATTATTCTCATATAGTTGAATCTGAATATAAATGAATGCCACTAGATGATTACCATACATAATTACACATCATAGTTTAGTACCATAAGCATTATAATAAACTACATATCTATTACCGAGGTCTAGAAGGATCAGAATAGGATCCAATGTCATATTTTATTTCAAATCATCAAAGGAGTCTACGCAGTTATCATCCTTGGAGAATTTTACCCCTTGGAAAGAGTAGTCAATGGTGACTCCAAATTCAATAAATGTTTTATGAACCACCAATTATACTGAGATCGGCCTAGGAATATCTGTGTCTCAAATATATTTCATGATTCTTCCCATGATAAGACAACATTCACTTTTCCATGATCAACTGAGAGGCATTTTTATGAAATCATGTTCCCCATGAAATTCACCTCCCAGATCTATAAATTATATTTTCTTAGCTTTTCATTAAGGCAGTGACTCTCGAAGGTTTCTAAAACTGAATTCAGATGGTACACATACTCTGAATTAGTTATTGAATAGGTCAGGATATCATCCCCTAATATAAAAAAAATGCATCGAGATTCTGGTTTAATATCTGCTTCGTCAAAACCATGAACACTAAAAAAGAATCAGGTGAAATAGGATAATGAAATATTTATAATGAGCATACATTCTATAATAATCAATTTTCTAGATATAAGATTCTTTAACTATGAGATGATGATAACCAAATGGAAGATCAATTTTCAAAAAAAATATACTATAACTAATCAAATAGGTTATCCACCTGAGTAAAAGGATACTTCTTTATAAATATTACTTGATTTAGCTTCTAATAATATATGCAGAGAAAAAGATAACCATCATACATTTTGGTGAATAGAAAAGTGGTCTCCCATGAAGAAACACAATGATGAATAAATACCTTTTCCTAGAGTTTTTCTTAATAGTTCTTAATATATTTCAAATCATCAAGTTCCATATAATATTTTTTTATAGAAATCAGTTTTGACTAGGAACCAGATCGATAGAGACTCTAACACCGTTTTTTGAGGAAGACTAGATAATCTGTGAAAACCTCAAGAAAATATTGAACAAATGGAATATTAGTAGGATTAGATATGTCATCATGATCAACTTAAACAAAATACCAAATATTTTTATGCTCTTGAGGAGATGGTCCAACATTACTAAACTGTATATCCTAGTCTCCCTAAAATACCTGGGAACATCTATCGATAACAAAGAACAAAACATACTAAGGATAACAATAAATATCAGCTCAGTAAGAAACCAAAAAATCCATCCCAATGATAATTTGGAAAACATAAACATCAAGAACTAGAAATTCCCAGACTAACTCACCATATTATATTGAAAGAGAACACGAAGGAAAATAAAACCTCTCACTAAAAAATAATTAGTTCTTCCCAACATGGGTATATCTGTTGGTAAAAGTGCATTTTTTTTGTAAAACATTTTACCAACAAAAATTATCATGTCACTAAACTGTTGGTAAAAACACTGTCTTTAAATGTTATTGAGACGGATAAAATAGTTCTATTGAAATTCTAATAATACCAAAAGATTATATATATATATTAGTCAAAATGCTTAGCAACAGATTTCTATGACAAATTTATTAGTTGGTAATATTATTATCAACTTTCTTAATGAATACTAATAAGTAACATCTATTTGTAATTTATATTTTATATAAGATAGTAGCTTTGGATATATCAAAATTTATTGATAAAATTTTATATTATATTTATTAATTTATTACATATAATACACATTTTGATAATCAAACTGAAGATTATCTTCACACATGTTCAAACTTAGAAAAATATTAATTAAATTAATAATGAAATTTAATACAAAATAAATCAATAGATACTTAAGTTGATTGATACCTAAAAATAATATAAAAAACAAAAACCCAAGATCCACCTATGTTTTCGTTGCACCCCCACCAACCCCCAAACCCCCAAAATAAAAAAGGTCATGTCTTCTCTTAAATCCAATCCTCCAGCACCCATAATGGTACAAAAATAGTTACTCACACCAAAAATATTTCATCACCCAAGTAGTATATTAAAAGAATCAAACCAAGTTAGCTCTATTACCCATGAGGAACCTCAATTTGTTATTATTCCACACCTTTTCTTAGGCCCACTAGGTCAAATACCCTAAAAGGGGGGTGAATCTGGGTATGAAAGATTAAAATGTATTTCCCTTCAGATCATGTTTCATCGTTAAACAAAACTCTATTCTCTCTCATTCCCATTGAAAAGCATGAAAATAATTTAAATCATTCATGAGACACAACTATTTTTACTTGGTTCACTTTCACTGGGTTATGTCCAAGGAGCATACAACGACGGTGTGCCGATGTACAAATTCACTAAGGCTCACTACCAATAATGAGTACAAGGTTTGGGCTAAATCTTATATGCTTAGGTTCACTAATTTTACAAGGTTTTGGGTATGCTCGTTGCATTCTTGAGGGTCACTCCCTATGTCTGTTTCTATAGCTCACTGTCGGTGGAAAGTGTCACCATCTTCCTCTTCCTTTGGTCACTACTCTTGGAAAGGAACCCACTCACCGTTTATAGACTTGTAGGTCGAAAATAGTTTATAGACATGTAGGTCCCTTCATGTGCATTAATACTGGATCCTCAACTGTAGTTAGATTTTTTGTTGAAGTCTCTTTTTCACTCAGAGATGATATTTACCTTTCTGTGTACTGTTAGGTAACGGAAATGACTTTCGCGAACTTAATTGAAGCCTTTTCAAGCTTCCTTTAGTGTTCTGCAAACCACATGCTCCTCTTACATACTGTGTATTGGGTATGGTATGTGTAACACCTCCTCGGCATACCGTTGTCGCTTCTACGAACCGCCCTTCGTCTATGGACTCCTCTTCCTTCACTATTGTGTACCGCCTCCACGTACCGACTCCACAAACCTCCTCTACGAACCACCCTATGTCCAAAAACTATTCTCTATTCGCGGAATGTCTTCGCTTCCATGTACCGGAGCCCCACATCCATGTACTCAGTTCTTCTTCCACGAACTATTCTTCCTTTGCGAACCACAACATCCTGCAAAAACACTTTCGTGAGTTGTTCCACAAACTTCATCAGCCTTTGGGAAATCAATTCCTACAAACCAGTTTCGGACATCACCGAATTCCTAGAGAAAAGAGTTTTTTAATGATATTCACTCACACCTCTAATTAGTGGGATTATCTATTCTTATATAGGAAAATATATCCACTTAATCCTCTAAATCAAGATTTACCAAATCTTTGATTCAGTACTGCCTTCAATGTGTGCCGCTTCTGCCACCGTGAACTGCAAACCTTTCAGGGAACCATTTTTCATACGCAGTCCACATACTGTCTTTGCTCCTACGCGGAGCCATTCTCTTCTGTCATCCCGTGAACCATCATACATTCCGCATACCACACGTCCTTCGCTGATAACCATTTCCATGAACCGTTTCCACCACCCCGCGTACAGTTCCCGATTCCTGGTACGCAACCGCGAACCGTTCCCATACTTGGTATATGGACCATGTTCTAAGGTACATAGTTCCCTTATTTTTTCGATTTTTTCGCATTTCTTCATACCATTTACTCTTATGATGAAAACCTTCATTTGAAAACACAAACCCCTAATTTGGAGAGAAATTTTTTTGGCAAACACTAGGAAACTGCACCACCTTAAAAACATGTCTTTAGAAAACACCAATCAATACTCCGTGATCATCTGACTTTGTCAACAAATACAATCACAACCAAAACATACCAAGAGAAAATATTGAGGGATTTTTTCCCAACACATTTCATCTCTATGATCTTCACCGTACACAACCAAAGAACATACCCACAAATCCGTAAAAAAATATCTGGATGAATTGAAACAAAAAAATGAATGTTTAAAAAATGATATGCATAAAATGAGAATTTTTTATTCATCATCTATGTTGAAATATCAACAAATCAAGTTAGCTCCAATTCCAGTGAGGAACCACTAGTCATTGTTATGTCACACAATTAAGAATTTTACCATGAGATTGAACATGCAGATTGTATAGGCCATCATGTACATACATGTGCAAAATTGTATAGAATTGAATAGAATTGTACAGGCCATATGTTCACGCCATGAGAACTTGAACACATGGCTTGTATAAAATTGAACACATGGCCATGAGTAATATTCCATAATGTATAGGTCTATACAGCCCAAGCCTATATGATTAAACAAGTGTCAAAAGTAATATATCATGATGTGCAGGCTTGTACAAACCATGTGTTCAATTTTTGATGAATTTGACACATGGATGGAACATCATCATAGATATTTTTAGCTCAAGGCCTATTCAATTCCTAGTGCTCCCTTCAATACAATATCAATGTTCTAGAGACATGTGTCTTATCTATTTGGTGAAATAAGGAATACATGAATGTAGAGTGAAAAATAAAAATAACAGGAAAATATAGTAATGTTCCATATTGAATAGAAATTTGAAAGTATTATCAAAAAGTAGATAATATTGTATGAATATAATTAATAATAAGAGATACTAATGGATGGGGTAAGGTATCCCATTGATCCATAAATTCCAATCAAGAAACTGCATATATTACATAGATTGTAATTGAATGCATATTGAATATAAATTTCATCAACTAATTGATTGAATTCATATTGAATATAAATTTCATATTGAAACTATATACTATACATAATATGGAATCCTGTTAAAATTTATACATGATAATTTACATTAAAATGAAAAAATGAATTCATATTATACAAAAAAATGTTGATTAAAAATAATGATGATGGGGAAAAGATGATAAAATTTAGAATCTGTTCACTTGATAAAATGTGTTTGGAAGAGAATATTTTCAAAAACAATAATAGAAAACTCATCAAATTCACACAACTCATACTTACTATAAAAAATGAATTGAGTCACATATACCTAGTTTAAACATTCCCTAATGATAATTCTAACATTTCTTCCAAATTCAACTCACAACTTCCAACAAATAATCCATTAATATACTAAGGAAAAGTATGTAACATGACATTTTTGAGCAACAAATAAAAATTCATTTGATAAATATAATTAACATGGGAACTAAAACTAATGGTTAACAATTAAAAAAGAAAATATTAAATGTGTATTAACAAACAATCAAACTTATAAATAACACATGAACTAATTAGTTATAAATAAAAAATAAATTGTAATTCATGAATATAAAACAATACTAATTTATAATCACATAAAAATAAAAATGTGATGTTCAAATTTTAAATAAAATTCAATATAGATAGAAACTTTTTTCCATTTTTCATCTAATTAAATCTTTGACCACAATCTATGCATTGTAAAAACTCATAAATGTAAAGACTCTCAATATCAAATTCAATGGCACAATAGTTGATTAATATAATAAAATAAATACTATGAATTTACACACCATTTGAAATGAGAATCTATCATTAGTCAAGGAAAAAAATGAGGCATTCAAGACCCCAAATCAATAAATAAAATTTATCCAAATAGAAAAATGGCCAATCATTATTAAAAAATGGTCAACCATCTTCAACATCCCTAAAACCCCTTACACAAATGTGGTCAAAACGGACCATAATTTAGGATCAAAAACCTTAACCATCATTAATCAACAAAAAAACCCTAAATATGGTTAGGGTTCGGATAGGTCACATGCAACGCAAGTAAGAGATGGAAATTCACCATGAAAAGAGAATAAGAATAGAGAATAGGAGATGTAATGCTCACTGGGGGAAACCGTACATGAAATCGGAAGGAGAGACAACTGGATTCCATTGTAGGAGGAGGGGGGCATGCCACTGGGTTCCTCTTAGGTGGGGGTGCATGAAAAAAATAGGAAGGGATCGGTTGGAGGCAGTGGTCTCCGATTGGAATGGCGAGTAGTTACGATAGGGGGGGAGTCGAGGTTGGCGCAGAGGGCGAGGCAACTGCTACATACCTGATCCTGACGGAAAGCAGGAGGAACAACAAATGAATAGGTCCTCAGATGGTATGGCTCGGTTAAATTGGATACATTCTTGTTTTACTGGTCTTTAATGTCTATTGAAAATACTACAAACCATATAAGAGAGCCCTTTATTCTGTTAAAAATACATTTTTTGTAGTTAAATAATTATGAAAGGAGGGGATTCTTCTACCTGTTCCAAAAATATGATTCTTAATAATAATAATAATAATAAAAATAATAATAGAAATATTAATATTAATAGTAATAATAATAATAACAACAACAATAATAGTAAAAAATTGATGGTAATAATAATTAATATTAATAGAATCATTTTTTGGTAAAATAATAGGTATTAATATGATAAATCAATAGTTTTACTTGTTGGAAAAAGATTTTTTGGTATTAAGTGATAAATATCAACAGATATAACTATAGGTAAAAACAAGTGTTGGTACTTAAAATCAATACCTATAAATTTTAATATCTGTCGTAAATGCTCATTTTTACCAACAGATATGTTATCTATAAATAAATTTATATTGGTATAAATCATTGATTTGTAGTTCCTACTCTTTCCTCTTGCTAAGAGGTGTCACCAGCTCCAAAACATAAGACATGATCTCCATTTGATGTTTCAAAATCTCTATAAAATGGGTAGATATAAAAGCTTGTGAGGCACTAATATCAAATTAAGCAATTTTTATAGATGATGCAATGAAAATGGTACCTCTCATTATAACTGGACCTCCATCAAAATCCACTAAAAAATCCTCCATTATGTGATATTGCTTCACCCTTAAGGCATGTAGATGGATCCTAATTGATATTGAAGCTTCTCATTGTACCATAATGGTCATTGGAACTGATAATCCTGATTGTATTGAGGTGAAGATAGAGCCTAGTAGAATCCATAAAAATAAAATTAGTAACTAAATGAACTATAAGTATTTATAGGTATGTGGAAAGATCAATGGGTGTTTCTACCTTCCCACACTAGTAGAAAGACAAAGGTATACTTCCATCCAGTGTTGATGGATTAGAAAAATCATGCTGCTGGGAACTAACTACACCACTTCTAGTATTATCATGATACTCCCTCCAATTCCCATGTGTGTTACTTACCTCTAGGTGGTAGGGAAGACCCAAATCAGAATTTCTTTCCCTTCATGTCAATATATACCATCATACCCCTATAAACCATCTTAGCATAGGTTACGAGATTCAGTATATACACCATTGATTTAATGTTAGGTCACAAGACATGAAGGTACTTCTGAGCATTATACTTTTCATTCATTACCACCTCAAGAGAAAAATAAACCAACTTAGAAGAATTGTTGGTGTACCTACTCACCAAATGCTCTCCTTATTGAAAAATGAGAAACTCCATGGACTTCACTATAATCAATCATTACATAAATAACCTGAATGAAAAGGGTCGTCAACTATTTCCACACCTAACCCACATGTTGATTCTCCAACACCATAGAGTAACAACACCTATTGTTGGTGCCCTTAAGCTTAAATGCCACATACTTCGCCTTGAAAAATCCAAGTTTCTCTATAAAGTAATAGGACTGATCAGTATTGTAGAGTCATTTTTCCGCATCCTGAGTTTCATTAGTACCTTTAAAATATGGGAGTATCTATATTATAATTTCATGTGCTTGATCATTTTTTGCTCCAACTCCTAGTTATGCCTCTTCAGATTGGTTCTAAATTGGCAGCACATTCTGATCCATTCAACAAATGGCCTACACAGTTTCCTCAATGAGATTCAAATCAAGAAGAGGATTACCTGGAAGAGATTTTCCCATTGTACCCTATAATGTAATTATTCAAAGACATATCATAGGAATAATTATATAAACGAAAACAAATGGAAACAATCAGACAATAAAACAACAGCGGCTTAAAATCAATATAACATATTAAAAAAACATTGGTATAAAACAAAACCCTATAGTGATGACACAAAACCCATTATATTGTGGTTACTCAAGGATCATTATGATGATAACTAGCTAGTAACTCACATGGAACATGACCCTTATGTTTAAATAATCATATATCCTACCTAAAAACTTCCCATGATAAAAAATCTTTAGGATGGACCTCCTTTAATTCAAAATTTTCCTATCCTAACCCAAATAACCGATCAAACTAGGCTTCAATCAGAACCATGATAAGACCTGAAAGGAATTCCTAACCCCCACAAGCTGGTGATGAGTACCCAAGCATCGTACAGAAACTAGAGAGAATGATTTTCCCAACCTATGAAATGACATGGCGTATATATATAGAGAGATAGATAACAAGAATGAAAATATATCATAACTCAAAACCAACACCTGTAGCAATGTAAGTGGTGCATGAAGCCAAAACCAGAGTACATGTCTAAAAACAAAATTAAATGGGAACCCGAAACAACCAAAAAATACTCCATCTGATATGAGTGAAACAACCCATTTTTCCACCACTAGTTACCCATATCCAGTTGAAATGAAACCTTTCTGACACACTAAGCTTACTTTCCCTTCCTGACATTATAAAAAATAAGTAGAAAACACCCCCAAGGAAGTGTGCAATGTGTGACCACACCAATAATAAAAGGATCCCACCCAAGTGTTCCATATAAATTCATTGTCAAATAATCCCAATATGTTTAATATATGAAAAACTCGTCATGATAAGATATTTTTCCCATTTATGTTAAAATTATGGTAAATAATTTTCCCCTTAAATATTTATGAGGTATATTTTATAAAATAGATGTTAAATAAAATTTACAAATAAATATTAATCAAAGTATTCATCATTGTTTACTAAGTCCATAAAAAAACAAGACAAACAGAGTAAAGAAAAACACAATTGTGATCACCCCTATGATAAAATAGATCAAGGATAAATAGGTCACTTTTAACCCAGTAATAAATCATAACTATGTTCACATAAAAAGGTCCCTAGAACAATATGTCATAGGGAATAGACAAACACCCCATGAGGGAACCCCCTATGATGTCAGATAATCAATCCCTAGATCTATAGTGCGTAGTGAAAAGAGAAACACCCCATCAGTGAACTGGCTATGGAAACAAAGAAAATTCTGTATACTAATACCCCTCCCTAGTACCCAGGGATCCAATGTGTTGTATATTTCAAATATTTTTAAAAAGTCCTTATAATATTTCATAAAACAATTTCAAAACAGCCAATTTTCATCGAAAGTAGTCTTTGAAATCAAATTTTATAAATAATTCCATGGTTTTATAAAAACATATTTATTTTACTAAAACAGGGGCGAAATAATACTTTTATCATGAATCATTTAGGAATTCATATAATTTATATCAAGGATCATGCCAATAATTATTTATAAAATGAGTTAGAAACCGAAGAACAAGAACTTTTCACAAAAAATGACTTCAGATGGAACCACCCGACTCACACATGGGTCGCACACCAACCATAACAGGATCCACACAAAAGAAGGTATGGAGACTGTAGAGACCTGAAGCTTGAAGTACATGGAAACTACATTACTTTTGCGGAATACTTAGTACATAACAAAAACACACACACATGGACCGTAATAGTTTAGTGTCTTTGGAAACATGGAATGTAATCTTCTAATCGTGGTGAAAGATCTTCAACATCTCCCATAAAGATCTTCCCCTTTTTTTTTCCAAAAACCTTTCTTTATGTCCTGGGGAAAATAGAAAATAAAAAGGGTGAGCTCAAATGCTCAGTAAGGGTAAGAATGGATAAAATAAAACATACCATATACATTTGAACTTAAAAACATGAACATAATGTTTAAACATCAAAAGCTTGATCAATGACATAAAACATGGAAGTACGTAAGGCATAGATCATAAAGAAACATTAAGAATGATAAAATAGAATGGGAATAAAACATGTAATTGTGGAAACCATTCAGAACATGTCATGATTTCCATAGTAGCCAAGGCATTGCTTCCAAGACCATCTTGGTGGACAAAGTCCCTTTCTGAATCAAGTTCACTCCTCGCTTCAGTCCTGTAACACTGAACCGGATTAACTTACCATTCCAGCCATGTCTATCTCATGAGATATAAAATTTTTATCCAATGCATTGGAGGGAGATATAGGTCCCACCCATCTCATAATGAAATTATTCTTACATGTGCCACAAAATAAACATACATCATTCCATATAACCCAATAAATAAAATGGGTTTCATAAACATCATCCCATCATCACATAATCCATATAAAATAGATGGATATCATTTCATAATAAGAAAAGTGAAACCATTTAAATCATAGAGACATGATACTTGAAACATACACATATGAAATAATTCTATCTTAGATGGAAAATGGTTTTGATAATGCACTTGAAATGAATTCTTGAGGAAAATATCCTTTCATCTTGAAAATAATTTTTTTTTCACAAAATGCCATTTAATTTTAAAAGAAAAGGATTTTGTTGTAAATATTCGTGAAATATTTTAGAGTAAGATTCATGAAAATGATTCTTTATAAAACCCTAAAAATCCTTTCATGTCGTATAAGTTAAAAAACATTCTTCTCATACTTTTGTCGGAAAAGTCAAAAAGTACCTTATAGGGTAAATAAAAGAAAGATTCCTTCCATACCATGGGGTAAAAGTAAAAAATGGTAAAAAGGACATTAAACATACATGAATACACTTTTATAAAAACATGTTCTTGGATGATAGCAATATCCGCAGTAGATACTTAGGAATAAGCAATCCCGGATAAAAATGAGATTTGCACAATTATCCCTTACCTTAGGTCCAATTTGCTTCGTAAGTGTCTGAACCTCCTGTATAATGATTTAAATAATGTTATTGACTTATTCCAGAAACATACTTATTTTTATGATATCGTATATGGTTCACTTATGACTTTATATTACCCGTTATTTTGTAAATTCCATGTTAAAGAGCGTTTTGGGAAAAATCGTTTCATTTGTCGTCCGTGTTTTGACTTGTAATTATTCATATGATTACTTAGATCATGATTACTTAATTCCACAATATAAAACATGATTTATATATAATATATATTCAGAATATACATATGTATAATAGATCAATAAATGGAAAGAAATACACCGTTCATGGAGACGATAGGTCGTACGTACGCATGAACGCTGTTTTCATTTCCTTATTTAGTTGAATGGAATTAAGTAGATGAAATAAATATATATACACATAAATTCAGTATCATTATTATTCCATATATTTCTTGATTTCTTATTATATATACTTTATAATCATTCATGAATGGTTAACGTGGAGAATGAATCTCATCGCGTCGTGGAGACGGTAGTCCGTACGTACGCACGAGCAATGATATCGTTCTCATGATCGTGGGATTGTGTTGGAGTGTATTTATAATATTTCAGAATCAATATCACTTTAAAATAATCATATATAGTTATTATGTACACCATTATAACCATCCAAGTAAGGTGGTGGTGGAAAATAGATTACACCACGGCGTGGAGACGGTATTCCGTACGTACGCACGCGCGGTGATTTCATTTTCCATAGGATGGATAGATGGTGAAATAGGGTTATTTCATACTTATAATAACATATCAGTATATGAGGGATGCTGATGTTATTACTTCATAATGAAACAACCTAAGAAGAAGAAGTTGAAGAATAAATAAAGTTGAAAGAATCGGTAACGGACATTACCTCTTCTTTGAAACGCCTCTTTGAGTCCTCCACATAGGTTACTAAAATTGGTCTTTGAAGAAGACCAGCAACTCTAAGATGTTTCTAGGTAAGTGGAGAAGAGAATTTGGTAGGGGTTTTCCGAGCATGAAGGCTCAAAGTGGTGTGAGGAAGAGAGGGAGGAGGTGCCCTTTTATAAGGGAGGATATGGGCACCTTTGGAATAACTAAAAATATTATTTTATTATAAAGCCAAATTCGGATTTAAATAGCTCCAAATTGATTTATTTCAAAGATAAGGTGGGGATGGGTCTAAATCCTCTCATTACATAGAATTTAGACAAGTTTAGGTTCCTATTTTAACCTTATCATTTATATTTAACTTTAAGTTAGATAATTTTACTTTTACCATGTCTTTTTGTGTTCTTACACTATATGGTTAATAAACTTACTATAACAAGCCAAACGAACCCCAAGTTGTTTATTATTAATATATATAACCTTATATAAGTTATTTGGCCGAACCTTAGATTTTTAGGAATAAAATAACAATTAATAATATAATATTTGTTTTAAAAACTATTTTATGTCAATTTTGACACTATTTAGTAATTGATTTTTTTGAAACTCATAACAGAATGATTAGTTCGAAAAAAATTTATTAAATGAATACTAAAATATCATATTAACCTATAAAATTAGGGGAATTCATTAAAAGTCTAAAATTACATTTATTTTGGTATTTATAACATCAATTATGTCAATATTTCATTAATAAGATAATTACTGCATCATCATTGTGTCATATATAAATTAAATTATATAATGTCTAAAAATTACAAATAAAATTCTATTATGTAATAAATCTTGTTATATTTCTAATGAATATTTATAGTCGAATTTATCTTATGTATAACCCTATATTACAAATTATATACTTATTAAACTTTGATTTTAACTATTTTAACCCTTCTTTAAATAAATTAATAATAAATGTCTTAATCTAATCCAAGTGGGCCTAAATGGTCATATTTTATTCCTAAGGTTGTTTTTGGTCGAATTAAACTTATCCAATAGAATTATGACATGTTTTATGGTAATAATAATATCATTTTTAGCCTTAATTACCCTATTTACTTTTAACCGTGGTAAAAAAAAGTAAAAAGTTACTATTCACCCAAAATTATTTTCATCTCATTGAACCCCATTTTACTTATTGACATCAACCATGTCTCTCAGATTTTTAAAATTCCACTCACAGAAGCGGTAAAATTAAGTTTTATGAAAAATTCATTTTTTTAACTACCACTTAGTGGTTTCACTATTCATCAAAAAATCAAAGTTTCCAGAAAAATACAAAAAATTAGGCCTAAGCTATATTTGATATTATGAACTCAAAAATTATGTCTATTTTACCAAATTCAAAACATATCAGTTGCATTAATTAGTTTAAAAATTAATTCTCGTCGTCAAAACAAATAGCGTGTTCTTAAGAGATAATAACTATCAAAAGATTGACACTTGTTTATGTCTGGTTTAAATGTGAAATTAGATCCAATTACCAAAATTGTATTAAATTGTAAATATATATTCTAAATATACTTTAAAACCACTCAAAATAATAATTTATCACTATTAATTATTTTGATTAAAAAAGTAGTTTTTAATTAAAATTTAGTAATTTTCACTATTCATCAGAATATGAAAGTTATCCGAAAAGTACCAAAATTTCACCCTAAGCTAATTTAGATATTTCAAATCCAAAAATGATGTCCATTTTGAAAAATAAAATTTACAAAATTTCAAAAATTGGTTATTACTATTCATAACGGCTAGTTCATAATAATATTATAATAATATCTTGTTTAGTGAAACTCGGTATTGCGTACTACACACGCTATCGAGGAAGATCGTGATTGCGTGTAATGCAAGGCAAGTCAAGGATGCGTGTTGTGCAAGCTCCTCGTAATGTATAACACAAGACATTAATGAATTTCAAAAGAATATTTTTCGTAAAATCTCGGGGTGTTACATTCTACCCCCCTTAAAATGAATTTCGCCCTCGAAATTCGTCGGGGTTATAAATGGTTTACTATTAGAAAGTTTCTTTAATAGAAACCCACATCATAAAAAGGAATACCAAAACCAATCTTTAAAAACAATATTATTAAACGTAACGGTGACCCAAATAAACAAATCACTGGGTTTCCACATAGGTGAAAATATGGATATGGAAGAGAAATGTAACCATCATGTTCTGATGGAGAGTGGTAGAGAACATGACTATGGAAAATCCAGCAATCACAAAGCCATAAATTTGTGAATATCTAAGGTACCATCTGATTCATCAGATATAAGAGCACTATGAAAACATTTTTGGTTTTCAAGATCATTTCCCTAAAGTTGATGAAATTGGAATTAGAAGAAATACTTTCGTTATTTTGGTATAGTCTCACCGTTGGTCGTTTTTTGGACAATTTCCACTTAATCTCTTATAGAAATGAAGTGGAATTTGTCATTCGTGATGTGTTAGAAGATCTTGTGATAGAATGATGGGTCATTCCATCTGTCTGAAACAAAAGGTTATAAAAGTTATCAAAAAAAATACATAAGTCCATCTATAGTGAGATTAATCATATATGGTTCCTAAAATGGACTTATACTTCATATATCATACTGCTTAATATAATAAAACTTGTTTCTACTAAACAGGGTCTTCCTGTAGGCCAGTGGTAGGCGATAAAGGCCAGTCACACTTCGGTTGTGGGTTCGATTCCCACAGCCTTGTCCGAGGCGATGGGCTGTCGCCCATCCTGCAGGTTGTCCTTTTTCTAAAACTACATTACTATAACATCCCATAAATAATATCAAAAAAACTTCTATCCTTAAATAATACTAACTTATGTCCAACATAATCCATTCCAATATTTAGGCTTATCCAAAATAATATTTTCTAATCTCATATTATAGTGAAAATGATTAACAAAGAGTTCATACAACTAGCATGTTAATACCATTTTTGATCCCCATATATCATGAGATATGTCTTTCTGGTCACATTCCAAACATTCAAAGGCCTTAATCATGTAAAAAATGAATACCCATTGAACCTTTTAGAAAACATGAATGCTGTTAAAAGTTAACTCTTTCCACATACCAAAATCCTCAAAATTCTATATACTCAAACCATGATATCATTTAGTCCTTATATCAATAATGAGCTCATGTATACTATCAAACATTTGATTTTTTTCCTCATCCCTTCATTATGTGCATATCATCTTTTTTTCTAAAAATATCTCAATCACTTTCCATGGTTACTGGTATGATAAAATTATTGAAAACCACAATAGACTAATACAAACATATTCTAATAAACCATAAATGTACCTCAACAACATTATTCTTGAATACCAATACATAAACACTTCAATAAATCCTCTTCAATGATTGTCCTAGAATAATTCCTTCCTTGATTTAGAAGTAACTTTTTAGGTCAGGGCATTGAGTTGGGTGATGCCCATGTTCTCCACAAATAAGACATTGAACTCCATAACAGTCTATCACTCTAAGACCCTTTTCTCCACACAGATAACATTTGTCCCTCTATTTGAGGTATTCCTCAAGGTTCTTCTTCCCTTCTTTAGAAATTTCAATCTTCCTTTCTTTATGCTCCTCCACATGCGAACATGCATAAAAGTCTATCTTCCTTTTATTTTATGAATTAGCAATACCACTAAATTTCACCTTGTTAATCATATATCGCGATGAATGATTCGGCATAATCACAATATCTTTCTCTCTAGGAATTACACAATTTTGTTTCTCATAGTCACCAATTTGTCCATTGGATTCAATGTTAACCAAATTCCTTTTGTTTCCCTCCATTGACTAAAACACAAAAAGAATTCTGTGAGAGGAAAAAATCATACAAGGAAAATAACATAATCAAGGGGGATTACCATCAATATCTATCATCTTAGGTTAAATTATAATATCGTTACCGTATTTATATGACTATAACCTATACTTATACTTACCCTTAGGGACATACCTAGACATACCTTAGAAATATCTCTAGGGATCTCACTATAGTTTTCGCATCCTAGTTTCCAACGGTTGACTAAACCTTTCCTCTGATACCAACTGTAGAGACCCAAAGCTTGACGTACATGGACATTAAATTACTTTTGCAGAATACTTAGTACATAACAAAAACACACACACAAGGACTGTAATAGTTTAGTGTCTTTGGAAACCTGGAACGTAATCTTCTAATCGGGGTGAAAGATCTTCAACATCTCCCATAAAGATCTTCCCCATTTTTTTCTTACCTAAAACCTTTCTTTATGTCCTGGGGAAAAGACAACATAAAAAAGGTGAGTTCAAATGCTCAGTAAGTGTAATAATGGATAAAATAAAACATACCATATAAATTTGAACATAAAAACGTGAACATAATGTTTAAACATCAAAAGCTTGAGAAATGACATAAAACATGGATGTACATAGGGAATAGATCATAAAGAAATATTAATAATGATAAAATAGCATGGGAGTAAAACATGTAATTGTGGAAACCATTAAGAACATGTCATGATTTCCATAGTATCCAAGGCATTGCTTCCAAGACCATCTTGGTGGACAAAGTCCCTTTCTGAATCGAGTTCACTCCTTGTTTCAGTCCTATAACACTGAACCAGATTAAATTACCATTCCATCCATGTCTATCTCATGAGATATAAAATCTTTACCCAATGCATTGGAGGGAGATATAGGTCCCACCCATCTCATAATGAAATCATTCTTACTTTTTCCACAAAATAAACATACATCATTCATAATAACGAAATAAATAAAATGGGTTTCATAAACATCATCCCATCATCACATAATCCATATAAAATAAATGGATATCATTTCATAATAAGAAAATTGAAACCATGTAAATCATAGAGACATGATAATTGAAACATACACATATGAAATAATGTCATCATAGACGGAAAATGGTTTTGATAAATCATTTGAAATGAATTCTTAAGGAAAATATCCTTTCATCTTGAAAATCATTTTCTTTTCACAAAATGCCATTTAATTTTAAATGAAAAGGATTTTGTTGAAAATATTCATGAAATATTTTGGAGGAAGCTTCATGAAAATAAGGCTTTATAAAACCGTAAAAACCCTTTCATGCCGTATAAGTTAAAAAACATTTTTCTCATACTTTTGTCGGAAAAGTCAAAAAGTACCTTGTAGGGTAAATAAAAGAAAGAGTCCTTCCATACCATGGGGTAAAAGTCAAAAACGGTAAAAAGAACATTAAAAATACATGAATACACTTTTATAAAAACATGGACATGGATGATAGCAATATCCCTAGTAAATACTTACGAATAAGCAATCTCGGATAAAAATGAGATTTGCACAACTATCCCTTACCTTAGGTCCGATTTGCTTCGTAAGTGTCCGAAACTCATGTATAATGATTTAAATAATGTTATTGACTTATTCCAGAATCATACTTATTTTTAGGATATCGTATATGGTTCACTTATGACTTTATTTTACCCGTTCTTTTGTAAATTCCATGTTAAAGAGCGTTTTGGGTAAAATCGTTTCATTTTTCGTCCGTGTTTTGACTTGTAACTATTCATATGATTACTTAGATCATGATTACTTAATTCCATAATATTCTATATGATTTATATATAATATATATTCAGAATATACATATATATAATAGATCAATAAATGGAAAGAAATACACCATTCATGGAGACGGTTGGTCGTACGCACGCATGAACGCTGTTTTCGTTTCCTTATTGAGTTGAATGGAAATAAGTAGATGACATAAATATATATAAACATAAATCCAGTATCATTATTATACAATATATTTCATGATTACTTATTATATATACTTTATAATCATTCATGAATGGTTAACGTGGAGAATGAATCTCATCGCATCGTGGAGACGGTAGTCCGTACGTACGCACGAGCGATGATATCATTCTCATGATCGTGGGATTGTATTGGAGTGTATGTATACTATTTCAGAATCAATATCACTTTACAATAATCATATATAGTTAAAATTTACACCATTATACCCATCCAATTAAGGTGGTGGTGGAAAATAGATTACACCACGGCGTGGAGACGGTATTTCGTACGTACGTACGCGCGGTGAATTCATTTTCCGTAGGATGGATAGATGGTGAAATAGGGTTGTTTCATACTTATAATAACATATCAGTATATGAGTGATAATTATGTTATTACTTCATAATTAAACAACCTAAGAAGAAGAAGTGGAAGAATAAATAAAGTTGAAAGAATCGGTAACTGACATTACCTCTTCTTTGAAACGCCTCTTTGAGTCCTCCACTTAGGGTACTAAAATTGGTCTTTGAAGAATACCAGGAACTCTAGGATGTTTCTAGGGAAGTGGAGAAGAGAATTTGGTAGGGGATGGCCGAGCTTGAAGGCTCAAAGTGGTGTGAGGAAGAGAGGGAGGAGGTTCCCTTTTATAAGGGAGGAGAGGGGCACCTTTGGAATAACTAAAAATATTATTTTATTATAAAGACAAATTCGGCTTTAAATAGCTCCAAATTGATTTATTTAGAAGCTAAGGTGGGGATGGGTCTAAATAATCTCATCCAATATAATTTAGACACGTTTAGGTTCCTATTTTAACCTTATCATTTATATTTGACATTAAGTTAGATAATTTTACTTTTACCATGTCTTTTTGTGTTCTTAAACTATAAGGTTAATAAACTAACTATAACAACCCCAAAGAACCCAAAGTTGTTTATTATTAATATATATAAACTTATCTAAGTCATTTGGCCGAACCTTAGATTTTTAGGAATAAAATAACAATTAATAATATAATATTTGTTTTAAAAACTATTTTATGTCAATTTTGACTCTATTTAGTAATTGATTTTTGTGAAACTCATAACAGAATTATTAGTTAGAAAAATTTAATTAAATCAATACTAACATGTCATATTAACCTATAAAATTAGTGGAATTCATAAAAAGTCTCAAATTAAATTTATTTTGGTATTTATAACATCAATTATGTCAATATTTCATTAATAAGATAATTACTGCATCATTTTGTGTCATAAATAAATTAAATTATTTAATGTCTAAAAATTACAAATAAAATACGATTATGTAAGAAATCTTTTAATATTTCTAATGAATATTTATAGTCGAATTTATCCTATGTATAACTCTATATTACAAATGATATACTTATTAAATTTTGATTTTAACTATTTTAACCCTTCTTTAAATAAATTAATAATTAATGTCCTAATCTAATCCAAGTGGGACTAAATGGTCAAATGTTATTCCTAAAGTTGTTTTTGGTCGAATTACACTTATCCAATAGAATTACAACATGTGTTAGTGTAATAATAATATCATTTTTACCCTTAATTACCATATTTACTTTTAACCATGGTAAAAAAAAGTAAAATGTTACTATTCACCAAAAATTATTTTCATCTCATTGAACCCCATTTTTCTTACTGACATCAACCGTGTCTCTCAGATTTTTGAAATTCCACTCACAGAAGAGGTAAAATTAATTTTTATGAAAAATTCATTTTTTTATCTACCACTTAGTGGTTTCACTATTCATCAAAAAAATGAAAGTTTCCAGAAAAATACCAAAAATTAGGCCTAAGCTATATTTGATATTATGAACTCAAAAATGATGTCTATTTTACCAAATTCAAAACATATCAGTTGAATTAATTAGTTTAAAAATTAATTCCCGTGGTCAAAACAAATAGCGTGTTCTTAATAGATAATAACTATCAAAAGATTGACACTTGTTTATGTTTGGTTTAAATGTGAAAATACATCCAATGACCAACATTGTATTAAATTGTAAAAATATATTCTATATATAATTTAAAACCACTCAAATTAATAATTTATCATTATCAATTATTTCAATTAAAAAAGTTGTTTTTAATTAAAATTTAGTAATTTTCACTATTCATCAGAATATGAAAGTTATTCGAAAAGTACCAAAATTTCACCCTAAGATAATTTCGATATTCCAAATCCAAAAATGAAGTCCATTTTGAAAAATAAAATTTAAAAAATTTCAAAAATTTGTTATTACTATTCATAACGGCTAGTTCATAATAATATTATAATAATATATCGTTTAGTGAAACTCGGTATTGCATACTACACACGTTATCGAGGAAGATCGTGATTGCGTGTAATGAAAGGCAAGTCAATGATGCGTGTTGTGCAAGCTCCTAGTAGTGTACAACACAAGACATTAATGAAATTAAAAAGAATATTTTTCGTAAAATCTTGGGGTGTTACAGAGACACTAGATAAATAAATAGGAGTCCCAAATCATCTAATCTTATAAGTTTTAATTGAGTTTTTGTAAGCAAGTGTTGGATTTAGAGGTTATTTCATCCCATAACTCAAAGGTCACACACACCGACCACAATCAACCCTAGAGATCCCCTAGATTCATTCATTGTGAATTAGGGATGAAGTAGTTTATTAGGGGGAATAAAATGGGATTTCAGGTGATAAAAAGACTAATCACCCCTTACTATACCATATCTCCCTCATTATCACAGGCTATCTAGTTACCCTTACTAGTGCACCAGTATACTTGGAAATGGTACTACACCTTTGGTATGTCCACCATCTAGCATCATGGGTTTATAGAATTATTATAACACCCTAAGATATTGTGAAATGTTTTTTTTTCAAATTAATTTATCCTTTTCGATATTTTTTATTTATCATAATACTAAATATAGTTTTTTATATAAAAAACACTATGTTTGGCTTACATTATAAACAAACCAAGCTGATATTTCACTACACACAACATTTGGAATTGTTTGAGGTATACACAACACTATTCTTGTCATGTGTTACACACAATTCTGAGTTCTTTTGATAGCTTTCATTACATGCAAGACAGAGTTTTACTGAACTATATTATATTATAAAAATATAATTATTTAACATAATAAGATATAAACTAGACATTAAATAATATTTTATGAATAATATCTACTAACTTATAAAAATATAAGGTTTATAATATGAATTATTTTGTTACCAATTAATTATAAATGAAATTATATACAAATTGATCATAAAGAGAATTGTTTTATTTTTATGATCCCAAAGTCGTTTTGTATTAATAAATTAAATTAATTAGAATTAGTGAATTATTTTAATTAAATATATATTTCATATATTCAATAAAATATTTTTTATACCCATAAAATATATTTTATATGTATAAGATAATAACCAACCCAATTTTATGCATAAAACATTAGATTTTTCATAAGGGTAATTCTACCACATTTTAATGGTGAACCCATTTTAAATATAATTTTGAAACTTTTAAAAAAATTTATATGAAAAAATAAAATTATCATTATAAATTTAGATATAAAAATTTAATTTTCTTGAATTTTTGGTATTTTTTAGATAAGTATCATGTTTTGATGAAAAGTGAAAATAGAGAATTTAAATTGAAAACAACATTTTCATAGAAATAATTTATAGTGTTTAATTAAATATTTTGTTCCTTTTAAATTATAATTAGAAAAAAATTTATCATTTAATCCAATTTTATTGATTGGAATAAATTGGAAATTTAATTTGGATATAAAAACGTGTCAATCTTTTGGTCATTTCCACTTTAAATACTGTCTCACACAGTTTGTTTTCTTCTTTTCATGTCTTGGTTTTGATCTGGTTCATTGAAAATAACAATCCTTTTTTTGGGTGTTGGGTGAGATTAATTTTTCATTTTTAATTTCCATATAATTATAATCATCCTACTTTGGGTGCCCCATTGCTTGTTTGAAAGTTTTTGGAGAAAGGGTGGTTACTTCATGATTTGGGCCAACCATGAACGCACTTCCAGATTTAAAAACCAAATTTGTTTCTTTTATAAATCCTTTGTTTTTTATGATTTTTCACCCATTCCACTTAATAATTTCTCTCCCCTAACATATTCAAACCACCATATACTTTTGGACCGATTAATAATTCATAATCACGGTGAATTCAGATTACTTATTTAGGTATTGGGCCAGCCTGTGGGCCATTTCCAATTTTAAAAAAATAATTTCTTTCTTTTATATATTTTTACAATTTTAATATTTTTCAGTGATTATACATCCCAATATAATCCAAAATCCCTATCCTCACCCCCATTATCGATTTTTCCTCTTTGGAGCTCATTTTAATCACGTATTAGGGAGACATTTCTTAGGTTTCCCCAAATCCTCCAGATTTGAGAAGGTAAATTGTTTCATCCATAAATAATTCTTTTTTTACTATTTTACCCAAAAATTTGTTTCCCATTGTTAGTCCAGTCAGAAGGAGACCCTACACTAAGTTTCAATCCATTACCCTTCCTCTAAGGGTGCATATCTAAGGGAATACGAAGAGTTTTCTAGTTTCCAAGGTTAGATTCCTTCTCATTTCTCCTCCCAATTCCTCCTACATTAATAATATGTTGGTTTTATATTCTCTTATATTCATGATAGACCTAGGGTTATGTTATTCCATGATTTTATATGGAGGTTTTTTTTCATTTGGGGTTGTTCGCCATGGGTTTAGGGTTTATAAACCCTCAGATATTGATATCGGGTGTGCGTTTCCATTACGCCAAGGATTTGAGGTAGGATATCCCTTGAACATGCCTTTATAATTTTATTATTGTTGACACATGATATATATATTTATTATTGTTTTTCATCCTTTGGATAATTTTCTCGGTGTGAAAAACAGTTGTTTAAGCCTTATTTTGTGAATGTTAGTGTTGTTTTGTCATAAAAGTGCACACCAAGTGTTTGTTTAAATGTTCTATTATCTTTTTCATTTTTTTGTGAGGTTTAGAACCAAGTTTATGTTATTTTAAACATGTTTCAGTATCTTGAATAAAATATTTCTTGCGATTGGTATTTTATTCATTTTCTTGTGCTTAAAATAAATGTTTTTGTTTAAAAGTGCATGCCATGTGTTTGATAAATTGCTCGATTGGATTTTATGTGTTAAGTATGATTTAAAAATTATTTGTTTGGATTTATAAATGAATTAGAAGAATGAAAAATGGTATTTTTTTGTCCTTTTATGGCTTTCCAATGTGGATTTGGATTTATAAACAAATGGGTTTTGGTTTACAACATATTTTGGCCAGAGTTGTTGGAAAATGGCCTATTCACATCCTTATGAAAATGGTTGTGTTTTGAATATGTTACCTGAGTTTTTTAAGGGATTTATGAAATTATTTTGATTCTTTAAATTGTTGGTATACACCTCCTTAATAAAATTGAAATGCATACCTTTTTCAAATGTTTGTTTTGAGAAAAGATTAAAGCCCGATTTCGCATTTTCTTTCCTATAAAAAATGATTTCCATACATATTTCAGGTTCTATATTTTGGAGACATTTTATGGTCCATGAAATTGATTTATTAATTGGTTTTGTGGCCGAAAAATATGGGTTGATATTGTATTTATGGTTTTTACCTTAAAAGATAATTTATGAATGGATTTTACGCACAAGGCCTCATTATACTTCTTGAAATTGTTTTATGAAAATTTAGGTGTTTTATTGATTCGTGAAAGAAATGTGCGACATGTGTGTGGTATGTTTTGTGGATGTGTGATGTGGAAGTGGTATTTTCATGTGAAAATTATATTTCATGGCTTGTTGAACTTTTTTGAGCACAAGAGGGAAACCTGAGTATCTAGGTGGGTGGACGTGTACTGGTATGCTACTGATCCCGTGGGGTTGGACCCCAGTTTCACGTAGCAAGTTTGATGATGAAAACACTAACTAAATTTGATGATGATTATGATAATGGTGTTGGGTAAACACTATGTTATGGCTATGCTCCCAACTAGTGTCTTGTGTACACGTTAACAAATATTTTGATGGTTACTTTTACTGAGATACGAGGTACCTGTGACCCACAACGAACTAGTACCGAGGAGTGTTCCCGAGACTTGTGCTCATTTGATATTTTGTACTCATAGTCATCATATGGTGTTCTTAGTTGGTATATTCAGTAGTGTGTGTGTCTTATTTAAATGTTTACCTTCTTTAAAGGATCCCTCTTGAAAACAATTTTCATTTTGAAGTTTCACCTCTTTGAAAAATTCATACTAGCATACTCATTTATAAAACATGTAAGTTTTTATCTGATAATTAATATAGCATGGAACCTCATTCGAAAAACATAATTTTATATCTTGTATTTAAAATATGAAATTTATGTTTCTTTTATTTTAAAGGAATCGCATTGGGAATAGAATATCGGGCTAACCTACTGAGTTTTAATACTCACGTCTGTAGTCTTATTCTATTTTTAGCCCTTGTGAAGCTTTCAAATTGAGTTAGATCACATTGGGAGATGTGTGATAATTGTTTTGGAGAGTGACTAGTGGGGTCACATGGAGTTATTTGGTTATCAGGTTTGGTCGGATAATTTGTTGGTTTAATTGTACTTTCGGTTACTTGTACAAATAATGTTCAGTTCAATTTTTATGTAAATGTATTTTGGGATGTCTGTTTCTTTATGATATTTTTTTATTGGTTATATTTGGGTGAAATAATTAAATTTTGTACTCTATTGACGCCCTTGGTGATTGTCTCCATCCTGGGAAGCTCGTAAATTCATCTCGGGACTTATCGCGGGCTGGCCTGGGTGACCGGTTCAGGGTCGACTCGGGATGGTTCATGAAAAAATGGTATCAAAGGAGCTCGACTCTTATCAAACCTTTCTTTTTAGATAACCCTTGTTATTTGGGGGATGTCCAGGTAGATGGAGTAAGATTTTTGGTAATTGAGGGGTAGTTTTAGGAACATTGTCGTGAACTCCTTCCCATTTTGATCCTCGGGTGTCCATGGGAAGTCCAATTTTATTAATGTCTTTGGTTCTGTTGATTATTTGGTGTGGGGATATGACAAGGGGATTTGGAATAATGGTCTATGTGAGCTCAAAGGGTTTGGAAATCCATGTGGAGCCCTAGGCATGGTCCTAAGAATACTCTCTGTGTTGGTGGTGTGTTTGACATATGACCTCCAACCATATAGTCAAGTCACCCACCGACACTAGTTCCCTTTTGTGGGAATCTTGTAATTTTCATGAATTCTGAATTCTTGTTTTGACAATCCTTGTGTGAGAATTGTGGAAATGAGTTTTAAAGGAAGGATTGTCTTTTGAAAATTGTAAAAGGTGGTTTTCACAGATTAAATATAAGAATGGTTTTAAAAGGTTGAGTTTTTTTTTTGAAACAAATTTTAGGGAGGAAGTGGAAATGATTTAACAGGATTAGATTTTCCCTAATCTAAACTCGTGGTTTGTAGAAATAAAATGTTTTGAAAGTGTGAATCATTTTAAGGTTATTCTGAATCTTTTTATTAAATGGGTTGTTTTGGGATTTTTAAAAGTGTTTGAATGTGTTGAATTGGTTTTGTAAATTGGTTTGGAGAAGTTGGTGTTTTCTAAGAAAGGGTATTGGTCTCAATGGCCATCGGATTACAAAAAGATACCTTGATGAATTTTATAAAATGGGAAGGTGTTATTTTGAGTAGCTTGGTTATTTTAAAAGTTGTTAAAAATGAAAAGGGGTAGGATTTTAAGAAAATGATTCTAGATTAAGTGTGGTTTATTTTGTGAAATATGAAAAGGGTATTTGACATAGTGGTTAGTGTTCCTTTGGAAGGTACATGATTTTTGGAATGATGTTATTTTGTTTTATCCTTTGGTGTTTTCATGGGTGCTCACATGCATGGTTTTATTGATATTAGGAAGGATGGCCTATATGGAATGGTGGTTGGGTGCCTTTGGTGTCATGGAAATGTGAGTGTGAGTGAGACTTGGTGAAACACCATTGGTGAATGTGTAAATCCACCATGTTAGTTTGTTTTTAAAAAGTTTTTTGAGTTGAAAAATTATGGCGTTTTTTTATAAACCGATGGTTATGTGTATAGTTTTTTTTCTATGTATTAGCAGATTTTTTTATTCATTATGCTTAATTTTGATATGGAAGTCATAATATTGTTGTGTCATGAGATAGGATCTTGTTTGTGGCTCAATTTTGGAGTAATTTTTAGTGGGTTTCTAAATATGTGTTAGATGCTGTGATGTGGCCATGGATAGTTTTATATTGTAAATCATTCATGTTGATCAACCTAAGGATTCATTTCAAATGTCAAATCCACCTCTTCAGATGATGCCTCAGCATGTTTGTTGGAATTGAGAGCTGTTTGGGCTCGATTTATAGTGCCTTCCTATTATGATGATTCTATCAGTTATATTGGTTTTGTTCGGTGATGCTTGTTGTGATTCACCACGTTCCTCATTCATTTCACTCCACATTCTACGTAAGTTAAAATGGTGGTGTGCATCCATCAGTCTCTATTGGGTATTGCTGTTTTGTTTGAGCTAGTGTGTTTCATGAGGTAATGTAATTTGTAGCTCTTGATTGTGGTGAAACAAATGCTTCAAAGATTAGGGCTCCATCCATAGGCCTTGAAGTGAAGCTTTTCACGCAGTCAGGAAATATTCAGAGGTGTGGGGAGCTTGACTAGGATCCTACCTCTACCATTGTGGTATGGTAGTTTCTTTGTCTCTATTATGATTCCTCATAACTATGAATTTAATTTTTCGTAATGATAATGGTAGACCTACCCCTCACATAGTGTCTTTGGTAATTCTATTATAGATGTGGGTTTCTGATCAATGTCTTTGTGTGGACCACAAGTGAAAATCGGGTGCGGTCTTGGTTTTACCTATTCATAGTTGAAGAGTGTTCGGTAGTTTCTTTGTTTATTTTGTGGTTTTAGTGGCCTAATTATTGGGTCCCCATCCCTCCCCTCCCTAAGTGGTTGGGGTCTGGATCCGTGCAAAAAGTGTTGGCCCAATTCTTGTCCTCTCTATTCGGGAGTGGGTGGTTTAGATGTCCATGTTTTAACCCTCTTAACATGGGTTTCCGGGTTATTGTGGGAGAGTTTTGGTGGGCCTGTGCAGGTGATGACTGATTCTAGTTCATGTTGAATTCCTTTTTGTTCATTTCTAGTTGGTCTCTAATGGTGGGGAGACCCACTACATGTCTCAAATATATTTCCATTAAGGATTTCTCGGATGGTAGTTGTGATTTAATGGTGGGGAGTCCATTCCTACCTCCCCACCCAAGTCATTATATTTTGTGAGTGAACTATGGTTTGGGTGATCATTGGGTTTATTAGGAGAAGTCCCAACAATCTAGTTATTGTCTTGGTTGTGGAAGTGGTGGCCTGATCTATCCATTGATTCACTGGAAGTGGTTGTGAGTGGGTGTTTTGTTTGGGTAAGAGGATTAAGATCCATTGACGATGAATGATATTTCTTTATATTTGGAGGATGTATTATTTTTATAAGGAATCCTTAGGTGTTTTTTTGTCAGTTTTAAAATGTTATGGATTTCTGGGGGCAGAAATCTTTAATGGTGGGGAGAATTGTCACACCCAGTTTTTTTTCTTTTCATGTCTTGGTTTTGATCCGGTACATTGAAAATCCCAGTAATTTTCTTGGCTATTGGGTAAGATTAATTTTGAGTTTTTAATTTCCATATAAGTATAATCATCCTACTTTGGGTTCCCAATTGCTTGTTTGTGAGTTTTTGGAGAAATGGTGGTCACTTCAAGATTTGGGCCAACCGTGAGCCCATTTTGAGATTTAAAAACCAAAGTTGTTTCTTTTATAATTTCTTTTTTTGAACATTTTTCACCCATTTCACTCCCTAATTTTCCTCCCCTGACATATTCAAACCACCAAATCATTTTGGACCCATTAATAATTCTTAATCATGGTGAATTTGGGTTACTTATTTAGGTATTGGGCCAACTCGTGGGCTCATTTCCAGTTTTTTTTTAAAAATAATTTTCTTCTTTTATATAATTTTCTTTTTTTAATTTTTTTTCGGTAATTACACCTCCCAATAGAATAAAAAATCCCTAGCCTGACCCACATAATCGATTTTTACTTTTTAGAGCTCATTAGAATTGAGTATTAGGGTTAATTTGCTTAGGGTTCCTCAAATCATCCAGATTTAAGAAGGTAAATTGTTTCATCCATAAATCATCCATTTTCTACTATATTACCCCAAAATTTGTTTCCCCTGGTTATTCCATTCATAAGTATACCCTCAAATGAGTTTCAAGACCTTACCATTCTTCTCAGGCTGTAGATATAAGAGAATATGAAGAGTTTTCTAGTTTCTAAGGTGAGTTTCCTTATCATTTATCCTCCCTTTTCCTCCTCATTTCATTATTTCTTGGTTTTATATTCTCCTATATTAATGATCTACCTATGGTTATATTATCCCATTATTTTTATTGGGTTTTTTCAGTTGGTTTTGGTCGTCATAGTTTTAGGGTTTATAAACCCTCGAATGTTGATATCAGGTCTGCGTTTCTATTATGCCAAGGATTTGAGGTAGGATATCTCTTAAAAATGACTTTATCAATTAATTTTAATCATTTTATTATTTTTCTCACCTTATATATATGATTATTATTTTTTTAATACTTTTGATAATATTTTTGGAGTGCAGAACTGTTGTTTAATCCTTGTTTTGTGAAAGGTAGTGTTGTTTTGTCATAAAAGTGCACACCAAGTGTTTGTTTAAATGTTCCGTTATCTTTTGTACCTGTTTTGTGAGGTTTAGAACATGGTTTATGGTATTTTGGTCGTGTTTCAGTATCTTTAATAAAAAATGGCATGAAATTGGCGTTTTATTCCTTGTCATGTGCTTAAAGTAAATTGTTTTGTTTAAAAGTGCATGGCATGTGTTTGGTAAATAGCCCAGTTGGCTTTTATGTGTTAAGTGTGATTTAAAAATTATTTGTTTGGATTTGTAAATGCATTTTAATAATGAAAAATGGTATTTTTGGGTCCTTCTATGACTTTCCAATGTGGACTTGGTTTTACAAACAAATGGGTTTTGGTTTACAACATGTTTTGGACCGAGTTGCTGGAAAATGGCATGTTTCACATCCTTATGAAAATGGTTGTGTTTTGAATATGTAACCAGAGTGTTTTAAGGAATTTATGAATTTTCTTCTTCTCTAAATGGTGTGTATACACCTACATAATAAAATTGAAATGCAACCTTTTTAAATGTTAGTTTTGAGAAAATCTTAAAGGACTGTTTGGCATTTTTTTCTTGTAAAAAATGGTTTCCATATGTATTTCATGTTCTATATTTTGGGGACATTTTATATTACATTAAATTGATAAATTAATTGGTTTTGGGGCTAAAAAATCTAGTTTGATATGGTATTTATGGTTTTCCCCTTAAAAGATCATTTATGAATGGATTTTATGTGCAAGGCCACGTTATAATTCATGAAATTGTTTTATGAAAATTTAGGTGGTTTATTGATCTGTGAAAGAAATGTGTGACATGTGTGTGGGGTATTTGGTGGGTGTGTGATTTGGAAGTGGTATTTTCATATGAAAATTATATTTTATGTCTTTTTGAACTTTTTTGAGCACAATAGGGAAACCCATGTATCTAGGTGGGTGGATGTGTACTAGCATGCTAGTGATCCCATGGGGTTTGGCCCCAGTTATACGTAGTAGGTTTGAGGATGACAAAAATAACTAAAATATGATGATGATTATGATTATTATGTTAGGTAACCACTATATTATGTCTATGATCCCTACTAGTGGCTCATGTGCATGAGAATAGATATTGTGATGGTTACTTTCACTGAGATACGAGGTACCTGGGACCCACAACAAACTAGTGCCTAGGGGTGTTCCCGAGACTTGTGCTCATTGGATATTTTGTACTCACCGTTGGTATACGGTGTGATTAGTTGGTAAATTCAGAAGCGTGTGTGTATTATATAAATGTTTACCTTCTTTAAACTATCCCTCTTGAAAATAATTTACATTTTGAAGTTACACCTCTTTGAAAAATTCATAGTAGCATTCTTGTTTATAAAACATATAAGTTTTTGTCTGATAATTATTATAACAAGGTAACTCATTTGGAAAACATAATTTTATATCTTGAATTTAAAACTTGAAATTTATGTTTCTCTTATTTTAAATTATGTGAATTGGGAATAAAATATCAGTCTAACATACTGAGTTTTAATACTCACGCCTATTGTCTTCTTCTGTTTTTATCCCTAGTGCATGTTTCATCTTGAGTTCGATCACCTTGGGAGATGTGTGATCATTTTGTTGGAGAGTGAAAATAAGGGTCACATGGAGTTATTTGGTTGTTAGGTTTGGTCAGATGAGTTTTTGGTTTAGTATACCTTCGGTTTCTTGTACAGATAATGTTCTGTTCAATTTTTATGTAAATGTATTTTGGGATGTCCATTTCATTCCTATATTTTTTTAATTGTTTATATTAGGGAGAAATCATTCCATTTTATACTATATTTATGCCCTTGGTGCTTGTATCCATCCCAGGAGGATTGGTAACACCTCTCGGGACTTGTCGTGGGCTGGCTTGGGTGAGCAGTTCAAGGTCGACTCGGGCTGGTTAGTGACAAAAACTCTTTCTCTCATTCCATCAATGGGATTAATTTTAAATTAATTTTAGAAAGTTTTGTGTTTTTAATTATTAAAAATTGATTTCATATTTGGAATCAGATGTTACAAATATAATAAATAGGTTCCTTTTATTTTTGGACAATATGAATAGTAACTTTAGAAATTTTTTATATCATGATTAAGGGTAACTTGGGAAATTAAGGATAAAAATGATATAATAAATATTATAAAACAACCCTAAAACATTACCAAATTATATTTTATGAAGCTATTTATATCTTTAATAGATAAGGATTGAAATTGAATAATTTAATTGACTTTTTTCAAAGAAATTTCCTTAAATTTTATTGAACTCAAAGGGAATGACAAAATGTCACCCTCTTGCTTTTAATATGTATAATATTTTTAATATGTGAATAAATAGAAGATATTATAGTCTATAAATATTATTATAAAATATAAAATATTTATATACATCATAAAAATTTATTTTTAAATTTCAGTGAATTAATAACATTCATAAATAATTACAATCGATGATGTAATAATTACTCAATTAATGAAACAATCAATTAAATGATTTATAAATATTAAAATAAATATAATTTGACTTAATTAATTGGATAAAATAATTTTATAGGTTAATATGACACGTTAGGGGTGTGTTAAGTGAATATGTTAGATGTTATCTTGATGTATGTATATTCTTAATGTGAAATTTATAAATAATGTCAAACTTGACACTTATGATATTTTATGAAAATAATATTTTATTAAATTATTTGAAAATTATAAAAATATTAACTAAGTAAAATGGGATTAATTATGGTCTAAAATATCAAAAATTATCCATTTATTGTCCAATATATACTTTATATATAAAAATTACAACCTCTTAGAATAAAAAAATTGGTTACCATAGTTAAAATTAAAATGGGGTAATTAATGGATAATCAAAATGATAGGTATTAAAATAACTCCTAAACTTGTCAAAAATCTATTAATTTATGATATTAAAACATTACCATGTCTTATACTTGAGTAAACCTAATTTCTTAGGTATTTTATTGAGATTTATTTTATTATAAATAAATATTTTTCGAGTTTCTGATTGTGCCCCTCACCATCATGTAAAATGACACCTCCTCCCGCATCTCATTTCACCACATTGAGTCTTCCAGCTCAACCAAACTCTGCCAAATTATCTTCTCCGATTATATTCACACATTCTTGTGGTGTTGGACTTCCCAAAATACCAACTCTAGAGTTTTTTTATAGAAGATCTAAATGATATGTTTAGAATAAGAGGTAATCGCTCTAACTGATCACTCTCTTTTTTCTACTCTATATATACATCCCCTAAATCTATGGTATATATCATAAAATAATAACTTCATGATCCATAATATTCTTAAATGTTATTATGATTATGAACACACCATTACACATGTCACAACCTCCTCCCTCCAATGATTCCCCTCTTGTTCTAGAAATTAAAAAAGGGAGATAATGACCATTGAGTCTTGCCTCCAGTAGGCCCTGGGGTGGTGACCCAAACCAAGGGTATAGAAATCTCACAAAATGTAAACATTTCCCTTTTTTAGTAACCAATATTAGGATATAAGATATACCAACCTCAAAAAACTTCAATAGATATATATATAGATAAAAGAAAATTCAAACCATCCTATATGCATAATCAAAATTGAACTGATACAAAATGAAGAGTCTCTAAATTAAATACCAAAAGAAAAAGCTAAGAATCAACACACAAACTATCCCCAACGTTTGAGCTAGTACTACCTATAATGGTCCACATACCCCCCCCCATGGAAACTTGAAATAAATTTTATATACATAGGGTGAGTATACAAGTATACTCAGTAGGAAAAACCAAAGTATCTCATGCACAAGTGGGGGAGATATACTAATTCGATTGTGAGAAAATGAAAAAAAAAATGAAAAAGCACATAATGAGGGACACTAACCACCCCAGCCTCAACAAAGGCACACTCACCAAATAACACAAGTTAGGTAAAGTAATATAAAGCACATCGATGATAGGGTACCCCACACCACTTTACCATTAATTAGATGCTCTCAGACCCTAATGGAAGAAATCCAAGAGCTCCCACATCTTCTAAACATACCACACCACATCCCACCCACAGACACTTGGGCCCCACAAACACATCTCATCTAGCCCTAAGACTCCTGGGCCACAAACCACACCTCATCCCGCCTGCAGACACTTGGGAACCACAACACATCTCATATCGAAGACACATTGGATGCAAAACTTTCCCACACACACTAGGTCCTCATAAATCAAAACCTCCCCAAAGAGTCTTGGGATATCACCACCTAGAAGAGGGACCAGGGAAGAGCGTGTGGACAACCATCCATCCTCCCATTATGATTTTTATAAAAGACACCCTCCCTAAAAACAATGGGTTTGTTCGGAACATAACACTCAACTAAGGTGGGGTGCATATAGAATTCAAAAGAAAATACATGTATATATATATATATATAGGTAGAAAACACTCATCCCAACCTATGGGGTTCCAAATAACATATATCCCAAAAAAATACTTTTACTACTAACTCTAGATGCACATATCAGGATGAATGATGATCACTTCTAATATTGATAAATGAAAGCCTCTTAACACCTACTCATTTCGCGTTATTAAGAATTTACTGGTTATTCCATCCCTACCTAGGAAACTAATATCCAAAACACACAACCAGCCTCACAACCAAGCCAAATAAATGAAGAAAACTGTGATAAACTACCCCACATCACACTTCCTACCTACTTATCACCCAATCCAACCACTTCCATTCTCATTTTTCAAAGTCATGTCGCCCTGTCATTTATCTCAATAAGAAAACCCAAAACTTATATTTAAACCCCACAACACACCTCATCACAACAAACCTGACAACCCTACTATATAATATAAGAACATCCATCACACCTAGTAACATAAACATAGAACAACCTGGACCTAGATCCCCACTGCTTGACCTCTACCTATCCATTCAAAAATAAGTCAACCTCTCAACTTGAGATTTCATTACACCACCTGTAACACCCTATACACATGGCCATGCTCCCAGACATAACACCACACAACCCACACGAGACACAAAACAGAATAGATACATACACACCACATAGCTACACCAATAGAGCTAGGTGTATTCATATTTAATGAACATTCATTCTTTAATTCCACTTAATTCAGGGGTGATCATAGAATAAGTTCAATCTTGGGGAATCTATTTGTTTAACCGAATATTTGAGGTTAATCAATTTAATAATTACATCAGTTCAATAGGGGATCAATAACAAGTATAAATCATCACCTGTGCAAAAGAAAAGACCACCAATGACCATGATTTTCAAATGGAATATAGCTAGAACAAAACACAACATGGATCAATGATAAAAGATAAAACTAAATAATCATCATCATCATCTTTCCCACCAATCATTTATTAATTTGTTTAAAAAATTATATAGTTGTATTAAAAATTAGTCATGAGTGAAATCACCACACATGATTCACAATTAAAAGAGAGATGAAGGAATCCCTACATGGAACAATAATTGATCAACAACTCCTCATTGTGCTAAAATAGGGGGGGGTGTGAGAATAGCAGCAGGAACCTCCAGGGAGAAGAGATCCATGGGGGGCCACCAAAAATGCATGATCACCCAGGGAAGAAGGGTTATGGGTTCCTTAGTATCAAGAGAAAAGGTAAACACACAAGAAATTAAGGGTCTCAGCTTTTTAATAGCCAGATCCTAAATCTATGGGGGAAACAATTTCAAATGCCATTAATGACGAGTCACGATCATGACCACACGATTTATTAGTCAAAGGCAGATTCATGTTTTTGAGAGATAAATACCATTTGAAATGGACCATAAACTCATTAAATATAGAATTTAACTCATTTAACATTAAAGGAAACTTCAATGGGGTGAAACTGAAAAAACTAGAGAAAACAAAAAATAACTCACCATTAGGTGAGTCACTGATGCAACTCACTGAAGAAACTCACCAACACCACACTTCGACACCACTCGCCAATTCCACCTACTGATGCAACTCACTAATTACACTCAACAAGGCCACTCAATAATGTCACTTACCAATACCACTCACTGATGCCACTCACTAATGCCACCTACTAATTCCACTCACCAATGCCATTCACCGACGCCACTCACCGATGCCACTCACCATTTCCACTCACCAAAACCACTCACCAATTCCACTCAAAGACCCCACTCACAGATGCCACTCACTGGCGCCACCTACTGATGTGACCTACCGATAGTGATTCACTGACATGACCCATCGACACAACCTACCGATCCTGACCCACCATTGAAAAAACTGGATTTTTAGAAAACCCAAGAAATGAGCCATCATTGGCTCCCAGAACACATCAAACACTATATTTTCACAAAGTAATGGACTAGAGGATTCCAGGCCATTACATAAAATACCTCTCAAACCATTCATTCCCTAGATAATTTAAAACCAAAGCTAAATGAAAGATGGGTTAAAAAACCACCCCGTAAGATACCTCTGAAGGATATACCACCCTGTTGGTTCCAAAGTTGAAGTGAAATCCCAACGTCCAAGAACAACTCCCCCAACATCTAATACCCCCAACCGACCAGAAGACACCCCACATAAGAACCAAAACCATAATTTTTGAACACATGAATCATGGAATTCCTTCTTCCATGTCGAGAAACCATCCGCTCTGGGCGGCACTGACATTCCCGCACAGGTTTAATAACATCCGCATTAATGCATCTTGATTAGGGATCAGGTCATACTCTCTTCATATTTCAAGACATTATCACACATTATAGAACAAGGAAACAACCCATCTCATAGAAAACAAGGTTCAATCATTACAAAGAAAGACAAGACAAGTTGAATCTCAAAACAACTCTAGGTACTGGGCACACATCTAAAATTCTTTCTCCCAAGTACTCTCCTCCAGCCCACCATGCCTCAAAAAAAATATAAACCAAAGGAATAGATCTTCCTTGAAACATATTCTCCTGATGATCTTAGATCTACATTGGTTGCTTCACAAATGTTGTGTCATACTTGATATCCAACTCTCCCTGGTCAAGGACTTGGGAGTCATCGTGAAGATACCAAAGAAGCTGAGAGATGAAAAATATGTCATGGACCTTCTCCAACAGTAGTGGCAGTTCCAACTTGTATTCCACCTTTGCAACTCTCCCCAACACCTCGATGTGTCTGACGAACCTCATAGAAATCTTACTCCCTCTAGAAAACCTCTGCTGCCCACATCAAGGGGAACCATAAAGAACACATGGTCCCCAACCTTGAACTCCAAGGGCCTCCTCCTACGACCAAAATACAACTTATTTAGGTTCAACGCTTCCTTCATACTCTCATGAACAAGATGAACCTTCTCTGTTGTGCTTTACACTAACTCAAAGCCAAGAACAGTTGTCTCCCCAACCTCTTTCCAACACAAAGATTAATGGCCTAGCCTTCCATATAATGTTTCAAACGAAGCCATTCCAATGTAAGAGTGATATCTATTATTGTAAGTGAACTCAACCAAGGGAAAGTGTCACACCCAAGACCCACCAAAATCCAAGATGCATGCTTGAAACATGTCCTCCAACATCTGGATGGTCCGCCATATCTGCCTATCTATATGAGGATGGAAGGTAGTGTTAAGGTGTAATTGAGTTCCAAAATCATTCTTTAATCCCCTCCAGACATGTGGGGTAAAGCATGTATCCCAGTCGAATGAAATTGACCTCATAAATCCATATATCTGCACCACCTCTTCCACATACCTCCTAGATAAGGAATTCACTACGCCCGATTCCATGATTGTAAAAAAGTGTGTCTATTTCATCAGTCGATCCACTACTACCCAGATAGCATCATAGCCTCCCTGAGACCTGGGTAGTCCTATGAATAAATCTATTGAGATTTCATCCCACTTCTACTCGGGGATATGTAAGGGCTGAAAAAAACCATTGGGAACATGGTGCTCAGCCTTCACCTACTAGAAAACTAAACTCTTTGTCACAAACTCCGCCATAGTCCACTTCATCCCAGTCTACCAAAAATGCTCCCTCAAGATACGGTACATCTAAGAAACCCCTGGATACACTGATAAAGGTGATCTATGAAACTAACTGTAGACTCCATAATGCATTTACACTAGAACAAAGAGCCTCCCATAGAATAACATATGATTCTAACCACCACTCTAAAGTGTCACCTTGGTCAATGCGGTCACACATCACCTCTTCCTTCGAGTCTCCCCATTGAGACTCCTCTGACAACTGCATCAGAGATGACTGCACTACTATATAAAATATACAACCTCTTCTACCATCCATTTCTACGTCTAAGTGCATGGCAGCCAACTCCCCCATCACCTTCCAAGCATTTGCAAATTCCCAAAATACTCTCTCTGTGTCTTTCTTCTCAAGGAATCAACTAAAACATTTTCCTATCCTAAGGTATAAGAGATCTAAAAATCATATTCTTAAAGAAACTCCATCCACTTCTGTTGTCACATGTTCAGATCTCATGGGGAAAAGATATACCTCAAGCTCTTGTGATCTGTGAAGACCACAAAGTGATACCAAATGAGGTAATGTCACCACAATATTAGCACAAACACAAGCACTGCTAGATCTAGATCATGGGTGTCATAGATAAGTTCATGAGGATGTATATACCTAGACCCATAAGAGATCACTTTTCATTTCTACATCAGCATACATCCCAAGACTTGATGGGAAGCATCACAAAAGACCTTGAACATCACCCCTTCCTCGGGATACTAGAGCACTAGAGCACTGACCAACATCCCCTTAAGATAGATGAAAGCTTCTTGAAATTTCTCACATCACACAAAGGCCTAAATGTTTCTAGTTACAGCCTTCAATGGAGCTCCAAATAGAGATAAATCAGGTACAATTATCTTGTAATAGGGTAATTGATCAAGGAAATTATGAACTTTAATCATGTTCTTGGGTTCTTCCCAAGAAACAACTGCCTTGACCTTAAACAGTCCCACTTTTATGCCTAGTTGAGACACCACATATCTAAATAAGTGGACCTCCCATGTCAAAAAATTTCACTTGGGCAGCTTTCTGTAGAGATGGTGTCATTGAATAACGTCCAAGACAGTCTTGAGATGCTCAGTATGCTTCTCTTTTTACTTCGAGTAGATAAGAATGTAATTGATGAATGTGATGAAGAACTGGTCTAGGAATTTACGAAATATGGAGTTCATAAGTCCCATGAACATAGCCAGTTCATTCGTAACGTCGAATGGTAAAACCACAAACTCGAATTACCCATACCTGCACCTGAAAGCAGTCATCGGGATGTTATCATCCTTCACCATCAACTGGTGATATCAAGATTGCAAATCAATCTTATAGAACTAACTTTATCCTCTCATCTTGTGAAAAAGATTTTATATCCTTGGTAGTGGGTAATAGTTCTTGACTGTTACCTAATTCAACCTTCAGCGGTCAATGCACAGCCTCATGCCACCATATGTCTTTTTTAAGAACAAGACTATAGCACCCCACGATGACACAATAGGGTAGATAAGGACATTACTCATTAAATCATCAATTTAAATCCTTAAATCCCGCAACTCAAAAGGTTCCATCTGATAAGGATCCATATAATCAAAGAAGCACCAGGATGAAAGTCTATCTTGAACTCAACGTCACATCGGGGGGGGGGGGGGGGTGTAGGGTCATAACCTACTTGAGAAAAACATCCAAGAAATCCCCAAAAACTCTGGGAGCCTCCACTATTTTAATTAGCATCCACTAATTCCTCTAACAACTCGACCAACAAGAAAAGAAGAGGCTCCGCACGCCAACAACCCACCTGACAGCTCCACTCTCTGTTGAATGCCACATGTCGACCATCTAAGTCCAAATACAAGACTCTCATATGGAATTATTCTATAAAAACATGTTTGGAATATGAAAAATTGATACTGAGAATGACATATTATGGCTGCATCTGGAGTAATAAAATATCCCCACGGGAATGATATGACCCCATAATTAGTCTACATCCCCATCATATATGAAATAAGCTGGTTTGACATCTGACTGGTGTGCATAACACCATGGGCATGTGAATCCTCTCTATTTATAACACCATATAATGGGCTAGAGTGGGCGAAAAAATGGAGTGTGATGCTCTCAAATCAAACAAGGAACAAGAAAAAATATTGAACAAACTGATCATTCCATAAACAATCTTTGGTCCCACTGGAGCGGTAGCCTCTACAGCATGTAGCTGACCACACCCAGCTCCTCTTCCCCTACTCTAATGACTGCTTCCATGAAAAAACCTAGGACGAGGTCCCTAAGGAACATCATGAGGTCGGACAACTCCTACTCTATCTCCCCTTAGTGGGGCAAGACCCTAATTTCCCTGCTTCTGAATTGGCCTGGTGGGAAACTACTGCTGAGGTGGGCACTGGACATGGACACCTCTACCATACTGAGCTCAAAGATCCATCAGGCATTGAGTTTAAACATGAACATGGACTACAAAGATAAATCACACTCACCTAATATCTGTAGGATATGCATGTAGACTAAAAGGTCAAAATGGAAACTACTAAGGTCGGCTTCTTGACGGTCGAAACCTAAAAGGCCCCGACGCTTGATATCTATCATTGGTAGCCTTGCACCTTGAGGAACCCCGCTCTCCCTTCTCATGATAGACCTCCTCACAATTGCATTCTATCAACTACATCTTCCTTCTTCTAGAACTCTAGGTATGTTTGCTAGGTGAAGGGAGTAACTGCGTACTGGAGAGAAGGATGAAGTACTTCCTCTAAGCATATCACATGAGACGCCTCATCCAAAAAAAGATCCAAAGAAAAGTAAAGGAGATCCTTGAACTTGATCCCCAAATCTCGTACCAACATACCCCCTAATGAAGGGAGAGTTTCTCATCTCAATTCTCAGTATTCATGGTCGAAGAAAGGAATTATACCCAAAACTCCTTCTCGAAATTGACCCATATAACATCATCCTCCTTTCTTTTCTACATGTAGAGTGTCCACCACTGATGTGTTTCTCCCCTTATCTGACTATCATCTATTGGAACCCAATACTCTGTCAGAGACCATATTAGGATGAATGTGATTTCTATATCCTTGAAAGAGCTCTCTAACTCCATGTTTGAGACACAACCCTTGTATATTACCAAGGTCTTCCACTGGAAAGCAAGCAACATTTTTTTCCACTAGTTTTCTTCCTCCTCTGGAACAACCCTCCGCCAATCAGCCAGATCAGCCTACTGAGCTACTCATGGATAAAGACCATATTCCATTACTAAAAAGTAAACAAGGAACTCTTAAGCTCGAGTAGTATTATTTTTTTTAGATTCATTTTAACTTGTTATTTATTTAAATTCCCTGAAACTACCAATTCAAACAAGAACACAAGTCATCATGATACATTTACCATTACTAGGGTATCTACCCTTCAAACTGTGTATCATCAATTGGTAGTTTGGTAAGCTCAGATTCCTTTCATCAGATCATGGGGGGCCCTAAAATCTTGTGTCCTAGCCAGCCATACCTAGCCAACATCATTCACCAAGGTCACCTAATATCATTTACCACACAACCCATGAAATCCTCACTATTCCTAACTCATATCCTATCTATCAACCATCACCTATGATAGCATTCTTTCATGAACCCCTCTCTCTAAATACTCCCCTTATGAGATGGCAATGAAGGAAGAGAGATAATGACCCCCCTAGTCCCACCTTTATTAGGCCCTAGGGTGTTGATAAGCACCATGGGTATAAAAATCTCAAAAAGTGGGAGGAATTACTTTTTTTATAATAACCAATTTCGGGAGATAATATGTACCAACCTCAAATAACTCCATGAAAAATATATATATAGACACAAGAAAAGAAAAACTATCCCACATGCATGTTCAAGTGGAAACTGATACAAAATCAAGAATCTACAATGTAAATACCAAAAGAAAAGCTAAGTAGTGACACTACAACTCTCCCCAACATCTGAGATAGTAATTTCCAGCATGGTCCACATAGTCCCCTTTGAAAGCTAAAAGCTGTTTTATATACATAGGGTCATCATAAAAGTATACTCAGTAGGAAAAACCAAATCCTCTTGTGCATAATTGGGGGATCCATTATGATTCCCCCATGGGAAAATAGTAGAAACCAAAAGAACCTATCAAGGTACACTAACCAACCCAAACTTAACAAAGGAAAGCTTGCCAAATAACAAAAGTCATGTAAATTAATATAAGGAAAATCATTTATAGGGTACCTCGCACCACTTTCCCACTTATTAGCCGTTCTCACACCCTAAATGTAGGAGTTTTGGTGCTCCCATATATTTATAACATGCCACATCACATCCCTCTAGAAGAAACGTGGGCCTCACAACAACATATTGTAGGACCCTGGGACACCCTGAGAGGGGAGGGGTGAATCAGGGTGTCAACTTTTTTTCTCAAACTGATGGATCTTATTCCCAAATTGGTAGGAACTAGTTTAACCTGTATGATGGATATGAGAAGAAATCAAATATTCATATGCAAAGAGATGACACATCACTTTTTACTTGGTTTACCAATAAGGGCCACATCCAAGGAGCATACGCCAACAAGTTGTCGGTCATACCTAATTCCACTATTCTTTACTAGTTATGGATTACAAAGGTTTGGGAATAGTCACTATGTCCCAGGCTCACTGCCTTTACAACTATTCAGGGATATCCCGCTGCATCCCTCAGGTCACTCCCGTTGACTCCCCCTGGCTCACTGCCTTTAGTGAAGTCCTAGTCAGTTTATAGACCTGAGAGTCTCTTCAATAGATTCGCATTTAAGTCTTTTCTTCTGCTTAGCACGAGAGTCTTCTTGCATTAAAGTCCTGAATTGATGCTCTTGAACACACCGAACCACTAATCTGGATAATCATTAAGTGAAAATAGGTTACACGGATGGTTTACCTTAGAACCTACCCTTTGCGCACAAGTTCTCAATTTTACATGTAATACATGATTTTCATGCTGGAAAATATTTTGCGCAACTTCATCTTTTTATGCGCAACCTCTCCTTTTTCATACAGCTTGGAATTTTTCACGTAGCTCAAAATTTTTCACGCAACTCGGCCCTTTTTCACACAACTCGGAATTTTTCACGCAACTACCTTTACGTGAACATTTTACACACATCATCAATCGAATCTTCTCTAAGTCTGCAACACTTTGGAATGAGGGGGTTCACCTCTTATTTATAGGTGTTTCTGACCCCCGTGTGTAAAACCCATTGTGGTGTAAAAAATCTCTCATTTGGCATGAAATACAATTCAAGAAGGAACCGTTTTTTGTGTACATCTCCATGATTTTTTCATAGCCCATGCCTTTTCCATTATTTGATGTTTTGATTCCGAAACACCTCTTGTGCAAAAAACCTCACTCCACTATTTCACGCACCACACTTTTTTTCGCGCATAACTCACCTATTTTGCACATAGCCCACAAATTTTGTGCACCACCTCCTATTTGCACGCACCACCTTTTTCGAACAACCCATGTATTCATTTTCTGATTTTCAGGCCCAAAAACTTGGCAAACACTGGGAAAATACGCCACCTTCAATATGGTTGTTGGCTTGAACTGTATGATCACTCTACTAGGAAGAATTCTGAACTTCCAATGAGTATTGACAACAAACACAAACCATACTCCAGTTCTTGCACAGAATGAACATGGTTTCAACAATATCCCCCTTTGGGTTTATTGGAAATCGCCAAATAAACTCAAAAAGAGCACCAACCACATGAAAACCAAAAATGCAAGAATCAACTTAGCCAAAACTCTAAGTCTACATGAGTAATGCTCGGTGTAGAAAACAAGAGGGGAAGCATGAATTGGGATCCCATGTTTTGGAATTCTCAATGACGCCCAAGAAATTCTCTTAAGGTGTCCCAAAAGCATTACATGTCCAATGTATTCCTTCTCATCCTATCACTGAATGCTGATTATTTCACAAAATTCTCATCGTGCCATAGAATGCTGATTATTTCACCGAATTCTCATCATGTCATAGCAGCATCACATGTCCTGAATTTATTCCTTCTCCCCATTGACAATAAACCCAAATACTGAGAATTGTTCATTGTTCAGCTCAAAACACCATCCCCCTAGATAGTATCTCACCCACAAACATACATCATATCCACAAACAGATTAAAACCAGTAAAAATAGTTGGGGAGAGGGGTATTTCATAACCATCATATGAACTGGTAGGTGGCGGAACACCGAGGTTCAACCGATGTTTCTTAAACACAGATGTTGATAGTGTCTTGGTTAGCATATCATCCACTTTCTCATCAGTTCCCACATGATCCATTATTATCACACCTTGTTCAACTTTTTCTTTGATAAAGTGATACATGATTTCAATATGTTTTGTACGATAATGCTAAACAAGATTATTAGTAAGATCAATTGTGCTCTTTTTATTATAGTAAATCACCATTGGTTGCTTCACCTCATAACCAATATTTGTTAGTTGTTGCTTCATCCATAGCAGTTGATTTCATGCCTTTGTGGCAGAGATATACCCAACTTCAGCAGTACTAAGAGAAGTACTTTCTTGTTTCTTAATCAACCAGCCACCACATCTATTCCCAATATAGAATGCTCTACCTCCATTACATCACCAACACAGTCAGCATCATAAAATGCGGGTAATTCATTGTCCCTTCCTGTAGAAAAGTATAAGCCACAATATTGAGTACCTTGAATATACCTCATGATTCTTTTTACTTCTTCCATATATTGTTCCTTTGGATTACTCTAAATGTGGGCGGCTAAGCATGTAACAAAGACAATGTCTGGACATGTTTCTATCAGGTAAAATAAGCTTCCAATAATCCTCTTGTACATTTTGGGATCTACAGAGGTCCCATCCTCATGCTTTCCAAGTTTGGTTCTATCTGCAATCGGAGTTGACAACAGTTTGGAGTCATGTATATTAAACTTCTTCAGCAGATCTCTTGCATACTTGTCCTAAGAAATGAAAGTGTAATATTTCTTTTGAATCACCTACAACCCCAACAAATATGTGAGCTCCCCAATCATAGATATTTCAATGTCTGATTTCATGTGATTGGAAAATTCATCCACTGATTTCTGCCTACTGCCACCAAATATAATTTCTTCAACATAGTCTAGAACCATGAACTGATCTTTTATTGAATTATTCACATATAGATTGTGATCTACTCCTCCTCTTTTGAATTCCAGCTTCTTGAGATAAGATTAAAGTTGAGAATACCATGCTCGTGGTGCCTGCTTCAAACCATATAGATCTTTCTTTTGTTTTTAAACCTTTGTTTCATCAGTACCAAGAAGAAAACCCACTGGTTGTTCAAAGTAGACTTCTTATTCGAGTACACTATTCAAGAATGCTATCTTGAAATCCATTTTATATAATTATATCTTCTTTGGAGTTACATGGAAAGGAAAAGCATGATTGAATCCAGTCTAGCCACCGGTGCAAAGGTTTCTTCAACATCAACACCTTCAATCTGGGAATATTTTTTACATACCAGTCGTGCCTAGTTTCTAATAACACTTCCACGCTCATCAAACTTGTTCTTGAAAATACACTTTGTACCATTCACATTATGAACTTCAGGTCTCTTGACTAGATCCCAAGTCATATTCTTTTCAATCTGATCGAACTCTTCATTCATGGCCTTTACCCATGATTCATCCTTTGCAGCTTCTTTAAATGAGGATGGATCCACCAAAGATAAGAATTCAGATTGTTCATTATTCCTCATTCTCCTCATTTGTATGGGTTTCTTCCAATCCCCAATGAGGTTGGATTGATCAATTTCAGCTCTTTGATTCCTCCTCTGAGGTTCAATTGATTTTTCTCCAGTTATGGTTTCAACTTCAGATTCTTCTTCGGATTCGACATCACGATGTGGCTCCTGGGGGTTTTGTATACCTTTCTTTATTTCTGTACGAGCATCTACTCCATGTTCACATTCATCTTCATCTTCTATCTCATCAGCATGGGAATTATTTGAAGCATTTGGGGATTTTCCCTCAATGATCTTAACGTCATTGATTTCCACAATCCCCCCAAGCATTTATTGAAACACTTGTATGCTTTGATATTCATTTTATATCATATAAATATTCCTTCATCAGCATTGTCACCAAACACCCCTTGATTTCCTTCTTTATTTTGGATGAAACATTTTCTTCCAAAAACATGAAGGTATTTCAATGAAGGCTTCCTTATATTCCACAATTCATATGGTGTCTTTGTTTCTCACATATAAAGCCCCGTTCGATTATGAATATGCACTATAGCTTCAAAAGCTTCTTTCTATTAATAGCAAGAGATACAACTCTCAATCAGTATAGTCCTGGCCATATTGTTGACCTATCGATTCTGGTACTCAACAAGTACATTTTTCTATGGAGTTCTCACAACATCTACCTCATGTCGTTTTCCATGTTTTTCTAGGTAATTCTCAAAATCAATGGACATGTATTCACCTCCATTGACAAATCACAGGAATTTTATTATCCATCCAGTATCATTCTCGGCAATTTGGTGATAAGTTTTCATGCAATCAAGTTCTTTTCACTTCATGTGAATAACAAATTACACAAGACATTATACTATAATCATCAATGTAAAGGACAAAGTAACTCTCTCCATGAGTTCCAACAACATTTATCGGGCCACATACATCTGTATGGATGAGATCAAGAAGGTGTGATTCCCTTTTCTTCTTTGGTCGATATGAATTACAGACTAGGTTCCCCCGTATGCAAGCATCACAAGTCTTTTCCCATTCACATTTCAAAATGGGGATATCCATTACTATATTCATCTTAGATATATTTTCCATGTCCTGTTGTTTAATGTTCCTCATCCCTCAATGCCACAATTTGTATTCTTCTTCAACAGACAAATAGTAGGAGTTCACTTTGCTGTCAACCTGATATAAGTTTCCATATGTTCTATAGCCTTTCATAATAGAATTCCCTATTTTTCCATTTATAGTGCATCCTTTTTGATTGAAAGATACTATGAGCCCTGAGTCACAGAGTTGAATCACACTGAGGAGATTATGGCCTAGACCTTCCACATAAAGAACTTCAGTATTCTTCAGCTCTCCATTGGAGAGAGTAGTATTCCCACTGCCTTTAATCTTCAAAGCACCATCATTACCAAACCTCACTGTTCCATCAACCTTATTTTTAATGTTCTTCAAAAGGTCAGAATTTCCCATCACATGGGAAGAGAATCCACTATCAAGAATCCATTTACTTCTGCTATTTGTAGTTTTGATGGATACTTCCTCAAGATTGGATTTCTCAATCTTATTCTTTTCTTTCCATGAAATATTGGATTGAGTATAGGATACTGATGGGATTATGACTCTTTCCTTCACATAATCAGATTCTTCGTACCCATAATCTTCCTCTAGAGGATAAAACCTATTTGTGAGAACAACACCATCAGGAGGGTGAATATTGACCCATCTCTGAGAGTTGTATGAATTTCTCCTGTCGTACCTCTGTCAGAAATACATATCTTTATGGCCAAAGTTAGAACAATGAAAATAGTAACCATAAAAACTATTTCTTCTATAAGATGGAGGATAAGGAATTTTTCTCCTTTATTGACTTCCCTGATCTTCCCCATTCAAGTAGCTCCTTGCCTCTTTGCAATATGGCATGGTATGACCTAGATAGGCACAGAACTGACACTTCATGAGAGGAAATGTCTTCTCATTTGAATTTCTACTCATGCCTTCCTCCTTGGGAGAATGGATGGACTACCTATCATTTCTGAATGTTTGAGGATAATATTCAGTTGTTATTTTAGTTTGAATTGAGGGTTTCTTTTTCATCACTTTAGGAAAAGTTTCAACATCTCTAACTTTCATCTTGTCTTTCTTTTGGCTCTCTTCACTTCTAGCAGTTGATGTCTCAGCTTCATAGCCAATTCCACTCTTTCCCATGCAAGAAAGTCTTTTATCACTTGAGATTTTTTCAACCCCATTTGAACCACACATGGATCTTACCAGTAATTTTTTATCTAAGAATCTTGCAAAATGAATTTTCTTCTTACCCTTATTTGTGGTTGATTGACATTCAATTTTACTCCTAATAGTAACAACATCTTCCTCAAGACCCTCAATAGTATTGGAATTCTCTTCCATTCTGGATGAAAGGTCATTTATGACCTTGTCTTGTTCTTCAATTCTAAGCTTTAGTTCCACAACGTCATCTGTGCTTTCAAGGATTGAAGACTGAACTCTCACTAGTTCTTATAGTCATTCAATTTCAGCTTCAAGCTCATCAACATATTCAGATAATTCTTCCACTATTTCTTTCTACTTATTTCATCTATTACATTTATTCTCAGGCTTGTAAAAATAATCCTTAATTTGAATATTTGGATCAACATTAAGAGTAATCTAATTATCTCTGCCTTTATTGATTGAGGGTTATGAATTTTCAATGGTGGCCATCATGGAAGCATGGTTTCCTATTTTAAATTCTAGTTCTTATTCTTCACAAAATTCAACATCATCATCTACCTCTTCACAGAAAAAACTCTTCTTATGTGGTTTCTTTCCAGATTTGAAGTCTCCCTTTTTGAAAAATCGTTTTTGAGGCTTCTCGATGTCTTCTGGTTCTCTCTCCTCATCATAAAATTTTCTTTAGCACTGAGAGTAAATGTGACCAACTCTTCCACAACGAAAACATATCGATGTATCTTACCTTTAAATTTACCTTTTCCCTTCTTCAGATTTTTGGTGATGAGAGAAAGAATTTATTTTTCCTCATCATCTTCACCACCACTATCTTCTAAAATTTTCAGTTTATATATGGATTTGAATGTCATTTCCTTGCTTACACGAGTCATGGATTCTTTGGGTTTTACTCTCATCTGATATGCCACTAGACTACTTCGCAAATCATCAAGAGATAGTTTAGATAGATCTCTTTCTTCAAGGGATAACACCTTTGCATTGTACATAAGAGGAAGTCTTCTCAATATTTTCTTTACGATATCAATGTCTTTGATTTCCTCTCCATGACCTCGAGTTTCTCCCACTACTTCAGTAATTTGATTGAATAATGAATCTACATTCTCATTAGGATGCATCTTTAGATCGTTAAACATGTTGTATAAGACTTGATGTTTTGCCTCCTTCAATTTGATGTATACATCATAAATGGTTTTATGTTTATCCCACATATAATTTTCTTAGGTGCAACTCCTCACCTCTAGATAGATCTGATCTGAAAGAGCCGCAGTGATAGCTTTTTGAGCTTTATCATCTGCCTCAAGAACTTTCCTGTCTGTATTAGTCATAATAAGCCTTGTTGGATCACTAACTTGTATTACTTGCATAGTAGAAAAAATGAATTCTATTCTAAGGGATCTTAAATAAGATTTCATTCTATTCTTCCAAATCTAAAAATTACTTCCATCGTAGAGAGGTATTCCCCTAGCATTGACTACATTCTCCATGACGACAAAGGACAGATCTAACATCAGTAACATGTTTCCTTTGATACCACTTGTAGGACCCCAACACAACCTAAGAGGGGAGGGGTGAATCACGGTGTCAAATGTTTCTTTCAAACTGATGGATCATGTTCTCATGTTGGTAGGAACTAGTTTAACCTGTATGATGGATATGAGAAGCAATCAAACATTCACATGAAAAGAGATGACACAAGACTTTTTTACTTGGTTCACCACTAAGGGCTACGTCCAAGGAGCATACACCGATAGGTTTTCAGTTGTACCTAATTCCACCATTCTTCCCTAGTTGTGGATTACAAAGGTTTGGGAATAGTCACTCTGTTCCATGCTCACCGCTTTTACAACTGTTTAGGGATAGCCCACTGCGTCCATTGGATCACTCCCATTGACTCCCCCTAGCTCACTTCCTTTTGTGAAGTCCCAGTTAGTTTATAGACATGAATGTCTCTTCAATAGATTCAAATTGAAGTCTTTTCCTTTGCTTAGCATGAGACTCTTCTTGCATTGAAGTCCTAAATTGATGCTCTTGAACACACTGAACCACTGATCCAGATAATTAAAAAGTGAAAACAGGTTACACAGATGGTTTCACGCAGCACCTACCCTTTGCGTGCAAGTTCTCAATTTTGTCCGTAATACATGATTTTCATGTGGAAAAATATTTTGCGCAACTTCATTTTTTACATGATACCTCTCCTTTTTCGCACAGCTCGGACTTTTTCGCGTAGCTCATACTTTTTCGCGCAACTCAGCCCTTTTTCACGTAACTCAGATTTTTTCGTGCAACTACCTTTACGCAAACCTTTTATGCGCATCAACACTCGAATCTTCTTTAAGTCTGTAGCACTTTGTAATAAGGAGGTTCACCTATTATTTATAGGTGTTTCTGACCCTTTCACGTAAAACCCATCATGGAACGAAATACCTCTCATTCGGCGCGAAATACATTTCATGCAGGAACTGTTTTTCGTACACATCTCCATGTTTTTTGCACACCCAATGCCTTTCCCAATTTTCAATTTTCTGATTCTGAAACACCTCTTGTGCGAAAAACATCACTCCACTATTTCGCGCACCATGCTGTTTTTCGCACACAACTCACCTATTTTGCGCACAACCCACTTATTTTGCGCACCACTTCCTCTATGCGTACACCTCCTTTTGCGATCAACCCATGTCTTCATTTTCTGATTTTTAGGCCCAAAAATTTGGCAAACACTGGGAAAATATGCCACCTTCAATACTATTGTCTACTTGAACTGTATGATCACTCTACTAGGAAACATTCCGAACTTCCAATGAGGACTGACAGAAAACACAAACCATACTACATTTCTTTCATAGAACGACCATGGTTCCAACATATATCATCTCTCTCATAGACACTTGGGCCAAAAACCACACCAAATCCCACCAACCGACACCTGGGAACCACAACACATCTCATTTCAAAGACACATGGGAAGCATAACCCACATGCACACACCTGGGCCTCACAAACAAAAACCTTCACAAATATTCTTGTGTTATCACCACCTAGAGGAGGGATTATGGAAGAGAAGGTGGTCATCCATCCATCCTCTTATTGGAATGTTTTAGAAAGACACCCACCCCCATAATAATGGGGGTGTTCAGAGCATATATATCAACTATGATGGGGTGAATATATAATTCATAAGGAAATACATGTATATATATAGGTATCAAAAACTCAACCTAACCTATGGGGTTTCAAACAAAAATGATCCCACAAAACTACATTTTCTTCTACCTCGAAATGAACATAACAGGAGAACAACAATCACTTACAAAGTTGAAAAAATAAATATTCTTAACACCCAATCATTTCAACATTATTATGAATTTACAAGTTATTCCATACCTACTTGGGCATATAAAAACTATAGCACACAACCATCCTCACAACCAAGCCAAATGGAGGAATAAAACTATAATAAAACACCCCTCTTCACACTTCCTCCCTACTTAGAACCCAATATAACCACTTCCATTATCATTCTTCAAATTCATGTCGCCCTTTCCATTATCTCAATAAGAAAACTCCAAAATTATTGTGAAAACTTACAACACACCTCATCACAACCAACCTGACAACCCTGTTGTATAACAAAAGGACACCCATCAAACCCAGTAATGTAAACATAGCCCAAACTGAAGTTTCAACCTCACTTCTCAAACTCTACCCGTCTATTCCAAAATTAGTCAACATCTAAACCTATGATTTCATTACACCACCTGTACCACCCCATACACATGGAAACACTACCATATATATCACCACATAACCTAAACGGGACACAAAATAGAACAGATATAAACACAACACACAACCACACTAATAGAGCATGGTGTTTTCAGATTTAACCAATAATCGTTCTTTAATTCCAGTTAATTCAAGGTTGATCACAAAATATGTTCAATCCTGGGGCGTCCATTTGTTTAATTGAAAATAAGTGGTTAATCAATTGCATAATTACAAAAGTTCAATAGGGTATCAATAAAAAGTATTAAGCATCACCTGTGTGTAAGAAAAGACCACCAATGACCATGATTTTCATATGGAATATATCCGGAACAAAACAAATCACGGATCAAAGATAATAGACAAAACAAAACAATCATCATCATTATCTTACTGACACCCATTTATTACTTCATTTAAAAAAATTATCTAGTCGTATTTACAAGAAGACATCAATAAACCCACCCCGCATGATTTACAATTAAAAGAGATATGAAGGAATCCCTACTTAGAACAACAGTCGACCGACAACTCCTCCTTGTGTTAAAATGGGGGGGGGGGTGAAAACAGCAGGAGGAACTTCATGGGAGACGTGCTCCAATGGTGATCACCAAAAATACACCATCACTTAGAGAATAAGGGTTATGGGAAGTTTGGTATCAATAGAAAAGGAAAAAACAAATGAAAGGAAGGGTCTTGGCTTTAGAACGGTCAGATCTTAACTCTACAAGGAAAATAGTTTAAAAAAACATTAAAATGGATCATGATCAAGACAAAGGGTTTTATGAGTCAAATCAATTTTTAGGTTTTTAGGAGATATATACCATTTTAAATGACCCAAAAAACATTAAATATGGCATTAAACTCATTTATCATCAAAGGGGAAAACTTGAAAAACTGGAGAAAACTAGAAATGACTCACCATTGGCTGAGTCACCGATGTGAGTCACTAACACAAGTCACTAACATGACTCACCAACACCACTAACTAACACCACCTACCAAATCCACTCACTAATGTTACTCACCAATGCTGCTCACCGACACCACTTACCAACACTACTCACTGACGCCACTCACCGATGCTAGTCACTGATGCCACTCACCAATGCTACTCACTGACACCACCTACCAATTAAACTCACCAATACCACTCAAAAATTCCACTCATCTACACCACCTACTAAAGCTACCTAGTGATAGTGAGTCACTAATTTGACACACCGATGCAACCTACTGATCCTGACTCACCATTGAAAAACTGTATTTTTTGAAAAAAATTTAAATGAGCTACTATTGACTACCATAATACCTAAAACACTAGATTTTCACAATGGAATGAACCAGATGGGTCTAAGCCATTACAATACGACCCCTTTCCCATCGAACAAAAAGTGAGTGTATCCTTCATTCGTACGTACAACTTACCATCTCCACATAACGATACAATTCATTTTCTCTCACCATCTTTTCTAAGTTAGAATCATGATGGGTGTAATGTGTATATACTATATTTATGACATAATTATACTTTTGTAATGAAAATATCATATCTACTATTTTATCATCTAATATTTTGTGAATTGATAATGTCTCTTGTGTATACGTATTGGTTACCATCTCCATGATGCGATGTGATTCTTTTTTCATATATATTTCACATGGATGGTAACAAAGATGAGTTATTTGAATATATATGAATTTTTTATTACATAATATTGAATTTTTATTTATAAAATATAATATAATTTTCTTTATTTTAATATTAAAATAAAATGAAAACATCATTCATGAGTACGTACAACTTATCGTCTCCATGAACAATGTATTTTATTTTCTACCATTAAATTTTATAAATCACAATAAATAAATATATGATAAATATATATAGAATTTATTTAATTGTTATAAATATGTATATGATTAAATCATGATATATGTAATAGAACCAAGGATAAAAAGTCAAAACCCATGAAAAAAACATAGCGAATATTACCTGAAGTGTAACATGAACAAAAAACAGTTAATAATTAGGTAATATTTTTAATAAAATCATATATGATATTAGATATAATAATATGGTTATTTAATAAATTTATAATAAAATTATATTTTTTATATAGAATGGTTTAATAATTATTAAGAGATCCAAGATATAAAATAAGGTAATTTCATCTCACTTTTTATTTTTGTGAGATACATACCATATTCACCACCCAATTCTATTTTTTGGTGTATATACTAACCAATGACATAATATATATTTAATTTATTTTAATTAATGACATTAAAATAATTAATTTATGTTATTATTTTATTGGGTTTATGATTCTAAAGTTACTCAAGTAGTAAGGGAATCTTTGAATCACTTTTATTTCTATGGGACATATGCCTTATACACTACCTGTCTCTTTTTTGTATTGTATACACTACATATGAATCTATTCTGTGATCCATATCCTAATTTTTTTTTGTATTTACATATCCATTTGATGATCTCTTTTTACAGGGTTTACGGTTCAAAATTTACCAAATCGGTAAGCTAATTAATTCTCGATTTTCATTCTTTGGGACACATGTTATTTTACACACCATTATTCTTTTATGAGGTGTATAAAATACCCTTTTTATATATTGTATCAGTAATATATATATTTTCATGATATCATATGTTTCATGTAATTTTATTTTCTCTTCAGTCGGAAATTTGTGTTCCTTCAAAATAATGTTTTCTAATAATAAAGTGTTTTAAATAAATTTTTATGAATTTTCTGGAAAAAATGAGTTAAAAATGTTTAAACATGTTTTCAAAATATTCCTTATATGTTTTCAAGTTTATTTTTAATGAAACAGGTTATATAAATGTTTTATTATTTCAAAATAATGTTTAAATCTTAAAGTATATTTTCATCAAGAATTATTTCAAATGATATTTCAATACCATTTTCTAGATATGATAAAAATATTTGATGTTTTTCATTTTTTATTGAGGTTATTATTCAAGGATTATATTATTATTCTAAGTATTTTGTGTTTATTATGTAATTATATTTATGAAACCTATTTTTTTAAGTGTTATGTTATGATTGAATGATTTCTATGAAACCCATTTTATTTCATGGATTATGATATTATTAATGATTTATGTTCTTGTGGAACACATATGTATGGTTTTAATAATGTGATGGGTGGGATCAATATCTCCCTCTATTGTGTTATACAATTATTAATGTTTTATGAGCACAAACATGTAAATGGGAATTCATCATATTACTGTAAAAAGATGGTACATTGGAGGTTATCCTAAGACTACAAATAGAGGGTACACAGGAGGTAGTTCTAAGCCCGCAGGAATTCAATACATGGTGGGTCATCCTATGCCAAGAACAAGAGGGTACATGAGAGGTCACCCTAAGCCTGATACTAGAATGTACATAGGAGGCAATCCCAAGCCAAAAGTAGGTACACATGTGATTAACCCAAGCCTAATATACTATGAATGTTCTGGTAGGAATCAATGACATAAGATATTATAAGCTTATGTTTATACCACAAATTCCATGTCTAATTTCAATGTTATTCTTTTATATCTTATGATCATGATCTCCTTATGATTTGTCTCTTATGAACTATCAATATTTATTCCATGAATCATGTATATTATCTTTAATATGTAGGATACAGTCTTTAAATGTTATGCTTATGTTCTCATACACTTATGTTCATGTTATGTTTATATATCTAACTATTTTTACCTTTTTTGAGCAACTAAACTCACACTTTATTTTGTTTCTTTCCCCCATGATACAAAAAAATGGTATTAAGTATGATATGTAAAAAACAAGCCTATTTATGAAGAAATAGGAGGGATAAGACGTATGTGTCTTATTAACCAGTTGTTTATGTTTCCAAGATTCTAAAGGAACTAAACTAATACGATATTTGGAGGTGTGTTGCTATAATGTATGAAATGTTCTGTAAAAATTAGATAATGTCAATGTACAATAATATTGGGTTGTTATAGCTGGTATTAGTGTAAAGGTTTAGTCATCCTTTGGAACCTTTTATGAGACAACCTTAGTGAGATAACTAGGGATATTTCTAATGATATGTATAGGGATATCTCAATGGATATGCATAATGTGTCATAATTTAGAAATTTGATAAGTGATTTTCAATGCTTATATGGTATTCCATTATGATAAGTGTTTCTCACACTACGATTTACGATTATAATCAATGGCATGAACCAGGAGGAATTGTGTTAACGTTGAATGTGATGTAAATTTTTTTGATTAGTAGTTAAATGGTATGATCACTAGAGGGAAGGATGTTGTGATCATGACTAATAATTTTTCATAGAACATGATTAACAACATATACCTTAACCAACTCTGGGTCTCACCAAAGAAGATAAGAAATGAGTACACTAGGATTTTAGGTAAGGGAGACCATCGAGTAAATAATATTCAATTTTCTAAATGTCAATAAAGTGGGAAGAAAACCCTAGTGAATGTCTCAAAGGAATGAGAAGATGTTTTATCTTTGGAAAAGAAGGTCACAAAGCAAGTAATTGAAAAGGGAAAAGAGAAATTTCAGTTGACATAATGGAAGGAAATATTGGCCTCCCTAAGGTATTGTAAAAAGTTGAATATGTTATGTGTGAAATGAATGGTCATTATGAAAATAAATGTACTAAGTGGAAAGATCAATAAGAGAATCATAAAGGTGCTACGAGTATTGGTTATATTTCTAATGATGATGATACTATTTGTGAAATGTGAATGTAATGTTTTATTGAGTTATTTGATAAGTAAGTATTGTTAATAGATTAAGGAAGAAATGAAATAATTGAAATATTTATGTATTTTTATTCAAGAATTAAGTTATATGAAATGTAAAATATGTTAAGTATTTTTCAATTTATGTTTCTTCGCTAAGGATTTACAAGAATATGTTGAATGGTTCTGATGGACTAAAAATTGATATAATGGAAATGTGATATTTTTTGGAAAACACATGATTAAGGGAAGGATAAAACATAATATGTTCAGGTTCGTGGGATAAAATAAATAAATATATATTTGATATTAAATGGGATAGAATTGATTAAATTGAGATTGATAAGATGAAAAGATTATTTATGATGTTATGGTTTGAGTTTATAGAATTTTTACAGTTATAGTATAAGGAAAGAGTTGATTATTTTTGAAATTATGATTTTTTTCACTATGGTTTTATTGTAATTAATAATATTTCCATGTTCCAAGAGAGTACATGAAAATTGCTTTCAAATTTCAGTGTGTGAATGTTTAGAAATACATCAACTTGTTTGAGGGATTAATTATAAGTTTATTATTGAAACTTAGTATCCTTATATTGATTTTTTTTATTTTAATATTTTTAAAAGTTCATAGGGGTAACTATTTAAGAGATTTATTTTGAACATTGAATAAGGTTTTAGAGATTAATATACCGTCTCTCTATATTAGGATTTATGTATGTTGGATAACTTTTCTAACCTTTTTGTTATGATAAAGACATATGGAATGACCTATCATTATATTTATGGATCCCTTGATCTAATAAATCTTCATTAAAGAAAAACCCACCTTCATTTATTGGAAAAAATGATAAATTAGAAATTGATGAGGGAATAAAAATGGGTGATATTGTGCTGAAATTAAGTAAGTATATTTTCTCACAAAAATTCTTCAACTCTTGAGAAAGGTTCTTGAATCCAAAAACATTATCCTATGAATCAAATTATCCCTTAGATCAACATAGGTTTATGGTTTTTTGATTTTTAACTTTATCCCAACCATGTTCTTTAGCACTCTCCATCAGAACATGATAGTTGTATTTCTCTTCCATGTCCATGTTGTAACTTTCCATGAATGTTCTTCCATATGGAAATCCAATTATGAGTTACTCTAGGTAACCATTAATATTTCAACATTACCTTTTTAAACTGATTTTATAGTGTTCATTTCTAAGATATTGGTTTCTAAGAAAATAACATTTATGTATTAAAACATTATTTAACTAGAAAATTTTTTAGGGAGAAATTCATTTTAAGTACAGTAGAATGTAACACCAAACTATTTTGTGAAATATATATATTTTTAATTAATCTAACCATTTTGAGATTTTTCATTTCACACAATACTGAATATAGTTTTTATATGAAACAAACATGTTGGGATTTCATTATACAAAACACCAAGTCTATATTATGCTACACACAACATTTGGATTAGATTGTAGTATATGAAACACTATGATTGGAATATGTTACACACATCTCTGAGTTCTTTTGATAACTTTCATTAAACACAAGACTGAGTTTTACTATACAATAGTATATTATTAAAATATTATTATTTAATATAATAAGAGATAACCTAGACATTAAATTGGAAGTGATGAATAGTATTAACTAACTTATGAAAATATAAGGTTTATAATATAAATTTATTGGTTACCAATTAATTAGAAATGAAATATATATACCAATTGATTATAAAGGAATCCATTTTCTTTTTATACTCCTAAAGTAATTTTTTATTAATAAATTAAAATAATTACAATTACTAAAAGATATTAATGAAATAATTATTTTATATATTCAATAAAATATGTTGGATACTTATCCAGTATATTTTATATGAATAAGATAATAATAATCCCAAATTTATGTATAAAACCCTATATTTCTCAAAAGGGTAATTTTACATCCTTTTAATGGAGAAACCATTTCAAATATAATTTTTGAAATGTTTTAAAATTTAATATGAAAAAATCAAATTATTCTTTGAACGTGATAAATAAAAATTTAGTTTGGCTGAATTTTTGGTATTTTTCTGATAAGTTTCATGTTTTGATGAACAATGATAATACTAAATTATAATTGAAAACATATTTTTCATAAAAATAATTAATATTGTTTAATTATAAATTTGATTGCTTTTAAATTATAATTAGATAATTTTTTATCATTTAATCCAATCTAGTTAATTGGAATCAGTTTTACATTGAATTTGGATAAAAAAATGTCAATCTTTTGGACATTTTCACTTCTAAAACATGTTTCATCATTCCATCAATGGGGTTAATTTAAAATTTATTTTTTAAATTTATATGTTTTTAATTATAAAAAATGGAGTTAATTTTTTGAATCATAATGTAAAAAAATTAGTAAGTAGGTCCCTTTTTATTTTTGGACAATATGAATTACAACTTTAGTAAATTTTAATAGCACAATTAAGGGTAAAATTAGGTAATTTGAGGGTAAAAATGATATAATAAATATAATAAAACAAACCTAAAATTTTACCAAAAGATATTGGAATAATTAAATCAACCCTTAAAACATAATTATCTGAATTTAATAATTTAATGGACACTTTTCCGTGGAAAATAATTAAATATTGTTAAACTGAAAAGTAGTGAAAAAATGTAACACTTACTTTTAACATGTTTAATATTTTTAGTATGGGAATAAGTAAAATATATTCTAGGATGTATATATTATTATAAAATGTAAATATTTTGGACATCATAAAAATTTATTTTTAATTTGTAGTGAAGAAATAATTTTCATAAAAATTACAAAATGTTGATGTAGTAATTACTTAATTAATGAAATAATCTAATAAATGATATTAGAATTATTAAAATAAATATAATTTGACTTAATTAAGGTGATAAAATAATATTACAGGTGAATATGACATATTAGAAATTTTTTAGGTGAATTTGTTTGAATTTATCTTGATGTATGTATTTTCTTAAAGTAATAAATGAATAGTGTCAAAACTGACACTTGTGATATTTATAAAAAATAATAATTTATTAAATTATGTAAAAATATAAAAAATATTTAATAAGTACAAGGGGTTTATATATAGTATAAAATATCATAAATGGACCATTTATAGTCCAATTTACATTTTAAAAGTAAAAAATTACATTATCTTAGTATAAAAAAATTGGTTACCAAAGTTAAAATTAGAATTTGTTAATTAAAGGTTAATCAAAACGATAAGGATTAAAAAAATACCAAAAAATTTATAAAATATATTATTTTATGATATTAAAACCTTATTATTTCATATATTTTAATAAATTGATTTTTGGAGGTATTTCGGTCGATATTTATTTTCTTATAATTTAATATTTTTGGAGTCTCTAAAACTGCCCCACACCTTCATTATAAAAGGAAACATACTCACTCATATCAATTCACCACTTTTAGTCTTATAGATCAAAAAAAATATACCACATTATCTTATCCTCTTCACTACCCACACTCTTTAGGTTCTTCCATTCCCAAAGGACAAACTCTTTATTCCTTTAAAGGAGATCTAAGGGAGCTATTTTGAAAAAGAGGTAACTGCTCTAACTGGGCACTCTGTTTTTTATACTGTGATATACCTCCTCTAAATTTATAATATATATCATAATATAATAAATTCATAATCCTGAATATTATTTAATATTATTATGATTATTAACACACCATTATAAAACCCCCTTTTCATCGAACTAGAAGTGAATGTATTTCTCATGCGTACATACGATTTACCGTCTCCACATAGCGATACAATTCATTTTATATCACCATATTTTTTGAGTGGGAATTATGATGGTTTTAATGTTTATATATGATATTTATTAAATTATTATACTTCTTTAATTATAATATCATATCTACTTTTCACCATCTAATCTTTTAGGAAATGATAACGTCGCTCGTACGTATGTATGGCTTATAATTTGTACGATTCGATGTGATTCATTTTTCATATATATATTTCACATGGATGGTAATAAGTATGAATTTTATGAATATTTATTATCTATATATAACATAATAATTGTTATATAATGTTAATATATCATATAATTTTCTTTATTTTAATATGATAAGAACATTAAAACAACATTCATGCGTATGTACGACCTACCGTCTCTATGAACGGTGTATTTTATTTTCTACCTTTAAATTTTATGAATCACCAAAAATACATATATGATATATATATATATGATATTAATTTCATGGTTATAATTATAGAGATGATTAAATAATTACCTATGTAAGAGGGCCAAGGATATAAAGTTAAAACACATACGAAAAAAATCTGTTTATATCTGAAGTGTAACATTAACATAGATTTTTTTAATAAATGGGTAATATATTTTTTCATAATTAAATAATATATGGTATTAGATATAATTATATTTTTACTTAATAGATTTATAATTAACATATATTTACTATACATGTGGTTTTAATGAGTAAAAAGAGATTCAAGATATACAATATGGGAAATTCAACTCATTTTTATTTCTATGAGTTACATGCCATATTCACCACTCAACTATTTTGTTTGGTATATATACTAAACTATTAAATGTTTTATCTGTAATTTTATTTATTTAATGATATTTCAACCTTTAATTTACATTTTTCTTTTATGGGGTTTGTGATTCTTATGTTTCTCAAATAGTAAGGGATTCTTTGTTTCACTTTTATTTTTGTGGGACACATTCCTTATACACTACCTGTTTCATTTGTATGGTATATATTGTTGGTCGGAGTTGACACTCAAGAGGGGGGTGAATTGAGTTCCAATTAAAATTTTTGATTAAAATCCTTTAATAAAATCCCCCAATTTAAAATACAAATTGAATTGTAGTGAATTTGAATTAAAGAAAACTTTCAGTTAGGTTCTCAAGGGATTGATTAATTCCCAGTTATATTAATCAGAAGATCAAATTAGATTTTGAAACTAACATAATGACTTTCAAGTAATGCAAACACTTTCTAATTCAATTATCAGATTACTTTTGTAAAACTGTTTAAGTTTTAAAGCACTTAGCTACGGAATAAACGGTTTTAGAAAAAACTAAATAAAGCACAACATATATAACCAAGAGGTTCAGTCTCAAGCCGAGACTTAGTACTCTCAACAATTTATATAAATTTTATCCACACCCTGAATCAGGGTTCACAACAGTTTACCACTATCCAGGTCAGAGACATCTACCACAGTTCTTCATGGGAAACAAAAACAACAGCAAATACAGCTGTCTAGGTCACACATGACCTCTACCAATATCCACAGTGGGGAATAGAAGATGTAAAGAGTTTGAATGAGGATTTATAGATCCTCCGGTTAAGGTTCAGGAGACAGTGTATGTGTAAATAAAAACTGATGACACACACTAGTCGTAAAGTAAATAATAAATCACTAAGAAAGATATAGAGTTTACAATGGCTCTAGTGATTGTAGTGTAGCTCTAGACTCCTTCAGATTTGATCAGAAATGGTTTTGAGTCCTCTTCTGGTTTCATTATGGAAAACAGAGTGTCTTCTTCTTGACATCCAGGTTCAGAGATAGTGAAAATGTAGTCGATGATGTTCTTCAAAATCCTTCGTGAAAGTACACAGCTGTTCTTGAGTAAGAGTGAGTGTGTATGAGCTTCTTTGTCTTCTTGGTCATGCATGTATATCTTTATGATCTGTTCTTGTGTATGTCACTTGTATCAATTCTGTATGTATGTTCTCTTCTTTGTAGCAACATTGACTTCTTATATTTATGGCACGAGCTCCGACAAAAGAAATGATTTCTTTTTGCAGGTATTAGGTACAATTCCCTAACATCCAACAATGTTCATTAAATAAATGACAGAGCATTAAAATATACCTAATATGACCGTTGGTTAGATTAAATAAAGATAAAGAAATTAAGGCAGCGTCGGATTCTCTGGAATGGTAGCTTTTGGTAACGGTAGCCTTGTGTATCGGTAAGTCTTTGTATCGGTAACTTCTTGTGTAATGGTAGCCTTTTTATCAGTAGACTTCATGTCTGTCGGTAGACTTGATCGGTAGCGGTAGACTTGATCGGTAGTGGTAGAATTAATGTACCAGTGACCTTTCATGTAACGTTAGCCTTCATGTACTGGTAGCTTCCATGGTGCATCGGTAGACTTCATTAGGTAACTTTTCTGTAAAGGTAGGCTTGGATAACGGTGACTTGTCTGTATCGGTGGGCTTGGATAATGGTGACTTGTCTGTATCGGCAGGCTTGCATAAAGGTGACTTGTATGTCTCAGTTGTCTTGCATAACGATGACTTGTCTGTATCGGTTGGATTGCATAACGGTGACTTGTCTATATCGACATTTTTTCATAACGGTGACTTGTTTGTATCGGTGACATTCATGTATCTGTAGAATTTGTTGTACTGGTGGACTTGATGTATCGGTAAGCTTTGTTCTGTAACGGTGACCACTTGTCTGTTTGAGCATTCTATTGGCAGAATGGGTTAAGTTAGAATATATATCCATTTAGTAACTGAATTCTATAAAGATCATATAAATATTATAATATATGAATATGTGAATGGAGTACAGAAATACGGAAATAAGTAATTAATCATTAATCAATATAGGGATTATCAAACTATGATTTATCATAATTGGGATTTTTAAACTATGATTGATCATAATTGGGATTATCAAAATATGAATGAGAATAATTGAGATTATCAAAATATGAGTTCAACTAATTCTCCCATAGGGTTCAACAATCTCCCCCTTTGTGATAATCACATCTTATGCCAAAGTATTAAGAAAAATAAAATGGTGTTAGAGGAAAAATTTCCTAAGAAAAAAAAACGTTAAAACAAAGTTCCCATTTTTTTCTTCCCCTTGCATTCTCCCCCCTTGGAATTTTACTCCCTCTTCTCATTAGTTTCATTTTCTTCCCCTTTGTGATTAACAAATAGAAGGGTAGAATTAGAGAAATGTAGAGACTAAAAGAGACAGATTACACAGAAACATAGAACAGTAGAAAAAGTAAGATTAACATTCCATTAAATCACAAAAGATACAAAGTGATAAATTCAGTATTACAAAAGAAAATACTAGTGAATCCCATCAGAAACATCCAGAATCACTCAATCTTCCTCTAGAACAGGAGTCTTTCCCTTAGGATCATAAGAGGGTGCAGGGTCAGATTGAGTAGGTGGATTGGGAATAGCTGAAAAAACAACTGGAGGTTCAGCCACTGAAACTGTACTGGATCTGAAATCTATGCTCTTTTGTGGGATCATAGGTTTTAAGATTTGAATAGCCTGAACTGCAGTCAACTGAGGTGTACTCCCAGACGAAGAGGCAGAAAGGGCAGGATGTACAATCACAAGTCTGGCATCCACATGCAAGAATGGTAGAAACAGGTTCTTGAAATCCATAATAATACTACCTCCTCTTTCCATTGCTGAAACAAAATCATCTTGATTTTCTATGAATTTATCCATGGCAGGAGTAAGCTCCCTGAGCTTACTAACCTGTTCTCTGAAAGCTTGAGTCACTGGAGGCAACTTCATATTCTACATTAAAATCATGAAATGATTGGTCATTTGATGCTTGGTATAGACTTTATCAAAGTAAGAATCCACCTTATTTTTAATTTCCTCTTGAGAAGCAGTAGCTACCTGTAAGTGATCACGAACAAAACTACTAACTTCCCTAGTGGTAGCAAGGATCTAAGTATCTGAGGTACCACTAGTACTAGCCTTAGACAACTCTTCCTGGATCACAGTTCTGATCTGGTCAATGTTTATAGTGGAGCTAGATGAAGGAAGGGGTTTAACTGAGAAAGCTACTGTCTCCTTGAATGATTGTGTCAGATTAATAACCACCTTCTGAACAAGTTCATCTTGACTGTGAAAATGTTCCTTGATTGATTTCTTAAAATCCTCAAATACTTCCATAAATTGCTTGACTACTTCTTTGATATATCTGATATCAGTATTCACTTGGGTTTGAGAGATGTTCATGGCAGTCAACGAAGCAATATATTGTCTTAGAGAAACCACAGCTCTTGTCCAACATTCAATTTGAGTATGGAATACTTTAACTTCATCCATCATTCCCCTCACTAGACTAGAAACAACACATCCCAGAGATTGATCTAGGGATTTCCCCACACTCCTCATTTCATCGACCAGACTATGCTTCAAATCTGCCACTAATTATCTCAGTGCTTCTTTTATTTCTGCCTTTAAGGACTCAAGGTCCTCCTTGGTTTCCAAATTCTCAGCCATAGTAGGTAGGATAATTGTTTCCCTTTGGGGCTGGTCTTACTCATCAGAATCATCATAATTAAGTCCAAGAAGCATATATCTTGGATCTAATGTCCAACCTTCAATGTCATACAACACTGATACTGAACCAAGATTCTCCCCCTCACTTAAAGCATTCACCTGAGGAATCTCCTCCAACTGTTCTGCTCGAGGTAATTCTATAAATTCCTTTGCAACTTCAGCAGATTCAATAACCATTTTCTCTGATAGTTTAATAGTGGGGTGAGCCCTATCCTTTTCTGAGACATCAATGAATCCCTCAGCAATGGCAGTAGGTGCCACTACTGCTTCCTGATCAGGCACTATCTGGACTGTACTATCTATCAGAGGGTTGAAACTGAGCTCTTCTTCTTCATTTTCCTCATCATCTGCTTCATTAGCAGCCTCCTTTTCTTTATGAACAACATGATCAGATTCGGTTTCATCATCCTCTTCAGAGGTGTCCTTAACAACATACTGATATGCTTTTCTTCTTCTTCTGTGGTCTCAGTATCATGTTCCTTCAAAATAGATTCTCTCCTTGGTAGTTATTTTGGAGGGCTAGCTGCTCCATAGGAAATGTTTTGGGGCATAGGTCTAGGAGGTAAATCTGGGTCTCCTCCTTCCTCAACTGATGTCTCTTCCTCCTCAGCTTCAGCTTCATTATCATTGTAGACCAGTTCTGGCTCATCTTTTCCAAGACCAGGATCCCTCACATCCTTTGGTCTAGAAGGATGATCCATAGGAGTGTACTTGTCATAGATTTTACCATCATCATTAACCCAGGATTTATTCCAAGGGTTCTTGCTGACTTTTATAAACATAAAAATAGTCCTGGTGATACAAAAATTATCCTTAACCACAACATTTTCTTCTTGAAGTCTAGCTACCTCCTTTTCCATCAACATAATAGAAATCAACTTAGAAAATAATAGTTCATTGGACTTAGACTTCGGTCGAGTCATATCCTCAATCTGAATCATTAACAATCTGCACAAGTTCACCTTTACTCCATGACTTAACAGATATAAAAAATGAATATCCTGAAATCTGATGGTAGAAAAATCTCCTTTTTTTATACTAATCACATGCTGAATGAACTTGAAAAGTAGTTTATCTTCCCCTACCATCTCTGCAGCAAAGACCTTTCTAGGAGTTCCATTTCGTGTGAATTTCAATAAGTCATCCTCATATTTTAAAAAGTCACTAGAAGTAGGTATGAATTTTGAATAAAATCCATAATCACCACTATGAGGAACTCTAAGGTTCTCAGCCCATTCAACTAATGAGAACGAAACCTTTTGACCATTCACACCGGAAATCATCCTATTCTCCTCTTCTAAAGTCTCAAAATAGACAAACTCATAAAACTCTTTTACCAGTGCTGGATAATACGGTCCATTATTGATCATGAAGCATTTGAGCCATCCTAGTTCTTGTAAAACCTTCAGAATCAAGGAATTTCTTACTAGCATCCATTCCGCACATAATTCCTTTTACACTACAATTTCTCGCTTCGATAAATGTGGATTCATAGGATTCCTTCAAACAGCATATCTACTGCTTCCACTGGCACCAGAATTTTTTACTTTCTGCCTCTTAGCTTGTGGCACATCACTCCCTTCATCCACTGAGGGTCGCTTCACAGATGCCATTTCAGATTCTGAGGCTTAGGGTTTGCGAGCTTGAGAGGTTTAGGTAAAGGGGATTCGAACAGACAGGTTCGTGGTGATTGAGTGATGTATAGAGTCAGGTTTAATATAATTTAGGATTCACATATAAAATAAATCTTATATTAAAAAGAAATTCAAAGTCTCGGCCTCAATATGAAAATTTAAAACAGTGCGACAGATGTACCGGTGAGGTTTCCTCAAACGGTGAGGTCTATCCTAACGGTGAGGTTTTTCTAACGGTGAGGTTTTTCTAACGGTGATGTTTTTCTAACGCTGAGGTTTTTCTAACGGTGAGGTTTTTCTAATGGTTTTAAGAGTAAGTTATCATTCCTAATTCATGTCTACTGAAACTTAATCTTTCTGAACATAAAGGCATAGTGAAAATATCAGCTAATTGGAGTTCAGTGCCTATAAATTCAAGAGTTATATAACCTCTTTGATAATGATCTCATATAAAGTGGTGTCTAACATCAATGTGTTTGGTTCTAGAGTGATACACAGGGTTCTTTGAGATGTTGATCACACTAGTGTTATCACAGTTAATTGAAACATGTTTAAAATCAAATCCATAGTCTAATAAAGTGTGTTTCATCCACAGAATTTGTGCACAGCAACTACCAGCAGCTATATACTCTGCTTCAGCAGTAGATAATGCAACCGAGTTCTGTTTCTTACTACACCATGATATAGGGACTTTCCAAGTAAATGACATGTTTCAGATGTACTCTTTCTATCTAACTTGAATCCAGCAAATTTAGCATCTGAATAACTTATTAAATCAAATTATTGTCCTTTCGGGTAAAACAGTCCCAAATTAGCAGTATATTTAAGATATTTAAAAATACTTTTAACATCAAGTAAGTGTGACTCTTAAGGGTTAGCTTGAAATCTAGCACACATAAACACACTATACATAATATCAGGTCGACTAGAAGTAAGATAAAGTATTCTTCCAATCATACCTCTGTAATTAGTTTGATTTATTGGTTTCCCAGTTTCATCAATATCCAATTTACAGGTGGTACTCATAAGTGTATCACTTCTCTTAATACTATCCAAACCAAAACATTTTAATAAATCCTTAGTATATTTACTCTGATTCAAAATAATAACATCATTAGTTTGAAAGATTTGAAATCCAAGAATGTACTTAAGCTCTCCCATTAAGCTCATTTCAAACTCATTTTTCATAACCTTTGAGAAATCAGTACATAAAGAATTTTTATAAGATCCAAAAATAATATCATCATCATAGATTTGTACTATTAAAAAATATTTTGAAATTATTTTTATAAAAAGTGTGGGATCAGCAATTCCTTTTTTAAATCCTTTTGAAGTATGAAAATTTGTAAGTTTTCATACCAAGTTCATGGATCTTGTTTTAAATCATATAAAACTTTAGAAAGTTTAAAAACATTATTTTGAAAGTGAGGATTTGAAAAAAAAGGTGGTTGTTCTACAAAAACATCATCAACAATAAAACCATTTAGAAAAGCACTTTTCACATCCATTTGATATAACATTAAAATCAGATGTGATGGAAAGGCAAGTAAGATCCTAATTGCCTCTAATCTATCTACAGGTGAAAAGGTTTCCTCATAGTCAATTCCTTCTTCTTGATTATAACCTTGTGAATCTAGTCTAGCTTTGTTTCTAATGATGTTTCCAGATTCATCAACTTTGTTTCTAAACACCCACTTTGTGCCAATGGTTAAAGTGTCCTTAGTACTTTCTACTAAATCCCAGACATTATTTCTTTCAAATTGATTAGGTTCTTCATGCATAGCCATTACCCAAAATTCAACATTTATAGCATCATTGATATTTTTAGGTTCAAACTATGAAATAATGGCTTTATGTTCAACCTGATTTCTTAGAGAAGCTCTAGTTTGTGTTCATCTATCTAGATTACATACAATAGTATCTAAAGGATGGTTCTTTAGAGTCCTAGTTGGTCTAAAAAAGGTAGGGATAGAGATTTCAGGTTCATCAATAGGTTGGGAGTCAACAGAAGCAGGTTCTGGAAAATTTCCAGAACTGGATGTTTTAACTATAGGTCCACTTTCTTTATCATTAAGGTTGAAAACAGAGAGATCATCTTCAAGATTTTCAAGAGAGGTCTTAGGTTCATGTGGATCAGTTTCATCATATTTGATGTGAACGGATTCCTCCACACATTTGGTTCTCTTATTGAAAACTCTATAGGCTTTACTAGAAATAGAGTAAAATAGGAAAATTCCTTCATCACTCTTGAACGAAAACTTGTCAAGATTATCATTGGTATTAAGAATAAATACTTTTCAACCAAAAACTCTGAAGTAATTGACCTTAGGTGTCCTATGGTTCCACAACTCATAAGGGGTCTTCTTAAGAATAGGTCTGATCAAAACTCTATTGATAATATAACAATCTATATTGATAGCATCAGGCCAAAAATAAACAGGTAGGTTATACTCATTGAGCATGGTTCTGGAAATTTCCTAAAGGGTTCTATTTCTCCTTTCTACTACACCATTTTGATGAGGTGTCCTAGGGGAAGAGAAATTGTGACTATAGCAATTTTGGGAGCATTAGGATTCAAACTCATGATTTTCAAACTCATGGCCATGATCAATTCATAATGTTTTAATCTTAAGTCCACTATGGTTCTCTACAGACTTGGAATATTTAACAAAGTAAGAACACGATTCACTTTTGTGAGCTAGAAAATATACACAAGTATACCTAGAATAGTCATCTACTAGAACATAGACATAGTGCTTCCCATTTAAACATGAAACTCTAGAAGGTCCAAACAAATCAATGTGAACCAACTCGAGAGGTTGAGAAGTTGAAACTTCTTTCTTTGATTTAAAGGAAACATTATGTTGCTTTCCCTTTTGACAAGGATTAAAAACTTTATCTGTTGTAAATTCATGTTTTCGTAGGTCTCTAACTAAGTTCTTCCTAGTAAGTTTTCTAAGTGAATGTACATTGCAGTGTCCTAATATTCTATGCCAAAGCCAAGACTCTTTTGGAAAAACATTTAAACAAGTAATATTTTTCATAGCTAATGAATTTAAATCAATAACATAGACATTTTTATTTCACAAGGTAGAAAATACTAAAGCATTTTTAGAATTAATAACATTTCAAAATCATTTTCGAATTTAACATTAAAACCATCATCACATAACTTAGAAAGACTTAGTAAATTATACTTAATCCCATGAACAAATAGAAATTTAGAAATTAATACTGGGTCAGTATTACCAATCTGGCCTAAGCTGATGATTTTCCCTTTAGAATTATCACCAAAGGTGACAAAACATCCATCAACTCTAACTAAGCTTTTAAAGCATGAGAAGTCTCCTGACATATGTCTTGAACATCCACTGTCCAAGTACCAAGTCTTTCTACAGGAGCTCTTTAAGCAGGTTCCCTACAAAACAGATTTAGATGGGAAATGCTTTTGGTGCCCAGATTTTCTTGGGTCCAGACAGGTTAACCAATAAAACTTTAGATACCCAAATTTCTCTTATGGGTCTCATAAAATTTGTAGAATCAACAAATTTTGAAAGTTAAATCTTATTATATCTGTAACTATGAATATAAATAGTTGAAGCATATGGACTTCAAGAACTAGAACTATTTACATTCTGTCCAGATTTAGAAATAAATCTTGTATTGGAAATTTTTCTTTGTCCAGGTTAGTATCCTATACCAGTAGTATATCTAGGTGAAATCTGCTTACCAAGAATTTGAGTAAGAGTATCTTTTCCATTTATGAATTTTTCTATATCCTTCCTAAGTTTCTAATTTTACAATTTCAGTTCAGTGTTTTCTTTAAGAAACAGAGCATTAATTTCCATTTATATGTCAAGATCAGATTTATGTTTAACTGTTAAATCATACTATTTCTTTAAACCTTTGTATTTGTCTTTCATCTCATTACAGGTTTCTTCCAACATATCACAGTATTCAAACAGTTCAGATTTTGACATATTTTCAGAATCAGAATCATCTCCAAAATAATAAGAATTCAAATCAGGAGTTTCAGATGTTACCTCAGAAGTGTTAGTCATAAAACACATGTTTGCCTTATTTATGTTTTCAGTCTTAGAAGTTGCAGATTCACTGGATCTGTCCTCAGAAGCACTCCAAGTAGCCTTCATTGCTTTCTTATACTTATTTTCCTTATACTCATACTTTTTCTTGTATTTCAGCTTTGGATAGTCTGATTTTATATGTCCTTTTCTTTTTCATTCATAGCAGACAACTTCATCAGATTTGTAAGATTTCTTCCTGGCCTTTTTCCAGTGACCCTTGTTGTCATACTTACCTTTATAATTTTATTTTCTGAAAAAAATCTTCTTCTTATAAAACTTCTTGAATATTCTTGCTATGTGAGCCATTTCTGCATCACTGTCAGATGCACTTTCACTTTCTTCACAACTTGAGCTATCACTCATGGTCTGGATTTTCTCTTTATCCTTATTCTTCTAAGTAGATATATTGAAGGCAACTGAATTCCTTTTTGGTTCTTCTTCTTGTTATTTGTTTATGTTAATCTCTTCTTCATACATCATAAACTTTCCAAAAAGTTCCTTGACTGGATGTTTACCAATATCAGAAGATTCTCTGATTGAAACAGAAGTGTCCCTCTATCTTTCAAGTAGGCATCTCAAAATTCTCATGATCTGCTCCTTCAATGAAACATCCTTTCCCAGTGAGATCATTGTATTGACAATTTCGTTAAACCTGAGATACATATCAGAAATGGGTTCATCATGATTCATCTTAAAATTATAATATTTAATAGTATAGGTGTTCAATCTCATTTCCTTAACATTAGTTGTTCCTTCATGAGAAACACCTAAAGTATCCCAAATTTCATATGCAGTCTTACAAGCAGATATTCTATTAAATTACTCATCTACTAAAGCACAATACAGAGCATTCATAGCTTTGAAATTATTATTGTGAGCTGTCTTATTAGCTTCATTCCAAGTAGATCTAACAGCAGTAGGAATTCTATATTTTGATTCTATAGCAGTCCAAATATCAAAACCCATGCTTTCTAAATGAATTTTCATCTTAATACTCTACTGATCATAGTTGTTTCCATTTTAAAATGGTGGTCTATTAGTAGAAACACCTTCAAGTCTGTTATCCATGATAACTAGGTTGAGACAAAAATTTTAAAGAAATAAAAATTTAGAAATAACAAAAATTTTAAGCACTTTAAAATACAACTAAAATCATAGTTGAAAAACAAGGTACTTCAAAAAATATTTTAAAAGATCTCTGATACCAAATGTTGGTTGGAGTGGACACTCAAGAGAGGGGGTGAATTGATTTCCAATTAAAATTTATGTTTAATATCATTTACTAAAATCACCCGAATTAAAATAAAAATTGAATTGTAGTGAATTTGAATTAAAGAAAACTTTCAGTTAGGTTCTCAAGGGAATGATTAATTCCCAGTTAATCAAATCAGAAGATCAGATTAGCTTTTGAAACTAACCTAATGATTTTCAAGTAATTCAAACACTTGCTAATTAAATTATCAGAGTACTATTGAAAAATGGTTTAAGTTTTAAATCACTTAGTTGCGGAATAAAAGGTTTTAGAAAAAACTAAATAAAGCACAGCATATATAACCAAGAGGTTCAGTCTCAAGCCAAGACTTAGTGCTCTCAACAATTTATATAAATTTGATCCAAACCCTAGATCGGGGTTCACAACAATTTACAACTGTCTAGGTCAAAGACCTCTACCGCAGTTCTTTATGGGAAACAAAAACAACAGGAAATACAGCTGTCCAGGTCACACAGGACCTCTACCACTATCCATAGTGGGAAATATAATATATAAATAGTTTCAATGAAGATTTATAGATCCTCCTATTAAGGTTAAGGAGATAGTGTATGTGTAAATTAAAACTGATGACACACGCTGCTCGGAAAGTAAATAATAAATCACTGAGTAAGATATAGAGTTTATAATGGCTCTAGTGATTACAGTGTAGCTCTGGAATCCCTCAGATTTGATCATAAATGGTTCTAAGTCCTCTTCTGGTTTCTTTCTGGAAGACAGAGTGTCGTCTGATTGACATCCAGGTTCAGAGACAGTGAAAATGTAGTCGATGATGTTCTTCATAATCCTTCATGAAAGTACATAGCTATTCTTGACTAAGCGTGAGTGTGTATGAGCTTCTTTGTCTTCTTGGTCGTGCATGTATATCTTTATGATCTCATCTTGTGTATGTCACTTGTATCACTTCTTTATGTATGTTCTATTCTTTGCGTAAATAGGGAATTATTATATTTATGGCACGAGCTCCGGCAAAAGAAATGATTTCTTTTTGCAGGTACGAGGTATGGTTCCCTGACATCCGACAACCTTCATTAAATAAATGATAGAGAATTAAAATATACCTAATATGACCTTTGGTTTGATTAAATAAAGATAAAGAAATTAAGGCAGCATCGGATTCTCTAGAACGGTAGCTTTGGGTAACGGTAGCCTTGTGTACCGGTAAGTCTTTGTATCGATAACTTCTTGTGTAATGGTAGCCTTTCTATTAGTAGACTTCATGTCTATCGGTATACATGATCATTAGCGGTATACTTGATCGGTAGCGGTAGACTTAATGTACCAGTGACCTTTCGTGTAACGGTAGCCTTCATGCACTGGTATCTTCCTTGGTGTATCGGTAGACTTCATTCGGTAACTTGTATGTAACAGTAGGCTTAAATAACAGTGACTTGTCTGTATCGGTAGGCTTGCATAATGGTGACTTGTCTGTATCGGTAGGCTTGAATAATGGTGAGTTGTCTGTATCGGTAGGCTTTCATAACGGTGACTTGTCTGTATCGGTAGGCTTGCATAATGGTGACTTATCTGTATCGGTAGTCTTGCATAATGGTGACTTGTTTGTATCGGTGACCTTCACATATCAGTAGACTTTGTTGTACCAGTGGACTTGATGTATAGGTAGCTTTTTTCTGTAATGGTGACCACTTTTCTGTTTCAACATTCTATTGGTAGAATGTGTTAAGTTAGAATATATATCCATTCAGTAACTGAATTTTCTAAAGATAATGTAAATATAATAATATATGAATATGTGCATGGATTACAAAAATACATAAATAAGTAATTAATCATTAATCAATATAGGGATTATCAAACTATTATTGATCATTATTGGGATTATCAAACTATGATTGATCATAATTTGGATTATCAAAATATGATTGAGCATAATAGAGATTATCAAAATATGAGTTAAACTAATTACCCTAGAGGGTTCAAAATATATATTGACAATGAATTTATTAAAGGATACTTGCCCTTATTTTTATGTGTATTTAAAAATCAAATTCATGATATCCCTTTCACGAGTTTTATAGTTTAAAAGTTACCAAATCAGTAAGCTAATTTTCTCTCAATTTGACTTTTTTGAGACGCATGTTATGTTATGCAGCTATATTCATTTATGAGGTATATATATATGGAACTTTTTACATGTTGTATCATGAATATAATATTTTTCATGACATTATAATTTTCATGATATTTTATTCTCTCTTTGGTTGGAAATTTTTGTTCCTTCAAAATAAATGTTTTGTAAAATATTTTAAAAGTGTTTTAAATAATATTTTTTTAATTTTCAATGAAAAAGGATTTAAAAGATGTTTATAACGGGATTTAAAAGATTAATTACGTTGTTTTAAGGTTATTATCAATGAATTTTTTTTCTAAATGTTATATAAATTAAAAAAAATTAAGTGGAAAGGGTATTTTCTTAAAGAATTATTTCAAATGATCTTTCAAAACCATTTTCCTTATATAATGAAAATAATTGATGTTACAAAGGCTTTATTGAGGTTATGATTCAAGGATACTATTATTGTTCTGAATATTTTTTTGTTTATGATAGAATTAGATTTATGAAACCTATTTCTTTTCCATTGGTTATGTTATAATTGAATGTTGTTTATGAAACCCATTTCATTCCATGGATTTTGATAATATGGATTATTTATGTTCTTATTGAACACATATGTATGGTATTGATAATGTGATGGGTGAGACTTATATCACCCACCAATGCATTGGGTAGTGATAAATTTTCTATGATATCAAAATTTTATCCAAAAATTCATCCTAATCCCGCAACAAGATGCTACATGGGAAGTCATCCTAATATTGTAATAAGAGGGTACATTAGAGGTCATCCTAAGACTTAGACAAGAGGGTACATGATATGTAATCCTAATACCGAAAAAGAGGGTACACATGATGTCATCCAAATCCTAAAAAAATAGAATACATGGGAGTTCATTCAAATCCCAAAACTAGAAGGTACAAAGGAGGCCATCCCAGACACAAAGTAGTTACACAAGTGATTCACCCAATCGTAACATACTATGAATCTTGGTAGGAATAATTAACATAAGATATTATAAGAATATGTTCATGCCACAAATTATATGTCTTATTCATATATTATGATTTCATGGACTATGACCTTGATTTTCATATCATTCATGCCTTATAAACCACACATATTTTTTCCATTAATCATGTATATGATCTTTAATATGTAGGATATGGTCCTCAAATGTTTTTATTATTTTCTCATAGCATCATGTTCAAGTTATTCTTACATAACTCCTTTTTTTACTCTTACTGGGCATCTAAGATCACCTTTTCTTATGTTTTTTTCCACGATACCAAGAATGGTATTAAGTTTGATATAACAAAAATACGTTTATTTATAAAGAATTAGAATATAGAATAAGTAGATGTGTTAGGAACCTGTTTTTTATGTTTTCTTGATTCCAAATGAACTAAACTAATATGGTCTTTGGGAATGTGTTGATGTAATGTATGAAATGTTCTGATAAAATTACATAATGTCAATGTACATTAAGATTCAGTTGTTATAATTACATACCCTCCACCAGCTATCTCCATCTATATTATAACCTCTTGTAGCCACTGATTAGTCCAACTTTATTTCTCGCTCCTATGAACAACTAATGACTGATTCTCAATCCCCCGAACATGACTCAAAACACCCAAAAAAGACAAAAAATAGACATGAAAGGTATCACACCTAAGGGTTTCGTAGGATTTTAAAAACTTATTTTTCTGTCTATAAACAAAAGGGATCTGTGAAGATATTTTTTCTAAAATTAACAAAATTTATTCAAAAGAAAGTAATTTTAATATAATTAGTTTTTTAGGAATAAAACACAATGGATATAATTTATAACACTTGGTGGTTTGATTTTTACTATGCATCCCATGTTGTAAATACATTTATAGCATAAACCCATAAAGAAACTAGTGTTTATTGAACAAGAAATCTATTTCAAAAATAATATACTCACTTATGTGGATGTTATTGGGATGTGTATTATGGTTCAAAAATTGATTTAATTTGTATTTGTAATTAACATTTTATGATACATGTTTCACTAAAAATTTGTCTCAATATCTAGACTGAAGCCTTTGGGTTTTAAATTTTCTTTTTAGAAAACATAAAAAATAAATCATTATTGGAGATAATAGTAATGAATATAGAATTTAGATTTATGATATATTATATATTAATTTGAGGGGAAATATTATTAATGATGTTATACAGGTTCACACTATTATTAAATAGCAGTTGTAAATGATAATTCGTTCGTTTTTTGGTGTAAAATATTTTTTTATACCACCAAATAAATAATTCAAATATTTGATTATTCATGATATATTAAATAGTACTCTTGATTTTAATAATTTTGAATAATTTTTAGATCTTAATAAGGGAATGATAACCAATAATTCAATGAAATTTTCCAATAGAATTTCTAATTTATTGGAAATCATCCATACATAAACATTTAGTTTATTTATTTATTTTCATAATCATAAATTCATTTCATTCTGAGTTTTACTATTAATTATATATTTATCTCTATTTATATCAGGGAAAAATGTGGTTTTGAATTCATTTAATGTTTTAAGATTGAAGTATATCAATAATGTTTTAAAAGAATTAGTTCATAAGTTTTGATATGGGTAGAGAATATTATGGTAGATACAATGAGGAATTAAAATTACCTAGTACATTTTTGTGGTTTTTTCAGGAAAATGGTTTTTCAATAAAAAAATTTCTAGTTCAATAAACTCAAATGTGGTTTCTGAAAGAAGAAACTAAACCTTAATGAATATTATATTTTTTAGGATTAGTAATTTTAGAAAAAAATATATAATGGAATTAATTACTTAAAATGGAAATATACATTTGAAAATTGATACTAAAAAATATTTTTCCAAAACACCTTTAAATTTATTTATAGTTTGGAAACCATGTTTGTGACATGTGTGTATTTGTGGATTCCCATAAAAAATAATATTTTATGAAACAAAAGAGAATTTCTAATATCCTAGGGATTTCAGTAGATACTTCAATAGACATGAAAAGTTTTCAAATGATATTGTTTTTAACTTTTCATTACACAATATTAGGATTTTAAAAATAATGAAATTAATTTGTTTTTATAAAAATGGTTTGATTATTGGGAGGAAGAAAATGATATATTTTTCTAAGAAAGATATTTTATATGTTTAAGAAACTTACTCAGGTAATAGATTTATAAATTTTTATTGTACTTCCCATTAATCAAGTTGTATTTTAACAAATATTATTTTACAATTTGGTGATAATAATCTTATAGATCATGCGGCTAGGAATTTGAAACACTTGAAAAAATAGTTAAATAACAATTTTTTTCAAGAAAATGATTTTCAAGAACAATTATATGTCAACCTAACCTATAAAATAATGAATCTAAAGATAACTTATCAAGTATACCTCCCCTTATTCTAGAGGCTATTGACTAGTGGAAACAGCCAAAAGAGATACAACAGGGAGACTATAACCTTCGATTAAAGTGAAGTAACTGTGGAAAACTACCAAACTCATACACACTTCCATAAACATAAAATTACACATAACTAAATAATAAAAAAATAAACATGAAATAATAAATTAAATAAATCATACAGAATCGTAGTATTCATATAAAAATAACTAATATTATATGAGGGTGGACATACATATTAAATAAATAAAAATAAAATAATATAAATTGGGTTCTAGACATGCTATAAAACCAATCTCTAGAAAATAGTCTAAATTCTCTAGCTTGATCCACAAAATCCATACATATAGCACCACAAGATAATGAATCATTTGTCCTCCTTCCCATCCACTATGAATCATATGATCTAATAGAGTGAATACATGAGGGTATGTATGCAAACCAAGGTGAATGTATAGGGGTGATAAATGAATCTATCTAGGTAACACCGAATGGAGTTTCCAACATCTGCTATCATAAAAAGTGCATAAAACACATGATGTGCACATCCTAGTCAAAAATGAAATTTCATATATAAGATAAATAAAATACTAAAATATATAAATAAAAAGGCTCTCCAAAATAAAAAAATATTGAACTTGTGGTTATAAAGTGACTCCTGAGATAGATCTACCCCCACTCTGGCCTAAGCCAAGGTATTTATATCATTTATCTCAACAATCATCATATAATTAGTCACATCCCCTGGATCAACAAGGAGGTCAAATACATCTAAAAAATCAATTGCAATATAGTCCAAACACTTGGATCTCATCCTTGGTGTCTACTAAAATAAAATATTAGTAGTGGGCTCTATGACTCTAATTTCATGATCTGAACTGGAAACTAGAACCTCTAGGTCAATAAAACTATAGAACCTTCCAAAGTCTCAATAGGTCTACATAACTACCTGGGCTAATATCTAGATCAATCATCATCAAATATGTACTAACCCGATCTAAATGTGAGAAAACACATACTAGGTTAACATAAAGCACATTTTGAGTTCCTTATCACCTCAAAATCCCAAATCTCATATCTTTGGTATATTACTCAACTATAAAAGTGTGCACTAACCCAAATAATTCATCAGATCCCAAGACTATAATAACATTATACAACCAACACAATCTATAATCAAATCAAACTCAAGGACATTTCCAAATCCAATAAAATTCCGAAGGTCACCTCCTTCATCTAGGACCAGAATAGAAAATTCCTCAACAAGTAAAACCAAATGCATAAGACCAAAGGTCGACCATCACCTAAAAATGAAAATCAAACACACATAAAGTAAACAAAAAACATATAAAGTGTAATAACTTAATAGTAACACTCAATGATCATATGATCATCATAAAGAATATGAATCCCTACCAGGTTTTCCTCTAGCATAATTAGAACTTCAAGAAAATCCCACTATAAGAGAGATTTAGTAAACCTCCAAAGAAAAAATATATCCTAAAACAACAAAAATCCCATAGAGTCCCTTAAACCCATCCCAATATTCACTTAATGAATCCCAGTCATACCCAATAATTCAAAGAAATCACCATATCCTAAACGCCCTAAACAATCTAAACCTTAAAAAAATACCTAGAAAAAACCCATCTGAGACACTAAATGATCTCTCCTCCTAGGTTCTGTCTAAAGAACTTAAAACTAATACCCTTTGAATTAAAAGGTCATTTTAACCAATAAGATAAAAACTCTCACCTCGAATCACACCCTATATAACCACCCTTTAGAGTATTCTAAAACATAAAATCAATGAAAACCTCCTATTAAACCTCACAACAACATAAACCAAAATAACAAACTATAACCTCCACTCATAGAAAGGTATAAAAAATTGTGTCCCATGTAAATAGTACTAAAAATGGACTACCTAAAAATCAAATTACAGCTCCAAGATGAAAAAACTAGGAAAACACCATCAAGGAAGAAGTACACGACATTTATATCAAGTACACAAAATGTACCCCCAAATATCTTCCCAATTCATGTAAAAAATCCCACTAAGTGTTCACATTCCCCCACTATACTATGTGTGTCGAATACACAAGAGTTATCAATGACATGGATACCTTGATATGTACCTTTCATGGGTTTAATCCATGTACCCCCTATGGCATTTGACTGAGTACTACGCATGAGTTCTTGCCATGTACCCTACATGAATATGTGCCCAACACAAGGTGTCTGGCTGAGTACCTTGGCAACACCCTGATTCACTGTACATAATGTGTATTGGATAACATGTTGTGTCGTCACCTTCTTTTAACCTTCACCCAAATGTAAGAACACATGATATTTTTTTCTTGAACTACATGTCATGTGATAATGGTTAACTATAAAAAAACCATTCGATCACCCTGAAACCATTTTTTCATCCAAAAAATCCAATTGATTCTATAACAACACTCCCAAAAACCCATAAGACACTTTAAAAAAATATATGGATTAAAAGTTGGAAATTATATAAAACTAAATAGTTTACTACTTATGTTCATAAAATAAATAAGTATCAGTAAAAGATCTATGCCACACACACATAATAGCCTAATCTACCTCTATAGATGAACCCCATTGTGATTCCCCTCTCCCTCCTCCCTCTATTCTATTGACTGTGTGTGACACCCACATACGAGATTAGACACATATATGAGAATCCAAAGGGTAAATGATTAAAAGAAAATGGAAAAAAGAAAAGGAATAAAATAAAATGAAATGATAAAGGAAAAGAGGCTTGGTCCCAACCCTGATGCATGGGATGAGGAAAAAACCCACGTTCTAGACTTAAACGTGAAGTAAAAATTCCAATATAAGAATTTTATCAAAACATATCATCATTTGGACGCATGAGAATAATTAATTATTAAAAAATTAAATATAAAATATTCCATCAAAATATAAAAGGATTGGAATTCCACCTAACAATAATCCTTTGGTAAAAACACTATTATAAAACCTACAGAGTGGTAAAAACTTTATTAGAAGATCATATAATAGTATAAATTACCTTTTCCCATTTAAAACTACTAGAAAATATAAATTTAAATGTATCTTGGTTTTCATAACCCATAATGATGTTCATCATTACAAAATCCCCACCATAACGCTTCTTTCCCCAAAGAAACCTAAGTGGTTAATAAATTGACATGATATCACCTTAAATAACAACACACACAAAACCCCTCTAATGAAAAGGCATTCATTTATGGATAATAAGATGTATCCCACTATAGGAGTATCTTGATTTTCAACCCCTAATCAGAACATGAAATTTCATATCCATGTTCTCTCCATTACTAAATGAAATAACTAGAAAAGGCTAATTCACCATGAAATGATAACTGTCTACCATTCCTATTTCACTAATAACAACACCCCATGTTCAATAATCCAATTAAATTTAAGATCATAAACCTAAATAGTTAATGGAATGGTCCACACCAAATGGATTCCCCTACATCACTTCTCAAGGATCAACCTCAATAGGTATATCATGGCGACACAACTCTGCCCAAAACTAAAAGTTTCATGCTTCCACATAACTCTAATTCACCAATAGAATCACTATAACATTATTCAAACCCTAAAAAACCTATCCTAGTGCACATAAACCATTTCCCATTATCCTCACTTAGGCTAGTTCCAACAAGTCTGAGAACCCTCAATGTTCTTCTTAAAAAAGAATGAATATCCCTTATTCCATAAATAAATACATGAACAACCACTACCCAATCATAGATTATGAACCAGGATCACTAAACCACACTCCTACCACACCCCATAAGTGTAAAATAATAATTGATCTATCTAACAAACCAAACCTTACCTCTTAGCTAGACAAAAAATCTGATATCACTTCCAGTACTCTGCCTCTCAGACTCAAGGAAACATCTTTTCGAAAAATAAAACTACTCAAGGAAACCATAACATTATGGAAACTCTATATATATCCAAAACATCTCTTAGTAATCATTTCCCTATCTATCTAACCATATGGATCCCAAAACCCACACCAAACAAATAGGGTCCCTCTGGAACCCTTAATGAAGGGACTACATTTACTCCACCAAATAATGTCTCGCCAAAGGATACACATGTCCAACCATTAGAAGAAAATATATGTGGTTACATTAAGAATAATTTCACAAATAATCCAAAAAGTATAACTCAATATATGTTGTTTCTATCACTTTAAACAAATGAACCTACATCATACTTAAAATCGCACAAAATAAGGCACATGTAATGGGAATCCTACATGTTTCATATAATGCATATACACTTGCCTTATTCCATCGATATAATAGACAAAAACCACAATAAATCATTAATATAAAACAAAAATTATTTCACTCAAGGTGAAATCAAAAACCTATCATATAAAAAGACAATAATATTAAACCTATTCTAGGTTATCCTAGACTTCCAATCAAAAAAAATTAATCTATGATCCCTTAGTAATTTATCCGTCAAAAGATCTATCACATTCCAAAACCACTTTTATAATAACCCCAACTCCAATAATGTGAATCTAGTGTCTACTTCATTACATTGAAACTATATACAAATTATTACATCCTGAAGGACTGAATAGTTTATTATTATTAATTAACTTGAAATATTCATGAAATTTACATTACATTTTAAAGATAAAATACACAAAGTATATCATAGGGAAAATAAAAAACACATATCAATCACAAAACACTTTTGGGTATCCTAGAGAAAATAAAATATAAGAAATGGGTGATCTCAAATGGTTAGTAAGGTCTTGTATATAGGGAAATCTGTCATAAATAAATAATAATAATTAATATGGAATGGAATAGAAAAAAACACTTTCCATTTAATCAATAAATTGATCTTCATATGGAAAAAACAACTGATGATCAAATAAAGTCATATATATAAGCTCTTAAGATTGAAACTTATAAATAGATGTTCTAAATAATAGAATAATCACATTAAAATGGCTGATCTCATAATGAGTAAATAGATAATTTTAGACATCTAAAATAGTCAAGACATTCCTTAAGAAAATTTAAATATTTGGGAAGAAACCCATCTAATTTGGCCAGCTGATTTTTCACATGAGACCTGTTGATGCATCTAGGGGATATCTATAAATGTTAACCAACCTCAACATTCTAATTCAAATGCATTCCTCATATTAAAGGGTTGAAACGTAATCAATATATTTGTTTATTAAAAATGACCACATAAAATGTTAATACTAACCCCAATCAACTAAACATAATCATAAACCATCTAGAGTAATATGATGAACGATCCTAAAATTGTACATCCTTATTCAAACTAATCACAAACCATCCATATAAAGAACAATGATTACTTCAATACAATAGATCACTAGTGGATCATAAGTTCGATAGAGTGTCAATGTCATTGATGAATATAAATACATTAAAAATGTCATTAAAAATATTTTTTAGGAAAATAAATTTTCACTTTGAAAATAACAATTTAAGAGAAAAGTTATAAAAAAATTGAAAATAATTTTCCATAAAAATAAAAATTGAAAAATTTTAAAATAATCTTTAATATATTGACTCATTCTGACATTAGAAAATTTTGTTTATACCATACACGTTAAAATAAACATTCCATTCACAGTTTTATTAAAGGCCAAATGAGAATTATTTTGAAAAATATATGAAGATTCATTTAAAAAAATATTTTAATATTTCAAAATGGGTAAAAATTTCTTTATCAAATTATTTACAAAAGGTTAATATCGTTTTTGATTTTTTTTAGAAAAAATGGATTTTGATGAAAAAGGATTTTTGAACAAAGAGAAAAATAATGTCATATTTTATTAAAAATGTTTTCTTTATCATCTTAAGAACTAAAGAGTGAACATGGTACTATTAATTGAGAAATTTCATGAATAAAAAATGATAATAAAATATTATGATTTTAGGTTAGATATATTATCACAAACCAACTCGGGTACCCTGGTAACTTGATAACTGAGCCGACCCTAACATAACCTGAAGGGAATTCGCGATCCACATAGGTCGATAACAAGTACATTGAATCCCACAAAATCCAAGTTGGAATGATTTTTCCACCAACAATGTAGAAGAAAATAAATAGGAAACTATGAATAAGAAAAGAAACTCCACTGGGAGTGAAGTACCAGAATACATCAAGGCATAAAAAGCCAAAAGTACTAAAACCCAAGTAAAAAAATAGGGAAACACAACCCAAGTCCCTGAGGAAAGAACACACCAATATCGTTGGTCAATAACTAGATCCACCTCCAAGTGATCCTTTCCCATTTATCTACCCTAGAAAAAGGATTTCTAAAAACACCCAAAGGCAAAAGTAGGTTGTGAGCTAAAAAGCCCAATATGGTCTCACTAAGGATTCCATAACAGATAACAATAATAGATTAACCAAGAAAATGCATTCAATTTTAAAGATAAATTGGTTTGGCATTATAAATAATATTTAAATGAATAATTTTATATAGTTCAAATGATGGAAATAAATATTTTAAGCAATGATTTTTAAAATGAAGGAATATTTCTATAACAATGGCTTAAATAAAAACATTTACATAAAATAGTTTATGTAAATTCAGAAGGAATATAAAGAATTTTAAAAAATTGGCATACATTTATATCTCTAATATTTATAACAAGTTAGAAAAATTGTTACCTTCTAAATAGGTATGATAATATATCTAGTTATAGGAATCCACACTCTCTAAGTGAACTCAGCAAAATGTCTATACACATGTACCGAGTTCTCTTAGAGAGTGTAGAGTCCTATAGCTGAAAATAATATCATACCTATTTGGCATATGATCATGTTTCTCTCTTGTTGTTTATATTTGATATATAAATTTATTCCAATGTTTTAAGATTCTTTACATGCCTTATGAATTTACATAAACCTTTTTATGTAACTGTTCTTATTTAAGCCATTATTTTTGAAATATTCCATCATTTGTAAAATCATTTCTTAAAATATTTTTTTCCATAATTTGAACTATATATATTTATTAATTTAAATATGCTTTATAATTCAAAACATGTTTATCTTTAAAATTGAAAGCACTTTTTTAGTTAATATAATATTGGAATCTGTTAAGGTATCTTTGGTGAGACCTTGCTGGGCTTTATAGATCACACTCTAATTTTTCTTTCAGGTGTTTGTAGACTTCCTTCTTCTAGGCTTGAGCAAGGGTAAAAGATCAATTGGAGGTGAATCCAGTTGTTGAACCTAGGTCTTGGTTAGTTGGGTCTTTAGGGACTTGGGTTGTTTCCTTGTTTTCATACTTGGGTTGTAGTATCGATTTTTATGCCTTGTTGTATTTTGGTACTTCACTCCCTGGGTAGTTTCTTTTTTTTTATGCATAATGTATTGTTTCTTTTCTTCCACATTTTTGGTGGTAAAATAATTCCCACTTGCATGTTGTGTGATGACAAGTGCTAGTCGTTGACCCATGGGGATCGAGAATTCCCTTTCAGCTATTTCAGAGTAGACTTGCTTATCAGGTTACCGGGGTACCTAGGTTAATTCATGAAAAAATGGTATCAAAGGGAGTTTAAGCATATTTCCATGATGACAATATGCATTTGAGTATTCTTGTTAGAACTTAGGAGGTAGTTGTGATTGAGTGTCTAGACAACTCTCACCGTAATGTACCTTAAGTCACTAAGGGTGGTTAGGGAAAGACATGTTGTGGATTAGTTCTATCATTTTTCATATTTTTATTTAGATAGAGTGAAATCCAAATAATTAATGTTCTACTGGTCGGGATCATGTTTCCCTCATTTCTATGTTTGAACATTATCCAATGTCTTCCTTATTTTCTGCTGATTTTATATAACATCATGCCTTCTAGAAGACGTGCAAATTGGATCTAGGAAGGGGTCACTACTGAACCTCAGTGAGCGAATCCTAAAGTGGACCCAAGGCTAGTTGAGTTGATTTTATGCACTATCCATGATCTGAGATAGGCACCACCTCTAGTCCCCATTCAAGCTCCAACTGTAGAATCTGGGGGGGATGCTCTTTGAAATTGATCTCAAGAGTTCTTTCACTAGAAACCACTGGTTTTATAAGGAACCGTCGATCATCAACATATTAAGGAATGGTTGGGCAGTATAGAACATATGTTTGAGTTCTTGGAGAAACCGAATGAGATCAAGGTGAAGTGTGTCACCTTCATGTTGGAGGGACCAAGAAGAATATGACGGGACATGATAGTAATGGCAAAGAAACACGACATCATAGAGAGGAAGGACTTCAAGGTTCTTTTCACTGAATAGTTCTATCCAGAGTCAATGGTGTTGGAAAAAGCTATAGAGTTTTTCAATCATGAGCAGGCTGAGAGAATTGTGCCTCCTGCAGATGTTTAGGGAACTTTATAAAGTTATACAAAAAATTTCCAACTACATGCAGTGGCATGAGATCATCAACACCACAAAAAACTATGGGTAAATAAAATGATTTATGTACAAAAGAGTTCCATCCATAGATATCTGGAACGGATCTTTTTCTCGCAGTGGAAGAGTCTATAGAGGAAGATGATATGGGCCCAATGACTATGATAGGTTCCATTACTATGGATTCATCATTAGTGACTACCCATTTTGATACCAGTGCATCTTAGTTTTTTTCTAGACCATGCCATTAATATCATAAATATTTTTATGGATATTTTATCGTGTGAAATCGATATTACTACAACCATTAGCAAGATGAGAGAGCATGGTCTCTGTAGTCCTGATTGTTTCTTCTCTCTATCAGATGTCAAACATTAATGGAGTTTTATGGTACTCAACATGAAATCTCATGATGTCATATTCGGGATAGATTGGATCATTGACAATAAATCCCAGATTGATTTTTATCTTAAATGGGTCTGCATTACTACTCCCAGTGGGGTGCCTCTTTTCCTTCATGTAGAATGTGATCCAAGTTCAAGAAGAGTTGGACCTTCTTATCCAGAGTTGGGGAAAGTGGTATCAGTGTTAAATTTTAATTTGGAGAGAGATTCAATTAGTGGTTATCTTCATCCAGCCATCATTGATTTTCCTGAACTATTTACTTATCACTCCTATGGTTTTCTATTAGTAAGGGAGGTTGAGTTTTATATTGACTTAATGTCTGGTACTCAACTAGTTTCTTTTTCCTCTTACCAAATGGATCCAAATGAACTGAAAGAACTAATGACCCAATTGGACAATCTTCTTGAGAAAGGCTTTATTCATCCAAGTGTGTCACCGTGGGCAGTGGTCGTTCCCTCCACCATTAAATATTATAGTTCTCTAATATCTTCTCTTCTAGAGATTATTATTTAGGAATATAAGCTTGTTGAAAAATTCTATAACCATTAAAGACTCTCTTTATAGTGGGGAGATTGATGCCCATTGGTCGTTCTCCAATGAGGGTGTTCTATATTATTGGAACTGTTATGTTCCACCGTTAGTGACAAGGAAGGCTATAATGGAGGATTTCCATAATTTCTAATGGGTTGTAAACCCATTAAGAACTAAGACATTCTACAACTTGAAGCTTCATTTTTGGTGACCATGTATTCTTGAAGGTTTCACCCTGATTGGGCCATCAATAGCTTGGGAGGCAAGGGAAGGTTGATCCTTGTTTTGTGGGATCTTTTGAGGTTGTTGATTGGGTAGGGAAAGTTGATTACCATTTATAACTATCACAAAAACTGAATTCAATAAATAATGCATTCCATCTATCTTTTCTTCGAAAGCATTTATTTGAACCATCTCATGTTCTGATTTGGCATGATATTAAAGTGGAACCTTTTTAATCTCTGACTAAACGACCAGTCATGGTTGTTGATTCTGAGATGAAGGTACTTAGTGGGAGGATGAGGGTGATACCTCTGATCTGTATGATATGGAAGCATGGTTCTAATTCTCATGAGAGGTGAGAGAGGGAGGCACTGATGAGAGAACAGTGGCCTTGTCTTTTTGACACGGAGACTTCTTAGTAGGCTCAATGGGTATAGAAATTTCTTATGGTGGGGAGGTTGTAACATCCCGTTATTGTTTTCTGGATTTCCTAAATCCTCTTGTGTTAAATTATTAATTTATTAAGAGGGAAAATGATTTATCAGCAAATTTTCTATAAATGTGTTAAGGGCCTTAAATTCCAGTTAACATCTTGGAATGTTCAGTTAAATATTTTTGGAGTTCGACATTAAGTTATTTGGATGTACTGAGGCATGAAAATTCTCGATGAAGACTGAAAAAAATATTAATTATATTATATTAAGTGCACACTTTTTATTCAAAATAATTGAATAACTCCAGAATAGTGCATCGTATGAGGAATCTCAGACAACTATTATGTCCAAAATATGGGTTTTACACTAGGAGGAGTATAACATTCAAAGGCGCCAGAAATTTGGATGCCTCAATCATGAGATAAAGTTATTAAATAATGTTCAATATATTGTTTTTTTATAAATAATTAAATATATCACAAATGATGTGTCTTATGAGAAATATGAGACCACATATGGGTCTAGAATGAGGGTTTTACCCTATATGTGCTATATTATTTGTAAGCAATAGATGTTTGGATTCCTCACCTGTAAAAATAACTATTTTTATTTTAATTATTTATTTATAATATTTTTTAAATAATAAATCATTAATATCTCTTAAATGGTGCATCCTTTGAAAAATATGAATCCACCGCTGGGTTTAAAATGAGGTGTTTACCCTAGATAGGAAATAAATTTAATGAAAAATGAATGTTTGGCGTCATTTAATTTTTATGAAAAATAATTAATATCAATTAATTAAAAAAACGGTTTTCAATCATTCATCATCTTCCCCATTCGTAACCTCCATTTTTGACTAAGGAAACTTTAAAAAACCATGATTTAATGCATGTTTTGACCGTTTAATACTAGCAACTCATTATATGGGAGAAATTAATAACTCCTCCATAAATTTTAGATTGAAACACATATTAAAATTTGATTTTCAAATTTGAGGTTAAATATATGCGTAGGAATACACATTTGAGGTTCTAGAATGTCCAAACAACCCAGTTCCTTCAGTTGATTGATCTTGATGAGTTTAATAAACCGCAGATTTACCCTGCACGTGGAAGAAGAAGTCTTTTGATGGGATTTGGGTTCCTTCTTCGGTGGTTCCTCCTACTGCAGACCATGTAAGTTTCACCTTGGTTTTGTTTAATTTATTTATTTTAATTTAATTATTCCATAAATTCTTAAATTCTAAAATAAATAAAAAATGGGTTGATTTAAATAAATGTATAAATCTTAAATTATAAATGGAAATTTCTAAATTATCAAATGATAATTTTTAAATATATTACGAATTATCAATAGATAATTTATAAAAATAATCAAAGTATAATTACATAAAGTTATTGAAGATAATTTTGCACAAATTATTAGTGGATAAAATGTTGAATTATTTTGGGTAATGTAAAAAAAAATTATCATTCCATTAATTTTGTGAAATTACAATAATATAGTTGTTGAAGAATTTATCTATGTTTTTAAGATGATAATGACATTGTTAATTTATTTTGAGAATATAATCTTGTTAAAAGAAAGGATAATGGAAATTAATTATCAAGAAATGAATAATTAGGTGAAATTGTCAAACAATAACTAGAATGATCTAACAAATGATAATTTCATCAAACTGTTGAATGGATAATTGTTTAAAATTATCAAAGATATTTATTTAGATTATCAAAATATAATTATTGAAATAATGGTAAAAGGATACTCACATGGATTTATCTGACGGTAATTTATGAAATTATCATATGATAATTTATTCGAATTATTAAAAGACAATTGCACATCTTATAAAAAATAATTATGAAAAATTATTAATGGAAAATTATAAGGTAATTATCATCTCATATGGATTATTGAAATTATCATGGAATAATTAAGTGTTTTATCAAAGGGTAATTATAATAATTTTTAAATGGTAATATTATAGAATTTTTAATGATAATCACACCAGATTATAAAATGTTGTTTATCAGTTTATTTTGTATAATATTTAAAAAGATAATTATGTAAAATTGTCCAATAATTATTATTAAGAATCACCAAATGATAATTTACACTTTTTTGAAATTATAATTATAAATAATTATTAAATTATAATTACAATGTATAATCATGAGATAATCATGAGATTACCAAATGATAATTATTAAATGAAGTTATCAAAGGATAATTATTTATATTATATATGAATACTTATAATGGACTACCACATTTATTATCATTTTATTTATAATATCAAATGTGGTTTATAGTTATTCTCAGGAAAATATTCTGAACATGTGCATTGACATAATATGATAATTTGAATTTTATCAAGGAAATTAGAAGTATCATCGAATTTGATAATTAAAATGATAATATTAGAATTATCAAGGAGAGAGAATTTATCACCACATGTAATATTTTAATCGATAATTTTAAAATTATTCAAGAGAGAGAACATATCATCATACTTGAAATTTTATTTCTTTTTGAAATAAAATAACTAGTTTTGGTTCTAGGAACCTATGATGAACATCGAACATTAGTGTGTCGACATTTTCATTAATAAGGTTGTGTGGAGCAATATTGAACCACACAAGGTGGTTTATATTTGTAGTTGATATCGACAACCTTGAGGTAGGTGGTTATGTCATGATGCCTAATTTATATCAACTCTAACTGATTTGTTTAAGTTTCAATTGTTTGAATTCAAATTCAATTGTTTAAATCTGAATCGTATAGATTTCAATTTATTTTTCGGAAAACCCGAATTCTGGTGAATTGGCGTTTTTTAGAAAAATGGGTTTTTGGAATGACAATTTGGTTTATTGAAATTGTTTAATTGAAATTATGGTTTTATGGAAATGATTTCAACTAAATTATTGAAATTAATTTTTGAGAAAAATTTGTTAAATTGATGAAATTGCGTTTTAATGGATTTAAAACTTGTGAAAATATCATAAAATGTTTAGATAAAAACCCATTGATTTTATCTTGAAAAAGAGGCATGTTTTTTTATTAAAACCTGTTTTGGTTTTAAAAAGAAAATTGTAATGTAAATGAAAGAATGATATTTAATTTTACTTTTAAACAGTCTTAAAATAAAATTTCCATGATTGATTATGTAGGAGAACATGCATGCCTTAGGTAGTTAGTGAGTTATTTGGACACACTCTATGCTATTACAACGTTCTAAAACATACATGCATCGGGTCACATCCCTAACTGGTTGGTGACAAGTCTCCTTTGGTCAGTGTCATCGGGATGTGTGTATACACATTTTGACGAGTTCACTTAGAGAGTCTGAGGACCTATAACTAGAAATATTATCGTACCTATTTGTAAGATGATCATGTTGCTTTCTTGTTATTTATATTTGAGATATAAATGTATTCCAATGTTTTAAACTGATTTACATGCATTCTAAATTTACATAAATGTTTTATGTAACTATTTTTATTTAATCCATTGTTTTATAAATATTCCATCATTTGTAAAATCATTGCTTAAAATATTTATTTCCATCATTTGAACTGTATTTCATTATTCATTAAATATGATTTATTATGCCAAACCTATTTATATTTAAAATTGAAAGCACTTTCTTAGTTAATCTATTATAAGCAACTATTATGAAATACTATATGGGACCCTACTGGGATTTTTATATCACACCCTACTTTTTCCTTTGGGTGTTTGTAGACTTCCTTATTCTAGGATCAAGAATGGGGAACATATCACTTGGAGGTGGATCCAGCTGTTGACCCTCAGTCTTGGTGAGTTTCATATTTAGAGACATGGATTGTTTTTCCCTATTTTTATACTTGGGTTGTAGTAATTTGGGATTTTTATTCCTTGCTGTATTCTGGTACTTCACTCATAGTGGTGTTTCTTTTGTTATGCATACTGTCTTGTTACTTTTCTTCCCCATTGTTGTTGGGAAAATAATTCCCACTTGCATGTTGTATGATGTTAGGTGCTAGTCACTGACCCATGGGGATCGAGAATTCCATTTAGGCTATGTTAGGTACAACTTAGTTAATAGGTTTCCTAGGTACCTGGGTTAGTTTGTGACATATATCAAATAATTCGCCTAAGGAAAACATAAAAAAACTATCTAGTATAATCATGAGATTGTGAAGTAAACTCTTACCACTTTGGTAAATTTTTTAATCATAAGCCCCAAAAAATAAATAACATATAATTAAACCTTAAATACCATGAAAAAAATTATTCATGATATAAAATATCAAATGGATATTAAATTCACTACAAAAAAATAAGTTTTGAATATGGAATTTATATAAATGAAGTAAAAGTTAGATGATAAACACTCACCCAAGGGCCAATTTCATTAATACATGTACATAAATCCTAAAAAATGGGGTTTTTATGTTATTAATTTATTATATATCCATAATAATATTTATAGTATCATATATGATCCACTTATAACATTTTACCACTCTTTTGTTAATAATATTTCATTATTTTTATTATTTTGGGTGTTAATTGTCTTGTTTTATCAAGTGTATTTTGTCTTGAATGTTCTATTTTATGTACATAGGAAATAAATACATCATATAAAGAATAATAATATTGTTATAGATATCATATTTATTTATTATATAAATTATTATAACAATTCTTTAATGTTGGTCATGAAAAATGATCTATATTGCTTCGTGGAGACGGTAGGTTTTACATATGCACGAGCGACAATGTCCATCCCATAAAGGGTGAGAGGGTGAGGGATCATCTGATAAATATTATATAATTTTTATCATTTAATATATATAACATTTATTCATTAAATTTATCCTTATTAATTTCCTTTCAACATGTAAGTTAAAAACAAATAATATCTCTTTGTAGGGCGTTAGTCCATCGCACACGTGGGCAATATTATCGTATTCTCAACAGAATGGAAAGTAATAAATTATATAAGATATTATAATTAAAAATGAATAATAATTTTTAAAATATCATATATATAGTTCAAATTCATCTTTTTATCCATACTTTTAAATTAGTGATGGAAAAAGAACAACATCGGTTCTTGAGCAGGTAGTCCGCTATACACACGATCGATAATTTCATTTCACATTTGATGGAGGAGGAGATGGATAAATATTATGAAATTAACATAATATATTATTATTAGGTTTTATATACTATTTTCATTCTTTTACAAGTGTTAATACATAATTTAATGTGAAAAAATGATAAAGAAAATGATAGAGCTCTCTTAAGACAATTACCTTCCCTAAGAGAAACCCCCATTGCATCTATTCTTCAGGAACTTAGGATTAGTATTTTGGGAGGAAAAAATATCTTTAATATGTATAAGTTTTTTTTGGATAGATTTTATAATTATTTTGTTGAGCCAATAGTCCTTTTATGTGTGAATGAGCGAAGGGAGGGAGTTCCCTTTTAAAAGTGGGGAAAGAAAACCCTCTGCAAAATTATTTAGAAATTCCCAAAAAAATAAAAAATTATAAATTCATTAACATACCAAAAGAATAAAAATAACCATAGGTTTTAATTTTTATATTATAAGGTGTAAATATTTCTATAAAATATTTTTTTACAACTAATTAGGTCATTTTAACCTTTACCTTCTTAGTTTAACACCCTAGTAAACTTGTTTTTACCTTAACTCCAATAAATAATTTTTACTATTTTTACAATCAATTTTGGTAAAAAATTATATTTAAATTATTATACAATATAAATTATGATTTTTTCAGATATATAATCCATTATTCTAAATTCAATTCATATAATTGAAAAAATTCAATTTTAAATTATACCCATAGATGCAAAAAAAGTGGGTTTCCAAAGAAAAAATCCTTATAACTATAAAAGGATTTAATATATAAATTCAATAAAAATTTGATTAAAATAATATATTTTTGTATTTATTACAGTATAGTTTAATAAATTTTACTTTAAATCCAATTTAAAATATAATTTAACCTTGTAAATAATATAAATGAAAAGAAATTGTTTAGTAAAAGTTAGTATTTTTCACTATTCATCAAAAAATAAAAATTCTTAGAAAAATAAAAAATAAAACTTTATATAATTTAGATATTATAATTTTAAAAAATATTTTTAATTTAACCAATGAATTTTCTAAAAGTGAAAAAATGAATTTTATCGTAAGTGTGTAAGAAGAGATGAAACTGTTTTCTTTGAAAATTACTGGTTTTCAAAAAACCTTTATTTAACATAAAATTATTAATATTGTATTTATATTCAATATATATCAATTTAAATTATTTTATACATTTATTAACCATATAATTTTATAACTTAGATATTACTATTCATACCCACCATTTTTGTGACACCCTAAGATTTTATGAGATTGATTTTTTTTTTAATTTTTTTGATGTCTTGTGTTGTACTCTACAACAATATTAGTTTTTTCTATATTAAAAACCCTATTTTCTTTAAATATACGCAACAATATTCTTTTATTGAGTTACACACAAGGGAAACCTTCCTCGATAGCTTGCGTTGTACACAATACCGAGTTTCACTAAACAATGATATATTATTAAAATATTATTTTTTAATAGGATATAAACTAGTCTTTATAAATATTATTAACCAGATTTTTAATTTTGTATAACATTAACATTCATTTAATATATTTTCTAGACATGATATAAGAACAAATTCAATTTTTCGGATAAAAGAAATATTTTTCAAGAAAATTAGTTTTGCCACCTTTTGATGGTGCACCCATTTTAAATTTAGTTTTTAACACATTTATATATTATATTTGAAAAAATAAAATTCTTATTTAGAAGAGAAACATAAAAATTTACTTTTTTTTATTTTTTTTGTATTTTCTGATAAAATTCCTTTTTTAATGAATAGTGAAAAATACTGCATTTTAATTCAAAACTACCATTTCATCTAATTTATTTATATAGTTAGATTATATTTTTAACTGGTTTTAAATTGTAATTGGATTATGTTTTTATCATTTAATCCAAATTTTTTCATTGGAATTAATTTCATATTCAAATTGGACATAAACACCTAACAATCTTTTGATAAGTTTTTACTTCTTTAAAACATACTTTTTTGGTTTTAACAAAACGAATTAATTTTTAATTAATTTCTAACAATTATTTGTTTTGAATTATGAAAAATGGATTACATATTTGTAATAAGTGGGTCCAAATTATCTTAATAGGTTACTTTTATTTTTTAGCATTATGAATAGAAACATTAGTAATTATTTTTATTACCATAGTTAAAGGTAAATCAGGTAATTAAAGGAAAAAATAATATTATAAATTACATTATCACCTGTAAAAATTATATTGGATGAATAAATTAAACCCTTATAATACATGGTTATAAATGTAATCACTTAATGGTTAGTTTCCCATCAATATGACATTAATATAAAAAAATTAATGAATGTGAGAAAATGTTACACTCTCATTTTATATAAGTATATTAATTTTAATTTAGGTATCACCATTGAATTAAATAGACTATAGTTAGTCTCTATAAATCAAATAGAATTACCTACAACATATATATTTATTTATAATTTTTTAATATTATCTAGTTATAATTAATGATGACTCAATAGTGATGTAGAAATAATTTTATTAATAGAAATATCAAATAAATGATATTAAAATATTAAAATAAATATAATTTTAATTAATTAATCTCATGAAATAATTTTATAGATTACTCTGACATGTTATTTATTCTTTAAAGGAGTTTTTAGACCATATCTCAATGTTATTATGTTTCTAAAAAGCCAGCTAATGAATAGTTTCAAAATTGACAATATTGAAATTTTAAATAAATAATATTTTATTAAATTATATACAATTAATAAAAACATAAAATTTGCCCAAAAAATTGATATAAAGTTAAATATGTCCCTAATGGTCCATATATGACTCCTTGTTAATTTTAGAGAGACTATATTAACCCTTATTGAATAAAAAGACATGTTTCCATGGTAAGAGTTAAAGGAATTAATTAAGGGTAAATCAAAATTATAAGGTTTAAAATAAAACCAAAACATATACAAAAAAATTATTGGATAAATAAATTTCAATAATTATCACAATATTATCTATTTTGAGTTGTTTAATGGACACTTTTACAAGTAAATAAATTAAATATTATTTAAATCAAAGATAGTTACAAAATATCACTATCTTATATTGTAATATTTTTTATGTGTCCACATAGGGCCAAAATCAAGCTATGAACGAATAGAAATGTCTATTTTGATATAAATGAAACCATTTTCATTATATAAATTCATTTTGAAATTTTTGAAGTTATATAATTTCCTTAAAAGTCTCTTCAGTTCTAAAACAATATTTATTCAATTAACATAAAAATAGACTAAATTATTTTATTAATAATATTAATTTTGTTATATTTTCGATTATTTAATGTGTCTAAAAAATTTAAAAGATCTATATTATATATTTTATATGTTTTAAAGAATTCTATTTTAATTAAAACTTTGTCTTATGGTATTTTAATTCAAATTAAATGAATAGTATTAAATTTGGCAATAATAATTTCTTATTGAATTAATTTTTTATTAAATTAATTAAAAATCACACAAATGTTAAATAATAAAAACGGTATAATATATGGTCTAAAATTTATTATAAATTAAATTTATGGGGCATTTTTTTATTTAGATCTCGAATAGTCTTATTATATTTTAATATTTTGGGAGTTTCCTAAAGTGCCCCTCTCCTCTCTTATAAAATAATGTATCTCCTAACACATTTCCTCACACATCATTGATCCTTATATCTCTTCCAATACCTACCAAATTATCCTATAAACATTATTATTTAACTTCTAGAGGTTCTAGTTTTCGAAAAAGTCCATCCCTAGTGTCCATAGGAATAGATCCAAAGGAAGTCCAACGAAGAAGAAGTAATTGCTTTACCAATTCAATTCAATTTCTTCTCTTCTTATACTTCCTCATTCTATGTTTATTCTATAATAATGTAATAAATACAGTATATTATACATTCTTAGTTTCTATTATAATCATGTGATAACCTTATACCTTCTTTTATCCGTCATACGAATAACAATATCACCATGCGCGTGTATATACAGCCTACCGTCTCCACGTCGTGGGGTAATTTGTTATTCAAAAATACATTATTATGATGGGTATAATGATGTGTATAATGGATTTAAATAATTAATATTACATTATAATGATTATGTATAATTAATATACCATCCAATTATATACCATTTAACCATCAAGAGAATGATATCGTCGCTAGTGCATACGTACGACCTACCGTCTCCACGATGCGGTGAGATTCGTTCTCCATGTAAAAAATTCAAGAATCATTATAAAATTTATATGATGAGTTAAAATAATAATTATAAACTTAATTCCATGAATAAAATACATCCTATTCATAACCAACATGACTTACAGGGAAAAACGGGAATGGGAAAACGAAGTAGTTAAAACCCGAAATAATAGTAATATTGAAATACTATTAACGAAATGATATAATTGGATCATATATGATATCATAACTACAAATATGGTTCTATTATAATTTAATAACATGATTTAACTATTATACAAGAGGTGATCACACCCTCGACTAACGAAAAGTACAAGGTAAGAGATAATTTTGCAATCTCATTTTTATCCGTGATTGTTTATACAAAAGTATTTACTAGGGATATATTTCTCATCTATGTCCATATTTTCAGAAAAAGTTTTCATAAAATGTTTACTATTCTTCTAATTATTTTTTAAATTAATTTTTACCCATTTTTTAATATTACAACATGTTATAGAAATAATCATTCTTTTTTACCATATGAGTTACTTTTTGACATTTCCGGTAAAAGTTTGAGGAGAATGTTTTATAACTTATATGACATGAGCAGATTTTTACATTTTTATGACACCTTATTTCCATGAATATTCATCTAAAAGATTTCATGATTATTTTCTATAAAAAAATTTCTTTTAAAATTGCATGGAATTTTGAGAAAATAAAAGTTTTTTCAAAAAGAAAGAATATTTTCCTTAGGAATTAAGTTCAAGTGTTTTATCAAAATTATTTTCCATCTGATATGACATAGGGTTATGTTTATATTCCTATTATTACATTTATATGATTGTGTTTATGTTGGAATTAATTTATGAAATCCAATTGTTTTAAATGGATTATGATGGAATGATGTTTAAGAAACCCATTTAATTTCATGGGTTATGCTATGATAAATGATTTATGATTTTGTGGAACATGTAAGAATGGTTTCATTATTATATGGGTGGGACCTATATCTCCTTCCAATTCTTTGGGTAAAGATTCATATCTCATGAGATAGACAGGACTAGAATGAAAATTAAATTTGGCTCAGCAATACATGGCTGGAACGACATTTAAACCTGGTTTAATAATGGACTTTGTACACTATAATGGTCTTGGAAACAATGCCTTGGAAACTATAGAAATCATATTATATTATTTATTATTTTTCAAAATTCCATGTTTTATTCCAATTCTATTTTATCATGGTTAATGTTCCTTTATGATCTATGCCTTATTAACCACCAATATTTATTTCACGACTAATGATTTTGATATTTAAAATTTATGTTCATGTCTTACATTATTATATTTATTTTTTGTTTTATATTCTCTATGTTTACCCTCTTAGAGCATTTGATCTCACCCTTTTTATGTTTTCTTTTCTCGAGGACATAAATAAAGGTTTAAGGTAGGAAAAAAGGGAAGATCTTTATGGGAGATGTTGAAGATATTTCACCAAGTTAGACTACTATGTTCCAAGTTTCCAAAGTCACTAAACTATTGGGCGTCAGTTTTTTTCATGTATTAAGTATTAAAAAAAATGTAAGGTCCACTTATGTCAATCTTGGGTAATTATAGTTGGTCTCAGAGTTAAGGTTTAGTTAACCTTTGGAAACTAGGATACACAACCTTTAGTGATATCTCTAGAGATATTTATAAGTTATTTCTAGGGATGTCCCTAAGGTTAAGTATAAATATAGGTTATAGTCCTATAATTATGGTAACGATAAGGAATAACCTAGGATCAAGCCTAATATGTTACAGATTAAATGTACTCCCCCTTGATTATATAGTTTTCCTAGTACGGTTTTTTCCTCTCACACTATTCTTTTGGGGTTTTAGATGATGACTGAAACCCAATGGAATTGTGTTAATGACCAATGCACTGGGAAATGCAATGATTTTTCTCCTGAACAACCAAATGTTAGGGGAGATAGAATTGAAAATCATATTTCCATACTTAAAAAATCTATGAATCATTATGGATTTCCAAATGAGCAAAGAAGGGAATAACATTCTATTGAGTCCTTTATGAGGCAACCTACACCTTCTTTCAGTGGGTTTTCTAATCCACTTGTTGCTGAACAATGGACCAGTAGCATTAAAAATATATTTTCCATAATTTTTTGTTTGAAACATGAAAAAAATCATTATTTTTATTTATCATTTTGAAGGTGAAGCAGACCAGTGGTGGCCTCTAATTAATAATACAATGTAGAAAAATGAAATTGAATCCATGGAATGGGATGAGTTTAAGAACTTTTTTTTCAATAAGTACTTCCCTCATTTTCTTAGAAAAAATATGGAAAATAAGTTCATTGAGCTTATGAAAAAGGATGATGAATTTGTTGGTACATAGAAGTCAAATTTTACAAGACTTTCAAGGTAAGCTTCTAGATTTATCATCCAACCCGAAAGTAAAGTTGATCAATTCTTCAGTGGCTTAAAACCAATTCTTTGAAGGGCATTAGATATAAGATACTTCAGTAGATATGAAGAGATTGTGTTTTGTGCTATAAAGGTAGAAATTGAATTTGGTTTTAAATATCAATCTCATGGTTATGACAAGAAACAAAAGATGAAGTTTAAAGGAAAAACTCAAAATAATGGTGAAAAGAAGACGAATGTTTCTTTATGCTCAAAGTGTGGAATTAATCATGGTAGAGATTGTATTAAAGGGACTAGAAAATGTTTTAAGTGTGTAAAATAACTCCATCAAGAAATTGAGTGCTAAAGTAATGGTAAAAAGGTTCTAATGATGTGAATAGAGAAAAGACTACAGAGAATGTACCACCCACACTTCAATGCTGAAAGTGAAAAGAAATGGGGAATTAAGCTAACGAATTCCCTAATCCAAGGGTTAATGATGATCAAATCCAATAACATCTTAAGGCCAAAGACAAATTCAAAACACATGCGATCACTATTGGTGATGTTGAGTATGACAACGAAGTGGTGGAATGATTATGTGTTTGTGTAATTGAATTCCAAAATAGTGGTGTAGGATCTATTTTATAGTATTATGGAATATTGGAATATATATGTATTTGTCCATTGTGGTTTTCCATAATTATATTATAACAGCCCATGATTTTATAAAAAAATATTCTTTTTAATTTTATTAATGTCTTGTGTTGTACGCTACACCAAAAGGAGCTTGCACAACACGCATCCTTGTCTTTCCTTGCATTACACGCAATCGCGACCTTCCTCGATAGCGTGTGTAATACGCAATACCGAGTTTCACTAAACAACGATGTGCTATTAAAATATTATTAAAACTAGACGTTATGAATAATAATAACCACTTTTTAAAATTCTGTAAATCTTATTTTTCAAAATGAACTTCATTCTTGGATTCGGAGTATCGAATTTAGCCTAAGGTGAAATTTTGGTACTTTTCGGATAACTTTCATATTCTGATGAATAGTGAAAATTACTAAATTATAATTAAAAACAACTTTTTTAATCGAAATAATTAATAGTGATAAATTATTAATTTGAGTGGTTTTAAAGTATATTTAGAATATATTTTTACAATTTAATACAATGTTGGTCATTGGTTGTAATTTCACATTTAAACCAGACATAATCAAGTGTCAATCTTTTGATATATATTGTTTCCTAAAAACACGCTATTTATTTTAACAGCAGGATTTAATTATAAAATTAATTAATGCAACTTCTATGTTATGAATTTGGTAAATGAGATTTCATTTTTGAATTCGGAATATGAAATATAGCTTAGGATGAAATTTTGGCATTGTTCTGAAAAACATCAATTTTTGATGAATAGTGAATCTACTAAGTGGTAGTTAAAAAAACTGAATTTTTCATAAAACTTAATTTTCCCGCTTCTGTGAATGGAATTTCGAAAATCCGAGAGACACGGTTAATATCAAGGACTAAAATGTGGTTCAATGAGATGTAAATAATTTTTTGGTGAATAGTAACTTTTTACTTTTTTTACCGCGGTTAATAGTAAATAGGGTAACTAAGGGGAAATATGATATTACTATTACCCTAACACATGTCCTAATTCTATTGGACAAGTGTAATTCGACCAAAAACAAACTTAGGAATAAAATATGACCATTTAGGCCCACTTGGATTAGATTAGGACATTTATTATTAATTTATTTAAAGAAAGGTTAAAATAGTTAAAATCAAAGTTTAATAAGTAAATAATTTTTAATATGGGGTTATACATATGATAAATTCTATTGTAAATATTAATTAGAAAGATAAAAAGATTTCCTACATGATGGTATTTTATTTTTAATTTTTAGACATCAAATAATTTAATTTATTTATGACACAACGATGATGCAGTAATTATCTTATTAATGAAATATTGACATAATTGATGTTATAAACACCAAAATAAATGTAATTTGAGATTTTTTATGAATTCCACTAATTTTATAGGTTACTATGATATATTAATGTTGATTTAATCAACTTTTTTCGAACATTTAATTCTGTTATGACTTTCACAAAAATCATATATCAAATAGTGTCAAAATTGACACAAAATAGTTTTTAAATAAAATATTATATTATTAATTGTTATTGTATTCATAAAAATCTAAGGTTCGGCCAAATGACTTAGATAGGGATATATATATTAATAATAAACAATTTGGGGTTCGTTTGGCATGTTATAGTAAGTGTATTAACCATATAGTGAAAGAAAACAAAAAGACATGGTAAAAGTTAAATTATTTAACTTAGAGTTAAATCTAACTGATAAGGTTAAAATAATATCCTAAACTTGTCTAAATTATATTGGTTGATAGTATTTCGACCCATACCCACTTTATCTTCGAAATAATACCCTTTGGAACCATTATAAACCGATTTTGACTTTAATATAAAATAATATTTTGAGATATTCCTAAGGTGCCCCTCTCCTCCCCTATAAAAGGACACCTCCTCCCCCTCCTCCTCACACCTATTTGAGCACTCAAGCTCGGCCAACCCCTGCCAAAATCTCTTCTCCACTTCCCTAGAAACATCCTAGAGGTTCTGGTCTTCCTCAAAGACCAATTCTAGTGCCCTAAGAGGAGGTCTCAAAGAGGCACTTCAAACAAGAGGTAATTACTGTTACCAATTCTTTCATCTTTATTTCTTCTTCCACTTCTTCTTCTTAGGTTGTTTCATTATGAAGTAATAACATCAGTATCACTCATATACTGATATGTTATTATAAGTATGAAACAACCCTATTTCACCATCTATCCATCCTACGGAAAAAGAAATCACCGCGCGTGCGTACGTACGGAATACCGTCTCCACGACGCGATTCATTCTCCATGTTAACCATTTAAGAATGATTATAATGTATATATAAGAAGTAATAATGAAATATATGACATTATAAAGCTACTGTATTTATGTATATATATACATATGTATGTCATCTACTTACTTCCATTTCAAGACAATAAGGAAAGAAAAACAGCGTTCATGCGTACGTACGGACTACCGTCTCCATGAACGGTGTTTTTCATTTTATTTATCTATCTATTATATATATATATATATATACTGAATATATATGATATATAAATCATATTTTATATTCTGGAAGTAAGTAAATCATGATATAAGTAATAATGATGTCAAGAACAACAAGTCAAAACACCTACGATAAATGAAACGATTTTACCCAAAACGCTTCTTTAACATGGAATTTACAAAAGAACGGGTAATATAATGTCATAAGTGAACCATATATGATATCATAACAATGAATATGATTCTGTAATAAGTCAATGACATTATTTAAATCATTATACAGGAGGTTCGGACACATACAAAGCAAATTGGACCTAAGGTAAGGGAAATATCACAATCTCATTTTTATCCGAGATTGTTTATTCGTAAGTATTTACTGGGGTGTATTTTATCATCCACATCCATGTTCCCTCAATATGTAATATTGTTTCCATCCACTTGAAATAGTTTAAATCCAATTTTACCCTTAGGTGAGTTTTTAGTAAAGAATATGAAAGGAATCTTTTGTCGTTTTTCCGTACGAGGTACTTTTTGACTTTTCCGACAAAAGTACAAAGAATATTTTTTTTAACTTATACGGCATGAATGGATTTTTAAAACATTACTTAAAAGAAGCTTCCTTTAAAAGTTTTCAAGTTTATTTTTAATCAACTTCTTTTATTTTAAAGTTGTATGACATGTTATGAAAGGAAAAATGTTTTTGAAGAAGAAAGGATATTTTCCTCAAGAATTCAATTCAAGTGTTTTATCAAAATTATTTTCCATCTAAGATAATAAAGGGTTCTGTTTCTATCCATATTTTTACATTGGTTTGACTATGTTGTGATGGAATTATGTTTATGAATTCCTTTATCTTATATGAATTGATTTATGATGTCATGATGTTTCAAGAATCCCATTTTTGTTTTATGTGTTATGCGATGATGTATGTTTTATGATTATGTGGCACACATAAGAAAGGATTCATTATAAGATGGGTGGGACCTATATCTCCCTCCAATGCATTGGGTAATGATTTTATATCTCATGAGATAGACATGGCTGGAACGGAAGGTTATTTCGGTTCAGTGATACAGGACTGAAACGAGGAGTGAACTCGGTTCAGAAAGGGACTTTGTCCACTAAGATAGTCTTGGCAATGAGTCATGACTAACAAGAAATGATTTTCCATGATTATGTGTGCATGCCACAAAGTTTCAAGTTTCATGTTATGATTATGGTGATCTCATTTTCACTTCTATGATTTGTTACATGTTAAGATATTATGATCTCTTTTGCATGTTATGATTTTCAAAAAGATATGATATGATTTTTATTTCTTTTGTATACCCTTACTGAGCATTTGAGCTCACCATTTTATGCTTTCTTTTCCCCAGGATATAAATAAAGGTTTTAGGTAAAAAAAAGGGAAGATCTTTACGGGAGATATTGAAGATCTTTCACCACGATTAGAAGATTACGTTCCGAGTTTCCAAAGACACTAAACTATTACGATCCTTGCGTGTGTGTTTTTGTTATGTACTAAGTATTCCGCAAAAGTAATGTAATGTCCATGTACGATAAGCTTCGGGTCTCTACAGTTGGTATCAGAGGAAAGGTTTAGTCAACCTTTGGAAACTAGGATGCGAAAACGTTAGTGAGATCCCTAGAGATATTTCTATGGTATGTCTAGGGATGTCCTTAGGGATAAGTATACGTATAGGTTATAGTAATATAATTACGCTAACGATCATAGAATTAAACCTAAGATGTTGGATATTGAAGGTACTCCCCCTTTATTATGTTGTTTTCCCTAGCATGATTTTTGCCTCTCACACTATTCTTTTTGGGTTTTAGACGATGGATGGAACCCGAAGGAACCGTGTTGATCAATGCAATGGACAATGCAATGATTGCCGTACTGAACAAACAAATGTTATGGGAGATGGAGTTCAAAATCTTATTGCTATACTTACACAAGCTATGAATCATTCTGGACTTCCAAATGAGCAGAGAAGGGAACAATATTTTATTGAGTCCTTCATGAGGCAACGTCCACCTTCTTTTAGTGGGACTTCCGATCCACTTGTTGCTGAACAATGGATCAGTACCACTGAAAAGATATTTTCAGTTCTTCAATGTTCTGAACATGATAAAGTCATCTTAGCAGTATATCGTTTGGAAGGTGAAGCTGATCAATGGTGGAATCTTATCAAGAATACGAGGCCAAGGGATGAAATTGAGTCCATGGAATGGGACGAGTTCAAGAACTTGTTTTTCAGTAAGTACTTCCCTCGTATTCTTCGAACAAAGATGGAAAAGGAGTTTATTGAGCTGAAGCAGAAGGATGATGAATCTGTTGGTATATACGAAGCGAATTTTACAAGACTTGCAAGGTATGCATCTGGCATTATCATCCAACCTGAAAGTAAAGTTGATCGATTTTTCAGTGCCTTAAAACCAAGTCTTCGAAGGGCATTAGCTATAAGAGACTTCAGTAGCTATGAAGAAATTGTGCGTTGTGCTATCAAGGTAGAAATGGAAGTTGGTGTTACATATCCATCTCATGGTTTTGACAAGAAACGAAAGATGGAGTTCAAAGAGAAATCTCATAATAATGGTGAAAAGAAGATGAATGTTTCCTTATGCACAAAGTGTGGAAAGAAGCATGGTGGAGATTGTCTTAAAGGAACTAGAAAATGTTTTAAGTGTGGAAAAGAAGGTCATCGAGCAGCTGAGTGTCGAAGTAATGGAAAAAGGGTTTCTAATGATGTGAATAAAGAAAACACTGTCGAGAACGCACCACCAACACTTCAATGCTTCAAGTGCAAGGAAATGGGGCATTATGCTAATAATTTCCCTAATCCAAGGGTTAGTGATGATCAACATGAGCAACCACTGAAGGCAAAGGACAAAGGGAAGTCACATGCGATCACTATTGGCGATGTTGAATATGATAACGATGTGGTGGAATGATTAAGCGTTTATGTAATGGGATTCCAAAATAATGTTGTATCATTGAGTATTGCAATATTTATTGATGTGGTATTCAAAGTGTTTGAGGTATTTTTTTGGAAATAAGATGATATGCGCATAATGAAGACGAGAAAATGAAATGTTTAATAGTATTCATGAGCTCATGATTGATATAAGGACTAAGTGATATCATGGATTGAGTATATAGAATTTTGAGGATTTTGGTATGTGGAAAGTGTTAACTTTTAACGGCATTCATGTTTTCACTAAGGTATTCAAGAGAATACATGATTAAGGACTTTGAATGTTTAGAATGTGACCAAAAAAACATATCTTATGATATATGGGGATCAACGATGGTATTAAATCTCTGGTAATCGTTTTCACTATGTTATGAGAGTGGACTGCAGTATTATGGATAAGCCTAAAGATTGAAATGGATTATGTTGGACATAAGTGATTATTGTTTAAGGATAGAAGTTTTTTTTCGATATTATTGATGGGATGTTATAGTAATGTAGTTTTAGAAAAAGGACAACCTGCAGGACGGGCGACAACCCATCGCTTCAGACAAGGCTGTAGGAATCAAACCCACAACCGAAGTGCGACTGGCCTTTATCGCCTACCACTGACCTACAGGAAGTCCCTGTTTAGTAGAAACTAGTTTTATTATATTAAGCAGTATGATATATGAAGTATAAGTCCATTTTAGGAACCATATATGATTAATCTCACTATAGATCGATTTATGCATATAATTTTTGCTAACCTTTTGTTTGAGACAGATGGAATGACCTGTCATTCTATCACATGATCTGCTAACACTTCACGAATAACAAATTCAACTTCATTTATTTAAGAGATGAAGTGGAAATTGTTCAAGGCACGAACAACAGTGAGATTGTACCAAAATAAAGTAAGTATTTATTCTAATTCAAATTTTCAACTTTAGTAAATGATCTTGAAAACCAAAAATGTTGTCCTAGTGATCTTATACCTGATGAATCAGATGGTACCTTATATCATCACAAATCTATGGATTTGTGATTAGTGGCTTTTCCATAGCCATGTTCTCTACCACTCTCCATCAGAACATGATGGTTAGATTTCTCTTCCATATCCATATTTTCACCTATGTGGAAACCCAATGATTAGTTTATTTGGGTAACCGTTACGTTTCATACTTTTGTTTTTAAAGATTGGTTTTGATATTCCTTTTTACGATGTGGGTTTTTATTAAAGAAACTTTCGAATAGTAAACCATTTATAACCCCGACGAATTTCGAGGGCGAAATTCATTTTAAGGGGGGTAGAATGTAACAGCCCATGATTTTATAAAAAAATATTCTTTTTAATTTTATTAATGTCTTGTGTTGTACGCTACACCAAAAAGAGCTTGCACAACACGCATCCTTGTCTTTCCTTGCATTACACGCAATCGCGACCTTCCTCGATAGCGTGTGTAATACGCAATACCGAGTTTCACTAAACAACGATGTGCTATTAAAATATTATTAAAACTAGACGTTATGAATAATAATAACCACTTTTTAAAATTCTGTAAATCTTATTTTTCAAAATGAACTTCATTCTTGGATTCGGAGTATTGAATTTAGCCTAAGGTGAAATTTTGGTACTTTTCGGATAACTTTCATATTCTGATGAATAGTGAAAATTACTAAATTATAATTAAAAACAACTTTTTTAATCGAAATAATTAATAGTGATAAATTATTAATTTGAGTGGTTTTAAAGTATATTTAGAATATATTTTTACAATTTAATACAATGTTGGTCATTGGTTGTAATTTCACATTTAAACCAGACATAATCAAGTGTCAATCTTTTGATATATATTGTTTCCTAAAAACACGCTATTTATTTTAACAGCAGGATTTAATTATAAAATTAATTAATGCAACTTCTATGTTATGAATTTGGTAAAAGAGATTTCATTTTTGAATTCGGAATATGAAATATAGCTTAGGATGAAATTTTGGCATTGTTCTGAAAAACATCAATTTTTGATGAATAGTGAAACTACTAAGTGGTAGTTAAAAAAACTGAATTTTTCATAAAACTTAATTTTCCCGCTTCTGTGAATGGAATTTCGAAAATCCGAGAGACACGGTTAATATCAAGGACTAAAATGTGGTTCAATGAGATGTAAATAATTTTTTGGTGAATAGTAACTTTTTACTTTTTTTACCGCGGTTAATAGTAAATAGGGTAACTAAGGGTAAATATGATATTACTATTACCCTAACACATGTCCTAATTCTATTGGACAAGTGTAATTCGACCAAAAACAAACTTAGGAATAAAATATGACCATTTAGGCCCACTTGGATTAGATTAGGACATTTATTATTAATTTATTTAAAGAAAGGTTAAAATAGTTAAAATCAAAGTTTAATAAGTAAATAATTTTTAATATGGGGTTATACATATGATAAATTCTATTGTAAATATTAATTAGAAAGATAAAAAGATTTCCTACATGATGGTATTTTATTTTTAATTTTTAGACATCAAATAATTTAATTTATTTATGACACAACGATGATGCAGTAATTATCTTATTAATGAATTATTGACATAATTGATGTTATAAACACCAAAATAAATGTAATTTGAGATTTTTTATGAATTCCACTAATTTTATAGGTTACTATGATATATTAATGTTGATTTAATCAACTTTTTTCGAACATTTAATTCTGTTATGACTTTCACAAAAATCATATATCAAATAGTGTCAAAATTGACACAAAATAGTTTTTAAATAAAATATTATATTATTAATTGTTATTGTATTCCTAAAAATCTAAGGTTCGGCCAAATGACTTAGATAAGGATATATATATTAATAATAAACAATTTGGGGTTCTTTTGGCATGTTATAGTAAGTGTATTAACCATATAGTGAAAGAAAACAAAAAGACATGGTAAAAGTTAAATTATTTAACTTAGAGTTAAATCTAATTGATAAGGTTAAAATAATATCCTAAACTTGTCTAAATTCTATTGGTTGATAGTATTTCGACCCATACCCACTTTATCTTCGAAATAATACCCTTTGGAACCATTATAAACCGATTTTGACTTTAATATAAAATAATATTTTGAGATATTCCTAAGGTGCCCCTCTCCTCCCCTATAAAAGGACACCTCCTCCCCCTCCTCCTCACACCTATTTGAGCACTCAAGCTCGGCCAACCCCTGCCAAAATCTCTTCTCCACTTCCCTAGAAACATCCTAGAGGTTCTGGTCTTCCTCAAAGACCAATTCTAGTGCCCTAAGAGGAGGTCTCAAAGAGGCACTTCAAAGAAGAGGTAATTACCGTTACCAATTCTTTCATCTTTATTTCTTCTTCCACTTCTTCTTCTTAGGTTGTTTCATTATGAAGTAATAACATCAGTATCACTCATATACTGATATGTTATTATAAGTATGAAACAACCCTATTTCACCATCTATCCATCCTACGGAAAAAGAAATCACCGCGCGTGCGTACGTACGGAATACCGTCTCCACGACGCGATTCATTCTCCATGTTAACCATTTAAGAATGATTATAATGTATATATAAGAAGTAATAATGAAATATATGACATTATAAAGCTACTGTATTTATGTATATATATACATATGTATGTCATCTACTTACTTCCATTTCAAGACAATAAGGAAAGAAAAACAGCGTTCATGCGTACGTACGGACTACCGTCTCCATGAACGGTGTTTTTCATTTTATTTATCTATCTATTATATATATATATATACTGAATATATATGATATATAAATCATATTTTATATTCTGGAAGTAAGTAAATCATGATATAAGTAATAATGATGTCAAGAACAACAAGTCAAAACACCTACGATAAATGAAACGATTTTACCCAAAACGCTTCTTTAACATGGAATTTACAAAAGAACGGGTAATATAATGTCATAAGTGAACCATATATGATATCATAACAATGAATATGATTCTGTAATAAGTCAATGACATTATGTAAATCATTATACAGGAGGTTCGGACACATACGAAGCAAATTGGACCTAAGGTAAGGGAAATATCACAATCTCATTTTTATCCGAGATTGTTTATTCGTAAGTATTTACTGGGGTGTATTTTATCATCCACATCCATGTTCCCTCAATATGTAATATTGTTTCCATCCACTTGAAATAGTTTAAATCCAATTTTACCCTTAGGTGAGTTTTTAGTAAAGAATATGAAAGGAATCTTTTGTCGTTTTTCCGTACGAGGTACTTTTTGACTTTTCCGACAAAAGTACAAAGAATGTTTTTTTTAACTTATACGGCATGAATGGATTTTTAAAACATTACTTAAAAGAAGCTTCCTTTAAAAGTTTTCAAGTTTATTTTTAATCAACTTCTTTTATTTTAAAGTTGTATGACATGTTATGAAAGGAAAAATGTTTTTGAAGAAGAAAGGATATTTTCCTCAAGAATTCAATTCAAGTGTTTTATCAAAATTATTTTCCATCTAAGATAATAAAGGGTTCTGTTTCTATCCATATTTTTACATTGGTTTGACTATGTTGTGATGGAATTATGTTTATGAATTCCTTTATCTTATATGAATTGATTTATGATGTCATGATGTTTCAAGAATCCCATTTTTGTTTTATGTGTTATGCGATGATGTATGTTTTATGATTATGTGGCACACATAAGAAAGGATTCATTATAAGATGGGTGGGACCTATATCTCCCTCCAATGCATTGGGTAATGATTTTATATCTCATGAGATAGACATGGCTGGAACGGAAGGTTATTTCGGTTCAGTGATACAGGACTGAAACGAGGAGTGAACTCGGTTCAGAAAGGGACTTTGTCCACTAAGATAGTCTTGGCAATGAGTCATGACTAACAAGAAATGATTTTCCATGATTATGTGTGCATGCCACAAAGTTTCATGTTTCATGTTATGATTATGGTGATCTCATTTTCACTTCTATGATTTGTTACATGTTAAGATATTATGATCTCTTTTGCAGGTTATGATTTTCAAAAAGATGTGATATGATTTTTATTTCTTTTGTATACCCTTACTGAGCATTTGAGCTCACCATTTTATGCTTTCTTTTCCCCAGGATATAAATAAAGGTTTTAGGTAAAAAAAGGGAAGATCTTTACGGGAGATATTGAAGATCTTTCACCACGATTAGAAGATTACGTTCCGAGTTTCCAAAGACACTAAACTATTACGATCCTTGCGTGTGTGTTTTTGTTATGTACTAAGTATTCCGCAAAAGTAATGTAATGTCCATGTACGATAAGCTTCGGGTCTCTACATATATGGTACCGGTAACCATGAAAAGTGATTGAAATAATTTTAGAAAGCACATGATATGCGCATAATGAAGGGATAAGGATATAGTGACATGTTTTATAGTGTTATCATGGTTTGAGTATATAGAATTTTTGGTATTTTTGGGGTGTGTACAAAGTTAAATTTGACAGAATTCATGTTTTCACTAAGGGTATATGGTAATTTATGTTAGTTACATGTTTCAAGAGGATACATGAATAAGGTATTCACATGTTTGGAATGTGACAACCAAGAACTGCCAAATGAGATATGGGAGACAAATGTTATGACTATTTAGTTCACCTCTTTCTAAAGTTTTATATTTTCAGTTTTTGGAAGGATTGTAATGTTATCCATTGATGGATATTATATGTTATATTCCATTTTAATTTTGTTAGAATAATGTATTATCTCACTATATGCTGACTTATGCATATTTGATAACATGTTCTCACCTTTTTATTGAGACAGATGGAATGGATTATAATTCTATCGCATGATCTGCTAACACATAAAGAATGAAAAATTCAACTTCATTTCTTTAAATAAGATATGAAGAAGAAATTGTTAAGGGAACAATAAACGGTGAGATTTTACTAAAATCAAGTAAGTATTTCTTCTAATACAAAAATTCATCAACTTTAAGAGAAGGATACTGAACCCAAAAATGTTATCCTAGTACCTTCTTATCTGATGAATCAGATGGTCCATTAAATCATCATATATTTATGGTTTTTTGGTTGTTAAATTTCTTGAAACCTTATTCTCTATCACTATCCATCATAACTTTATGGTTTGATTTGTATTCCATGTCCATGTTTTCACTTCTCACCTATGTTCTCCGATGTGGAAACCCAGTGACGAGCTAATTTGGGTAACCATTATGTTTCTAACATTCCTTTTTTTAAAATGAAGTTTTAGTATTCCTTTTTACGATGTGGGTTTCCATGAAATAAACATTCAACTAGTAAAACATTTAGAACCCTGAAAAATTTCTTGGGTGAAATTCATTTTTAAGGGGGGTAGAATGTGACACCTTGAGATTTTATGAGATAGTTTCATTATAATTTATTTGATTTCTTGTGGTGTATGCTACACCAATATTATCTTGCACTATACTCAACAATGTATTAGCTTTCAGTATATACAACACTATTCTTGGATTTCCTTACACGTAAGAGTGACCTTTCTCGATAGCTTGCATTGTACGCAATACCGAGTTTCACTAAACAACAATATATTATTAAAATATTATTATTTAATGGGATATAAACTACCCTTTATTAATAGTATTAGCCAAATTTTTAATTTTATATCACATTAAAATTCATCTTAATTATTTTCTACACATGATATAAGAACAAATTCATGTTTTTAGATAAAATATGTATTTTAAAAAAATGCAGTTTTGCTACCTTTTGATGGAACACCCATTTTAAATTTAGTTTTTAATAATATTATATATAATTTTTAACAAAATAAACATTTTATTTGGAATAGGAACATAAATATTTTTTTTTTTTTGGTATTTTTATGATAAAATTTATATTTTAATGAATAATAAAAAATACTGCATTTTAATTCAAAACTACCTTTTAATCTAATTTATTTATATAGTTTGATTATATTTTTAATTTTTTTAAAAGTGTAATTGGATTATGTTTTTATAATTTTATGCAATTTTGTTCATTAGCAGTAATTTCACATTTAAATTAGACATACACACATGATAATCTATTGATAAGTTTTTACTTCTTAAAATCCTGCTTTTTGATTTTAACAATAGGAATTAATTTTAAATTAATATCTACCAATTTTTTGTTTTAAATTATAAAAAATGGATTCCATATTTGAAATTATGGGGTCTAAATTTTGTTAATTGGTTACTTTTATTTTTGGGCATTATGAATAGTAACATTAGTAATTATTTTTTATTACCATGGTTAAAGGTAAATAATGTAATTAAAGTTAAAATAATCATATCAAATTACCATAACACCTGTCAAAAAAATATTGGACAAATAAAATCGACCCTTATAATATATGGTTCTAAATTTAATCACTTAAAGGAAACGTTCCCATGAATATGACATAAATATAAAAAAAATTAATGAATATGAAAAAATGCCACAGTCTCATTTTATATAAGCATACTAATTTTAATTTATGGATTACTAGGCAATGAAATCAATTATAGGTAGTATCTAGAAAGCTAATAGAATTAACTATGTAATATAAATTTATTTATAATTTTTAGAGATTAAATAGTTATCATTAATGATGACTCAATAGTGATGAAAAAATTATTTTATTAATAGAAATATCAAATAAATGATATTAAAAATATTAAAATAAATATAATTTGATTGAATTAATGTCATCCACTAATTTTATGGATGCGTTTGACATGTTAATTATGTTTTAAAGAAGTATTTTTGAACATATCCTTATGTTATGATATTTATAAAAAGTCAAATAATGAATAGTGTCAAAATTAACACTATTGATATTTTAAATAAATAATATTTTATTAAATTATATAAAAATATTAAAAATATATACTTCATCAAACTAATTGGTATAAAGTTAAATATCTCACCAATGGTCCATTTATGGCTCTTTTAGCATTTTAGAGTGACTATATTAACACTTAGTTAATAAAAAGACATGTTGTCATGGTAAGAGTTAAAGGAATTAATTAAGGGTAAATCAAAATTATAAGGTTTAAAATAAAACCCAAACATGTCCAAAAAAATTATTGGACGAATAAGATTCAATAATTATCACAATTTCATCGATTTTGAGTTGTTTAATGGACACTTGTACATGAAAATAAATTATATATTATTTAAATGAAAGCTAGTCACAAATTATTAGTATCTTGTATTTTAATATATTTTATGTGTCCACATAGGTCAAAAATCAAGATATTAACAAATATGATGTCTATTTTGATATAAAAAAACCATTTTAATTATATAATTTTATTTTAAATTTTTATAAGTTATATAATTACCTTAAAAGTATCTTCAATTCTAAAATAATATTTATTCAATTAACATAAAAATCGAATAAATGATTTTAATAATACTAATTTTTTTATATTTTGGATTATTTAATTTGTATACCAATTTTAAAATATATATAATATATATTATAAATTTTTTAAATTATTATATTCTAATTCCCACTTTGTCTTATTGTATTTTAAGTCAAATTAAATGGGTAGTATTAAATTTGGAAATAATAATATCTTATTTAATTAATTTATTATTAAATTATTTAAAAATCAAATAAAATGTTAAATAATAAAAAGGGTATAATATATGGTCTAACATGTATTATAAATTTCATTTATGATCTATTTTTAATTATTTAGATCTAGAATAGTCTTATTATATTTTAATATTTTGAGTGTTTCCTAAAGTGACCCTCTCCTCTCTTATAAAAAAAGCATCTCCTCCCACATTTACTCACACCTCATTGACCCTTATATCTCATAAAACCCATGAACAATTATCCTATCGACATTATTAGTTAACTTATGGAGGTCCTGGTTTTTCAAAAAGTCTATCCCCAGTGTCTCTAAGAAGAGATCCAAAGGAAGTTCAGTGTAAAAGAGGTAATTGCTTTACCAATTCAATTCAATTTATTTTCATCTTCTACTTACTAGTTAAATTTTGATTCCATAATAAACTAATAAATCCAGTATATTCTAAAGGATGATATGTTATTATAATTATGGTACAACCATATACCTCTTTTTATCCATCCTACGAATAACAATATCACCATGCATGCGCACGTATGGCCTACCGTCTCCATGCTATGGTGTAATTTGTTATTAAAAAAATACATTATTAGGATAAGTATAATTATTATTATAATGGATTTAAATAATAAATATTACATGATAATTATTCTTTATAATTAATATACAATACAATTACATACCATTTAACAATCAAGAGAATGATACTGTCACATGTGCGTACGTACGACCTACCGTCTCCGCGACGTGGTGAGATTCGTTCTCCATGTTAAAAATTTAAGAATGATTATAAAATTTATATTATGAGTGAAAATAATAATTATGAACATAGTTTGATGAATAAAATTCATCCTATGCATAACAAACATGACTTACACGACCAAATAGGAATGGGAAAACGAAGCAGTTAACACCCAAAATAATGGTAATATTGAAATACTATTAACAAAATGATATAATAGGATCATATATGATATCATAAATACATATATGGTCTTTGTATAATTTAATATCATGATTTAACCATTATAAAAAAGGTGACCACACCATCGACTAACGAAAATTACAAGATAAGGGATAATTTTGCATTCTCATTTTTACCTATGATTATTTATAAGTAAGTATTTGCTGGGGATATATTTATCATCCATGTCCATGTTTTCTAAAAATATTTTCATAAAATGTTTACTATTATTCTATGTAGGTTTAATTTCATTTTTACCAATTTTTGAGTTTTACCACATGGTATGGAAGGAATATTTTTTTTTGTTTACCATACGAGGTACTTTTTGACCTTTCTGGTAAAAGTATAAGGATAATGTTTTTTAACTTATATGGAATGAACAGATTTTTACATTTTCATGAAACCTTATTTCCATGAAGCTTCTTATACTCAATTTCAAGATTATTTTCAACTAAATTCTTTTCTTTTAAAATATCATGGAATTTTGAGTAAAGAAAACGTTTTTGAAAAATGAAAGGATAATTTTCTTATGAATTAAGTTCAAGTGTTTTATTAAAATTATTTTCCATCAAAAATGAACTAGGTATATGTTTATATACCAATTATTACATTGATTTTATTGTGTTTATGATGGATTTTTTTATGAAATTCATTTATTTTAAATGGATTATGATGGAATGATGTTTAAGAAACCCATTTTATTTCATGGGTTATGCTATGATAAATGATTTATGTTTTTGTTGAACACATAAGAAAGGTTTCATTATGAGATTGGTGGGAACTATATCACAGTGAAATGAATTGGGTAAAGATTCATATCTCATGAGATATACATGACTGGGATGACAAGTAAATCCAATTCGGTAATACTTTACTAGAATGACATATAAACCCAGTTCAGTAATGGTCTTTGTCTACTGTGATGGTCTTGGAAATAATGCCTTGGATACTATGGAAATCATATTATGTGATTAATTATTTTCCACAATTCCACGTTTTATGCCAATTCTATTTTATCATGGTTAATGTTCTATTATGATGTATGCCTTATGAACTGCTAAGATTTATTTCATGACTCATGATTTTGATATTTAAACATTATGTTCATGTTTTTTCATTCTTATATTTATGGTTTGTTTTGTGTTCTCCATGTTTACCTTTATTGACTATTTGATCTCTCCCTTTTTATGTTTTATTTTTTGTAAGATATAATTAATGGTTTTAGGTAGGAAAAAATGGAATATCATTATGGGAGATGTTAAATATCTTTCATCAAGTTAGAGTATTATGTTCTAAGTTTCCAAAGTCACTAAACTAATGTGGTCTTTGGTGTCGGTTTGTGTCATGTATTATGTATTATGAAAAATAAATGTAATGTCCATGTACATCAAGATTGGGTCATTATAATTTAAGAGGATATGTTATCATGGACTTGTTTAAATATTAATATTTTAATAAAGTAACAAGTTTGATTTAAACCTAGTGTTTCATGCATTAAAATATATTGAAGAGATTGAATTTATTTAAAAATACTTATATTTTAATGTATTAGGGTGTTAAATTTTCTTCTAATATTGGGTTTTTGTGTCATAAAATATATTGAATTTTATGTTCCTATTTTAAAATCTCAGGTTGTTACAACCTATCTATCATCAACCTAAATAATAATATAAGAAAATTATATTCTCTGATACCATTTTGTCCTGAACTGGATTGGTTAAACATAAAATGTCACCCAATATAGATCAAAACAAGGCATCACATGTTCCCCTCATACACGATATCCTTTCGACTAGAGACAAGGGCGTAAAGAGATATCATGGGGAGACTATGCCCCTATTTATAAGGCTAATAATGGTGGAAAATAACCGAACTCATACAAAGCTTTATAAAAATCAAAGTATTGATAAATAAGTAAAAAAATAGCAACATGATATATAAAGTGGAATACATCATATGGACTCACAATATGGATATACATAGAAACTAATCTCTCACTAGGTTGACCACACATAAAAAACAAATAAAATAATAATAAAATAAACAGTCCCTACTGATAACTCAAATCCATAACTCAAACCCATTATATAGAAAATGAACGTATTACTCCATCTTGATCCTCATACTTCTCAGGAGTGAATATTATCAATTATGTCACATTAGGCCTTAGTCCCATCCAATAGGAATTTTCTAATTGAACTAAAAGTAAACATAAGGTTTTATAGACATACCAAGGTACATTTATAAGGGATGGGAAATAAATCTTAGTATGCCACCTCAAACGGTGATATTAACATCTTCTTCCATAGAAAGTGAATTCACTACATGATATGGAAAACCTAGATTAAAAAACTACCATTTAAAATATAAATAAAAGATTGAAATAGATAAATAAATAGGGATGAAAAACAAAAAAAAAGAAAATATTGAACATTAGGTTCTACTATGACACCTGAGATATATTTATACCCACTATATCCTAAGCTAGAGAAATTATAACACATGGATCACCTAGCCACATAAATTTAAGAAAATTTACCAAATTTAAAATGATCACTAATATGTTTGAAACATTGACACACATAAAAGTGATATCGTAGATTAAAACCCTAGGAATCTACTAAAACAATGAATTACTACCAATCTATTGGAATCCAACATCATAATCTAAACTAGTGAAAAGAACCTCCAAGTCAACCCAACTAAAGATCATGTTAATACCCTAGTAGTCATATAGAACATGCTGGATTAATTTCAATTCCCATCACTAGCACATATATCATGATCATGCCATGAATTGGGTTTACACATCCCATGTACACATAATCCACTTCATGAGAGTCTCATAGCTGCATAAGCCCGAAGACCCTCTATCTAGGGCCTACTACTCAATGATAAATGGGTGTTCTCTCATTTATATCATCCATTAACTCCCTAGACCTACCTAACACCATCTAACTGATAGAGGATATAATCTAATCAAAATTAGGGCCAATTATAAATCTTATAATATTATCAAGGTGTCCTCTTATATCCAAAACATGAACAGAAAATACTTTAATAAAAAAATTTAAAGGGATAAAACAAGGGTTAGCAAAAACCCAAAACCTACAATGGAAATAAAAAGATCAATATCAAACCTATCAGGTCCAAAAACTCATGAGGAACACCCATTGATACTATAAACATAAATAATAATTGAAAAAATAGTAAGTCTCCTCAAGAATAGGCACAACTTTGGGCCGAACCACCATAAAAGAAGTTCAATCGTCCTCCCAATACACAGCATATCCTAAAAAACTCCAAGATCAAAAGAGTGTTCCTCATTAGTCCCCTAAGACCTATCTCAATATCTAATCAATGAAACACATCAATACCTAACACCCTATGGAATCATCTCATCCCAGAGGAACAAAATGAAATAAAAATCAATAAACCACTTAGAAAACCCCATCCAAGACACTACTCATTATTCAATTTTGGGAACAGTTTGAAGAACCTAAATATAATCCTCTTGGAATTACTAGGAAAATTTTATCAAAAAGCTCACAACTCTCACATGGGATCACAACCCAGATCACCACCCTTTATAGTATTGTAGTGAAAAACCACATAAGAAACCTCCCACTAAACCTCACACCAATCCAAACAAAAGAAACACACCACAACATATTCTATCAAAAAGGTCCAAACCATAATATACCATATCAAAAAACTCCTAGTATGCACTAAATAGAAGTAACATGCACATGGAAAACCTGACCATATACCTAGAAAGGGGTTAGTCCATGTACCACACACAACCATTATTCATGTACCATGCACATGTTATGGTCAAGAACCCTGCATAATCATGTACACCAATAAATAATATCTGAAAGATTACCCAAGACACACCTTGAACCACTATATATGTTTTTTACTAAACAAATATATAATGTAATCACATTCTTCTACACTTCATAGAAAAATAAAAACAAACAGTGAGAGTTCTCAAACAATATGTCATTTGATCCTTTCTTTGAGAATGAAAAAACCCTAGCGATCACTCTGAAACCCTAGATTTACCAAAAATCCATATAGAGGCTCTCAAGAAACTCCTAAAAAACCCAAAAAAAAATTTAATTTTAATAATATGAATTAATAGGAGGAATAGTGGGAAACTATACAAATTAATAAATTTAGGTATAAAATGTCAATGCTTCTGTCTTTGATTTATGCCACACACGCTTAGAATCCTAATGAAACTCATTAGATGAACCCCAAAATGACCACCTAACCCTCCTCCATATTTTCTCTCATCCAAACATAGTAACAAAATGTATATGATTCATATACACAATAATAAAAAGGGGGAAAAGAAATTAAATGGTAAAAATTAAAATGATGAAAAGAAAAAAGAACAGAAAAAGGAAAAAAGGGGCCATACCCTAGCACCAGGGATGAGTTTATAAATCTCCTAGGAAACAACACATGCTCCAGACTCAATAATGGATCCAGAATTCCAATTTAATACATTTTTCAAAAGATATTAACTTTATAAAGTGTCAATATAATTAATAATTAATATATTAAATATTAAATATTATGTGAAAATGTGAAAGGATTATAATTATACTATACTCTTTTCAAAGGGTGTATACAATATTCTGGGACCAAAATAGTGATTATAATATTATTTTTCGATCATCTCCTAGGATAAATTTAAATTTTCCCCTTTAAAAGTACATGAGAAAAAAAATTAAATTTCTTTTAATTTTTATAACCCATTAAAATGATTGTGAAACTTATAAGAAATATACAGAGATAAAATTTTCAATAATTTATAGGGACTATATAAAATATATAGAAGAATTTGACTTCAACATTTTCTCTGAGAATGGTTCTAATTTAATTTTGTAGTATATGATTTGTAAAGAGTTGTAATAGTGGTAAGATACCATGATTGAGGATATGAATTCCATGAAGGATAATGAGGTTTATAAGCCCATTTAGATCAAAGAAAATTTATAATAGATAACATATTCAAAGGGTTTTGGTTAAGTTGATTTTTTACTCGAGTGGGGTTGGAACGAGTCATTGGATTGCATGAAAATCACTTAGAATTTATACTATAAAGGATATAGGCGGTGGGATAAATATAAATATGCATGGATTAATAATCATGGAAATACACATTATACTAGTAGTGGACCATGACCATGGGAATAATTTTTAAAAACTTATCCAAACCAGCTCAAAGGGAAAGAAGATAACATAATCAACCATTTATATTTTTTCAACAATCAATAATATATTGTTTTAATCTCTAGTTATCATATATTAATATATCACATTTAATATTTACTTAATGAGGTAATGATTAATATAGTGATTCAATATAGATAACATCAATATCATCAGTGATATAGAGATCAAAATGATAAATAATATAAGATATCTCATTATGATACATGTTTTGGTTCTACAATCCAGTGAAAGCAAACCATCATCCAATGATTGTTCCCCTTCAAAACCTTAATCTAATGTGTCATTAAATAAAATAATAATTCTAATGAATATATTTGTGATGATGGAACTAAGAGTATATATCACACCCACTATAATTGTGTTTTAGAAGAAAATTAGTTTTGAGAAATATGGGAAATGATCCCCTTTGGTGATGATTCTCTTTTTCCTGAATCATAATTTATATGGGAAATGTATCCAACACATACAATTGGAAACCATAGTAGATCATAGACACATGTATTCATTGATGGATTTACTTTCCATAGAAGAGGTGGTATCTATTGGGAAAGTAATATCTCTAGGATGAGTATATATAGGTTCCCACCAGGGTCTATAATTCTCTAGCATCTACACAATATGGGTCTATTTTCTCCTCCATTATCATTGTTATATGATTAGTAAAAACAATTATTTTTCCCATATGTTCACATAGTACTGGGTATATATTAAAAAACAAGTTTTTATTATCTTTAAATTGAATAAAAGTATGAATATTAAAACAAAATAATACCAATAAAAAAATGAATAGTGTGATATTAATGTGGACACTAACATAATTATAAAATATCTTAGAAAATATTATAAAATATTATAACATAAAAAATTTTCCTACGCCTTCATTTTCATGAATTTCATATGAAATCATAAGTTAATAGTAATTTCAATGTGTCATTAGAATCAAAATTGACAAAAAAACTTTTGAGTTATAGAGTATCTTCACTATTAATTTTTGATGATAAATTATTTTGTGATAGATAAAATATTTAATGGTGTAAATGTAATTAATAAAGTAAAAAAATTATTTCTTCATTATTGGTCTCAATTTTAATTTTTTATAGGTGATAATGAAATGAATTTATAATTAGGTTTACAAATTCATCTTACATTGTACTAAACATGAATGTATTTAATTATATTAGATTTATTTTAATAAAAGATTAACTATCCCATTAATGAAATGAGAAATTAGTGTTTTAATAATATTTAAAATAAGAGGAAACAAATATTAACACAACCTAAAACTAAACCATCCTTTTAAGAATGCAATATTTTTACACTTCTAGACTCTAGAATTTATTTTCCTTTTAAAGAAAAATATTTACAACAACTTATGCTACATGAACACTAAAAAAATAATTCATGAAATATTAGTTGAAAAATATTAAAAATATTTTATGAAGAATAAAACTGCTATTAAATAAAAATATATTAATCAATTAAAAGTTTTTCCTTTTAAAGGATAAATAATTAATATGATTTATTGCTAAAATTTATTTATTCAATGTACTTGTTTTAAAGTGTTATATTTTTAACCCAATTTAACCATTTTAAAATTTGATTATGGTATTATGTAATAAATTAATTAATATATGAACATTCATTCAACTTTTAATTATTATGAAAAAAATTAAGAGCACTTAATGTTTTAAAATAACAATTTTCTATAAAATGGTTAATCATTATATTTTATTTTTATTAAAATGTTTAATTTTGGAATTTAGGAATTTTTATTTGTTGAAATTAACATCATTTTCCCCATCATTTCATAATAAACTTCAAATAACTATTTTTATATTTCTAAAAGAGAGGTTTTTTTGTAATTATGAAAGAATTAATTTTACAAATATTATCATTTTTATAATACAATCATGACATAAGAATAAATTAAAAGATTAGTGAAAAATTTTATAAATAAAATATATATTTTTAAAGTAATATAATTTATTCATAAATATAATTTTAAACTTATAAACTACTGTTTGATATTTTAGAAATCTATAAAATGTTATTATTCAAAAAACAATTTTTTTTGGTTCTTCTCTTTTAATGAATTTATAAAAAGGTTATTTTCTGTTGGTTTGGTTTATAAATAATCTAAGTAAAATTTTATTTAACCTAATCCAATTAATTTAGTGGTAATTAAAATTATACTTCAATTTGGTACAAAATCAATTTTTTCTTAAAATCATTTTTTTATAAAAATGGGGTTTCATTGTGTTATGGAAAATTATATTAAATATAATTTTCAAAATGTTAGGAAAATTAATAATATAAATTGGAATACATATTGAGAATTAGAGTTTCTAAATTTGGTAATGAGTTCAATTTCATTTACTATCGTAAAATTTTGTCACCACAACAATGGTTAAAAGGGTTAATGTAACGTCCCCAACCCGGAATCCAATAAACTGGTGCTCCGAGCTGGGTGGTTACATGACCTTAAGCGTGCCTCCCCATATGCCAAAGGCTGCCGACTAGAAGCGGGGGTCAACAGAGTCAAGTGGGGAGACTATACCCCCATTTTATCAGAGTAAGCCACAACAGAAATAAACCAAATAGCAAAAAAAATAACCAATAAGCACATAACATGTATAACATCCATTTCCAATAATAAATATGCCATGTCATACTACAAGTGAAAAAGGGTAGAAAAACCCAAAATAAAGACAATGGAAAAAATCCCCAAAATGGTCATGACTCCAAGTCCGGATCCTCCACCAAGTGCTACCCATGTCTACTCACTATCTAGAAAGGACCTTTTCACTTCTTCGGGCCTGCAAACATGAAGTATGATCCGGTACCCAACGGTGGCCCGAGCAGGGTGTGAGTACAACTCAGTAGGACACCACCAATGGTGTCTACAAAATATCCAGTATAAATAGGTAGTGCATGAAATAGAAATATGAATCATAATTTCCAATTAATTATTTAAGGTATCATTAACCAGCTTAGATCCAAGCCATTGCCACTTCCATTACCATTCATTACACACCCATTATCACCATTTACCATTTCATCACATTTACATGGGTTAATCACATACATTATGTTACATGGGTCTAAGGCCAACAATCACATGAAAGATGTTAAACACATCATTATCATATCTCACTAGGACTAACCCCTCATAACAACCATATCCTCACCTCGAAGCCTCAGTCTGGGTGGATGCAACCGTCAGAAGAATAGGTCCTCAGTCCCCTTTCCTAACCCGTGAATTTAGGGTGGAGTTTAGAACCTCAGTCTACACTCGACCTGTGGGCATAGATCCTCATGGCATACCCCACTCTACGAATCCATGTACACATGCTTATATATAAGTAACCATCAACCATCCAAACCATTTCCCTTCGGCAAACACTATTCACAACAACCCACATGGGAAACCACCTCATGCCTTAACCCATTAACACATTACCATTTCACACCATTTAACCATTCACCCAATTCAAATGTGATATGACTATCTCAGTAAGAATTCAACATTAAACACATAATCTATCCCATTATGGTCTTTAATCAGTTTACACATTAACCCATTTAACCCATTCATCATTCCCATGATTCAACCATTTAACCCATTCCACTTTAACCCTTAGGTTATTTCCAAGTCTAGGTGCATCACCTAAAATCTATTCCAATTTCAACCAATCATTCCAACATATTTATCAAGGGCTCTAAAATTCATTACAACAAGTTCACTTGTTTAATATCAATCCCTAAATCCAGGAAAAGCCGGCACATCCCATGGATGGCCCCAATTAGGTCAAGTCTATCCAAACACATCCCACGGGAATTGTGAGGGTTCCCATTGTCAATTTTAAACACCATTATTACCAAACATTCCAATGTTATCCAAAACATAACCAAAGGAAATCAAGAACACAACAAAACATGCACAAATACCCAAATAACTATGGGATATCACATGTAGACCACCTACCTCAGAACTGTGGTTGAACACACTCTCAATCGAGTCCTTAGACCTCGATCCAACCAACCTTTGGGGCTTCAACCTAAAACTCAACCAAAAGTTAGGGTTTCAGAGCTTCAGAATGAGAGGGAGTGAAGATAAAAACCCTTAACCAAAAAGAGAAGCATGGTTGAGATTAGCCTTACCCAGAGCTTCGATCTACAACCAACGGTACAAAAAACTCATCAGAATCGAAGAAGATCGGTATCTTGGATCCTTTGGGCAATTTGGTTCATGCCTATGGTGGAGAGGGAGGAAATGAGAGGAAATATCAAGTGGGGTTTTTAATCCCGGAGAGGAAAACTTGTAATTTTTCCTAACATTATGTGGCCATGCGGTTTGTCCGCATGGTTTGGCTAACTGTGCAAAAACCGTGCACATTCCACTATCCATAGGAAGAGGGGCGGAATGATTTAGCCACATGGTTTGGAAAAACATGCACAAACCGTGCGCATGCTTCTGTCCGGAGGAGGAAGGGTCGCACGGTTTAGCCTGGGCAGGCCGCACGGTTTTCCTGGCCCTGTGCAGGATATGCGCCCAGGCCTGTCTTGCCCAGATTTCCTTTCTTCCATGCCCCGAGCCTTCAGAACTCCCCCAAGGTCTCTCACACTTTCAAGAAACATTTTAAATCCCCAATAACAAAGTGTTCAACCCAAAACACATCAAAAACATACCTTTCCAAAAAACCGGGGTCTTACAACCTCCCCACCTTATAACGGCTTGTCCTCGAGCCCAGTTTCCAAGCCTCATTAATCCACCGAAGAGAAGAGTTCGAGACACTGAGCCCATATATCTGATTCCCACTCCCATGTTTCTTTCTGAACTTTCCCATGCTACCATAGTACTCGCACTAATGGCACAACCTTACCTCACAAGACCATTTCACTATGATCCAGCACACGAACCAGATTCTCCTCAAAGGATGCATCAGCCTCAAGTTCCATATCCTCAACATCAACCACGTCAGATGGGTCAGGGTGATACCTTCAAAGCTGCGACACATGAAACACATCATGCATCCCACCATACCTCTATGGAAGTTCCAATCAGTAAGCTACTGGTTCAGTCCTCTCCACAATCTCAAAAGGACCCACATACCTGGGCACCAACTTACCCTGCTTTCATATCCGACCGTGACCCAACCTTGGCGATACTCAAAGGAAAACATTATCACCCACCCAAAAGTCAAGAGGTCTATGCCTCCGATCTTCATATGACTTCTACCTACTCTGAGCTGTAGCCATTCGCTTCTAGATTTACTTAACTCTCTCTAAAGTCTCCTGCATGAGACTTGGTCCCAATAACTCGGATTCACTGGCCTCTAGCCAACACAACAGAGATCTACATAGAATCCCGTAAAGTGCCTCAAATGGTGTCATCTGAATCATAGCCTGAAAAATGTTGTTGTAGGAAAATTCAACCAACGATATGTGTCTTTCCCAAGAACCACCAAAGTCCAAGACACAAGCTCTTAACATGTCTTCTAACAATTAGATCTTATACTCCTACTGCCCATCCATTTGTGGGTGGAAAGCCGTACTCAAAAACACCTGCGTACCAAGCACCTTATGCAACACTTTCCAGAAACGCAATGTGAAATGCAGATCTCAGTGCAAAACTATGGTCTGCAACACACCCTGCAACCACACTATTTCCCGAACATACAGCTCACCCAACTGGTCGACTGTATGGGTCTCCTGAATCAGTAAGAAATGATCCACTTTCATTAATCGATCCACAACCACCCATATTGCATCATTCTTCCACGGTGTCCTTGGAAGACCCACGAAATAATACATTGTCACATCATCCAACTTCCATTCCATAATGGGAAACGGATGGAACAAACAACCATGGCGTTGATGCTCAGTCTTCACCTGCTAACAGGTAAGACACCGCACCACAAATCCCTCTACTTCCTTCTTTATTCCAGGCCACCAAAACTGCCTTCAGAGATGATAGTACATCTTGGTCAAACAAGGATGCACTACCCACTTTGATTCATGGAACTCACGCATCAACTCTTCATACACACACTTTGTCACAACCACACGATCATGAACACGAACAACACCGTCCACACCGATGGACCAGCTAGAAGGTAGCTCCCCACCTTTAATATTTTCCTTCACGATCAAACACTTAGGATCATCAAGATGAAATTTGTTAACTCGACTTAAAAGCATCGACTCCATCACTAAGGAAGCAAGAGTGACCTGACCACTCTACTTCTGCACCTCCAGGTGAATTTCTGCAAACAAAGCCATCACCTTCCACTCGGTGCTGGACTCTTGAACCATTTGGTTCTGAACCTTCATGCTCAGACCATTAGAAAAACTATTTCCCTTTCCCAGCATGTACACCAACTCAAAGTAAAAAGACTAGAGATATTCAAACCATCTTCACTACTGATGATTCAGATCTCATTGTGAGAAGATTTAATTTAAGCTCTTATGGTCAGTAAACATGGTAAATTGTACTCCCAACAGATAGTGCCTTCAGAACTTCAAGGTGTACACTACTGCAGCCAACTCAAGGTCATTAGTGGGATAATTCCGCTCATGGGGTCTCAACTGCCTTGACCCATAAACCACCACCTGGTCATCTTACATCAACACAGCCTCAAGTCCAATTCTAGATGCATCAAAAAACATGATATACTTCTCACCCGGCTCAGGTAAGATCAAGATAGGTGAGTTCGTTAGCCACTTCTTTAACTCTTAGAAGGAATTCTCACATGCCTCAGACCATTAGAACCTGATTCCCTTCTTGGTCAAGCCTGAAAGTGGTGTTTCCATGTGAGAGAAATCCTAAATGAAGCTTCAGTAATACCCGACCAAACCCAAAAAACTCCGAACATCAGAAACACTCTTGGGCTGCTCCCAAGATACAACTGCCTACACATTCTTTGGATCCACTAACACACATTCCACCGAGATGACGTGACCCAGAAAATGTACCTCACCTATCCAGAATTGACACTTGGATATCTTGGCATATAGCTGGTGCTCTCTTAGCGTACCTAAGACATTGTCAAGATGTTGGGCATGATCATCGTGAGTTTTCAAGTACACTAATATATCATCAACAAAGAAAAACACAAATCAATCTATATAGGGATTAAAGATCCGATTCATCAAAGCCATAAGCATCGCTGGTGCATTGGTCAAGCCTAAAGGAATTACCATAAACTCAAACAACCCATACCGACTCTAGAAAGCTGTTCGCGGTATGTCGGAAGACCTCACCCTCAACTGGTGATAACCCGACCTCAGATCAATATTAGAAAAAATTGATGAACCCCTCAATTGATCAAATAGGTCATCAATTCTAGGAAGAGGGTACTGATTTTTTACCATCATCTGATTCAACATTTGATAGTCAACACAAAGCCTTAACGACCCATTGGCCTTCTTTGAAAAAAGAATGGGATATCCCCAAGGAGACATACTAGGATGGATAAACCCCTTACGCTCCAACTCCTCAAGCTGAACCATTAGTTCCTAGAGTTCTACCGGTTCCATTCTGTATGGCAGAATAGAAACTGGCTCCGCTCCCGACAGCAACTCGATTGTGAACTCAACATCCCTCTCAGGGGGTAATCCCGAGAAATGCTCAGGAAACACATCCTGAAACCGATCCACCACAGGATGGAAAACAAACTTCTCACCTCTTGCATTGTCATCAAGCATGAGACATGCCACTCGAGCCGTGAGTCCACTCATCTGTTGAAAAAACAGACTCACACGTCCTGCTCGAACATCCCATTATCCACGGTGGATGTAAGCGTCACCCTAAAGCGACCTGAATGATACTCTGTTATAGTAACAGTCTATGTGCGCCCGATACAACACCAACCAATCCATTTCCAGGATTATTTCAAACCCTATCATCTCGAGAATGGACAAGTCCCACAGAAAATGATACCCACCAAATTCCAAGGCACATCCCTTGAAATACTTGATATCCTCAACCCGCACCCCCGACAGAGTGTCAATTCACATCACCCCACACACCCCCTCCATAGGTAAACCCAGTGATACCACAAGTTGAGCATAGATAAAAGAGTGTGTGGAACCTGTGTCAAACAATGCACTAGAAAAAGTAGAAGCTACAAGGATCATACCTCGAACAGTCAATGGTCCAGCCTCGCCATCACCAAGTACAAACTGAACTACCTGAAGCTGACTTGCCCCTCTACCCTGGACTCCATCTTGAACACCCTGCGCTGCACTGCCCTACTGGCATGAGCGATCTTGACCTGGAGTTCCACGCCCACTGCCCCTACTAGTACGAACTGTGGAGCTCCAACTGCCTACCTGATACAGGGAAACTGATCTTCTTCCCGTATTGGGTACCTACCTTCCAACATCATACTCACCCACCTGCTGAGGTTTCCTACAGAACTTCTACACATGTCCCATCTGGCTGCACGAACGACACTCAACTGGAGGTCGAGGACACTAACCACACATATCCTCTATCCTCCCGCACTAATAGCAGAACACCTGATTTCCACTCTGAGAGGATGACACTCTCTTCCAGCCACTTTTCAAACCTCCACCTTGTTGTGAGATCTCATGGCATCGCTATCGACCTTTAGTAGCTACACCGCTCGTCTGTCCCACTGACACCACAAGCCCACTACCCAAAGCTCCCTTCAGGTTTTCTTCCAAGAGCAGTGCCTGATCTACTACCCCTGTGAACCTCTTCAAGAGGAAGATGTTTACTTGAGACCTGATCTCATGTCTCAGCCCATCCTGGAAACGCCTTTCTACTATTGCCTCATCCCCTGCTAACACTAGGACAAAGGGTATCAAGTTAGTGAAGCGACTACCATAGTCTATCACCGATAGCGATCCCTGAGTCATGCTCATAAACGATGCATCCTGCTCCTGTCTGAAGGTCTCTGGGTATAAATGCTCCAGAAAATTTTCCAAAAAAACCTTCCATTCCATTCCCTCAGTCTACTCAATTTGAGCCTGAATGTCCTACCAACGCCTCGCACGACCTCGCAACATATAAGTATCCAGCTTCACCTTTTTTTTGACAGGGGTCTCATGAAAAACCTTCCATGTCATTCCCTCAGCCAACTCAATTTGAGCCTGAATGTCCTACCAACGCATTGCCTGGCCTCACAACATATAAGTGGCCATATTCACCCTCTTTTCAACAGGGTTCTCTAGATGATCCATTATTGTCTAGACAGACTCTAACCAGAACTCCGTTGCCTCTATCCCACCCTCTCCGGTGAAAGTCGGAGGGTGTTGCAGATGGAACTCCCTGGTTAGCTCAATCATACTCGGTGCAACCCGCCCTGGCTCCTGATCCATCATCTGCATAAGGTGAGCCAGGTTCTCTCGGAACTGGTCCTCTCTACCTTCATTAATCACCATATTTTCTTACTCCTCTACTGGATGAGTGTTCTCAGCAACACCCTCCCTTTGCCCAACTGGTAACCAACATCGTGGTGGCATTTATCTACAATGACAATCATGAGATTTAGCACACATACCACATAACATTCACGACTTTATCGAAAGAGCTTTACTAGCTACAATAACCCACTTTTCATACGCTAACCCAACAAAGTTTTCCAACTTGTTTCAAACCCTATTACTCCATTAAACAATATTTACCCACTTTTTTTATTTCATTCTTATCATTGTTTCTTGGTTTCATGAAATGCATGATCCACCCTAATTTTCTGCCTCACACACCCACCCCATGCGTGTGTCTAATATAATGCATGTTACCTATCTCCCTAGGTTCCTATAATGTTACATGAATGCCAATCCTCTTTCCATTGATTCCACAAGCGAAATATCATAAAACAGTCACACCAAACCACATGTGCATCACCCAACGGTGAAATATCATCAACTGTAACAACACACAACCAAGAACAACATTTCCCACCAAGGGTGACATGGGTTTTCCCTCATACATAGGTTAACTACTCCCAAGCACGATCTCATTAACAAGGCCCGACACGTCTTAACCCTTGGCTACCAATCCCAAATAATAAGACCTCAATGAAGGAGAAAAAAGGCCTCCTCTGATACCAATTTGTAACATCCCCGACCCGAAAGCCACTAAACCGGTGCTCCGAGCTGGGTGGTTACATGACCTTAAGTGTGCCTCCCCATATGCCAAAGGCTGCCGACTAGTAGCAGGGGTCAACGGAGTCATGTGGGGAGACTATACCCCGTTTTTATCAGAGTAAGCCACAATAGAAATAAACCAAATTGTAGAAACAATAACTAATAATCACGGAACATGTATAACATCCATTTCCAATAATAAATATTCCATGTCATACTACAAGTGCAAAAGTGGACAAAACACCAAAATAAAGACAATGGAAGAAATCTCCGAAATGGACCCGACTCCAAGTCCAGATCCTCCACCAAGTGCTACCCATGTCCACTCACTATCAATCAAGGACCTTTTCCCTTCTCCTGACCTACAAACATAAAGTGTGCTCAGGAACCCAATGGTGGACCGAGCAGGGTGTGAGTACAACTCAGTAGTCCACCACCAATGGTGTCTACAAAATATATAGTATAAACTGGTAGTTCATGAAAGATAAATAAGAATGATAGTTTCCAATTAATTATTTAAGGTACCATTAACTAGTTTAGATCTAATCCATTTCCACTTCCATTACCATTCATTACACACCCATCATCACCATTTACCATTTCATCACATTTACATGGGTTAATCACATACATTATATTACATCGGTCTGAGTCCAACAATTACATGCAAGAGGGTATGCACATAATTATACTATCTCACTAGGACTAACCCCTCATAGAATCCATAACCTCACCTCGAAGCCTCAGTCCGGGTGGATGCAACTGTTAAGAGAATAGATCCTCAGTTCCCATTCCTAACCCATGCATTTAGGGTGGAATTTAGAACCTCAGTCTTCACTCAACCCGTGGGTGTAGACCCTCATGTCATACCTAACTCTATGAAGCCATGTGAACATGCTTATATATAAGTAACCATCAACCATTCAAACCATTGCCCTTTGGAAAACACTATTCACAACAATCCACATGGGAAACCACCTCATGCCTTAACCCATTAACACATTACCATTTCACATCATTTAACCATTCACCCAATTCCCATGTGTTATTCCTATCTCACTAATCATTCAACATTAAACCCATAATCTATCCCATTAGGCTCTCTAATCAGTTTACACATTAACCTATTTAACCCATTCATCATTCCCATAAATCAACAATTTAACCCATTCCACTTTAACCCTTAGGTTATTGGCAAGCCTAGGTGCATCACCTAACTTATATTCCAAGTTCAACCAATCATGCCAACATATTTATCAAGGTCTCTACAATTCATTATAATAAGGTCACTTGTTTAATATCAATCCCTAAATCCGGGAAAAGATGGCACATCCCATGGATGGCCCCAATTAGGTCAAGTCTATCCCAACACATCCCATGGGGATCATGAGGATTCCCATTTTCCATTTTAAATACCATTATTACCAAAAATTACAAGGTTATCCAAAACATAACCAAAGGAAAGCAAGAACACAACTAAACATGCACAAATACCCAAATAACTATGGGATATCACTTGTAGACCACCATCTGCGGAACTGTAGGTGAACGCACTCTCAATCGAGTTCTTAGACCTCGATCCAACCAAAATTTGGGGCTTAAACCTAAAACTCACCCAAAATTTAGGGTTTTAGAGCTTTGGAACGGGAGGGAGAGAAGATACAAACCCTAAACCAAAAAGAGAAGCACGGATGGGATTAGCCTTACCTGGAGCTTTGATCCGCAACCAACAGCACCAAAAAAGCCTTAGAATCAAAGTATATCAGTCTCTGGGAGCCTTTGGGCGATTTGGTTCATGCCTAGTGTGGAGAGGGAGAAAATTAGAGGAAATCAAGAGTGGGGTTTTAAAGCCCGGAGTGGCAAACTTGTAATTTTTCCCAACTTTAAGTGGCTGCATGGTTTGTTCGCACGGTTTGGAAAACCGTGCACAAACTGTGCACATGACACTATCCAGAGGAGGAGGGGTTTCATGATTTAGCTGCACGATTTGGAAAACCATGGGCATGCTTCTGTCTGGAGGAGGAAGGGTCGCACTGTTTAGCCTCGACAGGCCGCACGATTTTCCTGGTCGTGCGCAAGCCGTGCGCCCTGGCCTGTCTTGCCCAGATTTCCTTTCTTCTATGCCCCGAGCCTCCAGAACACCCCCAAGGCCTCTCACACTTTCAAGAAACATTTTGATGCCCCAAAAACAAAGGGTTCAACACAATACACAACAAAAACATACCTTTCCAGAAAACCGGGGTCTTACAGTTAATGTAGGATTAAACTAAGATATAATAATTAAAATAACTATAAAACTTATCTAAATATGATTGGTTGATTGTATTTAGACCTAAAATTATCCTATATTTCATATTGTACTAAATTTTAGATACTATTCCTGATAAATACATTTCTTATATTTCCAAGATCATAATATTTACAAGGTTTTCACTCCTCTCAGTTATAAAAAGTCACCTCATATCCCCACTTATCCACACAGTTTGAGTCGCCTATGTCAACCATGAACTACCCAAATACCTTATAAAATACATTCTACATTCCCTATAGTTCTTTTTCACATAAAAATACCAATCCTACAAGTCTTATGGAGAAATCCAATACATGATATCCATGGGGGAGATATAAGTCATAAATGAACTATTTCAAGTTCATTTATTCTTGTACATCCTCAAAATATATTCTAAAACTACTAAAATAATTAAATAAGTTCTTTTATTATACTGAAGATTTATTATTCAAATTTAATAACTATTTTAAACCTTTTTCCATTCTATGAGAAATTAAAACTTTACTTCTGTACACATGTGAAATACGGCCTCCATGAAGTGATGTGTCTTTTTTTTTCATCATCACCTCACATTGATGGTTATAAATATATATTTAATGTAAATATAAGTTTTTATGACATAATTATTAATCTCTAAGTATAATATATTAAATATCTTCTTAACCTACCATCCATAGGTATGTGATAATGCTTCTCATGCATACGTGTGGAGTACAACCTCTAAGAAGTGATGTAATTCATTTTTAAATTAATTCCTCACATGGAATGACATAATAATAGGTTTAATAAATAAATATGATATTTATAATATTATTATGATTGTTTAATGCTGATAATTTATCTTATATATTTCAATTTCATCCATTTAAAAAATAAAAATTTCACTCATGACTACGTGCAGACTACCACCTCCATGAATGATGTATCTCATTTTTCAATACCACTTTAGATAGATAGTTTTAAAATTATATCTATTATATAAAATGATAATTATTAAATTTTTATGATTTTTGAGATGATATAACCATGAAAATTTTACCATGTTCATCATGCCTAATATTTTTTGAACCTAACAACCTTAAAATATCTAATGTAATGGATTTCTAATTTCCCACTTATTTTAAAGTTTTCTATTCAAAATATAAATTCCTCAATATTTTTTTATTAAATTATATTTGAAAATAATTTTATTCATTATTTATATATTGTTAAATTTAATATTAAAGTACTTTTTTAATTTCATTATACTATTTAATAATGAATCTTTATAATGTTTTTTGTACATGTCCCTTTTTATTATTTTTACCAAAGTTCAAAAGACTTTTTTTAATGTTTACTACATGATCTTCATTTGAAACCATAATAAAAATTATTAATAATATTCTTCTATAATTTTTTATGTTTTTTAAATAATATCATATTCTTATTCTTATTGAAACATTTTATTCTTAATAGTTTTAAGAAAAGGATATTTTTCATTTTTGTGCATCAATAGAAACTGCTTCTACATATGGGTTCAAAAGGGTTTTTAAATGGTTTTATGATGAAATGATAAAGTATTTTAAATAAATTCATCATGATATGTAATTTATCCATTATATATGATGATGGGGGATCCTGAAGTATCACTGCATTGTATTGGGTAATGATTTAGTCTTTTAAGTTAAAAATGAGGGAGATAAGATGGTCGGTATATCATTTGGAATCAACTGGTTTTCAGTTATTCTATAATATTTTAGAAATGAGTAAAAATTAGTTATTAATATGAATTTTTAATATTATGACATGACTTTTAATGATTTCAATGATCTTTAATGAAAATTATGAGTCTCCTAAATATTCCTGTTAATTTCCTCAAAAAACCACCATTAGCTGACACTCATCACTTGATTCATACACTACCTATGACCATGTCTTCCTACTCAAGGGATTTTTAACAACATTTCCCTTTACAAGAGTATAATCCAACTCAATGTCAAAATACTGTAAATACTCAACCTGCTTCCTATTCCAAAGTTTTAGGTCCCACTATGAAAAGTTATTCTATGAGATATTGTTATCTATGTAGACCATGATTCTATATCCCAACATATAAATCCTCTAGTAACTAAATGTGTGTACCACTTAAACTTATTATAGATAATGAGTGGGGTAATTCATCTCATGCTACCTCAACTTCATGTATCCATAAGCAACAACTTGACACCACTACTTTAGAGCTGCTTCATGCTAGACTCCTGATGCTTCTCAAAACACAGTATACTCATCACCCGAATTAGGTAGGTTCAAGATCTGTGCTAACGTTAACATTATCTATATTTCATGAAAATACTATTTTCATGCATAGGTCCAAAACAATATTTCACATTTCATGGTAATACTATAAATTGGTTCTTCTAGATGATATAAATCATGGATGAAACATTGCTAATATCCTACCAGACCCTGAAATCACTAAATATCAATGTCTTTCTTGGGTCTCTCCCAAGAATCCAATACTATCACATTCTTCATGTCTAATGATACATCATAATCTAAGATAAAATTTCTAAATAATTTCAATATTTTAATAAAAATTACCTTTAGATAGCATGTCATAATTTCATTACTCTCCCAATTCACTCAAGACAATGCAAATATATTTTTCAAGATCATCTCAATTTTGGTAGTATGAAAAGATGTCATCAATGAAAACCACCATAAACTATTCCTAATATAGATTGAAGATCTTACTAATCAAGGCCATAAATACTAATAATGAATTTATCACACCATATAAAATTTCCATAAACTCATATAATTTATACCTTCTCCTAAAAAGAGTATGGGTATATAAGATGGTCTCAGCCTAAGCTGGTGGTACATTGACCTCAAGTCAAGGTTGGAGAATATAAAAATACCTATCATGTGACATAAACATGTTTCCACATGACCTCAAGTGCACCTCCATGTATTCCACAGTCTACCAACTAGAAGTGGGGGTCTATAAAATATAGTTTGGATATTATAACCTATGGTTAAAAGTGATAATAATAGTGAAAATAAGATAAAAAATTCAATACAATGAATACATTAGATAAATATTTAGACTCAAAATACATCTAACTATAATAAACTATGTCATTCTATACTATGTTCCAAACTAAATTTCATACTAAAATTAATATAATCAATGAATTAAAAGAAATAATATCTAAATAAAGAAACCAATTAATTTATCAAACCCATTCTTGGTCCCATATCTAATATTTAGTCTTAGATAAAAATCCAAAAAATTAAGAATAGGGCCCCATTCCCTTTAGCAAATCTATATTCAAAAATTATTCTCAGGTACCAAGTAGTAATCTAAACAATTTGTGAGTAACACTTAGTAGGTCGCCACCAATGATATCTAAATATCACATATAAATGTAAGTTTATACAACATCCTAATATAAAATTCTTTAATCCATAATAAAATATAGGATATTTGTTTAACCAGCTAACCCTTGAGATCTAGGTTCACACCATAGGTCAACCATACCTTCTTTGGTATGATGTCATATGGTTATGTCCATAATTACTACTATCTAGGTGGATCCCCATGACAATGATCTATTTCAAGGTGAATTACCCATGATAAGGACTATTGACCCAAGATGCATCACTCAAGACAAGTTTGAATTACACATTTCATGTTTCAATAGTCCTATTTCAAATTCCCTTGCTAGATCCACTTACATTACAAAGGTAAATAAGAATCCATATGAATTCCCATGATAGGGTTTATTTAAAATTTCATTTTAAAAAGAAAATTATTACCTTCTTTCCAAATATAAAAAATATGTTAATAAATTACACATTGGTTATTTCAGGAAAATTACCAAATATCATGCAACTTATTCTATTATTTTAGGCACCATTTTCATGCCAATAATACAAAGATATCCAAATTAAATTTTTCATACCATGTTTCTAATTCTTATAACAATTATAAAAATTCTAATTTACTTTTCATTTATTCCCATTTACTATTTCACAAGTCATCAAGTCATTATTCCATCCTGAAACCTAAAATAATGGGTCTCTAATAGGAGACTTACAAAATAGCTATTGGAGGCCCATTAGTCAACTAGTGGGGTTCTATGTGGTGTAGGATCTATAATTGACACTATCAGTCAGCTGATTAAAGCCAACAATTAGCCATGGGCTCCACTCTGGGCTTGAAATTTTAGGGAAAGATTTATATTTATTCCTCGTGAACCCCCTCCCCCATTTAATTTTTTATTCCAACACCTTTATCAAAAAATTCAGATTAATGATTTATAAGGGTTTTCAATTCATTCTTTATCTTCTCCAATACATTCTCTTGGTTCTTAATATATAGTTCATTCTATACATATTAAATATGTAAGTCTATCTTGTAATTGGAAAATTCATCATGTTTTCTTCCTTAATTTACTTATTATATCCTTGATGTTGTGGATTTATCATTTCCCATTAGGAATTGTTGTGTTTCTAATTGATGTAGACATTTTACGTTTGGATCATTCTTTTTTTTATCTTGAGGTAGGCGACCTAAAACATATCTCTAAGGTCTTATTTGTATTTCTAGTTTTTTATACTTTTGTGATCATGTAGTAACACATTTCATGAAACTTAATCTAATTGGAATACAATTAATTATCTTGAATCCTCATGCCTTGACCTCCAACAAATCCTTCCAGGTTTGTTGGTGAATTTGACCAAGACTTGTTTCCACTTAAGAGGTGTCCAAACCCTAGAACTTGGGTTGGAAATGTCATTTATAAACATATAATATAATAAATAAATTAGAATATTGGTTATTGGGATGTATTAACTCATAAATTGAAAATTTATATGGATCACATAGCTTACAAATGGATAAGTGGTATGGGGTTGGAAAATGGTATAATGGCTTGATGGTATGATGATGTCATTACATTTGAATTGGAAAATGGGAATAAATTTTATGTGAAATTGAATTCCTACAATTTTTATGATAATTGGATCCTTGGTATGAGAATTTTAATTTGGTTGTATATAGAATATTTTCATGAAACTAGTACTTGGAATAATGGAATAAATCACATGATATTTGGTAATCGGCATGAAATATCCAATGTATAATTTTTTCAAATGTTCAGAATGTTTTGTATTATGGTATGCATTATCACTTGTTTATTTTGATATTGAAATGATAAATTGGATCTAGAATTGTAATTCACATATGTTATGATGTCCTACAATCATATAAGTGGCCTTATAAAAGGAATTAACACTAGGCCAATTGAAATATAAAATGTTAAATTCACCCCTGTATTGTGTAATGTCACAGCGTACAGTGGACCATTCCTTGGGTAATGAACCTTGAGAGGGTTCATTGGCATGATAATATTCCTAAATAGTTATATGTATGAATATAGACATTATAAATATTACATAAGTATTTATGGATGACCCTGGGTATCAAACTGAAGCATGGGGGTTAACTGGTTAAACATATGTTCAATATTTAATCATTGATAAATTATTTTTATATTGTACTATTTGATTCACTTATATTTAGACTTAACTTGTTTATACATAGTTGGGGGTGGAATAATGAGTTTTACTCACACACTATTTAATCTACCAATTGGTACCTGGGTAGACTTTATGGATGCATGTTTGGACAAGGTAAATGACCCTTTTACTTGAATTATTTCTTATCTATATGAAAATATATACTATAAATGCAAACAATAATGGGGTTTATAAATTACATTGGAGTCTTTATCTTTGATGTATTTCTTCTAGTTTTTTGATTATATGACCTTCAGTGTGATAGTTAGTTTCTAATACAGTATGGAAAGACATGGTTTATTTTATTTGTATTGTTTTGGCACATTACTATTTATTTTTTATGGTGATTGAATTAAATTTTTTATATTTTTTATAATTATTTTCACTCTATACCTGAGGTTATAGTCTCCCCATCATATTCATTAAACCCTCCCCACTAGTCAGCATTCTATGGAGTATGGGGAGTCACACTTGAGGCCACGTGTAAATGCATTGGAATCTATTGAAGGATAACCATGATAGAGAGGAACTTCAAAATAAATATATGTTGTTACCACACTTATATATTTTACCATTAAAAGGAAGATATCTAATCTATATGTTCCATCTCTAGGGGAATATATATATATATGGTGGATAGACACCATTAGGATTCTTCATTAACTTCAATTAGATTTTTCATGTCGATGGATATATATGGGTTTATATGAGAATACACAAGGAGTTTATAGGGGAATTACATGATTCGACATGGGTGGTACATCTAGGATTGAGAAATATTTATTATGAACTCTATAGGAATTACTGGTGGATAGAGATAAATAAATAGAATGAAAGATTCAAGGCATGATACTTCACTTATTATAGTTAAAGGTTGAGTATCAATGGCCTATTAGGCTGTTATATCCTTTTCCCTTTCTATAATTGAATTGGGGTTATATCCTGATTAATTCCATGACAGGTTTACCTCAAAGAACATCAAATAAAAATGTAGTGTGGGTGATCATGTATCAACTAATGAAGGTAGCTCATTTCTTTACTATTAGGGTGACCTTCATTATTGATAACATGGGTAACGTATATGTGTACGAGAATTTTTGGATGTATAGTGTTCTATAGAGAATAATTTTTGATCAAGCTCTTATTTTTACATCATGGTTCTGATAGGGTCTTCATAAGGCACTGAGATCATAGATTTTTTTGAGTACAACCTATCATCCTTAAACTGACGACTAATCTAAATGGAAAATTTAGATTCTCGAGGACATGTTATGATCCTGTGTTCTAGAATTTTTTGGTTCTTGTGAATAGTATTTGGCTCTTGTAGAGTTTTATTGTAATAATAACATCCATAATTCGATCCAAGTGGATAGTTTCAAGGTTCATTTAGGTATATTTTTTGTTTTCCTTTTTCCTAGTTAGAGGGGGTGAGTCAAAAGATGTTTGACCTGGTATTATGTAGGATATGGCATAGAAAGATCAGTTGACCTGGAAGTAGTTGTAAACTATACAGAGAGAGAAGAAATTTTACGCTGACCATCAAAAATGACCTTCGGAATTTGAGGTTGGTCACAAGGACATCTTGTGGGTGTCACCTAAGTTGGGTAAGCACGGTATCCAAAATAAATGGAACAAGGAAACCATTTTTTCTAGTTGTTTGAGATTGTGCAAAGGATAGATCCTGTGGCATACCGATTTCCTATCCTATAGTGCTATAGTGTTGTTGATGACATGTTTCATGTGTCATAGATTCAGATATATTACCCTGGCCCTTCGAGTGTAATTGGTATTAATGAATATGGACATGATGTTGATGCATCTTTTGAGGAGTATTTGGGTTAAATTTTAGACCATAGTGTGAAAACTATATGAGGAAACACTATTTTGATAGTGTGAGTGTAGTGGAAACATGGGCATGTATGGGAGGAGACCAATGAGATGGTTTCATATATGCGAGAATATTGACCTAGCTTGTTCACTAATACCCCTTTAGTAATTCATTGGAGTAAATATTAGGGAAGATCTTTTATTTGATGTGGAGTTTGTAAGACCCAATTATTCACATGGTAAATCTCAATTGAAGTTACCTATTGAATCTCTTTAAGTTTACATGGAACCATTTTTATTTCTATAAACAAAAATTGATACTAGTTTAAAGTGAGGTTTTAGAGGTGTTATGGGTCTCGAAGGTGGAACTATTGCAAAGGCTCACACTGGCATGAAACAATGGAAATGATATTAAAGATGTTGAGCATTATTCAGATACATAATTATAAGAGATTCTGATCTATATCATATATCACAATGAGAAAAATATCATAGGAAAGACTGTTCCCCTAGTGTGAGTGCAATGGTAGCATGGGTATATAGAGGAGGGGGCTAGAGAGAGGGGGTCGTAAATTCATGCACCATTTACATGGTTGTTCACTAGTACCCATTATAGATGGATAAGAGTATATCATGGGGATGAGATGTTATATGATGGGGAGAATACAAGAACCCCCACTTTACAAGTAACATCTCTTATTTAGGTTCTCGATTGAATCTATTTAATATCTATTGAGTTGTTAAGATTTATATAAACAACCCATATTCATGGTTTAAAATCAATTCAATAGGAAACTTAAGGAGAATATTTTCTTCATGACGTCGAACATGATCATTATAGATGATGACATGTGAGCTAGAAGTAGCGCCTCAATGTAATGAGTAATTATTTAGTCACAATAATGAAAGTGAAGGAGATAATCAGGTTAGTTACTATTATGGAATTATATTGTTTTTAGTTATTCCAACATAAGTTAAGCATGTGTGAAACACAAGTTATAAATATTATTTTCCAAAATACCTATGTATATTTCATTTATCACAATGAATTTTAAAGTATTTTTTTCAGGAACAATGTGTAAAATATTTTAAAAATGAATGTTTTATTTTCAAAGAAAAAAATTTTCATGGGTTCTCATGTTTTCTCAATAAGACATTATATTTTTTCTATACATTATATGAGTTTTAACGGTTTTTATTTGATCAAATAATGACTTTCATATATGGTTATGATTTATTTATATTCTAAAAGTTTATTGTGAAAAAGGAAAATATTTTTATGGGTTTTCACATTTTTTTCTAGACTAATATGTTTCCTTGATTTTTTATACCCCTTAGTGTATTTTTGTTCATATTCCAAATTTTTAAATGTTTTTAATTCAAAAAAGTGATATGTAGGAACTATATAATGGTCAATATTTCCTATATGATTAATCATCATTAATTAATGAAAAAGTGTCTAGAATTAAATAGGGGTGTAAATTTAAGAAACAATTTGGTGGAAAAAAATACACAATATGTGTAAGTGTCTAATTTTTTATATAATTGTTTTTCTAATCCAAAAACTGTTAAACATAAAAGATCATGGGGTTTTAAAAATTTGAAAGAATTTATTTTAAACTCATATTTATGTGTTGTTTTTTCTATGGGGTGTTATAGTTTTTATCAGATAAATGGTTTAGAAAACATTAGAGTTCATGATTTCATTTGACTAGAATAATTCAAAATATTTAGAAAACTTTAGGAGTTATATATGATAGTTTCTGATCATAAGTAACAAGTATAATATGACCTAAAATATTATTATTATATAGATAATTATGGTTATTTATTATGAATAGAAAGAGTTGAATAAAATGTGACATAGGTAAGGACATATCAGTATTTTTAAAATGGTTTATTATGATTTTATTTGATATATTCACACTAACCATTTTAACTTTACTAAATGGATGGAGCCAATAGAAACCACGTTAAAAATAGATATAAAGGACACTATAGTGGTTGACTGAATGGGAAACCAAATGCGATATGTGTTTGGGTGAAAACTCTTATAGTTATTCTTTACTATCTTTCTTGAGTTATTGTCAAAACCCAAAACCAAGGTGAGTTTTATAAAGAAAAAAATAATAGAAAAATAGAGTTTCTTGTAGTTTTGGGTGACAAATACCATGAATTTAAAAAGATTTAAATTTCCAGGTGTCATGAATGTGGGTAGAATAACTAAATAACGTATCAGAAGAATAGAAAGATGTATTATATATGAAAAAATATGGAATAAAGGAATAATATACTAACGAAAAAATAAATGTTTTAGTTAACTAAATGTTGGGTAATAAATTTATTACTAAGTTAATAATTAGATATTTTAAATTTGGGTAGTCTGAGAACTATTAAAATAAATTTCTTATGTAGAGAACTCATAAAGGTGATTAGTAAGATCATACAAATTATGGTTTAGAAAATTAATATTCTATAAAACTAAAGATAAAGATATATGAATAACATATAAAATATAAAAATTATTATAATGGGTTTTTTATGTTCAATTTATGAAACCTTTTTATATTGAGAGTGATAAATATTAGGACATGATTTATATTTTTTTACTATAATAAATAAGTATTAAGAAATAAGCTATAAAATCTTGGTAAATGGTTTGTGAAGGAAGATAAATGATTAAGGGGTCTATAATATAGGGTTACATGAGTTATGATGTAGTTTTATTTGGTAAGGATTGAAAAACATTAATATTGATCGTAAGTTCAAATCCATAAGTACCCTTTTGAGGTCTTAAGTGATTGTATTCAATGGTGATTAATGATATTTCATGGTTTTTTTGGGTTTTAATATATGATTGATTTATATTTATCCCTTAAGTTTATTATGTGATTTACTATGAAGGTTATTTGGGAAGAATATTATTATTTTGGGGATAAAATTTGTAAGGTAATGATAACCATTATAATTAATATGATCTTATATTTTAAGTTAATTACGTTTAATTGTAATGATGGGTTATTATATCATTGAGTACATATGTTTTATCATGTAGATATCCATGGGATTAAAAAGTGGTTTGATGATTAGGTGGTTAAATTTATTTTATAATAATTTCAATATATTTTTATGAAAATTATAGTAATCATGGTAAATAGGATATTTTTTATTTTATATCAAAGTTGATGATATTAATTTTAGAATGAAAATTGAGTTAAATTTATGATATAGATTTGATTTTATTGTGTACTTATAGAGTTTAAATTTATTTATGGAAAATAATTATTTTTATTTTTGTGATTATATTATTAGAGAATATACATTTTTGGAATGTGACATGATTAGTTATTGATATTTGTTAGAGAAAATTTTTAATTTTATTTTGGAATAATTTGAGATCAAATCATTTTAAAAATTGGATTTCAAAAATTGTCTAAAATATTTTAAAGATTTTAATGGTTAGTTATTTTTTGACTGATTTATGTTAATCATTTGGTGTTACTTTTTTGGTTTTCAAGATTAATATATTATTTCTTCATATTATTTTTTATTCATTTTTGATATTATATTAACTTAAGATAAACATTTTGGTTTTTATAAATGTATAAAAAATGATGAATAAAACTCTATCATTTTATGTATATCATGATACATTAAAAGTTAATTTTAATGCTTCATATATGATAAAAAAAATTATAGTTATTTATATTAGATGAATTAGAGGTGGAAAATTTTTCAAAACACAATAAAAGGATGAAATTTTTCATATAGAATGGAAATAGGTGAAACAAGTAATTCATTCTCTATATTGATAGTAAAATAATTCCATAAACTCATGTGAGTTTAATATAAATATATCAAGTCTTATATGGAAAATATTTCATTGAAATATTGGTATACTTTTTGTAACTAATTCACAAGTATGATTATCATAATGGTAAATTTATGGTTTATGAAATATTTATGGAATAATAAATTTTCATGTATTAAAAATAGAAATTATAACTTATTTTCAAAATGAAATTCTATAAATTGGGTTCCCTTATAACCGTTAAAAAAATAAAAAAGGTATTTCTTACACCTTGTGCATATTTATCTTCTACTCCATTTCCTTATCTCTCTCTTTTTTAATTTAACATTATTAGGGATGAGTTTAAATTAATGATGTTTAAATTTATCTTCAACTCCTTTAAATTTATTCAAAAAATGTTTTAATCCCTTTTTATTGGATATGGGATAAAATTTTAGGGACACAAGTTCATTAAGGCGGGGAAAAGGTAACACCATAATATTTTAGAATGTTGTTTGTTTTAAATAATAACATGTTCCATAGATTATGTTACACACAACACCAAACTAAAACAATTCATCACATATTAGATGAAATTTATTAATAATATAAAAATAATAACAATAAAACCGCTAGTAAATTAAAATATAGTAATCATTTAAAATTATTACTTTTAGAGGATAAATAATTAACATGATTTATTTCTAAAAAAGATAGTTTTTCATAGAAATGGTTTCAATGATTTTTGTTTTTATCCTAATTTATTATATTAAGATGATTATTATAATATTTAATATATGAATTAGTATATTAAAATTCTTTTAACTAGTAATTGTTATGAAATAATATTAATAACACTTAAATTTTGGATGTGTCGTTTTTCTATAAAAGTAGAATTTTTTATATTTTGTATTTTCATTTAAAATAAAAAATTATCAATATTAGAATTTTATAATGATGAATTGAACTTATTTTTTGTCATCATCTTTTCAAAATAATCTAAATTAATCTTTTTTTTTTGTATTTTTAAAAAATAATCCATTCTAGGTCAATAGTAATTTTTTTTTAATTTTACAAATACATTAATTTTTATAATATTATCATCAAATGAGAATGACTTAGAAGTTTTTTTAAAAAACATTCATTTCAAAAATAATATATTGAATTTATAAAATATTATATTCAAATTAGAAATATATATTTGATGTTTTAGAAATATAATTAATGTTTTTATTTAACAAAAATATTTTTGGTTATTCTGTTTTAATAAAGTGTTAACTTATTTAATTTAATTTTTGGCTTGGTTTTAAAGTAAAATAAGTTTATTTTAAGTTCTCGTAATCTAATTAATTATTTTTTTAATCAAAATTGTACTTTATTTTTCTGTAATATCATTTTTATGAAAAAAATGATTTATTTTAAAAACGGGTTTTCATTATGATTTCAAACTTATATTTCATGTATTTTTTTAACACTTATAGAAATTTAATCTTGGAAAAAGGATTCCATATTTTTAATCAGAATGTATTATTATTTTAATGAGTTCAATTTAATTCTTAATCATAATGAATAGTTACCATGGTAAAATTTTATCAACACAATAAGGGTTAAAATGTTTAATGGGGGGGTTAAACTGAGGGATAAGGATTAATATATCACAAAAAAATTTATAAATATTATTGTTTGAGGGAAGATAGACCTTAACTTATACTATACAAAAAATTTGACTTTATTGTATCCAATTTTCATGATAAGTAAATTTATTGTAATTTAGACTTCATAGTATTTACATGGGTTCCACTCCTCTTATTTATAAAAGGGAACATACTCTTCTTAATTTTCTTCACAATTTGAGCACCCTATATGAATAAATATATTCCAAAATACCTTTATAACTCTCCTAAACCCTTTCTATTGGTCTTGGTTTCACAAAAAGACCAATCCTAGAAGGATTAAGGTGTAAACCAAAGGAAGATATCCAAGGAGGATGTCTAAGTATTAACTGAAATCTTTTAAGTTAATTTCTTCATCTAACCCCTTAAAATCTATTCAAACCATATTAAAATAATTAAATTATTATTTTTAATATAATTAACTATAATTAATTTTATGGAACAATTTGTTTATCTTTGTAAGGTCCTGGATCAGTGTATTCCAACCCTTTATGTGTTTTTGAAGTCTCTGGCGTACAGAGGAGGCTTAATGGGGCTGTTGTGGTGTTTGGCTAAAAAAAATATGGAACTATATAGAATTTATAGAGTAAATGAGAGGTATATCATATAAGTTGGTTTCAAATTTCTTTTTACATCCTTTGAAATTTTCTTCTTAAATTAAGAGTTTGATATGTAAATCAATTCTAAACCAAAATGGTTGAGGCAACAAATCTTTCAAAGAAACATAAAATTCAACTCATTTATATCATAAGTGAGTTATTTAAACATTAAATATCACATGTTTGTTGCGTTTTATAGTGTTCAACACTACTTAGCTTCACCCAATCCCAATCCATTATCTAAAAGATCCAAGTAGCAGTAGTTGTTTTCTTTTAGAATTCTTGGATCCCTTAGAAGAAGATTGGTTCCTGGATTCATGTATTGGATCCATAGTCATTTGATTTTATTATATCTTATTCTATTATTTTTCTGTAATATTATTCCTATCATTAATTTCATTCCATGTGATGGTGGTGAATCTATTTCTTCCAATGGAGATTCTATGTTTCTTATTGGAGTGGTTGTGGTCTGGCATCCTTGGAGGGATGTAGTCTTCCTACAGGAGATGTGACTGATATCCTCAACATTGACCAGTTTTCATTCGAATAACATTGACACTTTTTTTGGTATGGAATTAATTTCTTCTATAATTGATTTACATGTAATTATGAAGTTATAATTTTTTCCCTTTTGGATGAAAATGGAATTAACTAATAAATATTGAACTGCATTAATAAATAATTGTATAGAGATCACATGTTTTCAATATTTCATACCATGATAATTGTTTGCCTATTAATTTACTATATATTGTTCTATCTATTACAAACTAGTATAGAATATTTTTATGATTTGATTATAATGATTATTTCATTGGAAAATGGTAATGAATATACTGTTATAATCAACTAATTAATTAGATTTAGAATCAAATAATGTGCTTGTTGAAACAAATATAGTATTTCTTATAGTAGGATAGTAATTTAAATTCATTTAATGTATATTTTTACTTAAATGTGATCTTCCATGTGCTAATAGAATTTATAAATAATGTAAATCATTTTAATTCTCACTTTTTATAAATGAAAATTCATGCTAAATGAGAATGGAACATCTCTAGGATTGATGAAACTAGTTTTACACTAGGAAGCATGTTTTGATAGCTTGTTCTACCTGATGCCTTAGGTTTTTGTACTTGGAACAAGTGAATAATGAATCATTTATATCAATGTGTAATAAATAACCTAGTTTTTATAGATAAATATTGGGGTTTGGGAGTTCCTATTTTATTATAAAGTCTAAATGACTTGTGTTGGGATCTATAAGAGCTCATTTTCATGTAAATTACCTTATTTTAGGACCAAATTTCCCTATTGATTATTATTTTTGTCTTTTTACCTTGTGACATGATCGGTATATGATCTTGATATGTGGTACGATCATGGGATGATTGAGCCTAGATAGCTAAGAAGATATGGGGTGTAGAGGTCCAGATGATGTGGCATCAGTTCACACATCTGATGGAAATATGCATCAAAATATACATGTATGTGTAGGTGATTATATAGGATATTATGTAATGGGTTGAAGGTAGGATTAACCATTACTATGATGAAATATATATACTTCCTTTTTATGAATCATTTTAATGGCCGCTTGAAGGGTTTATTATTTATCTATATTCCTTTCCCCACAACTTGAGGCTATAATATGTTCCTGGTTGTATGCTTTCTCTTGTGGTATCTTACGATAGTTTCCCTAGAGTACCTGGATTATGGAATGTAATATTGTTTAATAATGTTTTCACCCATGGGATCAGTGTTGCTAGAATGAAAATGATATAATATTAAGAAATTTTGGACTTCGTTTTGATTATTCCTGGAGGGAATATACTTATACTGACGGTTAATGGAATTTTTAATGTGTTATATTGATGATTTTTAATTTATCGATAATTAATTAATAAAATTAAATTGAATTTTTCAATAAAATAAGTAATTTAATGTATCTCTTTAAAATAATTGTGTACTTATATGATATCTAGTCATAATAGTGGTAGTCGATAATCCAAGTGATGTTATCTATAGTTGATTCTAAGACTATATTATTCCCATAGTGTGCTTGTGAGATATATTATATCATTTATATTGTATGATTTCATACTCTACCCCACCTATATAAGTTAGGGAGACCAACACCCAATGGAATATTAAAGGGTGTTTTCCCCAACAACCCAGTGGGAAGATGGATGGCTAACTACCCCCTCCACCCCACACTCTTCTCCTAGTAGTTACATATACTGTTATAAAAAATGTCTAGTTTCCCCATAAATGTGTATAAAGTGTTGTATAGGATTTTGGTTATTTCACACACATGTATCTACAGATATATTGTATAAATGAATATTATTGGTATGACATGTATATGCTATGATCCTTGATGTACCTTACTCAGTGTACGGGTTGTGATGGCATGAGGTATAATACCTGATGTATGATACATGCCATAAGGTCTATGGTGGCTTTAAAAAACTACTTGGTTATTATATATAGACATTATATGGGATTATGTGATGATGTAATAAATGAGGTGCGTGTTGTGATAATTAGAATAGTTTTATGTGGGATGGATTAATTTTGGAGAGAGACAGCTCAAGACCTGTGATGTTGGGAAAAAATGAAAAAACAATGGGAAAGTGGTTGCTAGTTTCCCTTGATATTTCATTATTATATAATATGATCTCTTTTATGTGATACATAATGAGAGTTATCCAAGGTGATTATGGGAACTTAGTATTCATTTTTAGGTGACAAATTAGTTTGATTAATTTTTATCGTGATTTATCATTCATTCATTATCTTTTTCATGAGTGGATCTACGGAGGATCCTTCTAAGTATACTATTATTCTCACCCCATGTATATAAAAATTATTTTCAGGTTTTTAGGACCAGGTTGGAGATTGGGATGTATATTCCTAGATTTTGGTTTTAGAGGAGTGGTTTGGCCTTTAATTCATTGTTGTCTTTACCCATTTGGTAATTTTAGTTTCCATTTCAATTTTTATAGTATTTTATCACATTACATGTAATCATTTGGGATATCTTTCATAAATATATATGATAATTTTTTTAATGGTTTATCTATATCATCCCTCTCTTCTACAAATTCTCTTAGAGGGTAAGTCCTCTTATGAGTTTTTTATACCCTTAGTGCTAGTTGCCAACCCAGGGCCTTCTAGACGTGGGAATAGATCACTGACCATCCCCCTTAGCTCATTATCAGCCAAGGTGGGGTAATCTTTGGTGTGGGGGGGGGGTCATGATATATTGGTATCAAAGATTCATATTGAGGGATTGGATAGAGTGGGGAGTTAAGAATAAACAAGATTTTATAGTTGGTAGGGAAATAGTGTCATCAATTTTTATTAAGTGATGTAAACATAAGAGATTAGATGAGACATGGGTATTTAGGGCACCCTATGATCTGCTTCACAGATCGTTAAGTTTAGTGATCCTAACAAAACAATGTGATACTAGTTGTAGGGTAGATATAAAGAAAAGGGTTGTGCATCGTTTTCTTTGTGATAGTGTTTTAAATGGGTGGAACTTAGGATATGTTCAATCATAAATGTATTAAATTAGTAAATTAATTATTTAATTTATTTTATGTTTTACATATTATAGGATTATGATATCAAAACATTTTTTCTTTTAGTAGTATGGATCAAGCTTGACATTCTTGTCATGTTCATGCCAAATATGTTCACCAGGATATGTTAGGAGATCGTCATAGACTAGAGGTTGATGAAAAAAATGCTTGGAGGTGGAAAATCCAAGATCATTGGTACCAGATTCCATATAATTATGAGTGATACATATCATATTCAGATGTGGAGTATGGTTTGGAATAGGTTTAGATATATTTTAATTCAATTCATACTGGGAAAGAGATTTGGTATTCATTCACTATAATGATTCTATGTGGAGTAATGAGATAATGGTGGATCTTATTCCTCAAGGATAACAAGGAGTTGGTAGCCTCATGGGAGAAGTTTGGAGACTAGTTTCAGGCAGGATTATTTTCTTCAACCATCAAAGTGAGGAGTTTTCAAGAGCTTTTTACCCTTCGATAAGATAGTTCTAGTGTTTGGGGGTTTGAGATCCTAATCTAGACCCTTCTAGTATTCTTTTAAGACTAATTTCCATATGAGAAGGTCAAGGTGAGTTTATTTAAAGGGGATTTGTATCCATTTATCCTATTCTAGGTCACCTTGTTGATGTTGAAAACATATCATGAGGTACTAAAAAGATAAGAGTTTGTTGAGAGGATGCTATCTAGAACTAGTTCATCACTAGAGGGGATTCCTCTAGATTCCTCGTGAAGAAAAGATGTGGTTTTGGGTTCATATTTTCTTGGATAGAAGAATTTTCAGTCATCTAGGGGTAGGTCCAAGCCCTCATCATTTCATTTTTCTATGGGGTGGAGGCTCTCAAAATTATTCTTAAGGATAATTCACTTTTTTTCTTGGGGATACAAAGATCATCAGGGGTGAGATTGGACAACCTTTTTGAGTTTCCATCTTACTCTAGGTGTTCCTATTCAGGTTCCTCTATTGAGGAACTTTCAACCGAGGTATCTAGAGTAGGGTTTTCTAGAGTAGGATCAGAATAGAGTATATGGGGAGATTATAGGATAGAAATGAGATGATACTTTCCCTGAAATAGTAGAGAGTGACCATGGAGGTGTTCATTAGTAGGAATAGAGAGACATTGGTGTAGGTTGTGGTTAGTTGTATGATTTAGCGTTTATTGATCCAGGTCATCCATATGACATTCAAGGTTACCTTATCATGTTTTCTACATGGTTTCATTCTCTTTTTGATTTAGGATCTACACACACCATTATATCACCTCCCTTCATCCATGCTTAGGGACTTCAGGTAGAGAGGATTCCATTTCCCTTGGAATTGGCTGTTAGTTGGAGGTCAACCTGATTTGTATGAGGAATGTAGAGAATGTGAGCTAGTGTTGGGGAAACACCGTTCTTGGGGATACTTCTTATGTTTACTAATACATCCATATAACATCATACTCATCAATGTATTGGTTGTATTTTATTCGAGATATCTTGGATTTCTTCAGAAGTAATGTGTGTTATATGATGCTGATGGAGATCCAGCTATGTTCATTGGTGACTAAGACCCTAAGATGGTTTAGATGAGTGTCTCTTTCTTATCTTCATTAATGTTCAATATGATTTTGAGCTTTCTGAACATTCATTATTCCTAGGGTTTTTTAAGGGTAGCATGTTGTCTTTCCCAGGGAGGTTGTATAATTACCCCATTGATAGGAGATCAATCTTGGGATTGAGATACAACTGGGAATTTATACTATATTAATTTATTAATATTGGATGGATAATTTTGGGTTGTGAGACTTGTGTGGAAATATTGATGATATATTGGAGTGGGAGTTTTTTCAGCCAAGTGTGTCACCTTGGGGAACTAGTTATTTTTGTGAAGCTGGATCTTGGATGTTTGCAGCTTTGTATTAATTATCATCACTTGAACCAAGTGATATAGAAGAACCACTATCCTCTTCCATGTATTTATTATTTATTTTATAATGTGAATGGATCATGTTGGTTCTCAATGATTGATATGTGACTAGGATATCATCAGATGTGGGTGAAGGATGAGGGTATTCTGAAGACTACATTTTGATGTCATCAAGGGAATTATGAGTTCATTGTTTTTAATTTTGGTGTTAATAATACTCCATATATGTTAATGCTATTGATGAACATTATTTTTAGAGAGATCTTGGAAAAGTTCTTGGTGGTTTTCATCAATGAAATCCTTATGTACTTCATGTATAAGGAGGAAAATAAAGGGGATATTCATTCCATTTTTGGATTTATTCTTCATCATCATCAATATTGGAAGTTGTATCAATGTGATTTATGTGATATTAATGTTATTTTCTTAGGGTATTTCATATATAAATAGATATTAGATATGATTCATTTGAATATAAAGGTATTTTTTTTCTTATAGAGCCCTCAAGATTATGAAAGTAGTGTGGATCCTCCATAGTATTCAGAATATTATTGGAGGTTCCTAGTCAATTTATATCAATTTTCATCTCCTATGGAAGATTTGACCTAAAAGGATTAGATATTATTGTATACAAATTAGTTTTATGGTTATTTTGAGTAACAAATGGAGAAGTTATTCATCACTCCAATGCTTTTATTTATTGTAGATGGGGTTTAATTTTAGGTTTTATATGACGCTTCACATCTTAGTTTAGGGTATTTTATTATAAAGTATAGATCAAGTGTTTCTTATGGGTCTAATTAGTGTTTTCCTAATTAGGGTATCTATTCCACCCATGATCTCGAGTTGGGAGTGGTTTTATTTTTCATGAATTTGTGGTGACATTACCTCATTGATGAGTGTTTTGTGTTTTTTATCTATAATAATGGCCTAAGGAATGTCTTTTCCCATCATGACTTATACTTATGATAGTGAAAGTGGATGGAATTTTTACATGATTTTAACATTGATATTTCATATATACCATAAATATAAATTTTTTTATCTGATGTTATGAAAATGAAGTAATTTAGTGATGTTGTGTATAAATCTAGAGATTCTTGGGGAGTAATGGAAGATCTCTGAGTGACACATCTGGATATGGTTAGGGAGGGAGGAATAGGTTTTCTTTTATATATGATGGTTCAATCATCATTGATGCAACATTTTGAGGAGTCCCAATTAGGGGATTCCAAGGTGGATGTCTGGAGAGATTGAGTTTTTTAGTGATACCCTTTATGGTTAGTTTGAGGACAAAAATCATCATGAATTATTAAATGAGAGGATTTTCATCCCTCATTGATGTGTGATATGGATCTTTCTGAGTTCCATATCTCACCCATGGAAGTACATATCATCATGAAAAATATGTCTAAAGATTTGAGAGGTTAATATTGATTTCCTAGTTTGAGTAAGCAGTTGCATATTTTGTGTCTCAATGTTGTTTCTTCCTAAAGGTGATGGTCGAACACTGTGTTACTAGTTGTTTTCTCCATCCACTAGATATTCCCCCATGGAATTGGGACGACATGTCAATTGAATTCATTATGGATTTACCTCAAGATCATGGATAGTATATTTATAGAAGGGTAATAGTGGACCATTTTACAAAATCATCCTACTTTATAGAGATCAAGGAGTTGATCTCAATATAGGTTTTGTTGCAGTAGTATCTGGAGAGTGTAATGAGACTCCATAGAGTCTCAATAAATATCATCCCTAAACATGATCGTTTGTTTACTTATTTGAAGTGGAGAGGTCCTTGACATGATTTTATCTCTTAGTTATACCTTAAAATTTCTTTTCATCCACATATGGATGGTCAGATAGAGTAGAAAATCCAAAAATCTTTAAGACATGTTATGTTATTTTGTACGGGATTTTTGAGGTTCATGGACGAGTCAACTACCATTAGATGATTTTTATTGAAAAAATAGTCTCCACTATATCATTGATATGGTTCCATTTAAATAATTATACATATGATATTTTTGTTCTTCATTGTTCTAGACTAGGGTCATATAGTGTGCAATTCTCAGACTATAACTAGTACATAATATGATATAGATGGATCAGGTAATTTGTGAAAGGGATAAAGAAGAACAGGATCATCAAAAATCTTATGTTGATCATATGAGGAGACTCATGGAGTTATATGTTATAGATCATGTGTTCTTGCAAGTGAATCATCATCATGGGAAGTGAAGGTTTGGTCATGGGTGTAATCATTCGTCTTGGTTTGTTGTGGATTTCTTGGTTTGGTCTGATGTTGGAGTTTTAGCATATTAAATATCTCTTCCCCCACAAATGATTCAGATACATGATTTTTTTCACATGTCAATGCTTCACTATTTTCATTATAATGACTCTCACATCATTGATAGTGGAGATATATTGTTCTTAATAATGATTTGACCTTCGGGGAGCATCTTATAGAGATCTAGGATCACCAGGAATAGGTGTTGTGTGGGCATTTTATTCTTCTATACTATGTCTTATGGTGGCATGTTGGAATGAAAAAGAGTACCTATGAATGTGAGTTGTAGATACGCATTTAGAATACCAATATTTTTTTTATCACTTCTCTTATTTAATGACGGTTGTTGTTTCTCAAACCATTTCGATTTATGTGATGGTTTTAATTTGTTGCCTTGGTGTTATGGCCTTACTCTTGTTTTAGATTTATCTTCCTTGAGAGAGTTTTTAGGATTCAATTATAAATGTTGTATAGTTTTTTTTACTTTTTCCCTCTAAGTGAGGTGGTATAACTCTAATAATGGTGAAATTATTGGGAGGTATCTCATGGTGTGGATGATCAGATGACCCCTATAATTGTATCTCTAAGTTTGGTCTATATTCTTAAGAATGAGAATTTTTTTATAATTATTTGATGTAAGGAATCAAATGTGTGTATTTTTACCATTTGTGTTTTTTAATTCCTATGGTGTGTGGATGAGTCTTAGTAGTACAACAAAGGTGTTTGGATGCTAAAAGTTGGAAGCATGGAGAATTTTCAGTGGAAGGGAGGTGTTTATGGCCTAATTGGGTTTCAAATTGTGATTTACAGTCCATTTGATTTATGTCATAAACTAGTAGTATAATATATAAATCAATTATGATTCAAAATGGATGATACGATATTGATACATTCTCATTTGAATAAAATGAATGCTTTTGAGGAAGATGATTCATTGCTTCTCCAATTTATTTATGTGAAATCATAATGTTAGCATGGTTTATCCCTTTGAATGGAAATGTTGTTAAAATAATAAATATTTAACCAGATTAATAAATAATATCATTGTGATATAATGTTTTCGATGTTTGATATCAAGATAATGGGTTTCCTATTGATTTACTAGATTGTTTTATGTCTGTTCAATTATTTTATAACATGTTATTATTCTTGGATTAGCATGTTTATTTTATTAATAAATGGTAAAGATTGTAATTTCATAATTAATTGATTAATTGGATCAAGAATTAATAACGATTCATGTTGAAACAAATTTAATTTTTCATAAAATTTTATGGAATTTCAAATTAATGGAATGAGGATGTCTAATTGAATGTGATATTCTATGTGCTAATGGAATTGATAAACAATGGGAAGTATGTTAATTATTGTTATTGATAAATGAAAAGGAATGTTCAATTAGAATGGTTATTCTCCAAGCATAATGAAATTGGTTTTATACATGGAATCATGTGGTTATTTCTTGTAATAGTTGATTCCTTAAGATTCATGTTGTTGTAATCTATGAATAATGAATCAGTTAATTAATAATGGAATAAAATACTAGTTTTTTGATAAAGATAGTTCTATGGGGATAATAGTTATTTTTTTCTTATAAAGGATGAATTCCATGTGTTTGCAGCTGTGAGAGCTCATTTTCATGTTAAGGTTGAATACCTTGTTTTAGGGACAAATTTCCCTATTGATTGTGCTTATATTCTTACTTCATTGTGATGTTATTTTGATGTATGTGTGTTATATTGTATGATACTGGGATGGATGAGCCTAGACGGATAATGAAATAATTGGTGGGGAATCCTAGATGATGTGGAAACAATTGATGTCTATAATGGGGATATGCATTAGGATATTTATGTGGGTTTTAGGATGAAAATAAAGATGTTGGATGTTTAAAGATGTTCTTTTCCATTTTTATGATTAAATATGGATTATTTTCTGTTATTAATATATTTAATGGTTTATAGCCATGTTTATTGATTATGTGCATTCCATTCCCCATAGCATGTGGCACCTGGATGTTCCTAGATGCATGTTTCATCTTGTTAGTAGCACAGAATGGTTTTCCTAGTGTACCTTGATTATGGAACAAAATAATGTTTAATAAATGTTTAACCAGCAAGATTGGTGTTGTTGGAATGAAAATAAGACAATCTTGGGAAATGGTGGAATTATTTTGGATTATACCTAGATGGAATAAACTTCGATTGATGGTTTGTGAAATGTTTAATATATAATAATTTTGATGGTTAATTAATGGATAATGAATGAATTGACATAAATTGAATTTTTATTTGAAATTAATTAATTTAATGTAGATCTTTTAAATTATTTTGTGTTTATCAGATATCTAGTCTTTGTAGTGACATCTATGAGTCTTAGTTACATTAGCTTAAGTTTATTATAAGACAAGGTTATGCCCAGAGTGTGGTTTAAGGTAATATTATATCTTATATATTTTAGGATTTAATACACTAACGCACCCATTTTGGTCATTGTTACTGACACCAAGTGGACTTTGGGAGGGTGTTTCCCCAACACCCGGGTGGGAGGATAGATGGATGAATACCCCCTATGGACTTTAGGAGGGTGTATTCTGGGATTTAATACACTAACCCAGCCATGTTGGTTAGCATTACTAACACCAAGTGGGCTTTGGGAGAGTGTTTCTCCCCTATATGTGTTGGTATGAATGGTGGTTAGATTCCATATACATGTGTGTTGAGGGATGTGATTGATTGTGGTTATTTAAAAAACATGTATCTTTAGATATAATACCCAAAGTACTGTTGTATGTTTTACTTGTATAGGTTATTATGGCTCAAGGTACCTTACTCTCCATTTTGTTTGTGATGTATTGAGGTATAATACCTGATGTATGCTACACAAAAATAAAGGCTATTTTGGATCCTATAAACTACCTGGTTAATATATGAAAATACATTTTGGGATGATGAGATGATGTGACGTATGAGGTGCATATTTTGAAACATAGCCCAGGTGTTTGTGGGTTGGATTTCTTTTAGAGAGAGATGGATCATGATTTGTGATGTTGGGGCAGAGCATAAACCCAGTGGGGTAGCAGTATAAGGTAACACTTGATGTCTCATTAATATATTATATTCTCTCTTGTATGTGATACTTAGTTATAGTTAGCCATGGTGAGGTTGGAAATTTAGTATACCGGATTAGGTGATGAGTTAGTTTCACTGTTGTTAAGTGTTATTTATAATTATTCCTTTACCTTTACCATGAGATGATATGGGGAGGACCCTATAGATTATAATATTTTTCTCAACCAACATATATATAAAAAAATTTATTTTCAGTAGAAGATAGATGGATATTGATATTGATATTACTAGCATTGGGTTTTGTAGGAGCTATTTAGTCTTTATGTCCACTACCATCATTACCATTTTTTGTAATTTCAATTTCCCTTTTAGTTGTTTTAATACTGCATGACATTAAATTTATGAACTTGAGACTTATTAAATATATACATTTGAGTATGTGTTGATTGGTGTATATATCTTATCTCTCTCTTCTGCATGTTCTCATAGAGGGTAATGCCACCCATTTATTTATTTTATTTTACTATCAACACTATACCAACCCAGAGCCTACTAGAGATGGGACATGGATGGCCATTATCTCGCCCTATAATTCCCAACCCTTTTGATGAACTCTTCCAGGAGAGGGTTCATGAAAATCTATTTTCTATCCTATGTGAAATTAAAACTTTTCTTATGCGTACGTACGGAATATCACCTCCATGAACCGATGTGTTTTTTCATCATCATCTCACATGGATGGTTATAAATGCAATATTAATGGATATATAATAATTTTAATGAAATATTTATGATTCTTTAAAGAAAAAAATATTATATACCATATTACCCGCCCATCCATTAAATAATACTAATATCTCTTGTGTGTATGTGTGGACTACCACCTTCAAAAAGCGATGTAATTCATTTTTAAATTAATTCCTCGCAAGGACAAACATAATAAATGATTTAATGAATAAATACAATATATTTAATAGGTTAATTATTATTCAAAGGGAAAATTTATCTTACTTATTTCCTTTTTATCCATTGTAAAAATAAAACCACCATTCATGCATATGTGCAGTCTATTGGCTACATGAAAGTCATATCTCATTTTTCAATACATTATAAAATAGATTCCTTTAAAATAATATTTATTGTATAAAAATGCAATTTAAACCTATTTAATATTTTTTATATGATATAACCATGACCCCTTTGACCACAATCAAACATCAATGCCCTTTTAGATGGAACAACCTCAAAACATCCAATATAATCTTAACTGACATAATACCCAAATAAAACATTGTAATAAATTAAATAAAAGTATTGATTATTATATAATGAACATGAAAATGTTTTTAAACAAGTAAATAATTAATAAAATATTATTATTTGGGTGTTATAGAATTTACAAAGTAAGATAGGACTCAAGGTAGTGGGTTTTTCTTTGAAACCATTTTTAAATGTTTTCCATTCGAAATATTTTTCTTCATATTCATGTCATTCAAAATTATAAAATAACGTTCTTATTTAAACTTAAATTATTTTTAAAGGTAAATTTAAACTAAATTTTAATTTCTTTGTAAATAATTAAAAATAATTTTTTCAATTTTTTCTTACTTTTCACTTTTTTACTAATGTGGAAATAATTTTTTATTAACATTTACTACATGACCACCTTTTCCCAATTCCATAGACATTATTTGATATCAATATTCTTCTATAATATTTTATGGTTTTTAAAATAAAATCATATTCTAATTCATCATGTAATTTATAATTTATAATTGTTCTTAAAAAATGATATTTCTCCTAATTTTTATATGAAAACGTAAGTTGATTTTCTTTATTGGTTCAAATGAGTTTTTAAGTGTTTTATGATAATAACATGTAAGAATATAAATTTTTTATTCATAATATGGTACTTGGTAATTATTTATAATTATGGGTACCGTGATATATATCTCCAATTCATTTGGTAATGATTTAGTCTTCTATGGAGAAATGTGGGAGATAACTGTGTATGTATCTCATATGGATTTAACTGGTTTTCATTTATTATGATAGGTTTTAAAATTGGGTTATGAGTATAATGTTTCAAGATGCCTACATTAATTTTTATTCTTGTGATGAATTTTAATGGTTATAATTTTATTTCAAGAAGAAGGTATTGAATATTTTAAAAGTGAAAGGATCGCTTCCAAGGAAAGTCATTTTCCTAGGTACTCATGTTTTCGCAAGATTCCTTCATGGGTTTTCTATTATTACAATAAGATTTAAATATATTTTATTAATAAAAGGTTCATTTAACCATGTGGTTATTATTTATTTATATTATCAATGTTTATGTGTAAAAGTTAAAAAAAATTATGTTTTTTATTATTTTCATTGAACTAGCGGGATTTATTCGTTTTTTATTGCTTACATAGAATTTTGTGCTCATCCAACATTTTAAAATATTTTTCACATGATCTATGGTTTTGTAGGAACTATATCAAGGTCAATAATCCTACTATGTTTAGTTATTTCCTATTATAGAATATGTTTCTAGAATAAAGTAGTGTATATTTAAGAACCATTTTTTTGGAAAAAATGAACACTTTCTAGAAGTGTCCATAATGACATGAAATGGTTTACCTAATTCTTCAAAACTATAAAACTAAGAGACAATAGAATTATAAATATGAAATATTTTCTATTAAACTAATAATTTTGGGTTTTTAAGCTACATTATGTTATATATTCTAAATACCCTACTTTTTCCATGAGATAAAATTTATAATATGAAACAAAATACAGAAAATGACTTCAAATAGGAATAGATATATATAAAAAATATCATTTCAAATGTATGTATAAATATTATTTCAAAATTAAGAATTAAATATTTTAAAAAATAAAAACATTTAAATCATAACCATATATGTAACACCCCGAGATTTTGTGAAATATTGTTTTATAGAAATAATTTATATTTTGTATATTTTTCATTTCATGTGACATTATAAATAGTTATATATATATATATATATTAAAAAACTATTTAAAATACCCATTTTTCACACAATAATGAATTAACATGCACTACATGATTTATCTAATTGTCTTTCTCTACAAGAAATACCGACTTGGATTGCACTACCCGTAACACCAACTTGGCATACATTGCATGCAACACTGATGTTTCTATGAAAAATAATTTTATTATTATATTTTATTAAATGATATCATTATTACCTAGAAATTCAAATTACTTATATTAATATTAATAACTAGTTTTAAAATATTATTTATAATTATTATATATATATATATAACATTTTGATAATGAAATATATGACTTTTGTTAAAGCACTTCTAGGTTTAAAAATACCATTTTATCGAATGAACCTCTTTTAATAATAAATTTATTATTAAAAATATTTACAAATTTAAATTTATTAAATAAAATTAAATTTTGAATTTATAATTCCAAAATTATCTTAAGTTGACTTTGAGGGATTTTCCTGATAAACATCATTTTTTCTGTGAATAATGAAAAATACAACATTTTAGTTAATAACGACCTTTTTGTTTAAATAATTATTAATGTTGAATTATATGATAAATTTATTTTAAGGTCACATTAGATCAATTTTACATATATTAATAAATGTTAGGTAAATAAAATCAATTTCACTTTGAAATTGAATATTAAAAACTTAACAAACTTTTGAACTCTTTTCCACTTTAAAGACCTGTAATTTTTTCTTGTCAACGGGATTAACATTAGTCTTAATTTTCCCTCTTCTGTGAATTGAATTTTGAAAAAACAAAAAACACCATTTTAATCAGTTTAATATTTATAGTCTAATAAGATCAACTTAATTTTCTACCAAAAATTATTAGTAAAAGTCATCAAAATTAATCATTGTGATTAATGTCAAATTAAGCATAATTAGGAACTAAAACTTAAAATTAGGGGCCCAAATGACCTATAAAATTGTCTAAAACCCATTTTATATCCATTCTTATGACAAAAATTTCCATTTATTGATTTATTTTGGTTTGGAATTATTTTTTAGGTAAGAACATGCGTACACCTAACTTGTTTTCAAAAATTCCAAGCGAGTCATTTTCCTTTCCTATAAAAGTTCCCCAATTATCCCATTTATTCACACTTATAAAACATCATAGTTTCAGCCAATATCTGCCAAATAAAATGAATAACATAACTAACTTCCTACTGTAAGCATTACCTGGGGATTATGGCAATCTAAAGAATCCTTTTTTCACAAACCAAAAGGAGTTACTTGATTAAGAGGTAACATATTCTCTCATGTCCTTTATTTTATTTTCATCATCCAACCCTCCAACAATATTTATTATATAATTAATAAAATAACTAGCATAATAAATATACTAAGATATTTTTAGGTAAATTTTTTAACATAAAATAATACACACCTCCATATAAGGGGTAACAAACATGTTGTTTCTGTGTACGGTGAACTACTGCCTCATGAAACGATGATTGTTCATTTTTCCATTACCTCCTAACATGGTGGAAATTATGATGAAAATTATATTTATACATGTCATATATTATATTAATTATTTATATAATTTTTTTATTCATTTTATAACACATATCTTTACATTTTCATTTTGGGTTAATACTATAATTTCGTTTTAGGAAGTGTGGAGTACTGCCCACTCGAAGTGATATAATTCATTTATACACTACCTGGATTGTATTAAGAATGTTTTTAGTGAATATATAAGATATATATGATATCATAAATATAATTTAATGATAATATATACATATAAATCCTTATATTTATTTTACTTTCTTTCTTTCAGTATGACAATTCAACAGAAATATCGTTCATGCATATGTACGGCCTACTGTCTCCATGAACAGTGTATTCCATTTCATACTTATATATTATATATATTATTATAATAAAAATATAATTTATATAAATTATATTTATATCATGGTTTAAATTATTGAAATCATTATATAAATTATAAATACCAAAGATATAACAAATTAAGACACATGTGATGAATAAAGCGAATATTACACGAAGTGAAACATTTACCTTGGATTGTTAAATAGAAGGTAATATAAGGTCATAGTCAAAAAAATAAATTGTATTATATATAATAATATGGTTATATAAAATATTTATAATAAATTTATATTTATTATACATGTGGTTTGAATGAGGGTGACGATAGTCAAGACACAAGGTAAGGGGATTTCATCCTAATTTTTATTTCTGTGAGATACATGCTATGTTTGCCACTATTTCCATTTGTGTTACTTATGTAATGAAAATGATTATAATATATTTATGTTATAAAAAAATTTATTATCATTCACATGTCCATTTCAAGATATTTCTATCTTGGGGATTATGTTTCAAAAGTTACCAAATTAGTGAAATTGTTTTGTCTCAATTTTTCTTCTTTGAGACTCATTTTTTATTATGCACCAAAATTCTATCTCAAGGTGTATATACATCTATTTTACATGTCACACCATTATTATAATTATTTTAATTATAATTTAAGTTTCTTGTAATTTAATTTTCTTACATGGATAGTATGACCCCGAGTAACCAAGTTATAAGAGTTTATTGAGACAATTTCATCACTTTTCGTGATTATTTATGTTCATGCTTCCGTTAATGAATTATTATGATCCAAATATCAATAAAATTCATCCCCAAATAGTTATTAATTATTTATTCATGTATTGGTACCATTTTTTGACTCTTTGGAACATAATATTGTTAAGAATGTTTTTTAAGAAATCCTTACTTTACCCTCTCTTCAGTAGGAAATCCATATTCTTTCAAAACTGTTATTTATAAAAGTGTTTTCAAAAATTATTTTAATATTATCCCATGAATTTAATGGAAATTTTACCCATTTTTTAACTTTTTCTACCAAAGGTTTCTTAAAAATGGATCCTCTTGTCGTTTTCTAAATGAGTCACTTTTCTCAACATTTTACGGTATAAAAGGAATGTTTGACCTGTACGGATTTACCTGTCGTCATGACCGATATTCCCTTGAAGCTTCCTCTACAAGATTAAAAATTTATTGTTTATATTTAATGAAAATTATTTTCTAATATTCTAGATATTAATTATTTTTAAATTTAAGTTATATAAAAAAGGTTTTCAAAACTGTTTTCTGTTTTTTGAAATTATTTAAAATGTTCTCAAAATTTATTTATATGTTTTCAATGTATTTTCAAGGAAATTGATTTTTAAAACGATTTCAAGATCTATTTGTTTTTTTTTCAATGTATTTTCATGGAAAATTGATTTCAAAACGTTTTCAAGAACTGTTTATAAACTTTAAAAATATTTTCAAAGTGATATTAAAAAAAATTTCCAACATTCTTTATCTGTTTTTAAATTGTTTTTGAATAAAAATGATTTTAAAATGTTTTGAAGATTATTTTATAATTTTTCAAGGAAAATTTTTTTCAAATGATTTCAAGTCTTGTTTATTACTTATAAAGTTATATTTTATGAAAATTATTATCAAATAGTTTTATGTATTAAAAATACCTTTTCAATGAAGAAAGGATATTTTACTCTAGAAAAGATTTTAAAAGATATTTAAAAATTATTTTCTATCTAAGATAAAATCCATGGATGTTACTCATGATCTTCTAGTAAATAATCTAATGGTTCCATTCATATCCATTCTATGAATGGGTTATTATTAATTTCATGGTCTTTAAGAAACCCGTTTCCCTTCAAGGGGTTTTATTTTTATGAAATATATTTCTATTTCATAGGTTTTATGTTTATTAAATAAATTTCTCTTTTAAGAGTTCTGATTTTTATGAACTAATTATGAAACATATATATTTTCCATAGGTTAGGATTTGTTTACATGTTTATGATACCCATTTAAATTTCATTGTTTAAGATATGATTGTTTATAATTTTGTGGAACATATATGTATGATTTCACTGTGAGACAGGTGGAACCTATATCTCCCTCAAATGCATTGGGTAATGATTTATATCTCATGAGATAGACTATGATGGTCCTTGGAGTAAACCTTGACTAATAAGCTGGCCATGAGAGTGAAGCATTAATACAAAGATGTATGAGAAGTGAACTCATTCAACTAAGATGGCCACGAGAGTAAACCATGACTACCATGATGGTATAGGGAATGAACCAATAATACCAAGATAGTATTGTAAGTATTGCCTTGGATATTACTGAAATTATATTATATTATTATATTTTTTCCAAAATTCCATGTTTTATTCCTATGTTATTCATTCATGGATTATGTTATTCATTTCCTTATGAATCATTTCTTTTGAACTTCCAATATTTATTATGATATCTAATATTTAGGGTATGATCTTCAAATGTTATGCTCAATTTCTATAACCTTTTTTCGTGTTATGCTTACACATTTCCTTTATTTACCCTTACTGAGCATATGAGTTTACTGCTTTATTATGCTTCCTTTCCCCATCGTATGAAGAAAGGTTTTAGGTAGAAGTTCGAAAGGTAGAGATCTTTGTGGGAGATGTTGAAGATCTTCCACCAGGATAGAATATTTTGTTTCTACATTTCCAAAGATGCTAAACTATTATGGTCCTATGGCATGTATTTTTCTAATATAATAAATATTCATCTAAAATGATGTAATATTCATGTATGTAAAGCTTGGGTTACTATAGTTGGTATCACAGGAAAGGTTTAGTCGACCTTTGTAAACTAGAATGGGAAGAAATTTGTGATATCCCTAGGTATATTTCTAAAGATATGTCTAGGGAAATATCTAAGAATAATTATAAGAATGAATCAAAATTTAGGAAAATGTCCTCAAATTTTGGTAAAGTATTGAGTAAATAGTTTCCCAAAAATACATCTATGACTCGATACTACAGGCAGATGTGGCTCTGGAACAGATGTGTCGTGGGGTAAAAATTCCTACAAGATGGTCCTAGTCTGACACGGGGTAATCTAGTACATGACAATGGTCCTTTTTGCACACTTAGTTTGACACTAATCAGGGATATGATTTTGGAATTCACAAACACTTCATGAAACATCATGAAGGATTAAAATAGAAGTTGACTATAAATAACCTAGGATAAACTTAAGATATCATAGATTAATAAATGTACCATGATTTAGAAATCCTATAAGTAAATATTTTCTTGACTATGTTGTTTTTTCCAACGATAATTAATGCTCACACTATACTTCTTGTTTTAGTCAATAGCATGAACTTGAAAGAACTCGATTAACGTTGAATGTGAAAGATTATTTTCGGATGATAATTTAAGTTGTATGATCATTGAATTGAGAGATGTTGTGGCCATACCTAATCAGTTTTCATGGAACATGATTAAAAATGTGTACCTTAACCTACTGTTGGACTCACTAATGAAGGGAAATAAGGAGTTCACTAAGACTTCTGATAATGAAGACCATGGAAGAAAGATGATTTGATTTCCTTTGTTTCAAGAATGTGGTAATAATCATTTAACTGAATGTCTTAGAGGAATAATAAATTTTTTTAATGTGGTATATAAGAAAAAAAATGAAGTGACTGTAAGGGAAAAATTAAGAGTTTGGTTAATGAAATGAATGAGAATATTTTCCTCCCTAAGTCATCATCAAAGGTTAAGTGTTTTAAGTGTGGAGTAAATGGTCATTATGAAACATAGTTTCCCAAGAAGAAATATCTAAATTTTTTGGACCGCTTTGTGTATAAGGTTGTATTTTTTTCAACAATTATCGATGAAAATCAAAATGAATAAGGAGATTAATAAGAAATCCAAAGTTATTGAGAGTGGTAAATTATAATATCATTTGTTGATTTTTATTTCCTAAATATCATATGTTTAGAGAACTTTTGATGCAAGCCTTATGAAGAAAAGTGGGAGAAACAGTGATGACAATCATATTCAGTTTTTATTATAAAGAATGATGCTACTAGAAGTAAGTGAAGTTGCAATAATTTCATTTCCAAATCTGATGACGCTAATGGTGATCGATCAAATACTATATATCATGATAGATATGGTTTTTTATGAAAGAAAATGATTGTTGAAGAAGAAAAATGATAGTGAAGAATCATGGGTGTTCTTGCCAAAGAATATATTTAATGTGGTGATATTTCCCAATGTTTTTCAAATTTTTGGACCTCCAAATCTGGATTTTTTTTGGTAATGGAAGGATTTATGCATAGTAGTAAACAAGATATGGAATGGCGAAGGAAATCTTCAAAGGAAGAAAACTTCATACCTCAAAAAATAGACTGCGTACCATGTTTAGGAACGGTTCATAGCCAGGTACCATGTAGAGGGAAAGGTAGATAACATAGTTCATAGAATGGGTCATGGTACCAAAAATGGTTCGTGACAGAAGGAGTTTTGGTATGCACAATGGATCGTCATTGGCATAAGAGATGCAGTACATGGACCGATAGTCTTACGATATATGGAAGGTTAACGGTATGTGGTGGAGGATTATATTATGCTAATGGAGTTTAGTATATGGTGAAGATTGTCCCATATTGAAAATTTGGTTAAATCAGATTAGTGAAATTTTTGGAGTTATTTATCTATATATGGAGTGATAATACCATCATTAAGAGAGAGAAAATTTGTTAAGAAAATATTATCTCTATGGAAGAACTTATCTTGGCCTAAAAGTGTTCTTACAGAAATAATTCTACAAGGGGAAGTGGTACACGAGAAAGATTCTGAATAGGATGAAGTGGTACATGGAAGATGAAATAGTTCATAGAATTGGAAGGAACATCCCACATAAGATATTCTTCATAGAAAAAGTGGTAATTGAAGTAGGAGCCGTACACGGAGTTGGTTTTATTTGTGGAGATGGTGTTGTATGCATAGTAGGTGCAGTACATGGAGAAGCCACAATACACATAGTGAGCATAGTATGCAGAGATTTTATGATATATAGAGCATGAAAAATATGTAGAGCAGGTGCAGTGTGCAGATAAGAGATGGTCCGCGGAATCAGGGACGATTCATAGAAGCAGAAATAGTCCACATAATCATGTATAGTTCATGTAATGGGAAATAATATTTAGAAGATAAATAATACTTCATTCACTGATGATATTTTTTATTAGAGAAGAAGAAGGATTGTGGCCAATTTATATTAAATTATTCAGGTCATATTATCTATGATGATGCTAGGTTGAGATGGTCCTCATTGCTTGAATAATCACATAAGTACTTGTGATTATATCAGAATGGAAGAAGAAGTTTTAGTGCAGTCAGATATTATACTAAAGGGGAAGACTGAATATAAAAGGGAATAAATTCAGGACATTGATGGAAGTAGTGTCTCATACTGAACAGAGACAAAGACTTCGATGCCAATATGTTGAAGAGACCCTTAAGTAAATAAACTGAGCGAGACTTCTCCAAAGGCAGTGAGCTAGGGGGATTCAACGGAAGTGATCAATGGGAAGCCTTGAGATATATCTAAACCATTGTAAATGCAGTGTTCCTAGGACAGAGTGACTATTTCCAAACCATTATAATCCACAACTAGTGGAGATTAGTGGAATTAGGTATGACCAGCAACCTGTTAACGTATGCTCCTTGGACGTAGCCCTTAGTGGTGAACCAAGTAAAAGTGTTGTGATTTCCTTCTGTATGTGAATGTTTTAATTACTACACATATCTATCATACAGGTTTAAACAAGTTCCTACCAATGTGGGAACAAGATAAAATAAAGAGAAAATGATGACACCCAGATTCGCCCCTCTCCCAAGGTGGTCTAGGGTCCTTCACTGAAAAGGATCAGTATGGTGGTACAAGTAATGCTTACATTGTCGATGATGAATATACTATTGATGTAACATGAAATGAAAGAGATATTATTTTGAGGTTGATTTTATTATGACTTAATGATGAAGTAATCGATGTTTTTATGTATTTCAATTCAATAATTATGTTATATGAAAGGTGTAATATATAATGATTTTTCAGTTTATGTTTTTCTCTATAGATTTAAAAGAAACAGTTGAATGGTTTTGATGGAGTAGAATATTGATATAATGGAAATTTTATATCCATTAAAAACACATGATTAAGGGAATGGTAACCCGTAATATGGTCCTTATGTTATGATAATGTTGTTTTCATAATTAAATGTGGGATATGAATAAGTAATGTGGATGATATTGATTACCTATAAACTAATTAAGTACTTGTTGACAAGTAGGTTGTGTTATCATGGATGAAGTTTATGACTTCTTGGACTTTGATAATATATCCAGCAATCATCGGAATAAGGAAGCATTCATGTTTTACAAAAGGATTTATTGTAATTTAGGTTATTACCATATTTCAAGAGAATATATGATGAGTGTATTCAGGTATTTGGAATGTGACATCCAAGAGCTACTTGTGTTATATGTGTGATCAATGTTAAGACAATTTCATGACATTTTTTTGCAATAATTTGAATTTTTATCTTTTCAAAGGGTTATATGTTTAAATATTTATAGAAAGATTAATATAAAATTCATATGAAGTCAGTAAAATTAAAGTGTTATCTCTCCATAAGTGGATTTATGCATATTGGATAGCCTGTTGAAACTAAATTATGTTGATGACAACTGTTGACAAATGGGTTGGAATATCATGGATATAATGATCTGTCAGTACTAGAGGGTTGAAAAATTCGCCTTCCTTTTTAGATAAAGATGTGAAGTGGATCATTGAACTACAAATGGTGAGGTTATCCTAAAATCATGCAAGTTTATATTTTCTGGAAAATTCCTTCACTTTAGGAAAAAGGATATTGAAACCAAAAAACTTATCATATTACCTTCATTTTTGATGAATCAGAAGCTCCCTTAGGTCATCATAGATTTATGGCTATCTGATTGTTAACTTTCTCCTAACCTGATTCTCCATAACTCTTCATCAGAACACGATAGTTAGATTTTTTATTCCATGTCCCTATTTTCACTTCTAACCTATTTTCTCCTATGTGGAAACCTTGTTATATGTTACTTTGGGTAACCTTTATGGTTCCAACCATCCCTTTTTAAGGGAAGTTTTAGTATCTCTTTTTATGATGTGGGATTCAATGAATGGAACTTTCAACTATTAAACTTTTTGTAACCCAAATGAATTTCATGGGAGAAATTCTTTTTATGGGGGGGGGTAGAATGTAACACCTCGAGATTTTGTGAAATATTTTTTTTCAAATTAATTAATCTTTTCGATATTTTTCATTTCATGTGACATTAAAAATAGTTATATATATATATACTAAGTCAAATATTCCTTTTACATGAAATACTAACTTTTCTTGCACTACACACAATACCAACTTGGCCTGCACTACATGCAATACCAACTTGTCTTGTGTTACCCGCAACATCAACTTGGCGTACATTGCATGCAACACCAATGTTTCTAATAAATCATTTTATTGTTATATATTTTTTAAAAGAAGATAATTATAACATAGGCATCAAACTTAGTAATATTAATAGTAATAAGTAATTTTCAAATATTATATATAATTTTTTTATATAGATAAAACATATTGATAATGAAAGATATGATTTTTAGTAAAGACATTCTATATTTAAAAATATCATTTTCTCCAGTGAATTGATTTTAATAATAAATTTAATTTTATAAAAATTTAGAAATTAAATTTTAAAAAATATAATTCATTTTTAAATTTATATTTAAAATATTATCTAAGTGTTAATTGTTGGAATTTTTCTAAGAAACTTCATTTTTTGGTGAATACTGAAAATAGTGTGTTTTTGTTAATAACTACCTTTTATTTTAAATAATTATTAATGTCAAATTATATGATAAATTATTTTATGGTCATATTAGATCAATTTTAAATCTATTAATATAATATTGGTCGTTATAGTCAAATTCACTTTGAAATTTATTATAAAAAGTTGATAATCCTTTAAACTCCTTTACACTTTAAAGACCCATATCTTCGTCTTATCTGCGGGATTAACATTAATATTAATTTTTCCACTTATATGAATTTAATTTCAAAAAACTGACATACACTATTATAATAATTATAATATTAAAAGTCTAATATGATCATCTTAAATTTTTACAAAAAATATTTGTAAAAGCCATTAAAATTAATCACAGTGATTAAGGTCAAATTAAGATTAATTAGAGGCTAAAGCATAAAATTAAGGGCCCAAATGACCTATACACTTGTCCAACACCAATTTTATGCTAATATATCATCCAAAAAACATCCATTATTGATTTATGTTGGTTTTTATGGATTTGTTTTGTAAGAACATGTGTACACTTAACTTGTTTTCAAAAATTCCAAGTGAGTCTTTTCCTTCCCTATAAAAGGCTACTAACTCTTCCAGTTCTTAACACATCTAAAACCTATTTGGTTCTGCTAGTATCTTCCCAATACACTTTAAAACATCCCACCCTTCCTCTTAGAAGCCTACCAATTGGAATAATTCACTCCAAGGATGCATTCTGGCACAAACCAAAAGGAGTTACCCGATTAAGAGGTAATGTCTTCTGTCAAGTCCTTTCCTTTATTTTCCTCCTATACCCCTACATATCCCTTTATTATATGATTATATAAAAAGGAAGTATCCTAAATATACTAGTATGTTTTTATGTAAATTTTTTGATATACACTAACACAAACTCCATCCAATTGGTCATGAATATATTGTTTCCATGTAATGTGAACTACTACCTCACGAAATAATGATTGTTCATTTTTCCATTATCACCTACCAATATGGAAATGACGTTGAAAATTATTTTTATATTTTTCATAAATTATTTTTATTATTTACATAATCTTCTTATTCCTTTTAAAACACATAACTTTTTTACTTTTCATTTGGTTTCAATACGATAATTTCATTTGAGGAAGTGCATACTACACCCCCCTCAAAGCGATATGATTCATTCATACACTACATGGATTGTACTAAGGATGGGTTTAGTGAATATATAAGATATATATGATATAATAAATCTATATTAATAATTTTATAGAAATATATAAACATATATTCATTTTACTTACTTCCTTTCAATATGATAATTAAATGTAAATAGCATTCATGCATACATATGAACTACTGTCTCCATGAACGACGTATTCCATTCAATAATTATATATTGTATAGAATATTATAATACAAATATAATATATATATACATGATATTTATTTTATGTTTTAAATTCTATAAATAATGATATAAAGTTTAAATACCAAAGATATAAAAAATTAAGACACATGCGAAGAATAAAGCGAATATTACCCGAAGTAAAACCTTAACCTAAAATTATTAACAAGAGGGTAATATAAGGTCATAATAAAACCATATATGGTATTATATATAATAATATGGTTCTATAAAATATTTTTAATAAATTTTTATTTTTTATACATGTGGTTTTAATGAGTACGATGAGATTCATCACACAAGGTAATGGGATTTCATCGCAACTTTTATTTTTGTAAGATGCATGATATGTTCAGAACTCTTTCATTTTGTGTGACTTATGTACTTACCAGGATTTTATTATATGTATCTTATACCCAAAGTTATTTTTATTCACATTTCCATTTAATTATATTTATTTCATGTGGATTAAGTTTCAAATGTTACCAAATCGGTGAAATAGTTTTGTCACAATTTTTCTTTCTTTGAGACCCATGTTTTGTTATCTATTAAAATTATATCTGGAGGTGCATATAATTTTATTTTACTTTTTATTTAATGAATTTACTTCTTTTCATGATATTTTATGTTTCAGGAAATTTCCAGTTCTTACATCAAGATTATTACCCCAATTAACCAAGTTATAAGTGTTTCTTGAGACAATCTCATTACTTTTTAAGATTGTTTATGTTGATTCTTCCTTTGATGAAATATTATGATCCATATCCCAAGAAAATTTATTCTACTAGTTGATTAATTATTTATACATGTATTAGTACTATTTTTATACTCTATGGTACATAATATTGTCAAGAAATTGTTTTTTTAGAAATCCTAAATTTATCATCACTTTAGTCGGAAATATGTGTTCATTCGAAACCATGATTTCTAAAAGTGTTTTAAAAAATTATTTACTATTAATCCATGAAGTTAAAGGAAATTTTTACCTATATTTTACCTTTAATAAAAGTTTACTTAATAGGGGAACTTTTTTTCATTTTCTGATCGATTCACTTTTCTAACCATTATAAGGTACAAAAGGAATGTTCAACCTGTACAGATTTACCTACCATCGTGACTGACATTCCCTTGAAGATTCCTTTACAATATTAAAAAGTTATTATTTCTTTTAAAATAAAATTAATTCCTAATTTTCTGGATATTAATTATTTTTAAAGTGGGTTTCAATGAAAAATGTTTTCAAAAATGTTTTATTTTTTTAACGTATTTAAAATGTTTTCATGATTTATTTATATGTTTTAAAAGTATTTTCGAGGAATTTTTTTCAAAATGTTTTCAAGATTTATTTATCAGTTTTCAAAGTATTTTAATTGAAAATGGTTTTCAAATTGTTTTCAAGATTTATTTATATGTTTCAAATTATTTTAATGGAAAATAGTTTTAAAACGTTTTGAAGCACTATTTATAAGTTTTCTAATCATTTTCAAATATATTATTTTCATAAAATATTCTGGATTTATTTATTTATTTTCAAAGTGTTTTTGAAGAAGAAGTATTTTAAAATGTTTTGAATAATTTTTTTATAAATTTTCAAGGGAAATTTTTTTCAAATGATTTCAAGTCTTCTTTATATGTTTTAAAGGTATTTTCTTTGAAAATTATTATCAAATGGTTTTATGTATTAAAAATAATTTTTCAAAGAAGATAGGTTATTTTACTCAAGAAATGTTTTGAAAAGTAATTTAAAAATTATTTTCTATCTAAGATGACATCTATTGATATTACCCATTCCCTTGTAAGAAATGATCTAAAGGTTCCATTCATATCCTTTTTATGAATGGGTTATGCTTAATGTCATTGTTTTTATTAAATCCATTTCTCCTTCATGGGTTTTATGTTTATGAAATCTATTTTTGATTCATGGGTTTTATATTTATTAAATACATTTCTCTTTAATGAGTTATGCTTTTGAATAAATTATTATGAATCCTATATCATTTCTACCTTTTATGATATGTTTTCAAATTTATTATACCCATTATAATTTCATGGGTGAAGATATGACCATTTAAGATTTTGTGGCACACGTATGTATGATTTCACTATGAGATAGGTGAGACCTATATCTTGCTTCAAAACATTGGGTAAAGATTTATATATAATGAGATAGAATAATATGGTCTTGGGAGTAATCCTTGACTACTAAGATGGCCAAGGAAGTGAACCACGATAACCAAGATGGTATGAGGAGTGAACTAATGCTACTAAGATGGCTATGGGAGTGAACCATGACTAACAAAATGAAATTAGGAGTGAACTCATGCAACTAATATGACCATGGGAGTGAACCATAACTACTAAGATGTTATGGGGAGTGAACCCATAATACCAAGATGGTCTTAGAAACAATGCCTTGGATATTATGGAAATCATAATATATGCTTATGTGTTTTTCACAATTCCATGTTTTATTACTATGTAATGATTTCATGGATTAGGTTCTTCATTTAATTTTGAATCATGTCTTATGAACTTCCATTATTTATTATGATCTCTAATATTGAGGGTATGATCTTCAAAAATTTTTCTCAAGTTCGATACCATTTTTTTCATGTTATGCTTATGCATTTCCTTTATTTAACCTTACTAAGCATCTAATCTCACCCATTTCTTATGCTTCCATTCCCCAGGTTATTATGAAATGTTTTAGTTAGAATTACTAAAGTATTGTATATTTATGGTATATGTTTAATATCTTCCACAAGGATTTATGATTTTATATTCATGTTTCCAAAGACACTAAACTATAATAGTCCTCATGCATTTATTTTTGTAATGTACTAAATATTCATCTTAAATGATGTAATATTCATGTTTTCAAGCATAGGTTTCTATAATATAATCTTATTTAACATCAACAGGATAATATATAAATAATAATAAATTATGTAAATTTTTCCCTTAAAAATAGATATCAAAATAAAACTTGTATAGTAAAACATAAGTTGTTCATAGTAATATACTTATGAGTCTTATTTTTTACATTATTTTACTCATTGTTTTAATCCATGATATGTAGTCTATACACATATAGTTATAAACTTATGTACACTAAAATATGTGGATGAGAATTTTTTCGAGACAACTTTTTGATTCAAAATTTTTTACTTCTTACTTTTCCATTCCATTAGTTTAGAAAATCATAAACACTTTTTTAACACATGTTTACTAACTTTTTATGTACCAAGTTTTTTAGTATATTTTTTAAAAACATTTTATTTTACCATAAATAAAAAAGGTTCTAATGTATTATGAATATAAACATATCATTATTTATTATGATCAATAGATTGAGTATTCATCTGATTAATTAGACATACCCTTAATCAGACCAGAAGTTAGACTATTTTCTTATATATTGAACTAAGAAAGTTCTGTCTATAAAACTAATTCTTGTAACAATACATCAGACTGACTCTCGAAATAATTATTGTATTTACAATTAATAAGGAATTCCATTTGATTGACCTAATGTTATAATCATAATAAATTGATTTTTTTATCATAAGGAATATATTTAACATTTTAATGATGTTAAATAAAAACGACATCAGACATTCAGTTTTAGATGATCTGTTAAGAACCAACTATCTCATTCCATAGCAACAAACTTTGAAATATTATTGTTAGAGATTCAACAATAAATAATAGTTTATTTAAATATTTTGGTGTAGATTTTATTTGTAACTCAACTCTTATAATGATTTCTAAGCGTTAACTACTCATTTTTAGTATTTATAATTATTTTAAGAGTTTGTACTTCTAAGGAACCCTTATCATGGTTTTATCCTTATGAACATTTTCTTTTTTAATCACATATGATCATTTTTACAATCAAGGGTTTCTATATATAGGAAGATGGTTAATCTGATCCATCAGATCAAGAGATACGGGTACTAGAAAGACACCCATCATTCATCATATTGGGGAATGCTGAGGATATGAATACATAGTTATTTTGATCATCATATTGAGGGATTTACTAGTAAAAAAATACATATTTTATAGTAAGTATAAAACTATGGATACCATTAGTCATGGTTGTTAACTATCTTAATCTTCATGTTAAAAGGTGTAAGCCATTTAAATAATATATTGTAAGTCATTCATAATATTACTAACTATTGTGTTTATTATTTCTACAGGTTTATATTCTGCTGTGAATTTCATTTAGATAAAGTCTTTTTACTATTCTTTAAATACAATTTTTTATCAACATAACTTTTGTTAGGATAAAAATACTCTGATAAATCATATCCTTTGTGATATTTATCGTCACTATGATATACTGAGACATTGTCTAGTTTTGATTTTATTACTCTAATAATTGGACTGTGTATGAGTTTGATAAATTTACATTAAGAGGTCTTTTGTTTTCTTTTTTTAAAGGTTATTTAAACTATAATTCTCCCCCCTCTTGTATGTACAGATATATAAGATAATCTTAAGATCCTACAATTTGTATCATATCATGTTTCTACTACTCATATACTTTCTAGGTTTTTACTTTCTTTACAAACTATAAGTTGTATTTACTTTGATATACATTTTTTTATAAACATTGTTACAATAACATATATTTGTGGAAATAGTTTCTATTTTTTTAATATGAGTTGTGAATTTTGTATCTCTTGATAATTTCAATCCTAATTAGCCACCTATATTTTATGGAAATGACTATGAAAATTGGAGAGATGGAATGAAGAATTTTTTTATCACCACTAGAGTTGATAAAGTTTTGATGCTTACTAGAAAATTCATGATTCCTAATAAGAAAGTTTATACATTTAAAAATTATGAAAAATTGGAATATCAATTGAAATAAAAATTTTAAATACATTATTGTGTTCTACAACATGTAATATCTATACTTAGATATCTTCTTGTAAATCTACAAATATTATTCAGAGAAAATTAAAAGTTACTCATTTTGGTTCATCTATAGATATTGAAACAAGAAGATCTATGATGGGATCTCATTACTAAGATTTTGATTTCCTTATTAGAGATTTCGTTTCAAAATGCACCAAAGATTCAAAAAAAATATAAATATTTTGCAATATCTTGGAGAAAAAGTAATTGATGAGGAAATTATTTTAGAAAATATTATTGATATTATTCTAAATGTGTAGGAATCAAAAAGAGTAGTTATATATAAAACAAGAATGTAAACTAATCTTACTATTGATGACATTATTAGGACTCTCATGAAGTATGAGGGAATAATTCAAAGAGATTACATGAAAGAAAAAAAAATTAAAATTTTAGTGTATCATTTTCTATAACATCTACAACACCTACTAAAGTTCAATCAACTGAGAAAGTTATGAAATAATCTAAGAAGAAGAAAGATGCTGTTTAGTCAGACTCTATCACATCAGAACATTAATAGTATGAGTTGTAAAATATATCTAAAATGATGAATAAGATAGTTATAAAGATTGATGTCTAATATAAATATAAGAAATTTAATAAGGAAAAAGTTGACAAGAAATAGTTTGAAGACACTTTCACTTAATGTAAGAATTCTAGACATATCCAACCCAATTATCCAAAGATGAAAAGAAAAGACATGAAAGGAAATAATTCAGAATGTGATGACAAGAATTATTATGAATCAAAGTGTGAGAATTTTCTGGAAGCATCTAACACATTGAATTCTAGTGTTGGAAATTATTCTTAAAATTCTTCTAATAATGAAAATTCCATAAAGAAGAAAGTGAAATTTTTACTAAAGTAACCATGGAAAATCATTGTCTAATACAGAATGTACATACAAATGATTCTATTAAAAATATTTCTCCGAATACAAATTATCTTGATGAGAAAAATTATACATCTTTTGATGAAAATTCACCCTCGTTAGAAGATAATACTTTACCCAATTGTGATAAAGTATCTATATTTACAAAACTTTTAAAAGATGATAATTGTAAGATTTGGAAAAAACATGACAATAAAAAATCTAAACTTGCTAAGGCAGATATGAGAATAAAAATATTTTAAAACTAAATATCATATTTTGTTTAATATCTTGATAAAAATATTTCTAAAAAATATATTATTTCAAAAGATTTTGAAAAATCTATTTCCGAGAAAAAAATTACAAGGAAAACGTAGTCCTATAACTAGTAACGATGATGCTAAAAATTTAGTGATCAAAATAAACCCAAAATTTATTATCTAGAGAAACTTTTATCAAAGTTTATCACTAGTAAGGAAAACCTAGAAAATATTTGTAAATAAATTAGACCCATGGTAATAGTTCTGGAATGTGTTTTACAAATAAAAAACATGTTTTTAGTAATAATTGTTTTGTTATTAAAAGTGAACCTTTTTAATGCTAACTTGTAATGTGTTGAGAAATTGATAAAAAAATTTCTTTGAAAAAATTGAAATAATTAGGATTTTATATGTCTTTTTTTTCTAAAACAAATTTTGTTACCCAAGATTTTTATTTCTAAAGATACCGAACCAAAAAAGGTTTCGGTTCTGAAAAAAAAAACTTCTTTTACAGTAAAATAAATATAGTACATAAATAAATTTGGTACATTTATAGTGGTTATTCCATGAACATAATTAGAAATAATTATTTCCTCAAGAATATAATCAAGATCAGATGTGGAAAAGTAACATTAAGAGATAATTCTCATGGAGATATTATTAGAATAGGTAATATTGTTCTTCTATGAAAAGTTAATATTTAAAATGTTATAATTGTTTTAAGACATAATCCCAACTTTATAAGAATAATTCATTTACATGATAATGGTTATATTATAAAATTTATGATTGATAGGTGTACAATACAAAGTTACAAGGATGAATTTATTGATTCAGATGATTTCCATGAGAATGTTTACACATTAAAGATAAAAGTCATTATGAGGCAAGAATTACCATTCCTTAGATAAATAGAAGATTATTATTGGTTATGGAATAAAAGGTTAAAATTTTGTAACCCTATAAACTTATTTATGCTGACAAAGAAAGGACTTGTTAAGGTTCCATCATAACTTAGGTTTAAAAAATCAAAATTATGTGACCCTTTTCAATAGGGAAGAAACCAAAGTCTGGTTTTAAATATATTAGTGATGTTTCAACTTCCAATGCATTATAGTTAATGGAAATAAACATATTTGGTCATAAAAAACTATAAGTAATTCTGAAAAAACTATGTATATGTCTTAGTTAAGTATTACATTAGAAATTAGTGGGTCCGTTTTTTATAATGAAATCTGAATAATTTTATTATTTTAAAACTTTTATACCTAGAGATTAGGATGATAAAAAAGTCCCCTTAATAACTATTAATAGTGATAATGGTTAATAAATTTTAAAATTATGATTTAAAAAATTTTATAGTAATAAATTTATTGAAAATAACTTTTCAGAACCTAGAACCCCTAGCAAAATCGTGTAGTTGAAAGAAGAAATCAAATTCTTCAAGAAATAACTATAACGATGACGAGTGAATACTACATTGCTAAGAATTTTTAGGCTGAAGAAATTACTACGGCCTACTATACTATAATTTGAGTTCTAATTATACCCTTTTTAAATGAAACCCCTTATGAGTTGTGATAGGAAGACACCCAATATTTTATTAATTCAAAAAATCAGGTTTCAATGTATTCAATCTGAATACTAAGGATAATATACAAAATATTTCACTAAAATATGATGAAGTAATTATTTTATTCCACTTCTTTTATGGATTAAATAGATTTTAATAAACATTCTTGTACTATTCAGTAAATAGTGCATGTCAAGTTTGTTGAAACTAATCATTTTGTTTTCATACAACCTCAACGTACATCCTCGTATTTTATTTCTAATACTATTTTTAAATCATTGATAGAAAGTTATTATCATAAGGAAATAACCCAAGAATCAGTTTCTAAAGTTATTTCAAAGGAAAATTTTCTTCCTATAGTTGAAGAACATACTTTTGAAAATTAATGAATTCAATTATTTCTTAGGAATAATTCTATTGAAAGTATCATTGGGGATATTGATCAACCTGTTAGGACTCGGAATTCCTTAAGAAATAAAATTGAACATCTAGATTTATTATCCCAATTTTAACTTAATAATTCTGATGAGGCTCTAGGTGATGAGGATTGGATTAAAGCAATGAAAAATGAACCCAATTAGTTGGAAAGGAACATATTCTGGACATTTGTTGAACCACTTAGTGAAACTTCTATAATTAGAGTAAAATGGGGTTTTTGGAATAATTATGATGAAAATGGAATAATTTTTAGTTATAAGGATAGACTTATTGATGAAGGTTATAACCAATAAGAGGGAATGTATAGTGAAGAAACTTATGTTCTGGTAGTAATACTGGAATCTATTCAAATACTTCTAGCCATTGCAATATTCTTTAATTTAAAACTATTTAAAATGGATGTGAAGTGTGATTTTATTAATGTATATGTTCTGGAGGAAGTTTATGTTGAAAAACCACCTAGTTTTTAAAACACAAAACATCAATAACATGTTTATAAACACACCGAAGCATTATATGAAATTAAACTAGCCCATAGAGCTTAGTATAATAGATTAACATGATTTTTATTTCAAAAACGTTTTGTTAAGGGATATTAGGATTCAAAACATTTTATAAAATAAGTTAGTATAAATATTTTGATTTTATAAATTTCAGACGAGGAAATTTATTTGGTTCAAATAAAAATATTTAACAGATTCCTTTGCAGATCTTATGAAGTATGATTTTGAAATGAGTATGATGAGTGAGGTAACAAATTTTCTTGGTTTTCAAATTTCAGCCAAATCATAAGGATGTTTTATTTCTTTATATAATTATATAAAATATAGTCTTAAGAAATTTGTATATGTAGATACTAAAAGTATTATTACCCCCTTTGTTACCTCAAATATTTAAGATCTTGATGAAGATAGGAAACTAGTTGATCAAAAAACATTTATAGGTGTGATAGGAATTTTAATTTACTTAATGGATAGTCATCCAGATTTATTGTTTTCAGTATTATTATGTGCTAGATATCAATAAAATCCAAAATAATCCCAATTAAAACCTGTAAAATGAAAATTTTGTTATCTTAAGTGAACTATGGATTTAAGCCTATTTTATTCTTCTAGAACTGTTATTTAACTAAAAACATTTTTTAATGCTGACTTTGGTGGATGTATAATGGATATGAAAATTTCAAATGTAATTTTTCATTTCTTAGGAGATTCATTAGTTTTCTAGTCAATTTTGAAACAAAACATAGTCGCAGATTCCTCTGCTGAAGCCATATATGTGGCGGATGGATGTTGTTGTGCTCAAGTGTTGTGGGTGTAACACTCACTCATAGACTATGACATGAGTTTTACTAAACTCAAATTATTTTTTATAATACAAGTTCTATCTCTTTATGTAAAAAACATGAGCATCACTCACACTCTATGAAAAAAGATATAATACATCACTTCATTTAGGATCACACACTGAAAGGAAATTTAATTTTACAATTCATCAGAATGAAATAATAACTTTCTGAAATTTTTATTAAGACCTTTAGTTCATATAGATTTAAATATATCAAACATAAGATAGGAATTATCAATGAATGGTAATCATTCAGGTATATTTCTTTTTTATGAATCTCCTTTCATTTACATAATCTGTTTCATAGTGGGTATAAATATTTTATGTTTTTCATAAACTATTACTTTTTATCAAAACATTATGTTTTCTAAAATTGATAGTTTTTTAGAAAAAAAATTATAATGAGTTTTTCAGAAACAAAACATTATATATAAAAAATTCAAAGTCTGAATTATTAAATTTTTTCTAAGACTTATTATTTTCTATAAAATATTCAGACTCACATTTGGTTACTAATTATTTGGATTAAGAAATCATTATATTAATATTTATTTTCATAATTTTTGTAATTAGTTTTAAAAAAAATATCATATTATGGGGTTATTATAAAAATTATCACAATAATTTTTTCAATATAAAACTATTGTAATCAGTTTTTCAAAATAAAACTATCATAATATTATTTCAAAAACCAATAAGAACATGTGAATCATACTGATGAATCTTTCCACTATGAAAGGTATTATTCAATTATTTTAGTTTTTTCACAAATTAATTACTTTAGTTTGTTAATTTAATTCTTTGTTATAATATTAGTTTTATAAAAATTAGATTTTTTATTATTATTTTTTAAAATATGAATCGGATTGAACATAACTTCGATGAGAGTATTACAACTTCAAGAGTTAAAATGTATTTATAAAAAAATTATTTAGATTGAATTGTGGTTTTTAGATCAGTTTGGGTTTCTATCTCAACTATTTTTTTTCTTCTATATGTTGAATAATCACCTCCACTTCCTATATAAGGGTGGGTCACCACAAGTCCCATGTAGTTTCTTCATATTATTCAAACCTGAGTTGTTTCACCCTTTAATGTCCTTAATCTGATACTTTTTCTTTACGTATGATCTTTGTTCCTAGTTCTCATTATAATAGAAACCAAGGAATACTATACTATTTTGTTCTTGTTTGGGGAATGTTTGGTTGAAATATCATGGTTTGAAAAGTAAAAGTATACTCTCAAGAAGATTATTTCTTGTCATGGTTTGGAGTCAGCATGCATTGAAAATCTGTAAAAGGATTTTGAATGACACTATCTAGAGGTTGTTTATTAATTTTATGTTCCACTTAAATTCATGAAAGTAAATGTGAAAGACAAATTATATTTCCCAATGGTTGGTAAAAGGTATAAGTTATATTCTAATATAGTTTCTGACTTTGTTAGAGTTTCATTTGATCGATAAGATTTCTTACCCTCTCATAACTTTCTAAATGGACTCAATGCCATTGATAAGAATAAAGGTGTGGATTACCTACTATCTTTTTATGGAATGGTTAGAAATATGTCTCATTTAAATCCAAATAATAAAGTCATATATCTATGGTTGAAAGGGTATCTAATCCCAAGGAAGGTTGATCGAGATATATTTAAAGTATCATATGATTTTATGGATTATTTGGTTAATATGCGGAAGATCAACTTGGTGAAATTCACCTTTAGTATGATAGAAGATATTAAAACTTCCTCAATCAAATAAATTATTATTATGTATCTATATTTTAAGATTAATATCGTTTTAATTTGTATAGATATATTAAAATTTAAAAATAAATCATATCTATTCAGAAATAATATTTCCTTTATTAGTGAGGATAAAATTTCAAAAATAGAATTAGTTTTTGGTAAAAGGTGAATAAAGTTTGATAAAATTATGATGGTGTAGTATTTTAGGAATAACCATCATGTAAATATGAGAAATTTGATAATAAGGAAAATATAATGGCTAAGACTTCTTCACTTGTAAATAGAAAAACAAAATAAGATGTCAAATGCAATTTTTGAAAATATAATGGCTAATAAAGGGAAGATGAAGCGGAGGGATCTAAAATTAAAAATTAACCCTAGAGAGGCTAATTCCTTGATAATTCATACCATGTATCAACAAAAGGAAAATAAGTGTAAAGAAATAAAATAAGAGATTATAAGCAGATAAAGTTTTTGATAGTCAGATGAACGACGTTGAAAGTTCATATATGAATCCACTTCTTCTGATATCCCATACCGATCATATTACTCTATAAGTAGGATTAATTTTTGAGTAATCATACCATCTCATATCCCTTCTATAATTTATAAGGGAAATAAAAAATATTTTATTGAATATTTGTTTCTATATGTACCTGAAAAATAATCAGAACCTGAGATAGTTGGAAAGTGATGTTTTAGAATGGAAAGACAACTAGAATTAGACCTTAATAAATAAGTTTATAAGCATGTTGAAGGAAAATAATAGGAAGAAAAATAATTATTAGAAGAATTAAAATATAAAGAATAATATGAATAAGTTGAAGAAGATAAAGAAGTTGAATTAGTTGAAGAAGAGGAGGAGGAATAGAAATAAAAAGAATCTGATTGTAATAAAACCAATTCATAAATGGATTCATCGAAGTCATCCTAATATACATCAATTTTACCCTCAAAATATGGAATGATGAAAAACTAAAAAGTAATTAGGAATAAGAACCGTCAATATAAAATAAATTAAAATTTTCATCCGTGAAAGAATAATTGGATCATTATTCTAAGACTAACATTTCTGATAAAGATGATAACAATAGAGATGTGGATATTATAGAAATATTAGTTGATAAGAAATTATCTAAGAATTATGATAAGAAAGGAAAGGATATTGATACTAGAATGAGAATAATTAAATCTCTTAATCCTTCCTTAGGAACATCTGATTCGGAGGAAATAATAACACAAAGAGTGATCGATTACATTTTTCAATCCTTGAGGGTGTTAGAAGCTACAATTCCATAATTTCTTATCCCTTAAGAATGGTGTATACTATTTTAGAATATCCTACGTGAAAAATAATAATCAATAAATATTTTAATAGAATTAGTTATTCAAATTAAAGAAGAATTGAATACTTTTCAAGAAAATTTTCATACTCACAAAATATCATGAAATCATATGGTAAAGTGGTCTATCCAAGTAACTTACAATATTCATATGCATGATGAGAATTTTTTTGAAGTAAAAATATTCTTTTAAGAATTAGTTGACTGCTTTAACATGTTATCCTCTGAAATGGATGATAGAGTTATGTATGTTAATGATTTATGAGATTCTATTAATAAATAGACTAAGGTTTTAAAACATTTGAAACAAAGTTTTTATGATGTGGAGCTATATTTGAGAAGACTTTGATAATGTTAAGATCATATGATCATAATGAGGGATCATAACAATGAGTTACCTGATGAATTCAAAAGTTTGAAGACTCAATATTTGGTGCAAGAATAATGAATTGAAGTTCTTAAGAAATATCATCATAAGTTCAAGAAGATAAAGAATTTTGTGAAAAATCTCATGAAGAAAGAATTATTTTATTTCTTTTAATCTCTTTATGTACATTACAAAATATTTGAATCGTTATAATGAATTAAATTCATCAAAATCTGATTTTCTTGAATATTTTCCAATTTTAATTGGTTATATATTCTATCATATTTACATGGATGATTAGTTAGTTAAATTTTCCTCATATATTGTTATATTGTCTAAAATTTTAGGAAATATATGATCATTTCCATTCCCTTTTAAAAATCATAAAGGGGGAAAATATTTTTCCCAAGGGGTTGATATATTAAAGGATAAAATGATATATTAATGGGGAGATTGTTTTATTTAGGTGGGTAATATTATACTTAGGGGGAGTAGAATTCATAAGGATGAAAAGTTTTATTTAATGAATATTTATTCTAATACACTCCATCATATTCAAAATAATTAAAAAATCAAGGGAGTTAATTTTCAAATAATAACTTTCAATATGATGTTCTTAAAAGAAAAAAGGGTTGTATGTTTTTCAAGTAATTTTTCCATTTTTGTTTTTTGGTTTGTTCTTTACAAAAATGGGGATATTTTTGAGTCAAAATTATTACTTCTTACTTTTACATTCCTTATGTTTTGGAAATCAAAAACAACTTCTTAAAACATATTTACTAGATTTTTATATCCCAAGAATTTTAGAATGTTTTTATAGAAAAAAATTTCATTTTGAATACAATGAAAAAGTTATAATGTATTATGAATATAAACATATAGTTCTTTATTATGGTCATCAGATTGAATATTCATATGATTAATCTTACTTACCCTTAATTATACTAGGATTTATACTATTTTATTATCTATCTTAATGATAAAAGTTATGACTATCATACTGATTCTGTTACTAATACATTAGACTGACTCGGATAAGGATTATTATATTAAAAATTAATAAAGAATTACATTAGAATAACCTAAATATATACTATAAATACATATACTTTTTCTATATTAAGTAATATATTTAACATGGTAATGGTGTTAAATAAAAATGATATCAAACATTCAGTTACAGATGAGCTGTCAAGATCCATCTATATGGGGTGTTGCAAAAAACTCCTAAATATGAACATAGGATATTTGCCTATAAATATCAAGTCATTTGAATATTTTGTAGAATATTTAATTTTCAAATCAATCATTCTCAATATTACTAAGTGTGAACTTCTCGTTCATAGTATTTATAGTTATTTGGAGAGTTTTAAGTTCTCTAAAATCTTAATTAGGTTTATTTCCTTATGAGATTTTTCTTTTATAACCATGTATGATCATTGTTAAAAAATAGGGTTTCTAGGGATAATAAGATGGTCAATATGAACAATTGGGTCAAGGTATTCTATGGATTATTAGAAAGATGTCGATCATTGTATCATGTGATTCTATGGATAAGAAAGTTTATCTATTCCAATAATCATATCGAGGGATTTCTTAGTAAGGAAGGACTTATTTTAATGTAAGTATAAAACTGTTTAAACCTTTAGTAAAGGTTATTAACTACATTAATCTTAATTTTAATATAGGTAAAACTTTTAATAATATATTGTAAGTCATTCTTAATAGTACTAGATAATGTTTTTCAAATTTTTATAAGTTTTTATTATGCTCTACATGTCATAAAAAGTTAGTCTTTTTACTATTCATTCTATACAATTTGTTTTATTAATATAACTCTTATTACAATAATAATACTCTTAAAAAATTAAATCCTTTGTGATTTTGATCATCACTCTGATATAATCAGACATTTTCTTGTTCTGATTTTATTATAATTATAAACAGACTGAGTCTATGTCTGATAAATTTACTTTAAGAGATTTTGTTTTATTTTTTTAATGGGTTTTAAACTTAAATTCACCCCTCTTGAAATAATATCCTTCTAATATAATCTTAAGATCCTACACCACTGGGGTGTGTCTGTCTATGAATCACTTCTTCAGTGGTGGAACCTTTCACGTGCATATCTCCTCTATTGTATAACTCATTGACCTAATCAATTCAAGGATCTAGTTGGGGTAGTGATTTGTGTTTCAATTATTCAAACATTGATTATAAATGGGGGAATAAGGGACTTTTACAATGGTCTATCATTTGGATCATCATGTTAATAAACATATTCAACATGATCTAAAAATTTTATGATTTCCACTAATAGAGATCTTACTAATAATGATGGGAATCCATTATGAATTTATTATGAATATTTGTTGGGACTCACTATTTATTCTATTGATTCTATGGTGATAAGTCCAATATATTTATAATGGATTACAATATAGTCTTATTCCATTATGAATGATTACTAACACAAGAATTTAAAAAATGAATTCCCAGAACATTATAAGATAATTTTATATGAATTATTTTTAGTAATTTTAAAATGTGTAAATACAAATATTATAGTTATGGTATAAAAAGTTGGATAATTTTTATTCTATGATCTATTTGTTCAATTTTTCAATGATTCTTTCAATTTTAGGGAAGCCAACACAATCATTGGGGATATTTTTATTTCTAAAATAGTTGTTTCATCATGACATTTTCTATTTGGTCATTCTAGGACTCAAATATAGAAAATATAACCTGATTAAAATGGAAATTATCCATATAGGAGATCAATTGATTGTGAAATAAAACAAAGAAAATCAAGAGGAACTTTCGTGTTTTTCCAAGTTTATAGTATCCTCACCCCATCATCCTGAAGATGGTGGATACTACGATTACATTATCATAAGATAAAAGTAAATCACAACCCAAAGATCTAAACAATTTAGTAGTCTTAGTGAACCAAATACATACACGAGTCTTGTTTTAAAAATTAAGACCCTACATAAAACACAATTTTTTTCTCTTTAATGGATAATAACATATTCCATCTATAATATCATTGCATATATTTCTCAACACAAATCAGTGAATACTGTGGAGAGGAAATTAAATAGGGGTGAGCTCAAATGCTCGATAAGGGTAAAATAAAAAGGAAGAAATAATGAATCATTTTGAATAATATCATGGTAAGGTAAATAATTGAACACACATACCATGATATAAATATAATGATAATTAAGTGTATAATAAATATGGAAAGGTAATAAACTGGAAACACATTCAATTCAAATAATTAGATATGGAAACATCAATTTGGAAAGGTAAGAAACTAAAACACATGCCATTTAATCAGTTAAATGAGAGTGAAATGAATACATATACACGCCGACACATAATATTGTGGATAAATAATAAATGAATATAAATGAGGGAAATGCTTAATTATTGTATGTTATACCTGAAGCACATGAAAACCTATATCGTCAACACCTTTTATATGATGGTCTAAAACTATAGGTAGTAATTTGTTTAAATTGTTCAACTAATTTCTTTCATGATTCCCTATCGATGAATCATGGGGATAAATAAATTTTGGGCCCCATTAGTCTCTTTCTAGTCTAAATAATTCCATATATCGAATAATTGAAAAAAATAATATTCCTTTTCAAATATCCATATTGAATAAAAAATATGGATTTATCAATATTTCACCTATTAATCAAATTACTATCAATTTAAATATTGTATGTAAGAATCGTAAATGATTTATGAAATATACATACACATGATAAATTCTATGGATAACTAGGGGAAATTCCATGTCTAATGATCATAGGAAATTTAATATTTCAAGGGGACTAAAAGGAATCAAGGCAGTGAATTTTAATACCATCCATGGAAAAATCAATTAAAAACCATTAAGAAGAATACTAAGGATATTATTTATACAAAATATCCTAAATTGAGTAAAAATAAATGGTTTTCTTCATTGATGAATAGAAATACAATAAAAAGATATTTTAAAAACAATATTGTTGAAAATATCCATTTGTTTTCAACATAAATTTCAAAAACCTTTGCTTTGAAAATAAATTTTGAAAAAATTTTCTTTAAAAATTTTCTTTTTAAACATGCAAAGGAAGATTAAATGAAATGATGGTGGGCATATCCATAAATTACGTATGAGTTAAAAAGAAAATAAAACTTTCATGGTAAAAAGGATAGAAAAATCCTTGTTCAGAAAGAGATAAAAGGATTACATTGAAAAAATATATAAAAGACAAAAAGGGTAAAAATTTGTTTAATTAATCAATTTTGAAAGTATAGAAGATTTTTTTGAATACATTTTTAGTGAATATGGTTTTTAGAAAAAAATTGGATCTCAGACTAAAGAGAGAAATGAAGTTGGGTTTTCATACTAACATTTTCTAAAACATTTTGACTAGTAAAGAGTGGAAAAATGATGCTAATAAATGGAAATGGTCATGAATAACTAGAGAAGAATAAAATGAAAGATTTTTATATACAATTATCAAATAATTTCTTCCAAGGGAAATTCATGTGTAAATAATCTCAAACAAAATGAGATTTTAAAGTAAACCCTTTAAAAGATTTCAATATTGATGTGAGAATCAATCAATGAGTGGGTTATATGTGAAAAATTTAAATCCACATAAAAAAGTTGAAATACACCAATATATAGTTAAAATTTATTACACACATAATCTTATAATATTAAAAAAATGAGAAAGTAATATAACCCAATGAAAAGCAATTTGGTTATGGAATTCTATTCCACTTGGTATCTTTTAACAAATATCCCCTAAAAATAGATAATTTAAATTGAAACTCAAAATACCATAAATGATGGATGGATCACTATATTAAAAGTCCAATTATTAGTATGTACACAAAATATAAGAAATTAGGTGAAAATCAATAAATTTATTGTTTCAAGAGAAAGTTAACAATCACAAAAGGAAGTGAGAGTGCAATGGTAATCATTAAGATCATTCTTAAGGAAAATGTTCTTCAATCATTCCAAAGTGTCTTATACCACTTTCAAACATTTGAATCATAATAACCATGAATTAATTACATCAAATTAAACTTATAATATCATTAGAATAATTATATTCATGATATATCCTGTCAAAGAGAAGTATATACACCACATAAAAGAAATTAGGTCAATAACAACAAATATGTCTCAACGGAATGTAAATTGAGACCAAATCCCTTACCTAGAATTTCTTTTTAGGGGAACATCCATAAACCACATTTATAATGGTTTTAATAATTTCACTTACTTATATCAGATCCATATTCATATTTATAATATCAAATATGATCTTCTTATAATATCATACCACTCATTTATTAACAATCTTTCATTATTTTCACTATTATGGGTGTTAATTGCATAATATTTGAAGTATGTTTTGACTTATTATATGTTATATTAATAGGTATATTATGATTTCATCATTTATAGGATTTAAAATATGATTTAATTGTAATATATATTAAGTATATATGTATTTATAATCATCGATAATATTTGAATATAATAAATGGAAAGCATTGTTCGTGGAGGCGGTAAATTGTACGTATGCATGAATGATACTTTCATTTATTTTTCATATTAAAATACTTTGAAGTAAGTTATATATATGTATATTTTAAATATAGAATCATATATATGTCATATATGTTATATAGATCTATTAAATCTATCTTTTATATGTTCCATGTATAGTGTGAATGAATCACATCACATTGAGGGGGCGGTATTCCAAACTTCCATAAATGATGTTATAATATTCTGATAAGATGTAAATCATAAAAGTATTTTATATATAAAAATTATATAATTATAAATACATTATAGATATCATATTTATCTTATATAAATAAAGTGTCCATCTTAATTCCCAACCATGAGTTGTGGCAAAGGAAAAAATAAAAAACTTCATTTTGTTAAGAGGTATTTCACCATACATAAGAATGTTATGTTTTTTACCCATTATATGTAATTGTTTGTAAGTGTATTTTGAACCCTTAACATAAAAATATCAGTATATTGAAGACAATTTTTTTTATAAGCATGAAATTAGGATAATTGAAAGAGTGGAAATAATGAATAAATCTAACGGTCATGTACTGGGTCATGTATGTGCCTTTTGTATTGGTCCTATGATTCATGTAAGGGTTTACAATCAATATTTAAAATGGGTATTATCCAAAGTAAATAAAAAGATGGCCTTTATGCCATTCTGGGTAAAGTGAAATTGTTCAAAAGTTTTCTAAGTTTTTATATCCAATTTCATAATGACATTGATTAAAATAACCGAAATTGGATTAATTTATATAAAATTGTTCTAATTAAAAATTAAAACTAATAAAAAATATAATTTAACATTATAATTAAATTAGAAAGAAAAACAGTTTTAAGTTATAATTTAGTATTTTTCATTATTTATCAAAAAATGAAAAATTACATAAAAAACAAAAAATTCAACCTAACCTAATTTTTATTACATTTTTTCAAAGTTGAAGTTTATTTTTATATATTAAATTTATGATATTTCCAAAATTTATATTTAAAATATGTTCTCCATTAAAATTTGGTAAAAGTGCACTAAAAAAAATATTGATTTTTATGAGAAATATTGGGTTTCTTCTTATCATTTTCTTATCAAATGTATTTGAGGAATAAAAAAATATTCTATGAATATATAAAAAATATATTTAATTAATATCATTCATTAATTATAATTAACTTAATTTTTTAGGATAAAATAGATTTATGAGTATAAAATTATGAATATTTCCTTTATATTCAATCGGTTTATATTTTTCATTTATAATTTAATTGTAAACAATTAATTCATTTTATATTTGTGTAAACCATATATTTCAATAAGTTAGTCATTACTATTAATAATCTCTAATTTAACAACTAGGTTATGTAATATTATATTAAAGAATAATATTTTAATAATATATTATTGTTTGGTAGAAATTGGTCTTGCATTTAATGAATGTTATCAAACAAGGTCATTCTTGCATGTAAGGAAATCTAACTTAGTGTTTTCATACTTTTCAAGTTATATGATTGTTTTAATTTATTTAAAATAGTAATTATATTATAGTGGATCAGGATGTTATGTTCCCTTATGCCGATGGTGTTGTTTTTTATACATGTTATTAAATACAATGTTTCTACTTTAGATTCTTAGGGTATTACATTCTCCCCAACTTAATTAAATTGCATCCTCATAATTTAGAATCAATCTCATAAATCTAGTGGTTAATATTTGAAAATTTATTTATTTAAATCCAATAATGTGGGAAGGGTTTGTAAGAAATCCTCTAGAAAGAGAGAATGGTAGGTAAAAATGTCACCTGGAATTACATATAACTGGGTCTCTAAGTATGAGATAATTATTGGAAAGTGGAGATATGTATACGAAGAAAAATAAAAAATATTTATAGGGAGTGATTGAGGTCATCAAACAATAAAAGTAAATGATCAATGGAATTTTCAGGCCCTCAAATCCATACATCTCTAATGATTTAGAAGACCATCAGTTCAACAAAAAATAAGGTATTAGGACAACATGTTTTTATCACTTTCTGAATGTGGAGTAATTATTTTACTACCTAAGAATATAATCAAATATAATGACTGGATATATTTCTATAAACACAATTTTGTCCTTTGGTTGTTCTTCAATCAATTTCCAATTCATCCATTACTTCAACAAATAGATATCCAAAAATTAACTTTTTATGCATGAAGCACTAAGATATACTCTTAAGGGGTCTTAAGGCCCATAAAATAGTGAAAAGTCTCAATATTTGTCTCCAACTATTCTCCAAATTCAATATGATTAATATATTAATCTCTAAACCTAAAATGTTACACTACTGGTTCATCAGTAATAACTATTAATACATTTTTTAACTAAAAACAATGACATATTAACCAGGACATTTTGTTGGCTAGTGATAAGCATAAAACCTTTTTCATCCATCAATCATGGGTTCAAGTCTCATGGACTTGCTGGACTTGATTGGATGTCACCTGACATACAATTTTTCCTTTTCTAAAACAAAATTGATATAATTTCCAAAATCAATATGATGAACATACATTATAGTTAATAATTAAAGAGCCTATAGTTTTCAATAAACCCACAGTACATAAATAATTCATCCATTTATTTCCACATAGGTCCTTCCATGGTCTAGGGGTTATCCATAATATCATTTATAGGATTTATAAATAATGACATATTATCTTCAATCTAAAAAGAATTAGGTTTAACCTATATCATTAATTATCATTGTCTATTAAAATCCTTCATAATGATTTGTAAAGACAATGTGAATTATTTTAAGTATATCCCCTGGGAGTTTCAAATGAGGTGCACAGTAAGGCCCATTATTGTGCACCAGGTTACACTGAGTTAGGACCGACACACCATTTTAGTGCTGTTACTCCTAGGAACATCTATTCCAGAACCACATCCAAATATAGTATCCAGACATGGACGTATCACTAAGAATTTTGACATAATATCTACCATAAAAAATTATTGTATTGTCATATATACTTATCCTCAAAGTCTACCTTATGGCTATGTTTTCTAATCTATGTTTTCCTAAATCTAGTTCTCATGGTTGCTAATAAAATTTATCTTATACCAACTATAGTGACCTGAACCAGAAGCCTAGAGCTGATGTCTAATACCATTACATTGGAATAACATAAAAGTAAATCACATCCCAAATGACCGAAAAGTTTAGTATTCTGGGAAAACTATAAACAAAAATGTACCTTTTTTATAAATTAATTATCTAATTACAACATAATTTTTTCCCATTCAAGGATAATAACTTATTTAATATGGCATATCCTTGAATATATTTCTTAGCACACTTCAATGAATCATAGGGAGAGGAAAAAAATAAGGGTGAGATCCAATGCTCAGTAATGGTAAAGTACAATGGAATAAATAATAAATCAATGTGAATAATCATATATCAAGGAAAATAATTGAATACTTATTCCGAGAAATAAATTAATTGAGAAGGAAGTGAATAATCAATATGGAAACGTAATAAACTAAAAACACATTCCATTAAAATAACTATATAAGGAAAAATCAATAATGTAATGTAGGAAAGTGAAACACATTCCATTTATTCAATGAACTGAGAGTAAAATTCATCCATAGATATGTCGACGGAAAATATCATGGGTCAATAATACATAAATCTAAATGAGGGAAATGCATAATTATTGGATGTCATGTCTAAGTCACATGAAGACCTATACCATCAAGAACTTTCAAAAGATGGTTTAAAACTGTAGGTCGAAACCCATTTAATTTTAATAACTAATTTGTCTCATGAGAACCTATTGATGGATCATAGGGCTATATGAAGTTTAGGCCCTACCCATCATTTCTATTCCAAAGCATTCCTCATATCGAATAATTGAAATAGTTAATATACCTTATCAAATATCCAAATTGAATAAATAATACATCTTTAGAAATATTTCATCAGTTAATAAAATAACTATCATTGTAAATACTGTATATAGAAATGGTATATATTTTAACAAATATACATAGCAATGATAAATTATTTGGATAATTAGTGTAAATTCCATGTTTAATGATCAGGAAACTAAATATTTGAATGGGTATATAGAATCATGGAAGTTAATTTCAGTATTATCCTTATCCAAATAAATCATAAATAATCCATATGAATAATAAGGATGGTATCAATACAACATACGCCATGTGGAGAAAAAATAAACGGTTTTTCATTGATTAATTGAAATAATATAAAAAGATATTTTAAAAACATTAATGAGGAAAATATCCTTTTTTTCAATAACATTTTAAAAAACCTATTATGTGAATAATTGTTTTTAAAACTTTTCCTTTACAAAGTAAAAATTTATACATAAAAAGGAAGCTTCAATGAAATTATGGTGGGTAAATCAATATATGTCATATGAGGTAAAAAGAACATTCCTTTTTCATGGAATAAGGTTATAAAAATTCATTGTTTGGAAATTGACAAGAAGATTACTTTGAAAACATTAGTAAATGAAAAATTGGGTAAAAATGTATTTAATAAATCATTTTTCAAAGTTGAAAATATATATTTTGAAAATATTTTTAGAAAACTAGGATTTTAGAAGAAACCAGGTTCCCTAACTGAAGATTGAAATGATGTTTGGTTTCATTAAAAACATTTTCTAAAATATTTTGAGTACCAAAGAGTGGGAAAGTGGTACAAATACTTGAAAAGGGTCATGAATAAATAGAGTAGAGGAATATTAAAGGATTTAGTATACAATGATCAAATAATTTCCTCTAATAGAAATTCAAGTGTAAACAATCCCAAACAAAATGATATTTTATAGTAAACCCTTGAAAAGATTATAACATTTATAAGAGAATCAGTAAATGAGTGGATTGTGTGTGTCAAATGTAAATGCACATAAAACAAGTGGAAATAAAATAATATATATTTAAAAGATATTAAAAACAAAATTATAAAATATTAATAATAATGGTGATGTAACAGAACCCAATGAAAATAAATTTGGTTATGAAATTCTTTTCCACTTGGTAACTTTCAACTCAAATCCCCTTAGAAGATATAATTCAAATTGAAACTCAAAATACCACAATAAATGAATTAATCATGATATTAAAAGTCAAAATTGTAGTATATAAACAATATATAATAAATTTTGTTCATAATAATAAATTTTTCATTTTAAGGGAACGTTAAAAATCAAAAAATCAAATGATATTGGAAAGATAATCATTAAGAACATTCTTGAAGAAAATAATCTTTAGAAATTCCCATACCACATTAAAACATTTTAATAATAATACCCATGAAGTAATAACATTAAATGAAATTTATAATATCACAAAAATAATTAGATTCACGATATACCATTTTAAAGAATATTATATACACAATATAAAAGAAACAAGGTCCATAAAACCAAATCAGTATCAATGGAATGTAAATTGATTAGAAATACCAAACATGGTGTTTCCTTTTCAGAGAACATCATTAAATCTCCTATATAATGGTTTTATGAATTGAAATAACTTATACCTTAACAATAATTATATTTATAATATCATATATGATCTTATTATAATATATTATTACTCATTTGTTAACAATATTTCATTATTATCACCATTTCAGATGTTAATTTCCTAGTCTTTTGAGTATGTTTTGACTTGTTATATTTATTATTCTTATGTAGATCATGATTTCATAATATCCAGGATGAGAACCATGATTTAAAATATAATATATATTTATTATATTTTTATTTATAATAATATATAATATATGTAGATAATAAATGGAATGCACTTTTATTAGAGACGGTAGGTTGTACGTACCCTTGAACACTAATTTCATTTCTTATTTATATTAAAATAATGAAAAGTAAATTATATTTATATATATTATAAATCCATTATCATATATATATATATATATCATATATGTTATATAGGATTATTTAAACTATCCTTTATACATTCCATGTATAGTGTGAACGAATCATATCGCTTTGAGGGGGCGGTAGTCCACATTTCCACAAACGATGTTATCGTATTCCCACATGAATGAAATAATAAAGGAATGTTTTATATAAATATTAAAAAAGAATAAATATGTTTTATATATAATATATATCACATATAAATAGAGTTTCCATTATAATTACCAACCCTAAGAGGTGGTAATGAGAAAACAAACAACTTTGTTTCGGGAGGCCGTAGTTCATCGTATATAATAATGGTAAGTTCATTACCCATTATATGGATGTGTGTGTAAGTGTAGGTAAAGAAATAAAAATAAAAAAATCTATGTATATTTATGATACTGGTGTTGTTATATAATCATGGTATAAGGATAATTGATAGAGTGGAAAAAATAAATATAACAAACGAGCTTGAGGAAGGATGGTACCTCTTATCCAAATAACTCCTTTTTGTTTGCACCAAAGTGATTCCATAGTTTTATTTCATCCAAGGGTCATATTAAAAGATGAGAGGATGTATTTTTAGAATATATTTGCTAATATTTTTCTATGTAAATGTGTCTTTAGATGTGTAAGGAAGTGGGAGGGGTGAATGCCTTCTTATAGTGGATGGGGAGTGATACTCTTGTAAATATTTAGAAAAGGGATACCACTCACTTTTTTAAAATTAAATTAGATATTATAATGGTAAAAATTAGATATCAGGTATAATATTGTCACAATATTTCCATCCAAATGATTTTGGACAATTTTACAGGTCATTTTGTCCCTTAAGATTATGGTTGTGTCCCTTACTAAGCTTAATTTCACCATAGTTGTTGTAAATAATTTTAATTACTTTTATTAATATTTTGGGTCCAAAAAGAATTTGAAATTATTATAAATTATAAATTATTATGATTAAAAAAATTTAATCCATTTTTTTAAATTCTAATCACATAATTGGAAGAAATTTATTTAAATTTAATCCCGCAAACCGGACGACAATGCGGGTTTTCAGTGTAAAAATGTTCAGAATTTTGCAATGTTTTTATATCTGATTTCAAATTGAAATTGATTAAAATGAATAAAATTGGATTAATAGATATAAAATTTATCTATTTAAACTTTAAAACCAATGATAAATAAAATTTATCATTATAAATAAATTACACGAAAAAGATTTTTTGAGATAAAATTCAAATTTTTTTACTATTCATCAAAAAAGAAATTTCACAGAATAATTCAAAAAATTCACCCAAACCTATTTTTTATGTTACAATTTAAAATATTAAGTTTATTTTGAAATATAAAATTTATATAATTTCAAAATATTAGTTTTATAATTTTATCTTTATTAAAAGACGGTAAAAGTTCATTTATGAATATGTTGATTTTTTATGTCAAATATTTGGTTTTTTCTTATCTTATGCTTGTAAAATATATTGAATGTATATAAAAAATATTTGATTGAATATATGAAAAATATATTTCATTAAAATTATTCACTGATTTTAATTAATTTTTTTTATTAGGATAAACCATCTTTGTGAGTATATAAAAAAAATATTTCCTTTATATTCAATCAGTTTATATTTTTCCTTTGTAATTAATTTGTAACAAATGAATTAATTTTATATTTTTGTAAACCATATATTTTCATATGTTATTTAATATTATTCAAAACCTCTAATTTAATGGCTTGGTAAAGTCTATTGCATTAAATAATAATATTTTAATAATATATTATTGTTCGGTAAAAATCTGTCTTGCTTGTAACATAAGCTATTCAACAAGTTCATTCTTACATGTAATGAAATATAACATAGTCTTTCCATTAATTTAAAGATATATTATAGTTTTAATTTATTTAAAATATTAATTATATTCTAATAGATCAGGATATTATATTCCCATACGAGCTTGGTGTTGTATATCCTAAACACTATTGAATATAATTTTCCTACTTTAGATTTTTAGGGCGTTAAATAGGTTATCCAATTTATTATATTATAATTGATAATCATGTTATGATGATATGGATATTCCTAAAATAGGTTCAAAATCTATAGAAGTATATGGGGTCATTGAATGAATGTTGTTGTAGAAATGTCTCATTCACATTTAAGAAAGGTTTTGTTTAGACCTCATCATTAATTGATTTTTGTTTTCTTAAATTATCATATTATTATTATTAATTAAAGAATATTAATTTTTATAAATATTTTTGGAAAAAATTTATAGCTCAAGATGGTTAGTAATCTATAATACAGAATCTGTAAAATTTACATATACAAAGAAAATCAGAATTGATAAAAATAAAGAAAAATGAAATCAGATAATAAAAATGATATAATTTTAAAAAATGTAAATAATTTTAAATAAATAAATTAGAAATATTATAATATCTATACTAAGATTTATCCCAGCAAGTGGTTTCCTAGTCAAGCATAGATAGTGACAAACTAAGTGGTTTAGAATATCTTCTATACAATATAGTTTATAAAAATTTGGAATATAAAATATGAAATTATAAAAAATTATAATATTTGAGTACCAAAATATATTTAATAAAAAAATAATTATATGAAATAGTGTGAGTTCAAGATTATTTTATATTTTTGACAGGGTGTATTATTTATACTTAATCTAGATTATATTATATTAAATGAGTACTAAAATCAAATTAAAAACCTTGGTTGTAAACCCTACCTCAAAATTATCATAAATAAATTAATATTTATATAATAAAAAATTTATGGAATAAATCAAACCTAAAATAAATTATATTAGTTATATAAAGATAAATTTTATCCATTTAACTATAATCAATATAATTATTTTTCATTTCAATGTCATAAAATTCAAAATCTATAGATTCAACCCCATAACTACACCAAGAAAGTTCTGAATATTTTCAAAGTGATGAAAGAAAGAAATGACTAAGAATCTCATGTGAGTGATTTCAAGGGAATGTGAATATACATGAAATTTGGAGATAATTAAACTAATGGTTTTGTTTATAACTATAAAATAATCATTTCTAGAAGTAGTTATCACAATACATTATTAGTATAATATATAATTAAGATGAGATGGGGATTCAATGATAAAATTGAAATTGCTCCTATTTTTCTGTTATAGATGGATTTATATAAATTCTACAAGTTATAAAGAAATAAATAAACCACACCTAATTATTATTTTGAGAATCCAATGGGTATAACAAAGATTTCAATCTACACAATGATTTTTTTTAAAATGGACCAAGGGCCTTCTTTTTTTTGATTTTTTGATAACCCCCCTTTCAAGGGATGAGGGGGAACCCTTACAAGGCCCGTAGGCTTTATGAATTACATTTCCCATAGGCTTGGAGACATTACATGACCTGTAGGTCTTAAAGAAATCATACAGACTATGACTACTTGAAACTTCTCCTCCCCAGCATCTGCATCGTGATCAACTCTCCACCTTTGCATGACTGTTCAGCTAGCATGTCCATGTGCAGGGGTGCACATGTGCGGTACCGATGGAAAATTCCATACCCTCTAATTCATCCAAAGACCGTTTAACCCTTCTCTGGTGGATGTGCCCAGCTCTTTCCTCTTCTAGAGTGGTTCCTTGTAGAATCTATCTACGCAACTACAAATCAGGTGGCCCTGAGGGCTTGAGGTGGCCCGAAAGACTTATTGACCCAAAGGCCATGGGTGGCCGAATGCCTTAAGGAATCCAAGCCCAAACCAGTGGCCAATGGTGAATAGTTCTAGCTTCCATAGTACGTAACAGTAACTACTAAAATACCGGCTACAGTGCCTGCTACAGTGCCTGCTACAGTACTGCTATAATACTACTACAGTGCCCCCGAAATTATGCCTCCGCCTGATGTTGAACCTTGGTCTCATGGATTCACTTAGAGAGACCTCACTAACTAAGCTGAGGCTCATGTGGAAAATTATTAAAATTAATATTAATTCTATAAAATCAAATACATATAATTCAAAAATAGGCACCATAATTATCACATTTTGTTGATAAATAAAATATTATAATTGGTACTATAATCAAAATAAAAATAAATCTAAATAACATGGGAAACTTATTCATAATTTCATGAATAAAAATTGAGTTATTAATGCTTTTTTGTGGCTATATTTTCCATTGCCACATCCCAAACCCTCTCAAAAAAATTTTATAATACATGAATATGGTCATATTTATAAAAACATTTTAGATAGGTGAAAAATAAATTTATTAAATACATGAGAGAATATAAGTACCCAAGGCACTTTTACACAAATTATTGAAAGAGAATTCATGAACATACCACTACACCTTTAATAATCACTAAATATAAAATAAGATTTTTTCAGAGAATTTTACTATGTAATATTATTTACGTGAGTGAGGATAATTGATGTATTACGATGGTATAAATATTTTATTTGAAGGTGATATTAAGGGGTGTAAAGAAAATTAAGTAGTGATTTACTAATAATTAAAATTAAGCTCATCAAGAATCCTAGACAAGACAACCCAAGACAAACATACCTTTTATTTATATTATTACTATAATTTAAATATTGTATATCACAATATTCTCAAATATATCATAGAATAATTTTGTTTAGTTTATTTTAGGAGTAAATATGTATGAAATTTATTTTTAAAAACATGTGAACATTTCTCCATAATTACACACTTATATATCTTTTTTTAGAATTCAGATAATTTTTACTCATCTTTAAAAACTATGGAAGGGAAACATAAGAATAAAGTGAGATAAAATTCTCAGTAATGAAAATTATATCAAAATTTCATCAAGGGTTAGATCATATGCATATGAGAAAACAATATTATGGATAAATTTACTATTAAAAGCACATAGAAAAATAATTATTGTCCATAAATCATGAAGTAATGACATGTATTCTCAAAAAATACCATGAAATAAGAGTCTGACATAATCATGGAAACACGATATAATGAAATTATATCATAAGATCATGGAATCATATGTATGTGGTAACAACATAAAACATATAATTATAATCATAAATCAAGGCTCTCTACTAATAATATCAAAGATGGAATATTCCCATGATTGATTGGATTTACTCTCCATTACCATAAATATAGTGGAAAGAGTCCCATGGTGGATTAGTTTCACTCCCAATTCCCATTAACATAGTGTACAAAGTCCCATGGTGGATTGGGTTCACTCCCCATTCCCATAAAAATATTAAAAAAAGTCCCATTGTGGATTCGGATTAATCCCAAATCTCATACATAAAATCTCATGAGATATTAATATTCACTGAATGCATTTGAGGTATACATAATTTTAGTACCACCTATCAGATAATGTTCTTAGGATAATCACACAAGAACTATAAATTGATTATTAAGAAAAAAAATTCCCAAATAGTTGGAGGTCTATATAATTATGGGACCACACTTCACATGATATTATGTACATGCCAAAGTGTGCCACTTTAGGAAAAGAAACCATACCTAAATCATAAGAATCATATAAAGCATGAGAAATAAGTGGGTATCATAATATTGTTTTAAAGTATAAATAAAATCCTATGTCATATGGATTCCCTAGAGAAAAAGTTATTAAATAATTTTGGATGTTCATATTTTTAATAATGAAACATAAGTCTTGAACATTTAGTTCTAGTGTACGAAAATTCATGAGAAGGATTAAGGTGAAGCCAAAAAATGAACCACATAGGTGATGAATTTAAAAAATGAATTATATAATATTTTCTTTTAGGAATGGAAAAATTGAATTGGTCTTAAACATGGTATTGTAATATATAAAATTCATAATAAGGATCTAGAGTAAAAAGAAAAAAAATGAACTACTTGAGTTATTATTTATAAAATAAGTAAAGGATATTATTAATTATGTAAAGATTTTTTTATTTTACACAATACCATAATTGAACATGGATTGTTTTCTATAAAATAATGAGGTGTTTAAAAATATATTCAATGTGGAAAAAATTTTATGGAGGTGACATTTTCCATGAAATAAAAAATCATAGGGTTCCATTTTTATGTTTAAAAACACCTTTGACAAAATCCCACATCATAAAATAGATAACTAAAATTAATTTTTAAAATAATTGAAGTAAAATATTATAGTAACATGAAAAAATACATAATTTGGTTTTTAATTCAAGTGAAAATATTAGATGGAAGACAAATTATGCACACGGATGTGAATACCTCATTTAAGAGGATAAGAATTATTCTTAACATAGATTCAATTTCCAGAAGGAATAGAACTATTCAATAATAAATTTTTTAAATAAATTTTTTCTCTTAATATAGATATAGGGTATACCATATTAAATAAATGATAAAAATCAGGGAGAAACATTAAAGCTCAAGAAAGTATATTGAGTAATAAAAAACCATTACATTTTAGGGAAGACATCAATCGTAATCAAGAACAAGGAGTAGCATGAATAGAAGTGAGGTTTTTAATTTAAAACTAATTTATGATCTATTGATTTAAATAGATGATAGTTAAACTATAAAAATGAATATTTTTTATTAATATCAAATCATTTATCAATAAAGGGTGATTGAGAAGAAAACCCTTAACTTGTTCTTGATTAATTTTTTATATGTACCAAACATCCTAAATAATAAAATTATGTTTTTTATATACCTTATTATAAAACATATTATTATATATTTAATTTAATATATAATGTTTATTATAATATTGTATTTATTTATTATTTATTTTTTGATTATGTTTTCATAAAAAATGAATCGATGCCGTCTTATTTTGGTAATTTTAGTGATCAAAGATCACATTTTAAAAAAAATTTAAATACAAAATATTACTATAATGGAAAAAACATAATTAATTTAAAATTAACTTAAAATAATATTAGTATTTATGTTCTCATAGTCAACTATAATATATTTTTATAGTATTATTCAAGTATGTGGTTAAATAAACCAAAACATGAACACATTATATCTCAATGGGTGAGACTGATTAACGAATTACATAAAACCATTATAAAATAAGTTCAATTAAATTATTTATATGATTTAAATTAGGTGAAAAATATTTTATGTGTTTTCTATAATGAATTAAAATAATGATGAAATATAGAAATCATTAATTGTAGAGATGGTAGTTCTCACATTGTACGATTAACATTTCAATTTATCGATGAATAAGAGGGAACTAAAGTATATGATAATTGGATATTTTAGAATCATATTTATATTATCAATATCCTATTTATTTACCAATACCATAATTAAAAACCATAATAAGTGCTGGTATAAAAAACGTGATACATCCCTTTGCGGAGGCGATAGTTCATACACATGCAGTAACGTCACATTTGTTTTTCTTTGTTGAATAAGACAAATAAATAAGGATTACTTTATAAATATAATAAAGTATTAGTATAATAATGATACCAATTTAATTATATTTTTATGGAAATAATAGTTTTGGAATAGGAAGATTAAAAATAAATGATTTAAAAGTAGATATTACTTATATTAGATACTCATTCTTACCATTAAGATCTCCTTCAGAATGAAATAATTAGGATAACTTATTAAGATCACATGGTCAAGTATAAATAAATTTAGTTAAATTAGTATTATATTTTTTAGAGGATAAAAGGAAATATTTATGGTACGATTATCATTTAAAGGGTGGAAGTGATCCCCTTTTATATGTGAAGAAAAAAGAACTTGTGTGATACCCTTCACCCTTCTATGACATCATTACCCTATTACATTGTAAATGATTCCAAATGATAATGATAATAGATTTTTGGGTAGTATTGTTTATATAAATCCTTAAAAAATACTTTACAAATATGTTTTAAATATGTTTCAAGACTTTTACCAAAGGTTTTTATATTTTTATATTTTTCTTTTTAGCTTGGTAACGAGTTTTTAAAAATGTATTTTATATTTTATTTTAAAATATAAGGTGACCTAAATTATGAAATTTTGGTGTTTTGAAGAAAAACTTATCCTCCAATTAAACTAATTCAATTTCTAAATAAGATAATTTTAACTATTAAAGTAAAAGATTTCATATATGGAGAAAACATTTTTTTACAAAAATGAAGATTTCAAAATTAAGAGCTCTAAATCATATTTATTATTGATTCATAAATGAATTATTGGTAATATATTTATATATAGTATTAAAAATTATATTAGAATCATCACTGAGAAGTGATTAATTTATTTTATGAGAAACAATTAGGCATTTTTTATAAAAATTTTATTTGAAAATAATATTTTTATCATGATCATGGTAATTAACATTAATGATAGTAATCATAATTTTATGCCCATAAATTAAATAAAAATTATTACATAATATGATCATTTTTATTAAAAATATGAATTTCATTTTGTTTGATTTAATTTATACAATTTATGAAAATTTTCTATCATAAGAAGATAAAATAGTTTTTACTGTAAAATATTACGTTTGTTTCCAAAATGATAAACATAGGTTTTATAAATAAAACATTGTACATTGAAATGATTTATTTTAATTTAAAAATATATATATTAGATAAAAATGTTTTTAAAAAAATTTAGTCGTTATTTATTATAATAATGTTATAAAAGTGATGGTTTTATCTAAAATGTTATTTTTTATCATTCACCTAAAATTAAAAATGAAATCATAAAAATAAAAAAAATATTATTATTTAATAATTATATGATAAATAAAAAAATTAAGTTAATTTTTTTTAAATAAAACTCTAAAATTTCATAAAATAACTTTTAAATAAAATTGTAAAATAAAATGAAAAACAATTTTTATAAGAAAATATATTTTCAAAGTTTTAAACATTACCATTATTATTTTATATCAATTAGAAATAAAATTAGTTTTAATAAATCATTCATATAAAAAATTATTGTTCATATAAACAAATACCTTTTCTATAATATGTCAAGATTTTTAAAATAAGGCCCATAAAATATAATTTTAGACAAAAATGAATTTTAAAAAATAAAGTGATCTTATTAATTAAATAACTACACAAAAAATGATCTTTATATATATATATATATCATAAAGAGGATACCTATACTTATTCCCCAAAACATCAGGGATACATTATAATGGTTATATAATGTTATATGGTTCTTTTTTATTTAGTGTCACATGTAGAACAAGATATTAATATAATATTTATTTAATGAAGTCATATAGTGTAGTTTTGGGTTGTTACACTCATTCATGATGGAAATAAATGAATGTTGGGTGGATAAAAGTGTGATTATATGGGATTTATTTTGCATTCTATTGAGGGTGGAAGTTTAATATCCATGGATAATCTCTAGTAAAGGCATCAAGAGATGTCCGGGTACAAGGTTAGGTGATAATGATAAAATGAATATAGAAATTCAGAGAATAACAATAATTGTGAATTTATCTAAAAATCCATATGTGATAAGTCGGATAAAAGGTATGTGATAGATAGGGGATACGGAAAAAATGGGGGTTAAATTTGAGGAATTTTAGAGAATAGAAGTAACAATATGCATTTTAGGGATAAATTAGTTGCGGAATGTTGGGAGGTAAAATATTATAGAAAAATGAGACATGTTTATTGAAATATAATGACAAATAAAAGAATTATATATTAGTAATAATATATATAAAATTAATATAAAAAATTATATATTATTATACAAATATATAAAAAATAAATTGAAAATTTATGTGAAATATGGGAAATATATGTGCAAAATTCATAAACTATAAATATGTTGCCTTATCATCCATTAATTATTTAAAATTATATGATAAATTAATGATAAATGTTTTATAACATTACATATTATTAGAATAAGAATTAAAATTTTCCAATATGAAAAAATAGTGAAAAAATATAAAATGTGAACAAAAAGGATTCTATTTAATACAAACATATAACAAATAGAATGGTTATAAGATATTTTTTATTGAAATTTAAATATTCTAATACAAAATATTTGAAAATATTGTGGTCATATAAATACATTGGTTATACAAAAATAGATTTAAAATTTAGAATATAATGGTTAAATAAATATAGTGATTATCGCCAAATCTATGAAAAATATAATGATTATAGAAATATCTAAGAAATATAAATATTTCACAAATAAAACTACTATTTTGTGACAAATAAAGTGTTTATAAAATTATAATCAAATTTAAAATATGTGAAAAATAAATCTCTTTCAAATATGTGAAAAATATAGTGGTTATAAAGTTATTATAGAAAATTATGAAAACTATAAACCTATGATAATATATATATGTTAAATAGAAATCATTAATATACAGATATAAAAATAAATAAGTTAGCATCATGGCTACAAAAAATAAATTTGTGAAAAATAAGAAAACCATAATTATATAATTAATGTCATTAAAAAATAAAAATGGTGTGAATGATATCATCAAAAATATGATGAAAAATAAGAATACATTGGTCTTCAAAGAATGTAGGGGTTATTTTATTTATAGTTGATATGTATATGTAAACACAAAATTTCATTGATATAATAATATTATAGAGGTTTACTAAGGAAATTATTGTAGTAATTAGAAAAAAGTAAAAATAAATACATTCAAACCAAATGGAGTTAAAAAAAATATCTTGAGATAAATATTTGATTATGGAAAGAAAAATAAAGATTGTTAACCAAAACTTAACTATTAAGTTTACTTAGAGTCATCATCCCAAATATGTGTAGATGAATTATGAGAAAAGTAGAAGGCATTCCAATTGAAGAAGTTATTGAAAATTTAAATTTCTGTTTTTTATTTAAACAAAAATATATAATACAAAAATTAGTAAAGCGATAATAGAAATATGAATATAATAATTTTTGTAATAAAAAATCATACACCACATATTCAAAATTTAAAAAAAAATTAATGAAATTGGTACCATTAAATCTAATAAAGATGAAGTTTTATTTTTCTTTTAAATTTGATAATCCTGATAGTAGTTAATATGGTGAACAAGTTTGGGCCTTAATCTAGGTTCTTTTTTAATAAGTTTTTTTTCTAAAAAACCAATGATCCTAAGATGAGATACCAAATAAGTAGATAATTTTTTGAGAAATAAAAAAGGTTTCATTGTCTAGGGTTGTAAAAAGTGTAGTTGGTGAGATGAATATGATATCATAATGCAATTCATTTTGAACAACATTTATACAGAATCTTTATTAGTTTAAATATGAAAGGAAAAAACTAATACCCAAAAATTTGACAAAAATATATGGCCTAATATGTCTAATGAAATAAATAATAAATAATAAACTATATAATTGACATTTTATTTTTTAAAAAATGAAAACTTTTAATAAATATTATATTCCCAAAATAGTACAAACGAGATCATATATATCAGTTTTCAACCAAGAGAAAAAAATTTTTTATAATTATTCATTAATACAGAATGGTAATTGAAAATTATAAGTGAAATTTAATATTAAATAAAAAATATAAATTTGATATTATTTAAAAATAAAATTAATTTAAAAATTATAATACAAATATTAAAAAATATTTTCAGAAATAAGTTAAATTGGACGATAAATATATAAATAGAATGTTCTAAAGATAAATGTGCCAATACTGATATGGATACAAATGGTTTTATTAGTTTGTGGGAAGGTGGTAAATTTATCTTTTATTACACATAGATTGGATAATGTGGATACCTTGGGATGTAAATATTTAATTTTAAAGAGTTCCTAATATAAAATAACGTAATTTATATTTATTTCTTGTTTATTGATGATATTTACATAAAAACTAAAATGAAATATGAAATTGATTATCTAAAAGAAATATTTCTTGATTTTATATATGTTAGTTAATATAAAAATAAAATTTTACATTTTGTGTTTATGGAATTGAATTTATGAATAATATTTCTTGGAAAAAAGCTATTATATTTAAAGAATGGTGTGATAATAATTTCATAAATACTAAAAAAATAATTTGTAATATTTTAACAGAATTTACCTAATGGTGTATTAAATTGATTATTAATTTTGGAATATAAAATTGGTAGTAATTTTATTATATTTTAAAGGTGTTAAATAGTATGTCTCGAAGTATTTTAATTACATATCATAGTTTTAATAGAGATAAATAAAAAATAGATTTAATAATAATGATATATTTATTTATTATAAATTAAATTTATAAAGTATTATGTTAGAAATAGTTTGGTAGAACATTTTATAGTATGCTTGTAATCATTCTCAATATTATAATTGATGAACTTGTGGTAACTATCTTGGTTGGACAATTTAAATTTGTTGATTTCTTAATATAGTGGTATGGTAAATATGTTTTTAATTCTTATGTAATATAAAAAATATAAAAAATAAAAATATGTGGGGAAAGTTAGAAAAAAAAATAAACCATAAAAAATCTATGTTAAATCATTGAAGACAATTTAATCTTTATAATATCATGTTAATATATCACATTTTATCTATTTTGACAATATTTGGTACTTGGTTCTTTGAAGGTAATAAACTTGAGCCAACCCATATAACAAAAAATCTGATATTACATGTCACGAAATGTATAGTTCTAATTTAATTACCAAATATAATTTTACATATGTATAAAAAATATGATAAAAAATTATTTTAAATTATTTTTTAAGTGGAAGATTTTTCTTCAATTCATTACCCACCATTTTAATATCGCTTTATTATATTCTATCTATAATTGGAAGTAATGTCTTAATTAATTATAATTATATCAAAATAAGTAGGTTGAAATTATGATAATCCTAATTTTTTTTAACAAATAAGGTTTTTTATATAGTGAAAAAACTATAATAAACATAATTGAGTGTTTAAGTATTGATCTCAAGAATGTAACAATTAATTTTTTTAGAAAAAAATATAATATTGTATAATAATTTGTAGATTGAATTAGTCTTATATGGTATATTAGATTGGATAATAATAGGAAGATAAATTCATGAAGTAAAGAAAAAAGTGGAGAAATGATATTTAGTGTCCATAAATGAATTGATACCCATAAAAATAAAGATCATCAAAAGTGATTTTTTATTAATGGGATATCCAAAATTATTTTTTTGTAAAAAAAAGATAATGTATTTGATAACGATTCATGTAAGATGCGATATTTATGATTTTTTAAAAAAATATGAATTGATTCTTTTTGGGATTATAACCCAAAAAATACCAAAATTTTTTGATAAAACAATAAACTATACCCATTTTGAATCAATTTATATTCACTAATATAAAACAATAGTGCTTATTTCCCTCATGCTTACAAATACAATACAAATAACCTGATGATTACATAGAGGATATTTAACATATTACAATAAATATGTAATAATAAAAGATAATTTATCAATAAAATATCTAATAGAATTATTTTATTTTCCCATGTTAATAAAATAATTAATTTAAATTATAGAAAATACTACAAAATATGAAAATAAAATTGTTTATTACTTTTTCTATAGGATGTAAATACAGAAAGTGAAAGGAAAGTAAATTGAAAAATAAAACTGTTTTCATATTCATTATACAAATTTATCATTTTAGGCTAGTTTATGTGTCATATACTCATCATGGTTCAGTCTTCAGTACAATAGAAAACATATTAGGAGAAAAAAATTAATAAACATATAATAAAAATCTATACACCAGCAATAAAAAACAAAAAAAAATTGGTGGAATTTTAAGGTAATTTAAATTAATATAAAGGAATAAATAAAAATTAATATTAAAATATCATATACATATTAATCAAATACTTCATGATATTATAGGGTTTAAAAGTAGAAAGTGAAAGCAAAAGAAGTTCCTTGATAAATAAGAGTTCATTTTTTTCATTATATATAGTGCTTGATTAAATTCCTTATATATAAATATATATTTTTTCATAAATAGGAACCTCTAAATCAGATGAAAATAAAAAAATACCAAAATTTCTATAAATGATTTAATTCTGAGAAATTGATTTTAATTTTCAATCTAACATCTAAATAACACGTTTTAGCCTCCATAAATCCATATAAAATAATTTGGTTGTGGTGGGGTTCTATATGTAATTAAATACATGGGTGATTTTACTAACGAGAAATATTCTATTAGTGATCATGAGAAATATAGTTTATTCATAAATAATAATATAAATGAAAATAAAATTGGAAATTTTTTCTAGGAAAATTTAAATAGGAATTCAATTGTAGTTATGAAAAAAGGTAGAAGTAGGTAACTCAGGTTGGGGTTGTAGTGGGTAGATGTAGGCTTCAATGGAATGAAAAACTGATAGTGGAGAAAAAAATAATGTTATAAGGATACAAAATAAAAAAATAGACTAAGATATATTAGAAGTGAAATGGACAAAAGAAATAAACTCTGTAGCGTAAATGGAGGAGGAAATGAAAGTAGTCATCAACATAACCTGGTTTGGGAGTTATGTGGAAATCAGAGGAAAATAACTAGATGGGTGTAAATATAAGGAAATTTCAAAACATCATGCACATGAGATTACATCCATCCAATGGCCCGAAGGCCTTGATTTTTTTATTGATTTTGATAATCCACCTTTAAAGGGGTGAGGTGGAACCCTTAAAAGGCCCGTATGAGTAAGTATTACATGGAACAATGGCATTAGAGGAACTCATTGCCCATAGGATTCAAAAATTGCATACAACCCAAACTAACTACTTGGAACTGCTCCTTGCGAGAATCTTCATCGTGAAATCAGCTCTCCATCTTCACATGGCTATTCGGCTAGGATTTCTTGTGCATGCATAGGCTTATCCCGATGGCAGGTTCCATACCCTATCATTCTTGCAATCTGTTTAGCTTCTACTATGGTGAAAGCTCATTGATCCTCCTTCTTCTAAAACTTGTTCCTTATTGGTTGTCTGGTTTTCATCTGCACTTAAGGTGGCCCGAAGGCCTTGAGGTGGCTCGAAGTCCTTACTGAGTCGAAGGCCTATGTGGCTCGAAGGACTTAAAGGACTCGAGGACCAAATTAGTGGCCCGAAGGCCCAAACAGGGGAATATTCCTAACTCCACAGTGCCAAACAGTGCCTGCTACAGTTCCCAATACAGTACTTGCTACAGTTCTTACTACAGTACCAACTACATTACCTACTACAATACTGTTACATTACTACTACAGTTCTGGAAATTATCCTCCACCAGGATTTGAACCCAGGTCTCTTGGATACACCTAAAGAGTCCTCACCAATTGGGTTGAGGCTCATATTCCACATGAGATTACATCCAATCATGTTAAGCAACATAATAATTGAAGGATGATCTAAGTATGAATAAAGTAAAAAATATAACAAGAACAAACTTATTTTAAAGAAATAATAAAAGCAACACAAATAAAAAATCAATGATAAATTATTTTAATTAATGATCCAAATGGGTCTATAATTCCAATTAAATATTTAGGTGGTTAGTTGAGAGCATGTTTCATATTTAATAATTGATGTCTTAGTACATCGAGACTCAAGGGCACAATCCTCGGTTATATGAAACACTATTGATGGTAGAGTCATAGAGTCCTTTGATTTAAAAGAGGATTATAATTTTATAAATGAAGGAGAAAATATTGTTAACCCAATATAAAATGATATTTGTCTAAAATTAAAAAAAGGGAGATTTTAGTACAATGGTTCACCAAATTATACTGATTGATGCTGATATAGAATTGTTCTTGACTAATTTAGAGATTTAAAATAACACCAATAGAAATACTATATATCTGGTACAAACCATAAATTATGATGAAATTGAAATCAAAATTGGTATTGTGGGATAGAGGTATAGGATTGATCATAGTGAATAAGTTTTTATTTATTTGGGTATCAATTCATATATGTGGTTGGGAATAAATATTGGTAGTGAGATATATCAAACTCTATATTTGATGACACAACTCAAAGATATAGAAAATGAAATCATTTCAAGATATTTAACTAGATATAGTTTGTATTGTGACATAATTGATTGAATATAGAGAATAAATTGAGACTAGTTACTGTTTAAAAGTGATAGAAAAAGGTTGGTTTTCAGTCAACAAAACAAATTTCTATAAGAAGAATATAGAGTGGAGTTACACCCAATTAGGAGGTTTCATGAGATTGATTTTTCCAACTATTCTTGTGTCATAAGATTAATTTTAAGAGATAATATATTAATTATGTTTACATAGAGGATAATTATTAGAAAGGGCAGAACAATCTATGATAGAAGGATATCTGAGGTGATATTTGATATTTGTGGTCAAAATTCATAGATCTATGATCTGTGATATATTAGAGAGGGAATATGTGAGGTGACTTTATGGGGAGAGGTTAAAAAGGTAAATATATTTGTTTTGGAATAGAGGGAAACTGGTATAGTGTCACATTTTTTACAACCAACATGAAAAGGTAGTATTCACTCACGTTTGTAATTTTTTATTTAAATATTCCACTTAAAGTATTTTTATAATAATAATAATAATAATTTATTTTATTGCTATTCATGAACCCATTCATATCCATTTCAGTTTTATGTCATAAATCAAGAGATTATATAAATAATAAACATTATTCAACAACTGAATTATGCATTGAAAATAAATTTCTCATGGTTAACTGAAAGTAGATCTTTATGGGATTTTTTTTACCAAAGTACGTTCTTACCCACCATAATTAATTAATATTATTAACGAAATCATCAATGAAAACCAATGTGTCTACACCTTTTTAAATTTATTCATGATTATAGTATGTATTTCCCATTAAATAAATCAATTGTGTTCAATATCTTGGTATACACGCAACACCGAACTAATGTGAACAACAAATTATTAAAATAAATAGTTAATTACATTACGAGATACTTAAATTAAACATGATTGAAAAAATTAATTATTTTTAAAAACTATAAGGGTATCAATTAACTTATGAAGATACTATTGATTCTAATGAAACTATTTTTATAAATATCATTTTTTTCAAATTTATTATTTTTTAAAATGATATTAAAAAAATGTATGGATAAAATTCAATGAATTATTTTTAAAATAAATTTATAACATCAAATAAATAATTAATTAACTATAAGTAATAAAAATTTTATTACTCACAGATAAATAAGAATACCTTTTTTAAGAATAATTTTTTTATTATATATTATACATGTTTTTATTTAAAATCTAAATTTATCATATTTGAAGTACGAGGTTTGATGAAATTAATTTTATATATTTATATTCAAATAATTTACCAATAATATAATAAATTTTATTTATTAATGAATAATTATAAGCTCATTTTTATCCATAAAAATAATTTTACTAAAAAAGTAAATTGTTTGCATATTAATATTAAGAACAATTTTGTATCACCTTTAGTGATTAAATCTAGTAGAATAGTTTTTATATTTGAATAAATATGTATAAATTATGTAATATGGTCTATTTAATATTACAGAATAAAAACAACCTATAAAGGAAAAAATATAGTCACCACAGTAAAGGTTTAAATTTGGTAAAAAGGATAAATTAAATGATATTGTCGTATGTTTCCCAAAACCATATATTTTGATTGATGGAAAATGGATTTATTAGCCTCTCCGGATTTCTTATCTATTATTTTTTTACTTCATTCCACTTTCCTTTTCAAAATGACAACTTTATACATCATGTAATAAGTATTTTTGAAAATGATACTTCAGATCAACTATAAAAGGACCCCTTTGCAACCTAAAACAACACATACATTTCCTTCTAATTTTTCTATAATCCCTTCAAAATTTCTCAGTCATTCCCAAAACCTATACTCCTAGGTCTAGTGCTTAGAAAACATACTATTCTATACATCATTTAAGATACCAATGGAACTGACCCAATTTAAACATTGAATATAACAACTTTACTAACTAATATTGAGTCACTATATAATTGAGAATTTTTAGGTCTACATATTTAGATAATTATGAACACTATAACATATCAAGCCCAATATATTTATTTTAAATGGAAATTCTTCCCATTAATAAAAAAAATTGAATACTATCCCATATTCACTAAATATAATAATTATAATCAATACCGCACTCCATAATAACTCTTACTCATCAATAATCTCAATAAAAAATATTTGAACGAATTAGGTGAGCATAAAAACATTGTAAGAGTTTTTATATAATGGGAAGGTACCAATTTTGAAATGATGAAAAATAACATAAAATTTTCTTCTTTAAAATAAAATACTTTAAACTTAATGAAACATTTATCTACGTGTCAAATCAATTTTTAAGTTCAAAAGGGGTTTTATAAAATAAATTATCATAAAAAAGGGTTTTTAACAACCTTCTTGGAAAAGAAAAAAATATATATGAATGATTTTTTCTTACGAACCTGAGATTTTAAAATCCAATTTAAATTCAATAATTACTTTTTAAAATAAAATTTTATTCTTTTTATATAGTTCACAATATTTTCTTATAAAATTTAATTTAATTATTTTTAGGAAAAAAACGTCACAATCTTTAGAAAAAAATAAAATTTGTAGCCTCTATCTTTATATAGGCTATATAGTTACCACCCATATCAATAGTGGAATAAATACATTAAGGTTTTAGGTTCACTTCCCATCTCTCATCATCATTTACAATAACAAATTTCCAAATTTTAACAAAAAAATATCTTACATAAAATTTCTTTTCAAAATCATTAATATCATTTTTATAAATTAATTAATTAAAAGAAAGTATATAAATAATAAAATTAAAAGTTGATGATAACTCAAAAATAATTTTTTGCAATAAATACCTATATTAAAATATAAAGTAAAGTTATTTCTTGAAAGTGACATAAAATTTTATATAATTTCTTTAAAAAAATATCTTAATTGAATCCTAAAGATGATTCTTTTCAAAATGATCAGTCATGGGTTATTGATGAATATTACAAGAAAAGGTGTGTTTTCACTTGGAATATTTTATATATAAGGTATAAATATAGAAGCATAAAATCCATGATTACAAGTATTAATTATTTTTTATATTAATAAACTTCTTATCACATCATGATTATTCTTTTGTGTGGCACAATATGTGATAATGTCCTAAAAGTAATTGTCACACTGAAAGGTTATAACAGTTAAACTCTATGATGAGAGCCTTGAAATAACATGAAAGTATTCCAAAATATACGATCTATAGATAGTTAATATCATTTTACATGACAAAAATTATATAATATATATAGGATGGAGACTCATAGAACATTGAGTCACTTTCATATGGTGTATGCCCTTATTAATTTCCAATGTAGAAGATTATGAGAACACAACCCAACAAAAGAAAATAATCATTTATATGTGTCATTGGATGTTCCTTTAGTGGATGTATATATTGATAATTAGAATTTATGATTATTATTAATCGATATTATCAGTCATTTACATGGGTCTATTTATGAAAACCATGATGAAATATGTTCACAACATAGTATAAAATATTGTGTTTGTCAAAAGTAATATTGCATTAATGAATAATTTAAGAATGGATTTTTCCCTTTTACTCTTTAATAGAAGTTGGTATAAGAATTAAATAACCTAAATAAATTTATGGCCATGGTGTCCTTTAAGAAGGTTCATTTCCATAAAGTCAAAGAAAGAGACATCAAGTATATAGGTTTGTGACACCAGCATGCAACCTGCTTAATTATAGATATCACGATAAAGGTATCATATTGTATATTGAGAATTACGACGAGGTATTTTTTTTCATTTCATCAATAATGTTTCTCTTTATTTATGTCTTGGCATATTTCTATATGAAATATCTGGACTTTGGGTGGTTCTATCTAATGTCGTTGAGAAATAGTCCTAGAGGGGCACACACTAAGTGTATCTAGAACCTTAATTAAATAATAATCCTATTTATTATTTAATAATTTCATTAAATATTATTTTCTGGAATGGTTTACTAATTATTCATGATCATCTAGATCATATATATTAATTTCCTAGATATTCGAGAAAGTATTTTGTGTGAAAAATATTTAATAAGTATTTATTTTCTATTTACTAAATGTGATATTAATTTATTAATTAGTGAATAATGCGATGATATTAATTTTTTTAATAAATATTCAATATTCAAGGTTCAGTAGATATTTTAGAGGAATGTCAGACTAATTTTAAAGGAATGGTAAGAAATAATATATTATAAATATTATTTGACTAAATTTGATACCATTTATTCAGGAAATAATATTTAATTAAATAATTGGTTTTGTGTGTATAAGGAAACAATAATGATATTATTATTATTATAATATATATTTTGTTCTATAGGGCGTATGAAAATAATAAGGCCATATAAGAAATTATTCTTCTCGAACCCTAGAACTATTTGAACCCAATTACATTTTTTCTAACCCCAAAGGTAGCCATTATTTTTGGGCGTGCTCTATGATAAAGAGAGTTCTATAAATCCATAGAGAAACCCTCTCTAAGAGAACTCTCAAGAGTGGAGAGAGACCCTCTTCCACCATTAATTTTTATTATAGAGAGATAAAATATAATTTTTCTGTGCAGTGATTCACATGAAAATCAATGATGAATGATGAAATCATTAGGATCCTTCAGGCTTGCACTATGAGATTCCTGTGGTGATGCTCAGATGTTCATGGTATAAATGTGGATCACCACTGAATGGAATCTACACTTAATTCCTATGGTAAAATTATGATTTTTCATATAGATGTTGTTATATTTGTCAACTAAAATAGAAATCATCACATGACAATTGTTTAATTGCTTAAATTAATTATAAATCATTATGGGATGATCCTAAAATTTGTTTTTTTGTTGTGAAGTCAATTAATATATGATTCAATTATATTATTCATGAAGTTATTAATTGATTAATAACTTGGATAAACAGGTTATTATGACAAAAAAATGAGTTGGGTATTCCCTTGTTGGCACTTCTGTAGTGCCCAAATACTTCATGTGGTATCATATCGATCATATAATAATTTATAATAATTTAAATATTGTTGATTGATTTGAGAATTTATCATTGTTTTTAAATTATGATTTAATAGTTTATTAATAAAAATAGTAATATATTTTCTTCCTCTTCTTATTTCTCACACATATAATTAAAAAATTGATTAATTTTGAACAAAGAAAATTCAAATAAATAATCTAGATATGCAAAGGATTATATTCATATTTCATAAGAGTACATGGGTTAAACATCGTAGGTACATGATGTGTACCCATGTTCAATACACCAAGAAAACTCATGAATTAATTTGTATGATATTAATTTATTATCCTAGTGCATGTTTCATATAATGCATATTAAACATGCTAGTATAGCCAATAGTTTCTGAGTCAACATGATGTGTAAACTTTGTACCTGACATGTAGTCCATTATTCAAAGACGATCCATGTGTTTTTACATGGAACGTGTGACTATTAACTATGTAAATTGAAAACTAGATTATGTGTAGCCCTGGTACGTACCATGTAATCCATTAATGTATACAAAAGGATGGAACTCCCATTCTATAAGTATGTACCACATATAGATAGGGAAGAAATATAGAAACCGTGTAGCTGAATAATACATGTCATTTATATTAACTAATTATGTATAGTTTCAAATTAATTTATTATACTGATTAAACCTTATCAATATGTCTTTTTTGTGTTATTTATTTGACTCATACACACCATTTTATGGAATATATATATATATATTAAATATGTAATTAATTTATGCATAATATTCAGAACAATATATCATAAGTAGTAATATTGTGATTACTCTACACACAATAAAACATAACATGCTTTGTAGATAGTGAGTGTCTATATTCCATTCATTTGATAGTACACTCCATGAAATGATTTGATAAGACACATATACTACATGGTATATGATTAAATAGTATAAACATTTCATACATTTCAGTTAGTCTAAATGGGAACTCACCCTATTACCTCCATGGTACAGGATATTGTGCATAGTAAATTTCAAATAAATAAAATAATTTTTTTAAAAATAATGATGGATTAGAGTCTCAACAAATTTTTGATGATAATTAATATAAACACTACCACAAAAAAGGGAAAGGGAAGAACTACCATTTACCAATGCTATGTAGAAAACGCTGATAAAGGGGTGGGCCTTTGTCAACGCTAATAATAATGATGATAAAAGTTTTTAATAACAAATATTATGAATTTATATAAAATTATTATATTTTTATTAAAAAATAAGGTTTATTTGTATACATTAAATAAAAAACAAATTTTTATAATTAAGATACATTTTTTAATAATTAAAAAATATATATATATATATAATGTTTTAATTGAAAAAAGTATTTATAAGATTATAATTAAATATATATATATATAATTAAATAATTATATGATTATAATAAATTACATTAAATAATAAATATATTTATTATATTTATAAGACTTATTATATATATTATAGAGGGTATCGCACGTTCCATCGGGACAAGCCTGTGCATGCACGGGAATGCCTAGCTGAACAGCCATGCGAAGGTGGAGAGTTGATTTCACGATGAAGATGCTGGGGAGGAGCAGTTCCAAGTAGTTAGTCTGGGTTGTATGTAATGTTTGAAGCCTACAGGCAAATGAATATCTCTAAGGCCTACGGGCCATATAATACTTACGTCTACAGAACTTATATGGGTTCCACCTCACCCCTTGAAAGGTGGATTATCAAAATCAATAAAAAATGAAGGCCTTAGTGCCATTGGGGGAATATATTGATCATGCGTTTACATATGTTATGTATCAAGTAAGAATGTTCATTTATACATTACATCATGTTTTCCATTTATATGGTATATTGATTAATTCATAATGTTACCCTTATACACTATATATGTTCCAAAAAATGTTCATAAAAATGTACATTAAATATATTTAAATAATAATTATATTTTATTATATTTTTAATGATATATGTAATTACATTTTGAACACATTTTTAATTATAATTATAACTATATATATAAATAATTATAAATTTATACATATAATTTTATAATTTTATTAATATATATATATATTAACAATTATATACAAATATTTATAAATATGTAATATTTATAGTTATAATTATAACTATAAATATATATATGTAAATAATTATAAAATTATATTAAATATATTTATTATACTACTTATAAAGTTATAAATATACAATTAAATTGATATATTTATAAATATTTATAAATATTTATAAATAAATACAAATAAATTTATATTTATTTAAATAATTATTTAATTGGTCGTGAAATTGTTCTGATAATGATGCCCTTTATCAACACTAAAAAAGTGCAGATAAAAGACATATTTATCGGCACTATAATTTTAGCACTGATTAATAGGTCTTTTTTCAGCGTTATAATTTTAGCACTAATAAATATGTCTTATATCATCACATTTTTAGTGGTGATAAAGGACTATATTTATCATCACTAAAAAAGCACTAATAAAGGTATGTTTTATCAGTGATTTTTATTTTAGCACTGATAAAAAAACCTTTATCAACACTTTTACCTTGTGCTGATAAAGGTTCTAGCAGGTTTTTAAAAGAACCCAAACAGAATCCTCCTCCCTCGCACCCTTTAAAGCCTTCGTGGAAGTGGACCCCTACGTGGTTGAGCCCTCCTCCACTATGACCCCCCTCCTCCTCCTCCTCCGCTGTGACCCCTCCCCCTCCTCCTCCTTAGCCACCACTGCATCATCCTCCTCCTCCGTGGATTCCGACTCATCCTCCTCTGCCACCGCTGCCGCCACTGCCTCCTCCTCCTCCTCCTCCTCCATGGTCACTGCTGACTCATCTTCTTCTACTGTTGCCTATGCCTCCCCTTCCTCCACCTGGATTAATCAGTAAGTTCTCATTATTATTCATTCCTCATATATTTATGGTTCTTCCCTCACTGTAAATCATAGACCAAGTCTATTGGGGATAGTTATTTGTTTTGTGTTGTTGATCTTGATGTAATTTTGTTGGATCTAGTTAGGTTAACATGGTTATTGATCAGATATTGATGTTTTCTTATGTCATTATTCATTTTTGAAAACCGTTGTGAGGTATGTTTCTTCTCTATAATCTCAAATTATTTATTAACATAAAGAATTTGTTTAAATTAAATATTTTCATTGAATTTTTTGTGAAAAAAATTTTATGATTCTTGAAGGAAGTCCCTTTTTATATTGTTTTGGAAAAATTGGTTTGAATTTAGAAAAACCTATTATTATATAATTTTTAAGTTATTGCTTTAAAATTATTGTTTCTTTGACACATGTAAATTATTTGATGAAATGATTTAAATGAGGATATTTTTGGATTTATTTGGAATGGTATTTATTAAATATGGCTGGCGTGAGTTAATTGGTTAAACTTGACCATAAATAAGGGGAGTAATTCATTGGGGAACTTGGATATTTTTCACCTTGTAAGGACTTGGTAGATTAATGAGGAATCTTGTATGTGTATGGAAATTTCAATTGAGCATGAATGGTGAGTAGGTAGAGACATAAATGCGGTTATTCATAATAATGAAAAATTTTTGTACATACAATGTTTTTCCTTGGAGATTATTTATGATTTTGGGGAAAGAAGTTTAAATGATTTAAAATGGTTTTATATAAACATTTTAACATTTTTTTGAAGTTGATTGAGTTTGTAAGTAACTGGGATAATAATACTAAGTTTCTTATTACCCCCTTTCTTCATAAATATTTCATATTTGAAATTATCATCTATCAAGGAACATATAAGGGAAAGGTATCTTAGTCTTTAGTAATGTTTCGTGATACCATTGAGTGGGAGTTGGTTTCATGTTTTCAGAATATTTCGTATGTGATGGATCAATATGGAAAACAGTTCAGAAGGTGTGTGGAAAATTATCTAGAAGAATATTTTTAGAAGTATAGGGTTTCTTTAAAGGGTCTGGGAGTTTTACATGGGGGGATTTAGGGTTATGGGAAGTGTGGACAGTTTCAAGCTCCGGAATTAGGATTATTGGAATATAAGGGATCAGATGACTAGAATAATGAATCTGATGCATGTGTGTCATGAGTGAACTGTAGTGTGGGGGAATGAGGGATGAGAAATATTAGTTGTGTGAAGTATTGCTAAAAATAGTTGGTAGATGGTGCAATATTTAGTGGTCAAAATAGAATTACAGGATTCAATGGATTCTCTCATGAAGACCATTGTACTTCAAATTAACATTCAAATTAACTTGGGTTGCTTATAAAATTATTTCTACTTTGTCTGGACTACAAAAAATTTGTTCATAAACTTGTTATCTTGTTATAAAATTGTTTATAAACTGGTTGAATTGTTTATATAATTTTTTATAATTTTTTTGGTTTGTTTGTAAAATTGTTGATAAATTGTTTGTTTTGTTTTATAAAGGTGTCATCATTTTAGAGTTTTGATGGATTTTTTATGGAAATGATTTGGTGTGTTTTTAGAAAGGATAAAGTCCATGTTGGGAATTGTGAAATTTTTGGGTGTCTGTGTGTTTAAAACTCAATAGACCATTTGGAACATTCATATCCTTTTTGTGTTTTACATTCCTAGCCTTATGTTTTAGTCTATGATTCATATCCTTGGATTCTTTATGCACCTCTTATTATTGAACATCATGATGGAATAACACAACCGACCTAAATATAATTACGTAAACCAATCCCATTCTAATGAAAAATATACAATGAATATTTAAACACAGTACCACATCATCATTTCCATCAATATCTGCACATCATTTATTCCCCCAAGCTTATTATTTACACATTCCACATTACATGTAACTATATGATGAATGAAACCATTCCAATTAAGATTCAATGAGTTTTGTAAGATATTTCTTATATTTAAATGTACAAGGGCCGGTTAAAATTGGAAATATAATGATACAGACCAGGCTGGCATCACAACAAACAACTGAACTAACTTTCCACTAACCTAAGAGGCATTCATGATCCCAACAGGATAGAAATGATCCCCTGGAAAAATAATATAATAAATGTGGAATATTTTACCCCTAAATTAGAGTAAATAAAAAATGATGTTTCTCCTGAAAACCAAACATATCCCATTTATAAGTTGAACATCTAGAAAAATAGTAGATAAATAACAAAATAAATTAACAGGAAGCATATATCATGGATGGAAAATAAAATACCATAATTGACCAATAAATATGTTTAACCAAAAATTTCACATTCCTAAATCTCATTTAACCTATTTTGGATAGGTATAATATATGAGTTCTCGTTTTATTTTATTTTTAGTTGAAAATCTCTTCTACCGTGCGCATCTCCTCCACCGCGAATGCACCTTTGCCGCGCACTGAATGACACCTCTGTGGTGAGTTTTCTTCTCTTACTCATTGGTTTACTCTTGTTCGCATGTTATTACTATTTGATACTGATTGCTATTTTGTGAATTGTACGATCTAAACACCCTGCTAAATATTGTGGCTGTTGGTGGTCCTTGTTTGTACACTAAATGAATTGCATATTGGTTGGATCGTATTGAATATTTGAATATATATATTGGTAATTAACGTATACTTGGATAATGAATGAATTCCCCAGGATAATAAAACTTCTATGATAACCCCTAAATTAACATGTGGAATTTAATAAGGTATTCTTTGTAAAATTTGAAATTATGTTTGTTTGGTTTGTATGGTGTTGCAATTGTGAGAACAATTGTGTTTTGGTATGGTGTTGTGGTTATTGGAATGATTGTTATGCAATTTGTTTCCATGTTTTAGTTCCTCCACCATTGAATATCAATCCAAACCAAACCCATTTCAATGGCGCCACAACTGTGTTACTAGTGATATTCCACTGAATCTTAGAAAACCACTTCACTAGTGGACTCTATGGGACACTTTATGGACACCCTAGTCAAATAAACATTACAACACATGTAATTAATCTTTCCACCCGCAAGAACTAAATAAAAAATCATACCATCTATTAGTTTAGTACCATAGTTCTTTACTCGAGAAATTATTTTTCTTGAGAAACACTAAAAAATGGTTTACAACAATTCATATAGATCACATGTGGGATAAAAAAAATTTTGGTGCAAGGGATTCTCATAACTAGTTCCATTGATCAGGTGGTTGGGAAGATGGTTGTGATCTACTTTAGTTTTGAGTAATGCATGGAGTGATAATGGTATTTTTTTACCATACCTAGTTCCATTTATTATAGTTAGATGATGACCCTAGTTGAACATATTTTGTGTAATTATTTTGTTAAATATTTATATTAATGAATCATATAGGATGAATATGAATAAAGAATGGATGAATTCCAATTGGTTGAAAAACTACTAGGAAGAATGTGTGATAGAGTTTGTTAAGCTTTCAAAGGATCTTGTATATGAACCTTCTCAAATCATTTGTTAGTGTTTATGCTTCTGTTATTCAAGAAAAATTAGTCTAGAGAAGTTGGAAGAACACTTGATCTGTCACATAATAGATAAAAGCTATACATGTTGGAATAAACACAAGGGAAAAATGAATGTAGGTAGTGTATAGGATAACACTACATTTTATGGACCATCTGATATAATTACAAGTACGAACAATGAAGACAACCATATGGAGGATGTGATTATATATGTGAATGATGATGAAGATTATATTGAGGAAATGACAAGGACAATTGAAGATGAACTACATTATTGACCAAAATTGTTTGAGAAGTTAAAGAGTTGTGCAAAGATGCCATTATATGCTAGTTGCACTAAATATATAATATTGTTAGCCATACTGAAGCTGTATAATTTGAAATTAGGAAACGGGTGGAGTGACGCTAGTTTTACGGATCTACTTTCTCTCCTGAATGACATGCTCCCTGAAGATAATGAGCTTCATAGCCAAATATACGACGCCAACCAAATGATTTTCTCAATGGGTATGATCTCTGAAATAATACATACCTTCTCTAATGACTGTATACTATTTTAAAAGGACCAAAAATCAATTAAAGAATTTCAAAATTGTGGTGCTTCTCGATACAAGAAATATGAATCAAGTATTAAAAAATTTGTATGGTACTTTCCAATCATTCAAGGTTTAGGAACTTATATGGAACTGAGGAGGCTGTAGTATAATTAACATGGCATGAAGATAGAAGAATTAAAGATGGGAAACTATATCACCTGGAAAACTCTCCATAGTAGAAGATAATTGATCATGAGTATCCTGAATTTTTAAATGAGCCAAGAAACCTTTATCTTGTGTTATCTATAGATGGATTGAATCTTTTTGGTTTTTAAAACAACACTCATAGTACATGGCTTGTTATTTTGGTAAATTATAAATTACCACCATAGTTATGAATGAAATGAAAATATATCATGTTATCTATGCTTATATCAGGACCAAAACAACCATGTAATGATATTGATGTTTATTTGGATCCATTTATCAAGGATTTGAAATTATTGTGGGTTCAGGTGTTATGTTGTATGATACCTACAAAAATTAAGATTTCACTTTGAGAGCCAAGTTGTACCGGACAATAAATGAATTTCCTGCTTATGAAATTTCTTCAGGATATATCATTAAATGAACTTAAGGTTGTCCTATTTGCGAACAAGGTAAATAATAAATTATGTTGCAACATTCATCGAAAACTCTGTTTCTAGGAAATCACATATTTCTAACCCAATGACATAAGTTACAATCTTGGACGACATCATTAGATGGATTTTTAGAAGAACATAAAACACCATATCCACTAACAAGTGATCAATGTTTTGAGAAATTATAATATGTAGAGACTTATTTTGGTAAACTATTTTTGAAAAACCTTATGAAAATTGGTTGCAAAAATAGATAAGTTATTTTTGAATTACCATACAGGAATTTCCTATATGTCAGACATTTTCTTTATGTTATGCATGTTGAAAAAAAATGTATGTGATAGTGTCATTGTCATGTTTATAAACGATCTCAGAAAAACAAAGGATGGAATTAAGGCTAGGTTAGATATGGTTGACATGGGAATAAGAGAAGAGTTGGCACCAATGAAGGGTGAAAAATAAAAATTTCTTGCTCCTCCTGCTTACACTATTTCCGTGTAGGAGAGATGTCAGTTTTTCAACTTCTTGAATGATGTAATGGTTCTAGAGGGGTATTCATCAAATATCAATAACATCAAGTCAGTGAATTATTTAGAATTAAAGGGTCTATAATCAGATGAATGCCATGTTTTTATGAAAGATATAATTCCTATAGCATTACATTTCATTTTTCCAATGAATTTCCACCATACATTAACAAAGTTTTGTTTCTTCTTCAAAGCTATATGCAAAAAAGTTATAGACCTGATGAAATTTCCAATTGTGGAAAGATAAATTTCCATCATATTATGTGAATTGGAAATATTTTTCCCGCCGACATTCTTTGATATGATGGTTCATTTGATGGTTCACATAGTGAGAGAGATTCAAAATTATGGTCTTGTACATTATAGATGGATGTACGCCATTGAATAGTATATAAATATTTTTAAAGGGTATGTTAAAAATCGAAGTCGGCCAGAGGGTTGTATTGTGAAGCGATATATTGTTGGGAAAGCCATTGAATTTTGTATCGAATACCTGTCTTGTGTGGAAAGCATTGCCCTACCAAAATGTCATCAAACTAGGTGGCATGAGGGAGAAGTAATTTCTAGAAGAGAGGTTTCCACAATCAATATTACAGATCAGGAGTAGGCCCACCGATATGTTTTGCATAATAGTTTTGATGTTGACCCATATGTTCAATCCCGTAGATAAATTCTTAGGTATTTGAATCCATCAAGGGCTGAAAATGGATATCAAATACACAAAATAAGCTGTTTATAGGATGGTTTTGGGACCATATTTTTATGAAGTTAGATGAAAATATAGAATCAATTCCAGAACGAATTCGATGGATAGTTTGAGGACCAAGTGTGTATGTATTATCTTATAATTCTTATATAGTTAATGGTTATACATTCTATACTAATGAACATGATGAATACAATACCATACATAATAGTGGGGTTACACTTGTGGCTGAAGCGAGGCATGTTTTTGGTGTTAAGGAAAAAAATCCAATTTATGAGAATATGTCATAATTTGGAATCAGAAAAAAAATATGGGAGTTGGATTATACAAAATTCCAAGTGCCAATTTTTCAATTCAAGTAGGTTGATAATAAGAGTGCTATTAAAATAGGTGAATTGGTATTCGTGAAAGTTGGTTTAAATAAACAAGGAGATAAAAACAAACCATTTATAATGGCTTCACAGGCAGTACAAGTATTTTATGTTCCAGATCCCGCAATCCAAAATTGGTCAATTGATATGTTATCAACCAAAACAACTAATGGGTCAGTTGAAAATTCAACAGAGAATCACCCTTTCATTGGGAATTCGAAATCATTTCATAGCAGTCCCAATGTAGATGTTGTTTTGTATGTAAAAGGAGAGCACAATGAAGGGATTTACAAAGTCGATAGAGGTGACAAATATCTTTAGACATAAAAAATAGTTCAATAATCAAATTATTTTTTTATTGTAATGTACATTGTGTTACCTTATGTTATTATCAATTATTTGATGATTTTATGCAATCTAAATTAATTGTTTAACCACTTGAATAGATAATGACTTCTTCACCTACTGATTCGCCCAATCCCGAGGCACAACAGGTCTCTCAACCTATTAATTCTAGTCCCAGTGTAGAGGAACAACAGGTTTCTTAACCGGTTGCTACTAGTCCCAGTGCTAAGGTACAACAGGTTTCTTGACCTATTTCAGCTAGTCCCAGTGTTGTCACTAGCACTTCATAGGAACATAATGATGATGATAAAAATGTGGAAATGGTTGGTAATGAAACCATAACAATGAAAAAAGACAAGAGCGTTGTATTTTGACAGAGTTACCCAAAATCCATAAGGAAAAAGAAAATGGAATCAAATTTTAGGTGGGATGGAATAAGCAAGGCCAACATGTTAACCCCAACAAAACCATCTTTAGAAGCTACATTGGAATCGTCACTCGAAAACACAAGATGATTGATGTACATTCATGGAACCATGTTTTCACTAGGCTTAAGGAACTAATATGGGAAGAGATTAAGACAAAATTATGACATCATTTCTATAATATATTAAAATAAAATAAAATACTAAAACATTAACTTACTCTACATCATCCATAACAGAGTGCATTTATAGTAGATGCCTCGCACAAGGAATATGTATTAAGAGTTGTATAAAGGATTCATAGAGGCTTCGACACAATTTTAATGAAATATCATCTTAAATTTGCTCAAGGGAAAATCAAGTTGCACCCACCTCCTCTTTATGCACACTTGATATCCCTAGGAGTGTGGGATGTGTTTAATATCCATCGTTTGGAGTATACTTTTTTGTTACATTATGTTTTCTAATACGTTGTCTGACATTTCTTGTATTCATATCTTTAATTGATAGTTTGTTATTTATGAAATAGAAACTAAGTGCTGAGAATAAGGAACAAGAATCAAAACCAGCGTACCCCTACTATAAATCATTGATGGGTTATACTTCACTTGAGAAAAAATTGGAATGTATTTTAAATCTACCGTAATAATTTTATGTGACATAAAACAACACCATTACCATGTTTCTCTATTTATGTGCAGATTGATGAATCGAAATCAAAAGACACTTCCATCCCATGCCATGTGATATAGAAGGAGGCTTGTATAAATAAATAGGGGATACTAATAGATGAAAACACACAAAAAGTGTGGAAAACATGTGTAATTATAACATAATATGAATTTTTTTTGCTTTAAATCAATATTACATAAAAATGATTAATTATTTTCATATGTTTTCAATCTGACATAGTCATAGGAATCAACAACACCTACACCAGATGCAGACATACTTTCAGTAGCATTGAAGCAGCCAGAACAGTATGGTCGTGTCAGAGGTGCGGGTTTTGGGGTGACACCCCGAACATATTTTCAAAAAGAAAAACAAGTGGACGATCAAACTTAGGAAATGAAAAAGATGATAGAAACATTAGATATGTTTCAAGAATAATTACTATACTAGATAGAGATGATATAAAGTTTGATGGGGGGAAAGAGAAGAAACAAATCAAGAACAACCCATGCGTGAAGATTCCGCCTCACCCCCACCTATTTTGAGATGAGACATTCCCCTAAAAAACCTGACTTAACTGAGGTAATAAATGTTCTAATAATTGTTTCTGTGAAATGTGAATCACATATACACTGAAACCTTTCCTATACTGATATTCTAATAGGTGAAAATGACTGTGATTTATATCTATCAACTTGGACCTATCAACTTTTAGAGAAGGCTATGATATTCAATATGTAGAATGACATGCTACACAACAGAACACTTCCAATAGATCATTTTGGACTTTTGATTAATGTATCTCATGAGCCAAGCACCAAGCTACATGTTCCAAATGATGATAAAGACATTCATATATTCGAACAAGATGTTGGATCATTTATCGCATGGACGTCAATTCTTGTAAAAAAACATGTCGACAAGGAGGTATTCATTTATAATTTATTTTTCAAGCTAAACCATTAAAATTTAATCAAAAAAAAGTCTGAACTGATGAATGTTATTATATAATGACAATAAGAAGGGCGTGAAATGAATGATCGACTCAAAACTATCTCAAGGATCAACCAACTAATTGAAATGATCTACTGAGAGCTCCTTCAACTCGCACGTTCTATATCCATATTTAATATCATTGCAGGATCATGTAGATACAAAGTTGATAGACGAAAATACTCACATATTTGATTTCAAAAAAAATAAGTACAGGGAGGAAAAATAATATTTCATTAGTGCAGTATATGTAAATTAAATCCTCAAGTATGAATGGCTATGAGCCTTAGTTGTAAATTTATAAATGATGTATGTTTTCATGATTTGATTTTAAAAAAGCTAATATACTATGATATTTATAACAAAATACATTTCATATTTTTTGTAGGCATGTATATGAAAAATAATTTAAGGGATTTCCACATGAACAAAAATTTGGACTCGTTAGTCCTCACATCACCTCTTCAAAAGAAGAAATAAATTCAGATAAAGAGGGTGAAATAATGTCTTCCTGCTCAAATCATTTGAAAAAAAATTATGGATGATAGACACTTTTTAATACCCACAATGCACTGGTAAAACTCTAAAATTTTATAATATCAACTATATTTTCATTTCTTTTATTACTTAATACTTTTTTTTATTTTTAGGCAGCATTGGATGCTAAATGCGGTCAATTTGTATACTACAAAGATTTATTTTCTAGATTCAATGCTTGGATATCCAAAAAACCAACCACACATAATGTTTTTGTCAATATGTAATACACTAGATCCAAAATTTTAGAACTAAACATCTAGTTATATAATTTATCTTATATTTTAATGAAGATTCGATTATGATAGGGTGGTGCATCAATATCGTATACTTCATGGAATGGATCTAGGGCCTAAGGACAAGAACTCCCACAAGATTTACAACTAAAAAAGTATCCTGGTATATATAACAAGATTTCACTATCCAAACACATATCAAAACAAATTACTTATTTTTCACAATGTTTTTGTAGTTTCTAAAATAAACAAATGGAAAAGACTATTGTTATTATATTTGTAAATTTATGAAAGAGACCACATTTCATCAACAAACTAGAATACCTAAAGATGTATTTTTCAAAATAATTACTAGTTCATTTAAAATATTTATTAATCCTTTGTGTATTTAAATTTTTTCAGTACTACCAATAATTTTAAAAAAACTCATATTCATAAGATTATATAGATGTGTTCGGAAACAAATGGTCAACATACTTGATGGAAGACTGTACACAAATAGGAAGAAAGTGAATTTCTACTACTTATGTTCTCTTTATATGATCATTGATATCTCCCTTTTTTACACTTATTGAGCAAATATGATCACCATTTATTATGTTATATATCTTTAGGTTATGAAGAATGGTTTTAGAAATAATTTTTCTTTCTAGTAATGTATTACTTAATGAGAGACTCTTAGAAACTATTTCTTTATGTTTCCCTATTTCTAAAAGAACTAGACCTAAACTATTATTCCATAGATCAAATATATTCTATATTTTGGTCATTTATGCAACTGTTTCTACTGATGTAGTGTGTTGGAGGAATATTGGTTGTGGATCACTCACAAATTTAAAAACAAAACTAAGTATTATTCACTATTATTGGTTAGTTACCGCTTAGAATAGAATCTGATCTGAACTTCTGATCCCCCATACCCTTGATGCTATCATCCGACACCATCTCTACGATATCATAATTCATCCTTCCCTTTTCCTTCTCTTCCTAAACCAATTTAGGGTGTAGGAAGAGAAGGAAAATTGAAGGATGAATGATCATATCGTACAGATGGTGTCGGAAGAGATCATCATGGGGACGCCGGATCAGAAGTTCAGATGAGATTCTTTGTTAAGCGGTAGCTAACCTAAATTAGTGAAGTGCACAAAAAATAGTTAGTTTTTTTATTAGCTTATATCTGTACAAAATAAACCATTTGGAGAGATGTAAAGGTAGTGTTATGATATAATATATCTATTTTAATGAAAAATTATATAATGAAATTTTGATTTGATTTTCATTATTTCTGATAGGGTTCGTTTATTTTAGAAGATTTGTGTCCATGTGACATGCCTTTGTAAGAAGAGAAACGATGCTGTGTCTGCTCAATCACATATGTAATTTTGATTTTTGTATAGTAAAATCATTGTCCATAGAATTAATTCATTATTTCATATTTATGTTTAATTATTTATTTTATATAAGGAATATTAATATACTAATATGTCATATTAATGTATGAAATGATTAGGTCATTATAGTTGGACTGAACTATTCAAAATCAAGAAAACACATTCAGTTCTTTTAATATTTTTGGGAGATGATCCATAAGTCATTTGAAATGTGTAGGAATCAACCCAACCTTAATATGACACATAATGAGACTGATATGACTCAAAGTATCTTTTTTTATTTTAAATTGACATTATTTTTAGTAGAAAGAATACGTCACATACTGAAAACTGATAAAACACATTCAGATTGTTTTGATACTTTAGGAAAATGATCCATAAGTCATTTTTGACAAGTAAGAATAGGCCGCACCTGAATTCAACGCACAATGCAACTAGTATGACTCAAAGTGTATCATTTTATTTAAAATTGACATTAATTTTATAAAAAAACTCAAGTGACATAATAAAAATTGAGAAAAAGTATTTGGATTGTTTTGATACTTTAGGAAAATGATCCCTGAGTCATTTTTTACATGTAAAAATCAACCGTACCTCAATCCGTTGCACAATGTCACTGGTATGGATAAAAGTGTCTATTATCTGTTTAAAATTGACATTTTGGCTCAAAACATTTCACTCACTAAAAACAAATAAAAACTGCTCCAATTTTCTTCATAATTTTGGATAACTATTCATAAGTTTTTTGTGACATGTATGAAGAAGTCTCATATCAAACCAATGCATGATGTGACCGGTATGACTCGAAATGTGTGTTTCCAATTTGAAATGACATTTTAGTAAAAAAAACACAACTGACATACTACAAACTGAGCAAACACATTTATATTTTTTTGATACTTTAGGAAAATGAACCATATGTAAATTTCCACATGTAGGAATTGACCACACCTTGAATAAATTTACAATGCAACTAGTATGACTCCAAGTGTCTCATTTTATTTAAAATTGACATTAATTTTAGAAAAAACATAGGTGACATACTGTAAACTAAGAAAACACATTTGTATTGTTTTGATACATTAAGAAAATTATCCATGAGTCATTTTGTGATGTGTACTAATAAACCACACATCAATCTGATACACAGTGTCACCGGTATAAATCTAAATGTGTTATTTAAATTTGATATTAATTTCAGTAAAAGAATAAGTGACATAATCAAAACCAAGAAAAACAATTTGTATTATTTTAATATTTTAAAACAATTATCTATGACTCATTTGTGACATGTAGGAATCAACCCCACATCAATACGATACACGGTGTGACTGATATAACTCCAAATGTGAATTTTTTATTAAAAATTGACATTTTATTAATTTTTTTGAATGAGGCATGAGACCCCTTAAATTAAGAAAGATTGAAAAGTACAAAAGTGGAAAAGAAAAAAAAATGAGGAGGATACAAACTGACTAACAAAAAAACAAATCCAAATGCACCTCACAAAATTCGAGAGTAAGTGCTCATACTGTGACAGGAGGATATTCCACCCCATCAATGTGGGTAGAGACCCCTTCACCAAGTTTTTACAAGTACAGATGGGCCATCACAATCATCAAAGTGTACAATATCTCCATCTTCCATCATTGAGTTCACAGGAGGTGCACCGCAATCTATAACACTATTTTCAGAATCTAGTAAATCAATGGGATTATGAGTGAATACCTTTGCTTTAACATTTTATTTAAAATGTTTAGCAGGAGTAGATGGCCCATTCACTTTACTGTCCAAGACCTTCACTAGTTCCATGGGTAGATTAGAGTTTCCATACAACCCCCCTGTATCTGTATTAGATGGGGAGGCATAAAAAAGGGCTGGAGTCGATCGTTTACCATGAGGGATAGAGGCTTTGGGAACACTTCAATAAACATGGGTAGTATGAGTATTAGTAATCACGTTCCTTGTAGAAAAGTTTGAGTCAGCATCAGGTGTAATATAATCCCTCCCCTGATTAGAGGTTTATTTGTATCGGAGATCTCCTCCAGATCTAGTATTTAGAAAATATACTACATCTAGATTAGCCTTCCACTTGATATTCTTATCATATTTCATCTTTTGTTCTTTCCATATGTTGAGGTCCAATACCTCCTGGGAAAAATAGTCCATGGCCGTTTGACTATCCTATAAGTCTTCAGTAACCTAGTCATCATAAAGACCTCTGGATAGCTTGTCCTTGAAAGAAATAATGTATATATGTTCACTTTCTCCCAAATCAGTCCAAGAGATTGTGGGTTTGTGTCGACTAGACAAGATAATATTATACCATGTACTATCACGATTTAAAGCAACATTCCTAGACTAGGTACCTTCTATGTTTTCTTTTTATAGCCTATTGAAATCTAAAATGGGGCCACCCTTATCATGTAATGAGATAGAATCATTATTAAAGGAACTCAAAAATGGAGTTATGATAGGAGGTGGAACTACTCAAACATCTACATTTCCCCTCTACCTCATTAAGATGTGTATCACTCTTGTATATTCTACTATAGTGATCTAAGTCATGTCCATATTTCACAAAAGAGAGGCATTCTCCATAAAAGAGAGGCACTCTTGTATCACTTTTGTGAATAAAAGTACATTATTCACAAAAGAGAGGCATTCTCCATATTGCACTCTAATATTAATATCATCCTATAGAGTTGAAAGCCTAATATTATCAATCCTTGGGATACTCAGATCAACCTATACCAGTATATGAGAAAAATGGTCAGAAAACACCATTTTTGTGGTACTGTCCATTCTTTTGGGGACTCGTAATGCATATGTGATATCAAATAAAATTTCAGGATGCAATAAGATCTAGTTTAGGCCATGTATTTTTTACCCAAGACTGGGAATAAGTCTCCTTAAAATCAGACAAGTTTAAATTTAGATGCCAATCGTGTAATCTAAAAGTTCCTGGCCATAAATTGATCAACACAATGATCCAAGATTTCCCATTTATGTCCGCGGAAGGAAAAAAATGTGGAAAAACCCATGGCCTAAAGAAACACATTTAAAATTGGAAAACCCCAAAATGGTTGTAAGATGGTCAACAAGACATACAAGTTTCCAAGGTTTTATTCCTTTTTATAGGTTGATTCGAGCCATGATAGAGTACTTTCAGAGATCTAAACTTTTAAAAATAGCATCATTTGATGCCAAGACATGGTTCATTGTGCCTTTTCAGATAATATGGTGCATTGTTCGATCGCAAAAAGCCACAAAATAACTGATAGGGGAACCCGCAAAGGTTGTCAGGTTCGTTCCTTCTTTCACCTTATTGAGCCTCAAATATTTTTCTTAATGAACAACCCCTCGAAGGGAATCATATATATAAATATTTAGACTTCTAGGGTTTTATATTTCAGAATGTCCACTGGTGAAAACTGGAATGAGGGATTCCCAATCCTCCATCCTTAAATATTTATTATCAATTTATCAATGTATTCTTTAGTATTAATGATTAATTTATTTCATTATTGTATTACTAAAATAAAATCAGTTTCTTTATATAGGTGGGATTTTTTTCTTGAGTTTAGATACTTTGTTCGATAACTAATACCATGGAATAAAATCTTTGAGAGGGGATCATAGATGAAAAAAGATGAAACATTAATGTTTTTAACTTTTTGTAGGATAATTTTAATTATAACTATATAAAACATTCTTTGAAATGTATATAGTAGTGTTTTTTTTGTATTCAGGATTTAAAATAAATGTATATAGCATCGTTTGTGAAACTCTTGTGTCCACTGTTCCATTCCTCTATGCTTTGTTTGTGTGCTGGTGTTTTTTTGTGCAGGTGTGCAGGTGTGCAGGTGTTAGGTGTTCTATTAAATAAACAACACATCCCAGGAAACAATCCCTTTATCAGTGCACAAATAGCATGGATAAAGGGAACCCATTATCAGCTCTCTTTTATCACTGTTATAGGAGACCCCCCTTTATCGTTTCCATGATCAACAACACTTTTTCTAGTGTTGTTAAAAGTGGTTTATAGTGATAATAAAATCATTATTTGTAGTAGTGAAAGGAATTGATTTATTAAATAAGATAATTAATTAATATGAGCATGAATTATCTTAAATAAGAATAATTTGTAATGAATTATAGTTTCTTAAATGTTTTATTTTTTATATGTTTGTGGATAATCATGAGTATATAACAAAAATTTATTTTTGATTGGTTTAATTTTAATTTATTGTGAAATTAAATTAATGGTATACACATCATCCCATCTCTTGTTATGTAAGGGCTTATGTTCCCATAGTTTCCTTTTATGTAGGTTGCCTTAACCAATCCTTTGGTTCCCCTAACCTGTGTATGAGTAAAATGTTATTCAATGGATAAAAATAATTTTTGGGTGTAAGAAGATCCAATTTGTATACATGGTGAAACCAATTTAAGATATTCCAAGGAAGATAGGTAGGAATCTACAATATGAAAAAAGATATGTTTTAAGGTGTTTTTTACCTTGGTTAACAGTTAGTTTATCATCTTCTAGATAAACTAACCATTATGAAATGCTCATGATCATACAATTATTATTATTTTATTTCTGTCAACATTCTTGGTTAATTATATTATGGTTGCATTTTCATGATCACATGAGTTATTGAATTGACAAGAATGCAAGATAGAAATAAAATAAATTGGGTTATGCATAATCTTTATTGAATACATCATTAATCACTTAAGTAATCAAAATAATATTGAAAATCATGTAACAAATACAATATGGGATCTTTACACCTAAATTTATAATTTATTAACTATATTTATTATTTCAGTATATCCTTCTACTAATTTTTTAGTAATCAAACCATAATTAAATATTCTTAACCAACCTCTATTGGGGTGATTTTAATTTTTAGATGATTTCTATCCTGAATTTTTGATTTACTTATCCTAGTTCACAAAAAGGGTTGATCACCTCTATGATAAATAGTGACACTATTAGAGAAACTGTTAAAGAAATGTGAATTCCAGATTTCATGATTGAGGAGTCCACCTAACAGATCAAGGAGTTATGAGACAAAGTAGTTGGAAAGTTAAACCTACCAAAATACCTTTGAATGACATAAAAATCTTCTTGAATGGGTTATAATAAGTGTAAATGGATTCTTCCTAGTAAAATATCCAATAAACATGATATATTGAAACTAATAGTGAAAGTTATTAGGTTTCAATAAAATAGTTGTTGATTAATAATTGTAATATTTATTATCTAGTTTTATAAATAAGATAATGTATAAAAAAAATTCTTCTTAATTATTGAAATGGAAATACACATAAATTTAACCATATCATAGTGATCCATAATTGACTTTGTTTCTTATTTGTGGCTCTGTGATCCGGTTTAATAGAATATGCAACCTGACTATCTTCAAAGATCATTACCATATGAAGTTGAAATAAGGGAGTTTTTACCAGACCATTTCTTTTTGAACTTAGATTTTTGAGAAGGTATGAATTTTTTCATCGGTACCAGGCTTGTGAATATTTGAAAAAGATAGATTATTGAGCAATGATGGGAATGTGGAAACTGATTTTTAGGTTATTAATACTGGGGAGGGGATTTTGTTTGTTGAATTGAACTGGTTTGTTTTTTTCATTGGAATTTTGGACTATTCGGGCTTGGTGTTTGTTTTATGTATGTGATGTCATGTTGGGTTCCCCTCCCCCCCATCCCTTAAAATGGAGTTTATGATAATAATAAAAAAATAATTTTTAGTCATAGTGATCCATAATTTATAAGGATAACCTTATAAATGGCACTAATTTCTATCAAATGAAATAGAAAATATGTGTTCTTTAATTTCATGAAAGGAAATTATATGTGCGAGAAAATATCACTCAAAAAGATCCCGGCCAAGAATTGAGGGAGAAAGAATTGTCTCTATCTGATAAACATTTTTATGATTCCACAGGTATCCAATGTTTCATGATATCATCAAAGTCAAATGATATTTTAAACCAATATGAGTATATCGATATGTATAGAATGATTTCTTGCATTCATGACCTCTATCAATAAATGGTGATGAAATATAGATTTGAGATATCTAATTCATTATTCACATGAAATTATAGATATTTGGTTCCATCTGGGCCTCATATAGTCAAGATGATTATCTATATAGAGAAGAAATACATCTTGATAATTTAATTACCTGATGTTCTATGCATATATTTCATGATTTTTTCACTATATAAATCCTTATCTAGTTTTATGGTGAAGTGAAATATGAGAAATAGTAAGAAGGCTCTTTTGGATCTTCTTACACTCATTTTCCAAGTTGAAAAATACACGGGACATGAATAACCCATAGTCATGATGGTGAATAGGAGTTGAAAAATAAGGAAAATGGGCCTAAGACTCACTCGAAGTATAAATCTTATAAGCACCATCCTTATAATAAGAATAATATTAAATGGCATGAAAAATAAAAGGAAGTGGTATTTTTTTCATGTGACAAGATAGGCCATTGGAAGAGGAACTACACCTATATTCCAGGGTAATCTAATGGTGCATTTGTTATCAAATGTACTCTATCAATATCTACACAATGGTTATTTTATACATCTTTTTTTATCACACCTATATCTAAATTCAAGAAAAAATAATATATAAACTGATTTTCAGAGGATAGGTGGATTTTGGATTAGCCATGGAGTGATATTTATTTCCTTATCTATTGAAAACTACCACCTTATATTTCCAACTGTAATGATTTTTTTAAAATAATTGTTATTTTGTACCAAGTGTTACTAATAACATAATTTATGTTTCTTTCCATAACATTGATGGAATTATTTTTAAATTTAGAAATAAATAATTTGACTTTTATAAAGACAACATTTTTTGGTGTGACATAACTAAATAATTATCTTTATGTATAAAATTGAAAAATCCAAGTATTGGAAATCGATAAAGAATAAAGATTGCATGGATTGAATAACACGTGGTAATAATTCCACCATCTTGGTCCTATAAATAAGAATTGTTTGAAAAATATACATAAATATGGGTTTTTATACTATTTTGAGGTAAAAACATGAAATATTTCATTATTATTTTCAAGGAAAAATGACCAAACCATGGTTTAGAAGATAGGGTTATGGGGATATAGATATTCTATGATTGGTACATAATGATGTGGGTGGACCTTTCCTATTATAAGATAGTGTTTTATATTCTTACTTTATAACATTTAATGATATCTTTAGTAGATGTGGTTAAATATAATTTATGGGGGTATAAGTCTATGTCCATTGAGGGATTCAATGAATTCATGAATAATGTAGATAATCAACATGGTAATAAGATAAAGAATCTACTATTTAATCAAGGTGGTGAATATCTTAACTAAAATTTTATCAAATTTTTACTAGATTTAGAGATTCTATCCTAACTCAATCCCCCATATACACCATAGTAGAATAGTGTTAGTAAAAGGAGGAATCACACCATTCATGATGTGGTATGGTCTATGTAGAGTCATATAGATATTCTATTATCCTTTTTTGGATATGCATTATTTGGTGCAATACATATTCTAAACCATTTGATAATTATGCCTAAAAAATGAATACTATATGAGTTAATGTGTGGAAACAAATATATGTTCTCACTCAATCTTGTATGATGTTATGAGGATTTTGTTAGAGCCACCATAACAAACATATTTTCACCTTAAGGTACAAAGCGTATGTTTTTAGGGTATCCTAATGAAACTAGGAGATGCTTCTTATAAAACTCCTCGGAGAAGAATATGTTTATTACAAGGAACCCCATATTTCATGAGGGGGAGAACATCCTAAGGAAGAATAGTGAAAAAATAATAACTTTGATGAATTTTATTCTCAATATACCCAAAAAAATTTATAAGAAAAGATTCCATAGGTTCCCATGGAAGTTGTTTTTTTAAACACAAGCACTCTTTTGGAGTACTAAAGATGAAAGAGAACAAAAAATATATTGGTTTATAGTCACCAAAGATGGTTACTCATTATTGATCTAAAATAACAATCCATTCTCCAAAAAATAGGTAGTACATATATTAGAAGATACAATATTGAAATAATACATGAATTCAATGATAGATTCAATTTACCATAACTAGGATTAAGATATGGTCAATCCTATAATTGATGTAAATCCTATTTACTGTAAATGATTATTCAAGATAAAATTTTTCATTGAAGATAAAGTAAATACCACCAAAGTATGGATACTTAAAAAAGGTTTTGAACGACATCAATTCATAGACTATGATGAATCATTTTCCCTCATTTCTATGTGTAAATCCATTACAATTCTATCTACTATATTTGATTACCATGACTATGTAATTTGGTTTTTGGATGTCAAAATGGATTACCATAATGGGAATATTTAGAAATATATCTATATAACACAACCATAGTGGATTTTCACTCTAGGAAATGAAAAATAAATAGAGTTTTAGAGATCCATTTATGGATTGACGAATGTATCTTCATTGTGGAATATTTAGTTCAATGCAGCTATAAAGGAATTTGATTTTATAAAGAATGAATATGATCCATGTGATTACATTTTTTTAGTTTGAGTGTAGTTATTGAACTAGTATTGTATGTTTATGACAATTTACTTATTAGAAATTATGTAATATTCTTATAGAAAATTAAGGTTTGGTTAAAAAAGTGCTTCTACATAAAGGACACATTTAAAATAGAAGACATTATTGGGATAAAGTTTTTTTTGTTAGATATTAGAGGATTATTGGACAAATTCAGGTAAAAATATTTAATGTATAAAAAATAGATTTATTATGGAACAATACAAGAGGGGATTGGTTCTAGTGTCACATGGTATACATATTTCCAACAAAATGTATCCTTAGGCACAATAGGAGAAAGTGATAATCAGTAAGATCCTGTAAAATGTATGTCATTTTATGAATTAGGATTGATGTTGCCTATGCTTTGTACATGGTAGGAAGATATCATGTCGATCTAGGTGAACAGAATTGGTGTACTATTAAGGTCATCCTTAAGTATATGAGAACTAAGGATATATTCCTACTGTTTGGAGAATACAGTGATCTAGTCATTATAGGTTACACTAATATCAACATTTTGATAGATGAAAATGATATGAATTCACTATCAAGATAGGTATTCATTCTTAATAATGTATTTTCCTGTATGAAGTGTTCAATGAAAATATTTTTCATTGATCCTACAATGGATTCCGGGTATATAAAGGCTTCTAATGCATTCAAAGAATCTTTTTTGATATAAAAAATTTTATATGATCTTGATGTAGTACCTAGAAGTAAAGACATAATCAAATTATATTGTGATAATACTATTGTGGAGGATCTTTCAAGGGAGATATGGTCACACCAATAGATAAAGAACATGCTCTATAAGTATCACCTCTTAATGTATTTTCCTATGAGGGGTGATTTTTTGATGATCAAAGCTTCCTTAGAAGAAAACAATAAAAACCCCTTGACTAAATACTTGTATTAGTAGAAATATCAGTATCATGTGGGAGATATCATACTAAAGGTTTTTAGTAGTTGGCAGTTGTGAAGTATTATGTTGGTTTTGGTTCCTTATAACTAACTTATATGTACTTTATGATTACCTATATTCATTGTTTTGGATATTAATAAACTGTTATTAACATATGGATTGTTCATATGTGCGACATAGTATGTAATAATATCCTATGATTTTTTTCACACTGAATGGTCATAATATCTCCCCACTATGATGAGAAACTATAAATTTTATAATAGTACCCTTAAATATATATTCTATAATTTTATAATATAATTTTATGGGATACAAATGATATAGTCTATTAGGGGAGGTGAATCATAGGAATTTTTTGAACCATATTATGGTTTATTCCCTTTATAGTTTCTAATAGAGAATATTATGAGAACATTTCCTACTAATAACAAATATATGTTTATATTTGTAATTGTATATTCCAATCTGCAGACCTGTGTATTGATCCTTAGATTTTATGGTTATTATTAATTGATATTATAAGTTCTGTAATTTTATATATTAATGAAATACATGATGACAGATGTCTGTAGTGAAATAAGATACATTTGGTGCATAATAAGTAATATTTCATTAATGAAAAATGAGAGAAATGATTTTTCCCTTATATTATTTAATGAAATATAATATTAGAATCCCATTTATGGGAATGAAACTGGCTAAAAAAATTGATGTCCATGGTGTTCTATAGGAATGTTCATTTTCAAAAATTCAATGAATGATGCATCGAGCATATACGTTAATGAAAAAGAAAGAAACATACATGATTATAGATGTCATGATAAAGATATTATATTACATGATAAGAATTTATATAAATTTCTATTTCATTAATACATTAAAATCTTTTATTACGGGTTCCTTGATATATTTCTAGATGCTCAAATTTTACTTTGGGTAGCTCCAACTAATTCCACTAAGAAAGTGAAAAACATGGTCATGAACTAAGTTCATCCATAACCTCAATTAAATAATAATTTTATTTAATATTTAACATTTTGAATAAATAGTATTACCGTGTTAGGTATAATAATTATTCATTATTAGATTTACCACATATATTCAACTATAATTTATTTTTGAGAATATGTTGTGAACAAAATATTTAATAAATATTTATTTTCTATTTAGATAATGAAATATTAAGTTATTTATTAAATAATAATAAAGTGGTATTTATTTATTTAATAAATAGTCATTATTAAAGGCCTGTAAATTTTTTTGGAGGAATTTTGGACTGAGTTAAAATTTCCTATGAGAAAGAATATAAATTATATTTTATTTGAATAAATTTTAAACAATTTATTAAAGAAATAATATTTAATTAATTCACTAGTTTTGTGCATGTCAATAACAATAATAATTATAATTGTAATTACTATAATAGAAATGGATTTTTATGAGAGTTAAGTAAATAATATGTGTGCATGTGCAATTATTACCCCCTAACCCTAAAACTATTTGTAGTCAATTAAATTATTTCTAACCCTAGAGATAGCCATTTTTTGTTGGGTGTGCACAATAATAAGGATAATTATATCAAACCTTGGAGATACCCTCTCTAATAATGATCTTATTAACATATAGATATCCCCATCTACCACCCATATAGATTCAAAATAGATTAAGCAGAATCCTTCTTGGAAGTGATTCTCATGGAGACCAAATATGAATAATTCAAGTGTTATTATCTTTTATGAAATCAATTTGAGATTCAAAAAGAGATTATTGGTGATTTTTGGTACACATGTGGATAAAATATAGAGGGAATATTTACTTTATTCCTATAAAACAATTATTATATAATGTAGATAAGATTTCATATTCATTAAAAAATAGATCATTTAAGTTAACGAAATTATTTAGCTTCCTAAATTAATTATAAATCATTATCTGATGATCCTATATTTGTTTCCTAATTTTTCATGTCAATTAATATTTGATTCATTTCCACTAGACATCGAATTATTAATTGATTTACATATTAGATTAATCATCTATTATCAAAAAAAAGTTTTGTTGGGCATACCCTCTCCAGCACTTTAGCTGTTCCTAGAACCTTCAACCTTCATAGAGGAATGGTTTCATATATCATTGTTATATTTACACCAAATATTTTAGATCCATTAAATGGTTTTTCATGTATTGGTAAATTATTTACTCACACTAACATCCTATAGAGAATAAAATTTTTGTTTTTTTTCTTATTGTCGACCTTTCAGTAGAATAAATATGACAAAAACATATAGTTTATTTATCTATTTAGCATTTTATTTTACCCAAATTTCCCCATGTTCACTCATCAAAATTTCCATATGAAAATCCATCCAATTGAAAATTTTCTTACTACCAATGGAGTCTAGGATGCATGTATCTGGCTGATTGAACAGAGTTAACAATATCCAATAAATCACATATTTCACACTTGGTTGAATCAAAGTATGAATTGTTTTATAGTTTATCATTTTACCACACATTTCAGACAATGTTCATGAATATATAACTCCCCTAGAAAGAAATATACATATATATGAATTTCCAACATTCCTACAATTATGGGATAGAGGTTGAAAATGGAGGTGGAGGTAGGTTTATCACATGGTGAGAAAGATTATGACACTATGCTTGTTAAAATTTAAAACTAATATGTTATATTTAAATGGTGAAGAGTGCCAAGGAAATGTAATCCCACATCAAAATTTTACTCTTCCAATAACTCCTTCATATATGACAATGTTTCTTAACCAATAATTGAATTACAACGTGTTCTTGTGCTTACCTGTGTCCCATTGTATCATGTAATGGCCCAAACCCTCCTGGCCCATTACTTTTCCAAAATAAGGCTCCACCAAAACAGTGGCACTGGTAATGGTGGAACCATGAAAGTGACACCATGAAGGTGGAACTATAAGGGTGACACTGTGATGGTGGCACCGTTTCCTCACCTAGCCCTCTGTTTTCTTTTTCTAGTCCTGCTCCCGTAATGTAAATTTTTGACGTAAATTAATTCTTTTACCTTTTTAAATCCATTTAAATCCCATAATTAATTCCTAAAAATCCTGAGAAGCCTCTCCAATGGGAGGTTATTAAATAAAAACTTAATATCATCGTGTGTAACTGCCTAACCACGTGGGAAACCACGATCCGACTTCCAAGGCATTCAAAATTCCATATCCCATAACTGTATGATCATCTCTTTATACCTCCTGCTAGAGTTTATTTTTTTTTTCTTGGCTAGATTTATTTCTTTACCCTGGTGCGACTGCAGTTACTCTCATCTCGTGGCTTGTGGTGAACCTCTGCTGGAGATTTCTGCACCTCATGGAGTCCACATAATTCCTCCACTGCAAGTCGTGCATCCCTTGTTCTTGGCGCGTGGAGAAAAACTCTGATCCTTGATCAACCAAGTAGGGATTTTACTTTGTCTCTTCTTACTGTGTTTCATGTGGGGTGGGTACTCTATTGTTTCTATGGTGATTGATGAAATAAAACTTAATGAAGATAATGAATGGACCTTTAAATAATAAATGGGGGTGTGATCGATGTTCTGTTGTACTCTTTTATGTTGATATGTTTTGTGAGTTGTGCGGGCCTATGATAACTAAAAATCATGGCCATTTATGATATTTCCTTGCACACTAATGAACCATGTCTTCTGTGATGATTAAATGACTGTAACATGGAAATTGGTTAATCACTTAAACTCAGCAGGTTAAATGGATGACCAGTGAACATCAAACCTTATGTGGTCACCCCGGTTAATCAGCAAAAACAAGAAAATAATTAATTATGTGTGTGAACATAGAAGTTTCCCTTTTTTGTTTCAGTAGTGGGTATGTTTTCCTACTAGATACTTATGGGGGAATGTGATAGAGGATGGGATCCTCCGTTGTGGTATGATTGTTGGTTGTGAATCTGAAGTTGTGTGTTTGCTCTGCTGTGACACGAAATCGGGTGGGATCTTATATTGTTGAGAAATTTATGGTTCCTAGTTTTAGGGGAACAGGGCTGTGTCTTGGGGTTTTGTTTGTTTCCAGTACTTCTTGGGATCTCACTTATCCCTTTTGTGAGGTTTTCGTTGGTTCTAATACTTTGAGGGATCTCACTAATCCCCTATTGTTGTTGTAACTTTACACGAGAACCGGGTGTGAATGCTTAAGTTGATGTTGGCTATTTCTCTTTTCCTCTGGCTTTAGGTTATGCCTGCTAGTTGCCCAGTAGTATATAATTCATTTAAAAGGGTTTGTTTGAACATGAAACAAGAATGAGTTAAATGGGGAATTGGTTTTTGGGAATGAATTGTGACTTGGACGTGAGTGTTGTTCTATTCTTTTATGAATGAATAGTAATGAGGGTGTTTGTGCTTAGGTTTTGGAACCCTAGATTGGGATGAGTGCTTGTTACCTATACATATATATCTATTTTTTATGTTTCTTATTTTTTCCCCACCCAAGTTGTGCACTTAGTGCAGAACACCCCATTTCATGGGAATGGTGTTTTTCCCAACACTCCTATGAGTGGCTGGTTATTAGCTCCTTTCTGCTCCTCTTCCCGAATAACCCAAGAATCATCACACATGCTATGATGGCCTGAAGTCCATTATTATCCCATGAATCTTCAGGCAGGCTAGTTGTGGTGGTTGGACCAGGTGTTTGCGGGAAGGATGTTTCCCAAGTGTCTTCGGGATGAGGCCCAGGTGTCTTCGGGCGTGGAAGTAGTTGTTCTATCCCAGGTGTATGCGAGTGTAGTTAATCATGGTGGTTGTAGCCTAGGTGTCTGCAGGAGGGATGGCGGTGATGGCCCAGGTGTGTGCGGGTGAGGTTTGGCAGTGGGACTCCGGTGAGGTTATAACCCAGGTGTGTGCGGGCGGGGTTTGGAAGTGGGATTGTTGTGAGAATGGCGGGATTGGTTCGATACGTAGGATTTCTTCAATAACTAGTGGGAAGGTGGCATAGGGTACCCAAATATCGATGTGAAATTACTATACATTACTTGATTTGTGTTATTTGGGGAGTGTGCCTTGGTGAGGCTTGGGTGGATAGTCTTCCTTGCTAGGTTCTTTGGTTTCTCTTTTCTCACAGGGCATTAGAATCCTCCCCCAATTGTGCACGAGAGATTTTGGATTTCCCTAATGAGTATACTTGTATGCTCACCCTATGTATATAAAACTGCTTTCAGGTTTCCAGGAGAACTTCAAGGATCGTACGAGACCATACTAGCTCGGACCTCGAGGCAGTTATTGTTGTCATTTTCCTTTTTCTTGGTACTTACCATTGGAGTTTTTTTTGTCTTGTATCATTTACTATTGAACATGCATATGGGAATGGGTTACTTTGGTCTTTACCATTAATTTCATCTTTGGTGTTTTTGGGATTTCTATCTTATCTCTTGATCCTATAAAAATAAAAAGGGTAATTCCTTACTTTTTTTGTGAGATTATATACCCTTGGTGCTAGTCGCCACTCTGAGACCTATTGAAGGCAGGTTTCAGGGGTCATTATCTCTCCTTCAACTTAAAGAAGGAAGGGCTTGGAAATCTGTTGTCCCTTCCCTCCTTTTGGTGAATGCGGGTCGTGACAGAATGGTATCAGAGGGAGGTTGAGGTTGAGAGGTAGGATGGATGCTGGAGTAATGCATAGTGAGGATTGCATGGGGTGGTTGGGAAACAGTGTTGGGTGACCTTGGTGCGTGAATTAAGCCATAGAAGACAATCTAGGACACAGGATTTTAGGGCCCCGCGAGATCCGAAAAAAGGACTCTGGACCTACCAAACGACTAAGTGAGGTTACACTGATTGCAGGGTAAAGACCCTAGGAAACTTAAATTAGTCATAATGAATTCTTTTCTTATGTTTCAGGAGTGTCTTGGGGATTCAAAATAAATAAATAATTCTAATAAAATTTAAGAACAATATTCTATACTACTCGGGCTTATGCATTCCTTGTTTACCTTGCAGCTACGGCACCTGAGAGGCGACCACGAGTAGTGTAGGCAATCGAGGCCCAGTAGGTTGACTTGGCCGATCGGCAGAGGACCGACCGATAGTAAGAGGATCATCAGTGGCAAAAGACACTTCAAGCCTTTCAGCGAAAAACCCTCGAGAAGTGCGAGGGCAGCATATCAGAAATGGAGATAGAGTGATGGCTAGAAGAGCTGGTGATAGCCTTCATCTTGTTCCAGGCTCCGACGGAGTACTGGGTTCCTTTGGCTGTAAGCCAGATGCATGGAGCAGTGCATCAGTGGTGGACGATTTATCTTTGGGAGAAGTGGGAGGATGAGGTGACATGGACTAACTTCAAGAAGGAATTATGGGTGGAATTCCTCTCCTCTATGATGAAGTCTGATAAGAGGCAGGAGCTACTCTCCCTCCATCAGGGGAGCATGTCAGTGAGAGAGTTGGGGATCAAGTTCAAGTATTTCCTTCTCTTTTCTCCGGACCCTTTTCTAGATGAGGAGTCTCGAGAGAGATGTTTAGAAGAGGCACTTCGTCCACCCCTCCAATATGTTGTTACTCACTTAACCCTACTGACCTACTTGGAGGTCCAGAAGAAGGATGAAGTGGTGGAAAGGATGCAAATGATGGGAGGTGTGTCACGAGAGGGAATCCACTTGGGCTCATCAAAGGGTAAGGTCGTCAGCAGCAGGCCTCCAGAATCAGGACCCTCTAGGTTTCTACCAGTAGGGAGTATGCCTCATCAGTTCTAGTTCCGACCTTCAAGACCTCACCCTTTTCTTTTAGGCCCAAGGACGAGATACTTCATCTGTGGAAGCCATGGGCAACTTTGGAATCAGTTCCCAGACAGATTAAAGTATGGCGGGGTTGGGCGGGTCCAGCACCCACCTCAGCAGCAGTAGTTCCCAGCTAGTCACTTTCAGCAGCAGCAGGGGCAGTGGGCTCTCACTCTAGTGAGGGAAGACGTTGTAGGAGGAGGCCGTCCTCAGGGCTCTCCTCAGGGACCTCGACCCAGGCGTGGTTGGGGAGGTGGCTGATAGCCGAGAGGTAGAGGAGTTGGGCATGGACCATTGCATGCGGTGGAGGAAGCAATTCCAGTCGGGCCAGAGTTCTTTCGAGGTACGATCAGCTTATTTAGTACCCATTCATATTCCTTGTTCGACACAGGAGCTTCACACTCCTTTGTTACACCCAGTCTGGCCCATGCTCTGGGTTTAGATGCTAAGAGACTTCCAGTGCCCTTGGTGCTGAGGACACCAGTCTGAGGTCAGACCGACTTATTGTATGTTTGTCGAGGATGTAGTCTGATGATAGGGCAACATCATCCAGTGAAGGATCTTCTACTATTGCAGATACAACCATATAATTTCATCCTAGGCATTAACTAGTTGTTCTCTATATGTTCCTTCATTGACTGATTCTGAGGAAGGGTTGTGTTTTCTTATATGGGCGGCCGACGGATGACTTTCATTGGCGAGCGAAGTTTCTAGGGAAGCAGAAAGAGAGGGGAACCCCTCCTCTCCTTGTTATCCAAGATATCATTGGAGTCAGTGGATGAAGAGATGGTGGAAGTCCCAGGGATCGTCAGCGAGTTTATGGATTTCTTCCCTAAAGAGGTTACAATTCTACCCCCTCAATGTGACATCGATTTTGGGATAGACTTTCAACCTAGTGCTCGTCCGATTTCAATGCCCCCTATTAGATGGAAGCTTTGGAGCTACGAGAGTTTCAGATTCATATTGATGATCTAATGAGGAAGGGTTTTGTTTGACCAAGTGTGTCGCCATGGGGTGATCCAGTCTTAATCCACAAGAAGGCGGATGGTGGTCTCAGGCTCTGCATAGACTACGAGATACTGAATCAAGTAACGGTCAAGAATCTCTACCCTCTTCCAAGGATAGACGATCTCTTTGAACAGCTGAATGGGTCAGGGTGGTTCTCTAAGATTGAACTGTGGTCAGGATATCATCAGTTGAGGGTGAAGGAGGGAGACATCTCAAAGATGACCTTCAGGTGTAGATATGGGCACTTTGAGTTTGTGGTCATGTCGTTTGGTGTCACGAACGCACCAACTGTGTTCATGGGGATCATGAACTCCATATTCCAGGAATATCCGTACCAGTTCATAGTCGTGTTTATTTAAGACATCTTGATCTACTAAAGATCAGAGGAGGATCATGTTGAGCACTTGAGAATGGTTTTAGAGGTCCTCCGATGACACCAAATCTATGGGAAGTTGTCCAAGTGCAAGTTCTGGACGTGAGAAGTGCACTTCCTTTGGCACATGGTGTCTATGAAGGGGATAGAAATGGACCCATCAAAGTTCGAGGCAGTTGTTTCTTGGGTAGCACCCAAGAACGTGGTGGAGGTTCATAGTTTCCTCAGGCTGGCTGGTTACTACCGGAGATTTGTGCCCAACTTCTCCCGAGTTGTAGCACCTTTGAAATCATTGACCAAGAAGGACCATGCTTTTTTGTGGGATGAGTAGTGTGAGGTGGCCCTAAGTTATTTGAAAGAGAATTTGGTTAGTGCCCCAGTGTTGAGGTTTCCAGAAGAAGGGGCGACGTATGAGGTGTTATGTGATGCTTCAGGGTAAGGCCTCAGATGTGTGTTGATGCAGCGGCAATGGGTGATCTCCTTTGGGTCTAGGAAGTTATGCCCCCATGAGCGTAACTATGCCACCAATTATCTGGATCTTGCAGTGGTCGTGTTCACACTAAATTTGTGGTGGCACTACCTCGTCGGGGAGCGCTTCGTGGTCTTCACCGATCACAAGAGCTTGAAGTATGCCTTCTCTCTATAGGACCTGAACTTACGAAAATGAAGGTGGATGGTATTCCTTCAAGACTATGACTTCAAGATTTCCTAAACCTCAGGAAAATTGAATGTTGTGGTCGATGATTTGAGTAGGAATTCACAGAAGTATGTGGTTTGAGAGTCGGAAGATGCTTGGAAGGTAATGGAGAAGTTAGCTGCCCTGCACCTGGATGCAAGGATAGAAGGTGGTAGAGGCTGCCTGTATCAGATAACAGTTCAGTCTTATCTGTTGTGGTAGGTAGAGGAGTCTCAGTGGGTAGAATCAAAAAGCAAAGTGGTGCATGACTAGGTTAACGAAGGTGATGCTTTAGAAGGGTGGACAGAGGATGGTCAGAATCATATGCTTTTCTGAGGGAAGCTATTTTTTCCAGAGGCGATGCGCGAGAGAGTTCTTAGTGAGTTCCAAAACTCACCCCTAGCGGTGCACCCGACAGTTTATAAGATGTAACAGGGTCTCAGGAGATAGTTTTGGTGGCCCGAGGTGAAACGGGCAGTAGCAGAGTTTGTAGAAAAGTGCCTAGTGTGTTAGCAAGTGAAGTCCGAACAACGTATTCGAGGTAGCTTGTTGAAACCTTTAAATGTTCCTGAGTGGAAGTGGGATGACATCTTGATGGATTTCGTCACGGGGCTACCCAAGGTTCAAGGAGGCTACAACGCTATCTGCGTAGTGGAGGATTTGTTAATGAAATCATCCCACCTTCTAGAGATCAAGGAGTTGGGAGCAGTGGATGCCTTAGCACGGAGGTATGTGGATGAGGTGGTGCGGTTACATGGAGTTCTGAGGTCCATAGTCTTGGATAGGGATGCATGGTTTACCTCACGATTCTGGAGGGGGTTTCAACATGCTTTTGGCACATAGATACGACTTAGCACTGCCTTCCACCCCCAGACAGATGGACAGATAGAGCGTACCATCTAGACGTTGGAGGAAATGCTATGAGCATGTGTCCTAGAATTTGGGAGATTATGGGTGCGACACTTGCCACTGGTAGAGTTTTCCTATAATAATATCCATCACTCTACCATTAGTATGACTCCATTTGAAGCCTTGTACATGAGGCCATGTCACTCACCTGTGTGCTGGACAGAAGTTGGGGAAGCAGGTGTTCTTGGCCCGGAAGTGGTGCAGAGCACGATAGAGAGGGTTCAGCTTATATGAGAGAGGATGAAGGAATATTAGGACCGACAGAAGTCATATGCCGATACCAGGAGGAGACCCTTGGAGTTCACGGTTTGGGACAACGTATTCCTGAAGTTCTCCCTCCGGTGTGGGCATTAGAGGTTCGGCAGAGGGAGTAAGCTTTCCCCAAGGTTTGTCGGACCGTTCTAATTGCTGCAGTGGGTCGGTGGGGTGGCTAATCAGCTAGCGTTTCTTCCACTACTACAAAGGGTGTACGACGTATTCCATGTGTCCCAGATCCGACGATATCTACATGACGATTCACATGTCCTCGATAGGGGAAAGCTAGATATCAGGGATGATGAAACGTTCGTAGAGTGACCAGTGAAGATCAAAGGTCGTGAAGAGAAGGTGCTTCAGGGACAAACCATTCCTTTGGTTCATGTGTTGTGGAGGCACGATGGGATTGAGGAGAGTACCTGGGAACAGGAAGCACAGATGCATGCCTAGTACCCAGAGTTGTTTTGATTTTTGTGCTGTTCTGTTTTTACTTGTTTGTGATGGAATGCTTTACCATGTTGGCTATGAAATATGTGGTTTTCCTTATTCTATGAATGTGTGTGAAGAGTCCTGTCTATGGGGAGGGGAGGACCCGATCCCTAATCAAGATGCATTAAGGTGGATGCAATTAAACCCGTGTGGGTGGGTCAGTGCCACCCAAAGCAGATAGCATGTTGACATGGAGGAAGAGACTCCCCAACCCATATGACTGGGCAGTTTAACCCTTGTATGTTTCCTGGTTTCTTGAGGGAGATGTGTTTCTAGATGACGATGAGGTTTACTCCTAAGAGGTATCTTTCTAGGTGGTTGTTCGGACCCTCTCCTTTCTTCTGGTTTGTTTTTGATTCTCGAGGGTGAGAATAGTTTGAGAGGTATCTAATGTAATGGCCCAGACCCTCCTGGCCCATTACCTTTCCAAAATAAGGCTCCACCAAAACGGTGGCAACATGACGGTGGCACCAGTCAGGGTGGAAGCATGATGGTGACACCGTGAGGGTGGCACCATATGGGTGAAACCGTGACAGTGGAACCGTGTCCTTACCCAGCTATCCGGTTTCTTTTTCCAGTCCTTCTCCTGCAACGTAAATCTTTGACATAAATTAATTCTTTTACCTTTTTAAATAAATTTAAAGCCCATAAATAATTCATAAAAATACCAAGAATTATCTCCGATGGGGGGGTATTAAATAACAACTTAATATCATCATCCGTAACTGACCAACCACATGGGAAACCATGATCCGACTTCCAAGGTGTTCAAAATTCCATATCCCGTAACTATAGGATATTATCTTTATACCTCCCACTAGAGTTTTTTTTTTCTTCTCGGATGGATTTTATTCTTTACCCTGGTGTGCCTGGATTTCCTCTCTTCCCGTGGCTTGTGGTGAGACTCTGATGGAGCTTTCTGCACCTCTTGGAGTCCATGGAATTCCTCCCCTGAAAGCTGCACATCCCTTGTTCTTGGCGTGCAAAGAAAAACTTCGATCCTTGATCAAACAAGTAGATATTTTCCTTTTTCTTTCCTTATTGTGTATCATGCAGGGTGGGTATACTATTTTTTCTGTGGGGATTGATGAAATCAAAATTAATGAATATAATGAAAAGACCATTAAAGGATAAAGGGGGTGTGATCAATGTTTTTCTGTACTCTTTTATGTTGATATGTGTTTTGAATTGTGTAGGCCTATACACACTGAAAATGATGGACGTTGGTGGTATTTACTTGTGTAATAATGAACCATGTCTTCTATGATGATTAAATGAATGTAACATCAAAATTGGTTAATCATTTAAGCTCGGATGGTTAAATGGATGCCCAGTGAACATCAACCCTTGTGTGGTCACCACGGTTAATCAACAAAAAGAAGAAACTAATGAATTATGTGCGTGAACCTGGAAGTTTCCCTTTTTGTTTCAGTAGTGGGTGTGTTTTCCTGCTATATGCTGATGGGGGAAAGTGGGAGAGGATGGGATCCTACATTGTGGTATGGTTGTTGGTTGTGAATCTGAAGCTATGTGTTTGCTCTGCTGTGACACGAACTTGGGCGGGATCCTCTATTGTTGAGAAATAGTTGGTTCCTGGTTTTACGGACACAAGGATCTATCTCAGGGTTTTCTTTGTTTCTAGTACTTCAAGGGATATCACTTATCCCTTTTGTGAGGTTTTCTTTGGTTCTAGTACTTTGAGGGATTTCACTAATCCCCTTTTGTTGTTGTAACTTTAAAAGAGAACCAGGTGTGAATGATTAAGTTGATGTTGGCTGTTTCTCTTTTCCTATAGCTTATAGTTATTCCTTCTAGTTTCCCAGTTGTGTATAATTCATTTAAATGGGTTTTTTAGAATATGAAACAAGAATTAGTTAAAAAGGGAATTGATTTCGGGAATGAGTTGTGACTTGGTTGTGAGTGTTGGGATGTTCTTTTAGGAATGAATAGTAATGAGGGTGTTTGTGCTTAGGTTTTGGAACCCTAGGTTGGGATGAGTGCTTGTTACCTATGCATATATCTGTAGTTTTTATGTTTCTTATTCGTGCCCCACCCAAGTTTGGCACTTAATGCCGAACACCCCATTTCACGGGGAGGGTGCTTTTCCCAACACTCCTATGAGTGGCTGGTTATTATCTCCTTTCTAATCCTATTCTCGAATAGCTCAAGACACTTCAGGCAGGCTGTGATGGCCTGAAGTCCATTATTAGCTCAAGAATCTTCAGGGTAGGGTTGTTATGGTGGTTGGCCTAGGTTTTTGAGGGCAGGTTGTTTCCCATGTGTCTTCAAGATGAGGCCCAGGTGTCTTTGAGCGTGGCAGTAGTTGTTTTGAACCAGGTGTTTGCAGGTGTGGTTACACATGGTGGTTGTGGCCCAGGTGTCTGTGGGAGGGATGGCGGTTATGGCTCAGGTTTGTGTGAGTGGGGTTTGGTAGTGGGATTGCGGTGAGAATGGCGGGATTGGTTCGATGCATTGGATGTCTTCAATAACCAGTGGGAAAGTGGTGTGGGGTACCCAAATATCGATGTGCTATTACTATACTTTACTTGCCTTGCGTTATTTGGGGAGTCTGCCTTGGTGAGGCTTGGGTGGATAGTCTTCTTTGCTAGGTGCTTTGGTTTCCCTTTTCTCATAGGGCATTAGAATCCTCCCGCCAGTTGTGCATGAGAGCTTTTGATTATCCTTACTGAGTATACTTTTATGCTCACCCTATATATATATAACTGATTTTAGGTTTTAGGAGGACTTTAGGGATCGTGCGGAACCGTACTAGCTTGGACCTCGGGGCTGTTGTTGTTGTCATTTCCCTTTTTCTTGGTACTTACCTTTGGAGTTTTTGTGGCTTTTATCATTTACTGTTGAACATGCATATGGGAATGGGTTACTTTTTCCTTTACCTTTACTTTCAACTTTGGTGTTGTTGGGGTTGTTATCTTATCTCTCGATACTATAAAAATAAAAAGGGTAATGCCTTCCTTTTTGTGTGAGGTTCTATACCCTTAGTACTGGTCGCCACTCCAAGACCTATTGAAGGCGGGTTTTGGGGGTCATTATCTCTCCTTCAACTTAATGAAGGAAGGGCTTGGCAATCTTCTATCCCTTCCCTCCTTTTGGTGAAGGTGGGTCGTGACATATCATCTGAAATTTTGTTGAAGCTATGAATCCTCTTCCACTTCTCCAGAGTATTGACCCATAAATCCCATTATTATGCATGGCCAAGATTAGTACATGCTCACCTAAGAGGCCTATCACAATGGGAGGATGTCCATTTTAATATTGCATTATTTAAAAACCTATAATCCAAATATTATAAAATCAATCTTATATATAATAAAAAAACCCTCGTTTTTTTATTATAATTCTTATAATACACTTATTTCATTTCATTTATGTTAATTAATTATTTAATAAAGATTTTATATAATTTAAATACACATTCATATCAAAATTTAATATATTACATTTATAATAGATATTAAACATATTTTTTAATTAATTATAATTATCATTATATTCATTTCAAATACCTTAAGAAATACTATATTATTATGCCAATTTGTAATTATAATTTAATATATTTATTTAAAATTCATATAATTATATTATAATTATCTTATTTAGATTCATTTAAAATAAATATTTTATATTTCTCAATAAATTTTAATTTACTATTGGAATTTTTATTTTTCATATACTATCATTTATCATCAAATAATTCCAAATAAATAATGATTATTTTTATCAATATAATACTCATAAGTTCATAGTAATAATATTTTAATATATATATATATATATATATAACATTGGAAATGAGAACATATTACGAATAAATTCTTATTTGATAAAAATTTATCAGCATATTATTTCTTGGAAAATAAATTAAAATATAACTAAAGTAATTATTTTATAACATAATTATATTAAATTAATTTATCTGATTTTATAGTGTTTATATTTAATGGAATTTTGTTTTCTGAAATACACTGCATGCTAAAATATGTCAAAATTTTTTGTTTTGAAATAGGTTGTTATCACAATATTAATTTATATGAAATATATATATACTAAAACATGTGATGATAAATTAAGCCTCCCATAAATAAATTATACCCACAATGTTTTAATTTTATTAATTGTTAAAAACATATGAGGGTGTTCTTAAGATAATCATGATATAATTTCTAATTTGAACCTCAATATCATGATTAAGACTCATCTTTTACCTTATTCTATATCTAGAAATTCATTTTCACCTCTATTTTCTCCAAATATACTTTCATAGTTATAATACTAAAAGGTTTTTAAAAACATAGCTATTCTAGCTTCTTTTTCATGATTATATTCTCAACCAAAAACATAATTTGAAATCGTTATGTCAGTAATTGAAAATAAAATAATTATAAAAATCATCCATAAGTTTCTTATCCATGAATACTTTCATTTCAAACAAAAATATCATGAATCTCCTTGTCACCAAATAGCCTTTCAATATTCAAGGTGTAAATATATTTATCCACCATTATTCCCAAAAGAAATTGACGCATATTGTTATCCAAAACTATTAAATATACTTAGCTGTTAAAATCATAAACTCTAAAATTATCTAAACCTTTTATTTGATACCAACAGTGATGCCCTAAACCCACAATCATAGGCCCGGTGCTAAAAACAAATGGTCTTGTACAATTGTTTTTGATACCGAAGGAAGATAACTAATTTCAACATTAAATATTATAAAATTAGTAAAAAATATTGATTCACAACATACTTGGGAATATTTATTATTCAATATCATTAGAGAATTTAGAAATTTGTTACATATTAATTCCATATTATTGTTTAAAAATTGATAAAATCTTCCCAATAATACAAACTCTTTTAAGACTATCATATCTCCACTGAAACTAATCCTCATTATTGAGTCCTAACACCATAATAGCTTTTTGTTATCAATAACACCTTTGAGAAATATTTAAAAACATGGGGTAAACACAAAATCCGAGTAAGGGTTTTAAAAAAATGAGAAAACCCCCCTTTTGAATGCTTAAAAAACATTTAAAGTGTTTTAATTTAAATAAAATAACTTGAGCTTAATAAAACATTTTTTAAGAGTGAATTTTTTTAAGGGGAACACTATTTTCAGAAAATAAATTTTCATAAAAAGAAAGGATTATTAAAAAGAGGATTTGAAAATACATAAAAAACTGATGGATTAATTCATAAAAGAATTATTTTTTATTAAAATTAAATATTTGTATTATAAAGTAAAAAATATTATTTTAAAAACCTTCAGAACATTTTTATATAAAATGAAACCCAATAATTTTTACTAAAATATTTGTTATATTAATAAAATTTTATATGTAGAAAATAAGAAAATTATATAGTCTATATAAGGATAACCTTTTACTTTAATAGACAGTGTTCTGGGAGGGTTTTGGTTCACTCTATAACCATTATGATAATTTAAAATTCCATGTTTTTAAATTTTAACAAAAATATTTTGTATATTTTTCATTTCATTAAAAATCCCGTTAAAATGTTGTTTTATAAATCCTTAAAATTGATGTTAAAATTTAATTTATAAAAATAGGTATGTAAATAAATAAATTTTTAGTCAATGATAACACAAATAAATGTTTCCCAAAATATACATAGTTTAAAAAATGAAATAAATATATTTATAAAAAATAAATATTAAATTTCATGGTAAATTTTTTTAAATAAATATATAAATTGAATCATGAATACAATTATTTTCTAAATGATAAATCATGATTTCTATTAATATGTGGAGAGAATGAGTGTTTTTCCATAAAATATATTAAATATGAAAAATTGATATGGAAGAATAAAATCCATAAACATAAATTATTTATAATAAAAACCTTGTTAAATTAAATAAAAAAAGAGTGAGATTTTTTTTAAATTATTATTATTAAATAAAATTATAATTTTAAAACTCATTAAAATCTATCTTTTAAAGTATTTCCATACGAGGACTTTTTTTCGAAATACAAAGATCAAAACCAAATGATTGGTTTTCCAGAAACTATAAAAATATATAGGATTTATGAAAAGATTTGAAATGTAAATTTATAAAATAATTTCTATTCATTCCAACTAATACTAACTGAACATCCTTTTTAGAATTCCCCCCGCCTCCCCCGGAGGTAATTATAAATCTTACTCCATATTCTCATTGTCACTCTCTACAATAGTGAACTATGTGCAATGTACTTCTAGTGAAGGATATTAGCAAAACTTCATTAGATAAACATCTTATTCTAATGATATACTTTATATATCCAACCTCTTACTAAAAATCAGATTTATTGTAATTACAAATAGATATTACTTAACAATATGATCAGTTGTGGATAAAAGATATGGCAGCAACCTTCAAATAGGAATGGTTTTGTCTACAATTGTTATATGTTCACCATATAATACAAATCCATTAATTGTGTTTACATGGCTTGGTAAATTATTTGATTATATTAATATCCTCTAGTGATGAAGTGTGTGTGAATATATATTTATATATATTATTTTCTATCAAAATTGCAATAGTAGAATGGAAACAATGTCTTACTGCATCTTATTTAGTCTATCATTTTATTTTACCTAAGTTTCACTGAGTTCTCTCATAAAAAGATCTCTACATTGATCCCTTAAATTGTGATTTTTCTTAATTTTGAAAGAAATCATGATGAAATTATCATGTCAAATAAAAAGTGTTAAAAACATCATACAAATTGTATACTATAGGAAAACATGAAGATAAAGACCCTATATTTAATAGTTTATTATTTTACCTTAGGCACCCCACTATGTTCTTGCAGATGATGATACCTAAGAACATGATAGTCACACACAAACACAAACACACACACACACACATCTGTTTGTGTGTGTGTGTTTGTTGTTATATTCATGAATTATTGGAATTTTTACTGTAATGTTTTGGCGGTACAAGATAATGGTAGGAGAAGGTTTAGTTCACATGGAGAGATTTGATGATGTTTATCGAGATAAATTTTAAAATAGACATGTTTTATTAAAATGTTAAACATTACCTGTGAAACTTAATCCCATATCATAATTAAAGTACTTCAACCGATCCTTCATATATGATGATGTATCTTGACCAACCTTTGATGTTTGATAGGTGTCAGTGCTCACATATTCCCCATCGTATTAACCCACATGTTGCAGAAGCTAAGCATCCTCTACCACTTCTCCGAAGTTCCCACCCATTCATCCTATCATTTTTCCTAGCACCTTGTAGAAGTTTGAGAATTTTTTATATCATTTTATAAAAACAAATTATATAAATATCAAAAACACACTCTTATATTCTATAAAAAAGTCTCATTTTTATTATAATTACTATAATCTATTTATTTTCTTTCAGTGATGATAATATATTATTTTCTAAATATTTTCCATATTTAGAATATTCATTTTTACCAATATTAACTATATTCAATTTTTCATAAATAATGCTAATAATTTTCAATTTATTATTATAAATACTATTATATTAATATATAATACCTTAATAAATATATATTTCTATAAAAAATTATAATTTTTATTAAATATAATAATTTTTAATTAATATAATTCTCTTATAATTATCTTATGTACATTCATTTCAAAAAAGTATTTTATATTAATTAATAAATTATATATTTCTATTAGAGTTTATATTTATAATATACTATCATCTATCATCAAATAATTCAAAATCACTAATAATTAATTTTATTAACATATTACCCATAATTTTGTAATCATAATATCATGATTATAAAATTATATACATAACTTTATAAATAAAAACACATTAATAATAACTCATGTTTGTTAAATATTTATTGTCATATTATTTCTAGGAAAATAAATTGAAATATAGTTAAAGTAGTAATTTTATAACATGAATATTTTAAATTAATTTATTCTATTTTTATGATGTTTTTATAGAAAGGAATCTATATTAATGAAATATACTTCGTGAAAAAATATACCATTATTTTTTACATTTGTGAACCTATATATTAACATAGTATTTATTTATAAGAAAAATATATATAATAAAAAACAAGATATTACATTCTCTCCCTGATAAGCCTCCCCCAAATTTGGGAACCCTTAGTTACAAATCAACGTCCCAAATCCCCCATTTCCAAGATGTGCTCTCAAATGAGATTGATGACTTCAATGTATATAGATCGTCTTCTTAATCTTTATTTCTATCCTTTTATTGTATATCTTCTGGAATCATATTTATAAAATTAAAAACATGTTCTTAAGAACACTAATATTCTATAAAATTTTCACCATTATTATAGAATAACACGATCTTTCCAATTCAATCATTATAATGTGTTCTTATTTTGGTTGGTTTTACTACCTATAATATTAATTTAATAACGTTTACATCACGAATGACTAAAAAACCAAAATAATGGTAATAATATGAAATAATTATGAAATTAAGAAGCTTTAATAACTATTATTTGGTAATATATAATTATATTAATTAATAAAATAAATTCATTTTTTTGAAATGAAATTCACAAAAACAAAATATTTTTAAGCGCTCCAAAAAAACTGTCACCATAAGTTCCATGAAATGATCACAAAACACCATAACTATATCAAATACATAGGTTATATTTTCCTGAAAATAATTGAGATAAAAAATCTTTGTAATAAGGATCAAGGAATAGAACCTCTAAATATAAACATATTTGAAAAAATGGAATAACTAACACTTGGATATTAATTTTAACTATAAACCAATAATGTATGGGTTATAAAGAATTATTATTGAAAATTATTAATTAAAATAACAATAAAAATGGTTATTATTAATATTCATAATAAATATAAATTTATTATACATGGTTTTGGGGTGTGACCAACCAAGCATAAGCCTGAGTTGAGGAGTTATTTTCCAAACTCACTCTGAAAAAATTGTTTTTTATGTTAAATATTCATCAAAATGAAAAAATCACCTTCTCTATAAAACCTAATTTGTTTTTTCTCTTATATTTATATTATATATTTTTCAATAATTATTGTTATTCCACTTTAATTTTCATTAAAAATTCAACCAATAGGTTACCTATAAGTTGAACTGACCTAATCTCTTCTTTTGGTCAAGAATTATTCTCATCTATGTTCATATTGTTTATATTGTTTATGAATGTTCTTATATATACTTAACTAATTTATTGGGGGCATTTAATATTCTCTTTTATTTTATTTTCATTTTTTAAAAAGTAAAATATTTTAATATTTTCAACATAGATCATTTTTGATTAACTTTGACTTTCTTTACAATAATGTGAAATGAATATTCATTTTAAATGTTTTCTAAATGAATACCTTTTCCATACATCTTATTTTCATTCCTTTATAAATTTTCTTATAAAATTTTTCATGGTTCTCCAATGTAATTAATATTCTCATTGTTTTTAATTTTTTTACTCGAAATATAATTCATTAAAAATGTAATGGGGTATTTATTATTATTTTTTCATAGTAATTTTCTAATGATATAACAAAATATTTTGCATAAATATTTGTTTCCTTTATTACATAAATTATATCATTGTCTATATTCTCTAATAATATCATCCAAATTCAACATATGGATGGATTGTGATGATGTTTTGTGGATGTTTTCACGGAACATGTTTCTTTCTATTGGTTAATTAATTTATGATGGAATTATGAATGATTTAATGTTCATGTGTCACACATATGTATGGTTTTCATTATATTATGGGTGGGGTCAAAATTATATATCCCTCCAATGCATTGGGTAGGTATTTATATCTCATTTTATAACCTAAAATAAACTAGGGAGTGAACCCAATCCATTAGTGGTATTAAACATAATGGCGAGTGAACCAAATCAACCAAGGGAATATATCTATAATGTGATGAGGTTATTGTCAATGATTCTTTAAAAGAAAGTTATTTACTATTATTATATTTCTTCCACACACTTATTCCACATTATTATGCATATGTTTTCTTTTAATGATGTTTCCATACTACTATAACTCATGTCTTATATTATGGAAAACTTTAATTCCATAAATCATTATTAATGATCTATGTTTTATTGGGTATAACTCTCTAATGTTATGTCAATGAATTTTGATTATGTTAGGAAACTAATATCCTCATATTATTCTGAATTATTATCTTCAATTGATATCTATTAATTATACCCTTTCTAAGAATTTTATATTACCCATTCTTATGTTTCCATTCCACATGTTATGAAGAAGGTTATTTTGTATGATTTTCCTATAAGGGCATCATTTTCAATGAATATATCATTGATATATTGAAAATGTTTTAAAATAAATTGGTTGTGTTTATAAACTCCAAATACAAAAAAATTATAGGTTCTGTAGTGTGATATTCTATGATATGTAATGAATAATCATTTAAAATGAAATATTATATTTTTATGATATTATTATGTTATCTCAATTATTATTAGAGAGAGTTTAAGCTAATTTGGAGGATTTGGTTCAAAATAATATGTGGATAGAATAACAAATATCCAATCAAGAAAAAATTGATGTATAATGAACCTAGAATTTCATAGGTTGAAATAAATATGTAATAATTTAAGAAATATTATGTTTCATTTTCCTTATCATGTGATTTTTTATTTTGATTATTTCTCAAAATCCACATAAATGTTTTTATTTTAGTTAAAGGATGGAGTGAAGAGGAATCAAGTAAACAATTAGTTTGATGGGTAATTAAATGATCATCCTATTAAGCCAACCAATTGGAATGGGATACATGATGAAAAATAGTATTTTTATGATCACCCAACTCTCTCAAGATATGAAAAATTACATGAATCATACAAAACTCCCAAACATAAAAGGATGGAATAACTCCCCCTTTATTCTTTCATTTGTCCCTGATTGATGACTCAAACCCTTTGATGAGAGAATGAGTTATTTTTCATTTGGTAACATCCAACATCATTTAACGGGTCATTTATCCACTATTTATAGAGTACTGAATAATAACAACATAAAATATATTTTATATCTCCTAGTTCCTAGAAGATTATTTTTTTTAGTTTTTTCTCATTTATATGGTGAAATTGATCAATATAAGACTCTCATTAAGAATTTTATACGGAAAAATAAATGAACTCCCTGGAATATGAGAAGGTTAAAATTTTATTTTTTAGTAAATATTTTCCCCAAACTCTTTGCACTAATCTGGAGACATAATTAATGGATTTGAAACAAAGTGAGGATAAATCCATTGGTACTTGTGAATAAATCACTACATGGATTATAATGTACACATCTAGTTTTATCAATGGCCCTAAAGGAAAAAATGAAAATTTATTGAGTGGTTTAAAGTAGTTTCTCTAAAAAAGATATTATCTAATATTAAATAAATTAATGAATTTTTATATGTGATCTTAAGGTGGAAATTGTTATTGCTGACCCTCATTATTATCATTCTTTTGGGAATACAAAGAGAAAAATGGAATTTTGAGGAAACTCAATTAATAAAACCCAGGGAGTAAAGGAAAATAATATTCCTAAATAAAAAAAATTTAAAAAAATCATTGATGAAATTAACTTAAAAATATATATAAATGATTCAAGTATTTAAGATAACTTCATGCAGTACATGAATTTCAAAAAGATATGAAGAAGCCGACCAATGAGACAGATGAAATGAAATCCAAAATTAATTCACCAACCATAATCAAATTATTCAATATGTGGATTACATGAACCAGTGCACTAATCTATGGGTTAATGACATAAATGAACATTATCAACCCCCTGTTCTAAGATATTAATAGAAATATTAAGTAATCACAACTGTAAAATTTGGTAACATAAACTAATTATTAAATGTTACACTCATCTTACAATCAAGAACCACATATTTGTTTTATTTGATATTGCCTATAACCATTACTTAATACCATTAAAACATTATAATATCACCATATCACCTCTACAAATGATATATATTGAATTATTAGTGAAAAATACAAAATATTTTATTTATTTCAAGAAAATTCAATAACTATTATATAATTTAGTTTGTGGGAATGTGTTTCCAAAAAATATTTTAATTAATTTTTTAATAAAATTTATTTTCATTTTGGGAATGTATTGGATCTCTAAACATTGATCCCATATTAATTATTGGGATCTAGAAATTAGATTTCATATTCCAAATCAACCCAGGATTGTTTATCCATGAATGGTTGACTCTAAACCACTTTAAGAAGTTATTTCCATTATATGGGTCTTTTTACTTGTAAATAAGGTAAATATATCTCAATTGATTTAGGAAACCCAAATATTTAATACATTTCTATTATTCAAGAATATATCATTATATTTCTGTAAGAAATTCTCATTTTTCTCAAATTAGAAGGTTATATATTTCATTACTCAAAGATAGTTTCACGCATACATGATTTATAACTAGAAGTGGTGATGTCAAAATTCAAGATATGGAGGAATTATCTCTATTGTAAAAATTGTGATATATAAAATTATCTCAAACACATAAATTCCAAATTCACAGAGAAAGGGTTGAACCTATGCCAAATTAAATTGTTGGATTTGTTTATGGACTATGACTAATCAACAAATTAACACCTCAGGATAGTGATCATGGAGGTTGATATACTGAGTAGGAAGGATCATGCTACCATATCCATTATGAGAATTTAAAGATACCCAATACTAGGGGAGTTGAAAAGGATAGGCCTTGAAATCCTAATTAAATTTGAGAAATATTATGTTTCATAAATTAATTCTAAATAATATATCTATATGAGGATTTAGGGGGCATAAAGGAGGATATGGAGATATAGAGGAAGGCAAGGAATATTCTTAAATTTAAAATTGATAATGATTGGATCATATGATTCAAGAAATGAATCTGTGTTCTATCAATACCAGAATTGAAGAATAAAATATATGATGATGAAAATAACTCATAATTATCTATTGATCTAAAAACCACAAAGATATATAGATATATCTAGAATAAAATCTAGTGGGACAACATGAACGGGGAGTTTATAAAGTATGTGGCTCAATTCTTGGTATGAAATAAAGTTAAGGAAGAATAATATAATACTAAGGGGTGATGAAAGAATTACCTATACATGTATGAAAATTAGAGAAAATTTATTTCATTTTCATTACAGGCCTCGTACATACTTCCAATATCAATAATTCTATTTCATGTTTGGGTGAATTCATTATAAAGTTAGCAAATTTCATTGTTATTCAATAATATTTCTTTCTCAATCAACTTTCTTAGATATAAATAAAATAAGTTGTAATCTCTATACAGTACCAATTACCATTATATCTAATAGGAATCTAAGGTTTTCCTTGATGTTTCGGAGAAGGCTTCAAAAAACATTGAATATAGAGTTGATATTTACCATTGATTATCATTTGCAAACTGATGGAAAATCGGAAAGGACCATTCAAACTCGATAGGATATATTGAGATCATGTTTGATGGATTTTAAATGAGTTTTGGATCAATAATTTCCTCTATTAGAGTTATGATATAATAATAGTTATCGTTTTTACATTAATATGAAACTATTTGAGGGTTTTTAGGGTAAAAAATTTAGAACTCCAATATGTTGGGATGAAGTTATAGTGAATAAGATGATAGGAACAAATATTTCTCAAGAAGTGTTAGAGAAGATTCAAACCATTCAGTATCATAGTAAAACACTACAAAATAAATCAAATACATACATTTATAATCATCAGTTATATTTAGAGTTTGAGGTTTGAGACAAGGTATTCCTTCAGATAACACCATGGAATATGATTACAATAATTTGTAAGAAATGATAGTTGATCCCAATAAATGTTCACCCTTTTTAAAAACTCGAATATATAGGGATGGTAGCTTATGATTTTTTACTTGATTGAATCTATATAATGTAAAAGATTTATTCCATGTATCGCCTTTGATGAAGTACATACTTGAGACATCACATATTCTAAACATAGAGGTTTTACAATTGGAATATGATCTCTATTATGAGGAACTGTTAGTAGAAATCTTAGATCATAGACATTAAGTAATAAAAAATAAAACCACTCATATGTTCATAGTTCTATAGAGGAATCATAAGTTTTTGGAAGAAAAGTGGGAACCTGTATATGTAATAAGGAAAACATACCCTCAATTTTTAATCAAAGTAAAAAAAATAGGGTGAAATTCTTTTTATGGGGTTGAATATGACACTCTATGATTCATGTTTATATTTCCCTTTAAATAAGTATAGTGTGTTATATAGATGTGGAAACGTGTAATAATGAACTAAGTTGTATAATAAATCATAAAAATATAAAATTACTTATATTATAAATATTTTTTTGTAAAATTAAAGGGGTTATAATTCACTTAAGATAATACCATTAATTATAAATAAATAGTTTTTATAAATGACATATTTTATAAAAAATTTATTATTTTTCAGGAATGATAGAAATAAAATGTTTTGATAAAATTATGAAATAATTATTAAATTAAATTATTCGTTTCTAAGAAATTATTAATTAATTATAGGGAATTTGAATTTAATTCATCATAAATAAACAAAAATGTTTTAAAAAAATTGTTTTTATTATATATTACCTATGTTTCTATTTAAAATTTAAATTTATCATATTTTAAGTATGAAGTTTATTGAAATTAATTGTCTATATTTATATATTAAAATAATAAAACAATTATTTAATGATTATTATTTTATGTGGAATATGTATAAATTCAATTTTCAGCTTAAAAATACATTTTTCTATAAAACATTATGCATTATATACTCTAATATTAAAATTAAATCACATCACCACTATAAATTGAATCCAGTATATTAGGTTTCATACTCTAAATCAACATTTCCAAATTTGGAAATAAGTTTAATTTCATTTTTAGTCCCAAAAATAAGTAACTAAGATTATTGTCAATCACTTTGGTAATAGTAAAAATATGGTAAAAGGTGAAATTATGGACAATTTCATAAATATAAAAAAAATTATCTATAAATGGATTTAAAAATGGTTTATAAAACACATAAAGTTCATTTTCTATTATTAGGACACTTATGTCCAATTTCATTTTGAAAATAACATCCTTATATATTAAGTAATGGGTATTTCATAAAATTCCACTCAAGAACACCTTTTAAAGGGCCCCATCTCTAAAAAATCAATATACACTTTAACATTGAATTTATATTTTATACCTTTTAAATTATATATCTAAAATCCATTACCATTTTTGGGAACCCTTACTCAAAAGAAAAAGTCCCAAATCCCTCATTTACAAGAAGCTCTCTAAGATGTGATTCACGTCTTTAATGTAAGTTTTATCTTCTTATTGATCATTATTATTTATCTTATTAAACTAAATTTTATTAAATTTGATTTATAAATTTAAAATCAGTTTTTTAAAATCATTAATCCTCCATAAAGGAAATATTATATTTATACCATAACATGATAGTGCTAATTAAATAGTTATAATATGTTATTATTTTTGTCAGTTTTAAGACGTACAAGAACAATGATATAATGTTTATATCATTAATGAAAATGAAAACATAAATACTAATAATAATATGAATTAATAAATAATTAATATCATTTCATAATTCCGTAATGGTAATATATGTAAGTATATCCATTAATAAATTTAATTATTTTTATTGAATTCAAATTCAAAAAAAAAACATTTCATTTGAAATATCACAATAAGTTCTATGAAATGACCATGTGAAACCAGAAATATATAAATAACATATGAAAGATATTCACTAACATCATAGTAATACTAAAACCATGGATAAAGAGAAATTTTCGAAACGACAAATCTAAAACATGCATGAAAAAATGGTACAATAAACTCTAGGATATTCAATTTTATTATAAAAAATTAATATATAAGAAAAAATAAATTATAAATGAAAGTTTATAAATAAAATAACTTTGAATAATTATCTTAATAACATGAAAATAAAACCTAAATTTAATATATATAGTATTAAAGGGTTTCTCAAAATACAGAAGTCTGAGGTAAGGGTTTATTTTTAAATATCCCTTTAAAAACATTTTATTGTTTGTGTTAAATTTCAATTATAAGGAATTTTTTAATTTTATATAAACCCAATATATTTATTATAAATTGTTTATTTACTAGATTTTATGTGCCCACTTGTCAATTCACTTCAATTTTGGTTCAAAAGTCAACAAAAATGATTTATGTAAGTGGAACCGGCCTTATCTCTTTTTTAGTCAGAAATGTTTCTACTAAACATATGTATTCTTTATATTGTTTTATGAGTGTTATTATGTATAATTAAGTGATATCATAATGCCATTTTCTATTTTATTTGATTTTATTTTAAAAAAAATAAGTAATTTGTTCATTTTTTTCCACATGGGCTATTCTATTTTTTACATTCACTCTCTTTAACGAAGTGTGAAAGGAATCTATATTTCTAACCTTTTTCAAATGCATTTATTTTCCCAACTTCCTCTTCATTTTTATTTAATAAGATTAATATCCAATATTTAATTATTTTACATATTAATTCATTTTTTCATTATTTTTTATTTTTTTAAATATAAGTTATTAAAAACATGAAAGGGTAGTTTGTCTTATATTTTTTGTATTAATTTACTAATAATTTTATAAATTGTTTTTAATATGTTTCAAAATCCTTTAATATCTAATATGATTCATTTGGGATAAAATCTAATGATACCAACAATCTACATTAATTTTATGGATTATGATCTTATTTTGTTGAAATTTTTTTATGAAACATATTCCTTTCCACAGGTTAATTATGTTATGATGAAATTTTTATTGTTTTTATGTAATACATTTATATTTTTTTCACTATTATGATGGTGGGAAAATATTTATGTATCCCTCAAAATAATTTTCAAAATAATTATATCCCATGAGATCGCTTAATAGCAACTTGTGTATGAACCCAGTCACTTAAATTTTAAAGGGAATGAGGAGTGAACCCTATCCACCAAGGGACTCTGTCCATAATGTAATATGGGTATTAGAAGGGATACTTGATAAAAATAAATTATTTTATATTTTTTTCTACCACACTATTATGCCACATTCTAATATTTATTTTATGAATTCTTGTATCATGATTATTAGATAATGTTTCCACACCCCTATGACTCGTGTAATGTTTTATTCCAATGATTAATTCCATAATTAAAGATTTATTATATATGTTTTATTGTGTATGATTCTTTTTTTATTTATATGAACCTTGACTATTTTTTTATACCCATATATTCATCCTATTTTCAATTATGATATTTTATTGATATTTACTATTTTTAAACACATTAATAAGTTGTACTTAACTTTTATTTTGTTTCCATTATTTGGGTTATAAATAAGGTTATTACATATGATATATCTTGAAGGGTATCACATGTGAAGAATATATTATGTATATGTATTAAATGTTGTAAAATAAGTTGGTTATGTTTATAAAATCTAATTACACTAAACTTATATATTTTGGGTGTGATTTATTATGATATGTAATGAATAATCATGTAAAGTGACATATTATATATATATATATATATGATATTTTTACCTCATCTAACATTTTCATATAAATCCAATCCCAAATTACTCATGAATTTTTCATTATAAGTTGAGATAAAATAGTGGGAATTATAATATAAAGGAGATGGATATTGGAAATAAAAAATTATTTTATCATGAAGTGTTTTTGGGTGTATTTATACTTAAAGGAATATAAAAATATTATAAGTATTTCTAGTTATAAACAAATATATTTGATATTAATAAATCATTAAACAAGATAAATTTAACATGAAACTTTAGGAAATGATATTTGAATAAAATATGATCGTTAAAAACTCACACATAAATCTTATATCCAATAAGAATAAAAGTATTAAAAGTGATTTTTTATGTTCTATAAACATTCCTAAAATTGTAACATCCTTATTTTATTTTATTTTATAATATGTTTACGTTATAATACCTCTCATTCAATTTTAATTATTATCTTATATGGGCTATTTAGGGTTTGGTATTACATGAAAAAATCTCTAGGTATTGAAGGTGTAAGAGTTGAGTAAGGGATTGTTTTTGTGGCTAAAAAGAACCCATAGGTTTGCTGGTGGAACTGATCAGTCATCCAGTGGGCTTCCAGTTGGTCTATAGATTTTTATGGATGCTACCAGTAGGACGGTTGGGTGCTACTAGCTAGCTGGTGGTGCTGGAATAATTCAAGTTGTTTAGAAAGACATAATGTCCAGCTAGTGAAGTCCCCATGGGTGATCAATTCACCTAATAAAAGTGATCAATTAATACATACACGGGTTTTAATTCGGCATGTCTTCCCACTAAAATTAATACCAAATTCTGAACTCTATGTTCTAATTTTGAATTTCATACATCCACCCTAGAATCTTGGAATTATCATTCATCTCCCCTTTCCTCTATAATGGTTGTATGATCTGATTATACTTAAACTTTGAGTTATTATAAGATGTACTCCAAATTATTATTATTCTTTGTGAGATGTGGGTGGACATTTTCTGAATCTATGAATTCCATCAAAATACAAGGATATGTTCCTCCTATCTTTGTAAGAAGGTGGTGGATCTATCAAGTTGATGTTGTTAATTGATCAAATCCGGATCTACCAATGAATAAAAACATTATATGGGTTAGTTTTCATGGATCATCTTCATATACCTCTTCTTGATGGAGGATTGATGATAGAACATAATACGTTGGTAATTAGTTGGTAGATTAGTGTAGGTATCAACATTACAATGAAAACACACTTGACGGGATATGAAATTATCAACAATAGTGAATGATTCTTGGTAATTAATCTTAGATTAGTCATATTGAGACTCTGTTGTCCTTTATTACCATCTTGAATCTCTTTTCTATTTATGGATTGATGATGGATAGAGGGTCATTGGATATACCCAATGCCCTATTCTAGAATTGAAATGGAATTCATGATCCATTATTGAATTAATGATGAATATGATGAATTAGTGACCCCTCCTTTTACATACCTCAAAATTGGTTTTGTTGAAAAACTCTTTAAGACATGTCATTATATAAAAAACATTGTTGACATCGATTCACCATGAGTATCCATTCAGAACCACTTTCTTGGAAAACCAAAACATGAGTTAGGAACCCTTGATTTGTGAGCTCATTTTATGTGTTGTGTGTTGTGGGTCAGCTTTAATCATTTATGAAACATGGTGTTGTTCATACAAAACCTTAAGATAGGAGGTTCATTACCATTTTAGGATCTTTTATACACAAGTTAACTAGGTATGATTCTTGTTTTGGCATGCTTTAATGATTTTTTTTATTTTCATCGCATGAGGTTGTGTGTATACCCCGTGATACCATTTATGATACTTTTTTCCAGGAGTATTCTTGTAGATTTTTTCCATGTTTTATTTTAATTACATGTATTTTATGATTATACTATTACTCATGATGATATTCTAGGATTTATATATATTATCTACCCTTTTATGTTTGTCACATTGCCTTTGAAGGTATTATTATTTTTTACGTAGAATAGGTGGACTATCATGACATGGTTATCCATTATAGGGGGAGGGTGCATGTAATACCATTAGTTTTTAAAATATAAAACAATGTTTGATAGCGTATGTGATACACAAGACTGAACCCAAAGAAACAATGATTATTTAAATATGACAATATAATTTTCAACTAATTGTTGAATATGATTTGGATTAACTAATTTATGAAAAATATATTTAAATTTTCTAAATATATTGATAAATTCTTAGCAAATAATAAATATTTTTTTTTGTAATTTATTTTATTCTTAAAAATATGATTTCCTAAAAATGATTTTTATTTATTCTTATGAAAAAAATATATTATAATTATTCTATATTACATTTAGAAATTTTTTTGGTAAAATGAGATCCATTTTTTATATTATCATATAAAAATTAACTTAGGGTGAATTTTTTTTTATTTTTCAGAAGATACAGATTTTTCAATGAATAGTTAAAAATATAGTTGTTAAGTAAAACTTTCATTTATTTAGAAAAATTAAGTAACAAAAAGCTACAACATTATTTTAATGTTATTTAATGTTAAAATAAGTATTATTTACTCATATTTAATTAAATTAATTACATTCAATTTATCTTAACACATAATTTTTGTATAAGATTATTTTTAGGATTCAAAACACATTTTTATGAAAACTATTTTAAAATGCATAATGTTTATTTATTATACTTAATTAAAAAATATGTAATGGGAAATTATATAAATGAAAATTTTACATTTTATATTTATCATTATTAATTTAAAATCATATCATGAAGATTAATATTTACTTAGTTAAAGTAAAATAATTTTTTCTTCAAAAATGTATTTATTTTTCAAAAAACTACTTTTCATCATGCCTGTGGGTTTTATATTAAATTAAATTTTTCCACCTCTATTAATTAATTTTTATAAAATATATTTTATATTTGGAATCATCATAATTAATGTTAGGTTATAATGTCAACATAATTTCTAAATAATATGAATATTAACTGTAGTAAATATTTATTAACACGGTAAATATAAAATAGGTTAATTAAGGGTAAAAATAATTTTACGAAGATTGGAAAAAAAGTAACCCTAATGGTATGAATAGTTATAATTCATTTTATTTGGAATTATTATTATATTTGTACCTTATTTTTTTCTTTATAAATGATTATGGAATCAATTTGATAAAAATTATATTTTGATACAATAAATCATGAATTTATTTTTAAGTAATACGAATTTTCAATTTAGGAATTATTTTTTATGATTAATGGATTTTTTTAATAGTTATATTTTAATAAAAAATATTATTATTAAATGTATATTTATAAATGTAATTGATAATATAATATTTAGGATGCCATGTTTAATTTCTATAATGGTTTGAAATATATTATTGTAAAACAACCCCCAAATTTTTCAAAAAAATGTCAGTTCTATTTTAAAAGTAAAAATCCATATATTTAAAACATAATTTTTAATAAATCAATATTATTTTTGGGATCATCATGTAAAAATTATCCAATTCTATACTTTCATTAATTTTATAAGATAATTGAATGTTTGGGTAAAAATTAAATATGATAAAAATATATGATACATATTATGAAATAATAATGTCCCAAACATGATGTAATAAATTATATAAATTGTATCCACGTCCTAATCTATTTCTCCCCTTTAAAATAGTGTTATTTTGATATCATTTTATTTTTATTTTAAAACCTTAATGAATCCTCCGAAACCTATATTATATTTTAAGGATTTAAAATCATTTATTTATCAACATGATTCGCTTACACATCATCGAGGGTATTATTTTAATAATTTTGGACCTTAGATTAGTAAAATAATAAAAAACACTATTTTTTGGCAGAACCCATGGTAAAAAAATCATGGTAAGTTTTTTGGGTTTGATTATTTTACTATATAGACCCCAAAACCTAAGTTTGGGAAATAATAAATAACTCTCCTCTTTTTTTCTATATAATACCATTAAATATCCCATTCCTCTCTACTAAAAACCTTGAATAACATCATTAATCTTCCCTACTCTCTCTATATTCTTCCCAAGGTTCCCCAAGCTCTCAATAATCTCCTCCAAAACTTTTGGAATCACACTCTCAATGTGAGGGATCTCCCACTCTCTTTTTTATTCAGAAACATCTTTTATGTAATGCCTCTTAATTTTCATTTGTTCATGTTAGGGTGTGTTATTACATATCCCCCTTATATTCCATTAAATTTATAAATTATGATATAACACTTTCACTCTCATTATTCACTCTCATTGACCTTTATGTACTCCCATTACAATGCTTAAATTTATTAAGGGATATTTTCCTTCTCATATTTATTCAACTATCTTAATTATCTTATATTATTTATCTCTAATTCCTAACGATGGTATATATTATTCCGTATCTCCCTTATTGAACTTATGATTTCTAAATTAATAGAGACCCCTTTATCTCTCATTAATCCATCCCATAAACATTTATATTCCCCTGTTATCTTGTCAAATTTTTACCATGATGTTTCATGCCAAAAAAATCTGTAGTGAATACCCACAACTATTTCCTATAAAGGGTGTTCAACTTTATGAACTTATAATTATTTTATGTGAGAATTAAATATATGTATTTAACACTCCTAGATTCTGGAATAAAATTTTATGAAAAATGATTCCATGTTGTATGATCTATGTGGCACACTTATGCATGTGAATGAAATGAATGTGATGCGTGTGCCTGGAATTATATAGATCTCCAATGAATTGATTAATTTTGCAGTATTAGGATATGCAATGCAAGGTAATCTTAATTGAACCTAATCCATCATGATACTTTCACCACTATGATTTCTTTGAAGTTATCCTTGACCAATGTTTGTGATACTGTGTTTAATGTTGGTTCCACATTTCCCATGTTGCCATTATGTTATCATGATATATCATGCCTCATTGTTCATGTTGATAATTATATCCCCTTTTATGTCTCATTGACATGCCTATTTATTAACATGTAATATATTTTCATGTGATTCCATGTTTATCTATATTTGGATTTATGTCTCACCCATTTCTTATGTATGTCCTCGGGTTATCCAATGAAGTTTAAAGTATGATGGAATAATATGAGAATTTTAAGTAAGTTTTAAATAATAGTGATGTATTATCTATTTTAAGATGTTATGTAATGTACATTATTCCCAAATAATATATACTTATTGATTTTATAGATTCTATAATTTGTAATCTTATGTAAAAAATCTTGAATTAAAGTGTTATAAATACAATAGTCATCATAGTGCACGACTTCCAATGATGATGATGACGGACATGAGCACAGAGTATGCATAATATGATGCCTCTTAGATTCTATTTGAATCCTTTGATACCTAATGGATTTCAAGAATCATTTTTAATAAAGGCCAATAATATGTTGAGTGGAATCACCACTCGATGCTTAGTAGATGAAAATAACAAGACTAACTTAATTCATAGCGGATGCAGAGTAGATTGCTCACATGATGTCGAATAATTTATTTATAAACCTTGTGGATAGTTCTTTATTACCTATGTTATATTGATATTGCTTCTAGTATAAAGCTGAAGAAGGTATGGTCAGGGCTTACGGTGGCTTGGTTAGCACACAAGTTCTTGACACATGATTTTTATTCTTTCTTGTGCCTTTATTGTTATCAATAAATACCCCTATTATACATACATATGTATTTTAATGATTTATTGGTGGTGTCTTACTTGGTTTTATTACTCATACTATAGATGGGAATCTTTATTCACATGAGGAATCCATTCATATGAACCCAAGAAAGGTTATGTGGCCCGTGGTAGACAGTCGAGTCATTGAGCATGGAGATAATGGTGGGACAAGGACAGACTCTAAAAGATTATATATAATTTTATTTATTTATTTATCTCTTTTCACTATTACTCTAGTTTGTCATGCCACACAAGTATACCTTCTTTTATTTTTTGACATGAGTTCCATTTGACATTATATTTATTCTAAAATATTTACATTTAGTGGTAATATTTTATTTGTGTTATTGTTGTAGGTAAATGATATTGAAGGTATATTCTCCCTACTAATGGTTTTTAGACCCTCACTTCTTGTTGGAAGCCTCTCATATATAGGATACATGCATCTTGTGGATCTCTAGCTCAGAATTTTTGGTTTGGGTTGCAACATTACAAAATGGTATTATAAGTCACTTTTATTCTTTTCTTTTGGACTTAGGAAAATAGTAGAAATTAGATTGTTTTGTGGGAATCAGATAGGGGATTTTCATGTTTCGGGATAGATCATGATTCATAATCCTTATTGTTACCATTGATAATATATTTTTTACAATTTTATGGGATTTTGGGTGCATTTAAGCATTATGATATGGCATGTAGGATCACATTCCATATTTATACATGTTCTGTGTTTCATACTAGTTCATTAATTTAATTCATTGATGTGTTATATACGTTTAGGATAGAATTTTATTATTTACTGGGTGATATATTTTTATTACATTATTTTTTGATATATCTATTTAATTAATTAGTTGAACCTGATAATTTTGTTATGTTTATATATATATATGTGTGTGTGACTATGGCAAACACACAGTGATGAAAACATTGGTCAGTTCTAGGGTTTATACATTGGGTTATACGTAGAATCCTATGAGAACTTGTATGATCCTACAAACTAATTGGGAATTTACTTAATGAATTATTTATTCTAAATTCTCCTTATATTTACAGAATATTCTTCCCTAAATGAGACTGATTGTAATTCTTGGTAATATGGGTCAGAATGATCCTGATAGAGAGGATACCATGTTCCACCTCATATGGTATAGGAGGTGGTATTAGAGAAGACTCTCTCACTATGTATGTTAGAAAAGGCAGTAAGACCGTCTCATTTTAGAGTTTCTCAGATTGTTCCTTAGGTGGAGGGAAAAAAAGTCCATTATCCACTATGACAGAGAATTTAATCTCTAGTATCCACTAGCTATTTTGGGAACTAGAGGAATGTATTATACAAAGGAAATTAGGGAAATAATTAGGAAAGTATTTTATCTCATCGATACACTTCAGGGAGAGAAGGTAAATCTGAAAACATTCATGTTATGGAGACCCTCAAAGAGATGGTGGGGTGTGATGGGACAGGCTGGAATATGTGAGGGTCTCACATCAGATACATTCAAGGACATTTTTTTAGGGAATTATTTCATGATACCCTAAAATTTTACCAAACATGTCAGTTCATGGTGCTATAAGGGTAAGTTCGAGTAACAACAATCTCCACTCATTTAACAAAGCTACTTAACTATTCTCTTCTCTTAGATAGGAACCATACACAGAAGTACAATAAGTTTGAGAAGAGTCATTAAATTTAAATCAAGTGATAGATTAGGACTTTCAATATAGTGATGTAGTATAAGGTTCTATGGAAGTACTTTACTATCGAGAAGGGTCTAGTGGAAGATCAAGTAGTTGAACTTATTCAACATTTTAGTACTCAGGAGAGTAGACCTATTTCTATTGAAGTAAATGACTCTTCTTGTGTTAGCAAGTATAAGACCAAGAACATGTATCAGGGTAATGGTATGTTAGTGGAGTAGATTTCCATTTCTTCAGTTTCCATAATAGGAGTATCACGGTGCTTCAACTATGGTAAGTTCAATCATTACCACAGAGTCCAAATAGCACCTCAAAGATAGTGTCCATAATATGGAAAGACATGGAATCTCAAGCATTATTTCCCAAGGTCTATGAGGTTAGGTTTTAATATAAGGTTGAGGAAAATGTGTTTAAGGAACTAGAAGTTTTTCTATGGTTCTTTATATAATACTCAGATGATGATGACTCTAGTGGGACATGAGTCTCTAGGACAGGGTCACAGAGCTAAGGCCAATGAATTTTATGTAGTGTATTATATTACATCAAATATAAATGATATATTCTCTACTATTCTAGGAATATTATTAGTCCCATATACATTAAAAGATGTTGTAGATAGATATCATTTTTATCTCCTGTGGTACAAAATCATGTGATGAATGAGGAATGGGAATTGGGAGTAGGTAGAGTTGGTCTTTTCTTGAGTCATCTTGGATTTATCACATTGTACATCAGAATTTTTGATCCAACCGTATTATTGTTGGTATCCCTCTCATAATTTCCTCTCATTTTAGATATCCATTAATTTATATTTCCATATTATTTCATATTATTTTCCCTGATAGAGGAGTTTAGTTTGAGATAGAAATCATGTTAAGTGTGTTTCCAATTTTGATACCCCTACATCTATGGAATCATCTAAGTTTTAGGAGATAAAGGTACAACTCAAGGACTTCTAATATAAGGGTTTTATAAAGTCTAGTAAATCACTGTAGTATGACCCTTTTTCTCTAATATAGAAGATTATTTTATTTAACATTACATGGATTACTGGATGTTGAATGAGGACATAATAAAGAATATGTATCATTTTCCATGATCGATGATCTCTTTGATCAGTTATGGGGAGATTGTTGGTTATCCAAGATTAATATTTTATTGATCTATAACCAATTGTGGGTTATAGATGAGAACATACTGTCGAAATTTTTTTTGGAGTAGGTATAATATATAAAAAAACTTATTGATGATGCTTAGACAAATGATTACACCAGAAGTGTTCATGGATATCCTGAACAAAATATTCCACCCATATCTTAACTCACTCTTCATGATGTTATTTAGGGACATCCTTAACTACTCAGTAACCCCGAAGAAGCATTAAAGACATCTTGATATTTTAATGAGTATACGTTAAGAATGTTGGGTTTATTATAAGAAGTTGAAGCGTATCTTTTTGGAATCAAAACATGAAATTCCTTAGGCTTGTGGTTCCTTAGACTGGTATATCTGTGGAACTAGAAAAATATAAGTTGTTTGTGTTAAAGACACATCCTTATAACATGTTAAAGATTATGTTATTTCTAATTTTTGTAGGATACTAGTGATGTTTTATTAAGTACTTCTCAATTTTATCAACACTAATGACTATATTGAAGAAAAAGGGATTGGATTTTCAGTGGTCATACCAATGTAAATAATTGTTTCATGAGATTAAGAGGAGGTTTACTATATATATTTTTTATACTTCCCAATATAAAGATTGGATATATTGTGTATTGTGATGTATCATGAATTTTTGGATGTGGTATTATGGTAGAGGAAGTAGGTAGTAGCATATGGGACGTGTCAGTTATGGCCCCATGAGTGGAGCTATCCTACCCATGACTTGGAGTAAGTATTCATGTTACAAACTTCAAAAATTTTACAAAACTATATCTTTATCAAAACGTTTATTATCTTCACATAACCCAAAATCCTTAATTATATCCTAATACAGTGGGGAATGAACATAATGAAGAGGCGTTGGGTAGAGTATCTATAGAAATTTTACTTTAAGATGGTCTATCCACCAAATAAAAGTAATTTACTTATATATTTTCTTATCTATAAGACACATGTAGCTCAAGATCTTGGTGAATGACCATCTGAAGAATAATGGTTCCTGATTAAATTATTGGCGAATTAGAGTATGGATGATTTTTAGTACCATTAATCAATGACATGTGTCACATTAATGGTCAAAATATTCATTAGTATACTGTGTAAATTATTTATAAGATACTAATACATAGTGTTATATGAATCGGAAATAGCTAGTAGAAGGTGACATGATACCCAAGAGGTTATTAGACAACGATGCTGTAAACCTAGTACATGAAAAATATTTAGTCCTTACATTCATCAGGGAAGATCTCATGAGGGACTTCTATACCTAAAAATGGGTAGTGAAACCTAGTGGAAAAATGGTGTACGAGGAATTCAAATGATATTTCTAGTTTTCAGTGATTAAGAGTGGTATTTCTATATGTGTTTCCAAATGCCTTACCTATAAGAGGATAAATTATAAGGACCAATGTCTATATGTTTTACTCTAGCTACTTCATGTGTCTATGTGGAATGGGGAGGATTTTTTGATAATATTTACGATAGGGTTACCTTATACCCCATTGAGATGTGACATTTTCTCGGTGGTTATTGATTGATAAAATATGGTCTCTCATTTTTTACCAATCTGTGAGAGTCACTCAGGCGATGATTAGTGAAATTTCTATGCATGTTAGATAGTATGATTGAATGAGGTTCCCTTGAGAATTATATTTGATAGAGATATATATTTTACATCTTTTTTAAAAGGATTCCAGTACTCCTTGGGGACTAAAATAACAATTATCAAAGTTTAAAATAACTAGATTCATATAAATTTTGAGTGGGAGATTTGGATATTACATTTTTTGGTATGATATTGCATTCTACACTTCATTATATATTTCATTGATCACCTATCCTTTGTTTAGTTCATATACAATAATAGTTACTATGATTTGATCCTAATGAAACCTTATGAGGCTCTTTATGGATCACCAAGTCATTCAAGTATTTTTTTTCTTGACGATGGTGAGATAGTAGTTGTGAGGCCCAGTATGGTACATGGGTCCTTTAATAGAGTATATCTAATACAAAAAAGGTTAATCATAACTCAGAGTAGGATTGAGTATTATACTAAATGAAAAAGAATACATTTATAATTTTATACATGTGAATAGTTTTTTCTATGTGTGACCCCTTAGTTAGGACCCCAACATTTGAAGAAGCAAGGGAAGCTATTTTCTAGCTATGTTGTAACCTTAATGAATATAGATCATTTTGGGACATTGTAGAACCATATGGATCATCCTTCATGTTACCAAGGTATGCACAATGTGTTTTATTTTTCTATCCTATAGAGGTATATGTATGATCTCATTCATTTAATAAACTATGAGTATATTGATCTAGAGCCTGATGTATTATATGTGGAGCACCTAGTTTAGATTGTAGATAAGAGTGACATAGTTCTACAATGGAAGATAGTACCACTAGAATAGAGTATATGGAATCATAAAAGGATCCATGATGATACTTGGGAGTGAAAGGATGATGTTGAAGATCAATGGCCTGATTTTATTTAACCAAATACTTCTAAGGAGCTTATCAAGGATGAGAAGTTCATGGGGGTTATAACATCCATTTGTTTTGGTTTTTAAAACATAATTAAGTTATAAAATATCCAATTATTTTTTAATATTTCTCTGATATGAGTTTTTTAGATATCATTATAAAGTGACTAATTTATTTGGGTTTTGAAGGTGAAATATTTGAGGAAGGTCTTGGATGTTGGTGGATAGAAGGTTTACACCTGATTTCTAGTGGAACCACTAGTTATCTAGTGGGATTTTAATAGGTTTGAAAAAATCTACAAACCCTAAAAACTAGTGATTGTGGGGCCATCAGCTAGTCGGTGCACCCAGTATGAGGGTGTAATTCATATAGCCCTTTGGTTTTAATTCTAAATTTTTTTCACCTGAAATAATACCAAATTATGACCCCTATATCCTAATTATTAATTTTATACCTCCTCCATTAAATATTATATCCCTAATTCTTCCCCCCTTGATTCTGTAAAATTTGGATTCTCTAATGATTCTTTAATGGTGTGTTATTCTTATATCTACTCTGAATTATTATTAATATATATGAAATGTTCATGGATCTATGTTAGATCTGTGAATTCCATGAAATCCCAATGATGTTTTCTTCCTCTATTTATAAAATGAGAGAAGATATTGCATGTTAATGACATTCCATGATCAAATCCAGATCTACCAAATAATATAGTTATTATATAGGTAAATATTAATTTATCATCATACTATATCTCTTCTTGAGGGAATAATGATGATATAACCATAATTTGTTGGTAATTATTTCATAAATTATTTGACGAATCGATATGTCAATGAAAACCCCCTTGATTGGAGATATATTTCTCAAGAACGATGGATGTTTTAGGGTAATTTATCAAATATGAGTCCTTTTGAAACAATATTATCCTTTATTCTCATCTTTAATATCTTTTTCATTTTAAATTGTTTATGTATAAATTATCATTGACTATAATGGAGGTTATCTTCTAGAATTGGAAGGTAATTTATGATCTGTTCTTGAATCGATGTTTGACCTGATAAATTGGAGACCCATCCTATTACATAATTGGAAATTGGTTATTTTTAAATACTTATTAAGGTATTTGACCCTATAAACTTCCTTCATGAAATGGGATCTTCTCATGTTTCCTTTATAATCCACTTTATTTACAAACCAAAACCTTAGTTAAGCACCCTTGATATTTGATCTGAATATCCATGGGAGTGTGACTTGGTTCGAATTTGATATTTGATGATCCTTGTAGTTATTCACCAAAGACCATGTGAAAGAAGTTCCTAACCATTTAGGGTTCTTATATACAAATATTCACTTTGTACGATTCATATGTTTCCATAAATTGAATATTATGCTTAATTGTGATTTTATGTGGGTGTGGGTGTGGCTCATGAGACCGTTTATGATACTTATTTCCTTGAGTATGTTTTTAGATTGTTTGTTCATGTTTTATGTTGATCACATATATTTTATGATGATATTATTGATCATGATCACATTCTATTATTTACTTTTATTCTCTACTCATTTATGTGTGTACCATTCCTTGGGAGGTATTATTCTTGGTGCTTGGAACCGGTGGACCATCATGAAATAGTTATCCATTATAGGGAGAGTGTCCATGACTTTCGATGATGAAGATAACGATACATTGTATAGGGTAGGGATTCAACATCACTTCATTGATTCCATGCGATTCACTCAATTACCAATGGATTCTATGTTTCATGACTACTCAGTGCTTATAGGATTCAGAGTAGCATGATCACTCAATTCCTACAGGATACTAAGAAAATGTCTCACTTGATTCCACTTGGATGTTGAGTAGATTGTTCATGAGATGTCAAAAAAAATTAATATCATTGTGGATAGTTATTTATTATTAAAATTATTTTAATATTCCTCATGGCATAGAGTTGAAGTAGGTGTGGTGGGGGATCATGGTTGCTTGGTTAACACATGGGTGATCTTCACATATGTGTATGATTTCCTAAAAATTTATTATTATCAATGATTTTAAATGTTATACAAGTGTGCATTTGTTAAGGGTTCATTTATGGTGTACTATAGAGTTTTATTATGAACACCCTAAATAGGAATCTCGATATTTTTAAAAGACTTAATGTATTTCGGTCTATCGAAGGGAAAGAGGCCCATGAAAAATGGCCGAGTCTTAGAGCATCAAGATAGTGGTGGGACTGGGATAGACTCTGAAGTATTCTATATAATTTATTTATTTATTTATTCATATTCTTGCATTATTACTCTGGTTACCTATGTCAAATAAGTTTCCCTTTTATTTATTCTTTGAAACAATGAGAGCTATTTGAAGTTATATTTATTCATAATTTTTTACTCTAAGTTATTATAATTTATTTATATTATAAGTGCAAGGATATGATACTCAGGGTATTTTATCCCCACCTATGGTGTGTGGACCCTCGCTGCTAGTTAGTAGCCTTTGCGTACAAGGAGGTCTACATGAGTTCTTGTGTATCTATAACTTAGAATCGATGGTTTGGGTCAAAAAATTACAAAACTGATAAAATCAATGTGAATATATAGAAATATCATTAAAATTTAAGATAATTATCATTGATTCCTTTATGACCTAAAAGAAAATTTTCATGTTAAACCAAAGGATGATTTTTCTATAATGATACAAAGTTCATTTTTACAAATAAATTAATTTACAGTTCTATAAAAATTTATCCAATATTAAATGTCATGAAACAATCTTATATTAACATACAAATTTTGAAAAATAATTTATAATTCATTTATGACCCATAGGAAAATCCCTCATGCAAATTCTCTGTAAATGTTTACAAAAAAATTAATAAATTTGAAATTTGAAATTTTATAAATGATCTTTATATGATCAAAACTAAGAAATTAACACAATAAAGCATTAAAAACATTAGAAAATAATCATTGTTTCATTTTTGGCGTGTATAAAGAAACTACATGTTAAATATGAATCTTATTTTTCTGTAATGATACAATTTTTTTACTATTAATATTATTCCTTGTTTTATAAGCATTCATATACTATTTATAACTTATGAAACAATATTATATTATCACAAAACTTTTGGAAAATGATTTTTTGATTTATTTAAGACAACTTGGAATACCAACATGTCAATTTGATTTTTGGTGTGACTAGAATGATAAAAAGTTAATTTTTAAGTTCTAAAAACATTCCCCACATGATTAAAACTAGAAGAATGAAATCAAAATTTCAGAAAAATTTCAGATAATGATAATTGAATCATTGGTGACATATATGGAAATTCATCACATTAAATTGACTCATTTTTTTAAATGGTCCAATGTGTTTTTTTCAATTAAAAGTCTATTTACTTTTAAAAACATTCATATGAAATTAATAACTTATCAAACAAACTAATATTATAATAAAATTTTGGAAAGTGATATTTTATTAATTTATTTCTTGTAGAAAAATCACACACATCAATCCGATATAAAATGCGTCTAAAATGATTAAAATTTCAATTTTTTACATTCTATAAAATTTAATCATGTGATAAAATATAACTAATGACTTATAAATGTCACAAAATTTTAGGATAATGATAATTGTTATATCTATTTTTGGTTTGAAAAACAAAAACAAAAACATAAATTTTTATTTTTATAGATTGATAGATAGTGTGTTTTACTCTTCAAGGTCTGCCTAGTTTTATAGATATGTTCCTAAAATTAATTACTTATTAAACAAGCATATTTTATTATGAAAATTTTTGAAAATGATACATTGTTATGTTTTATGTTATGATTTTTTAATTATATATCATATATCCTAAATTAATATCCTATGGATTACATGAATTTATAAAATATTATATAATATGTAAATTATAATTTATTTTTATTTATTTATGTATTATTACTAAAATGAGAATTTTTTTATTAGAGACACATGCTACTTTGGTACAAGGTTGGGTAGATCGTAAAAAAAATCTTAGAAGAGTCATATTTTTTTCTATTTCTTATAAATATTTTGGTTTGTACGTGTTATATATAAATGTAATTATTATAGTAACATTATTATAATGATGTGATGTAAATATGCTATTTGTTAAATGAAATTAGTGAAAATATTAAATAATTTTTTTTTAGTTTTTATTGGTTATTATGATTTTAGGTCCATACTATAGAAAAATACATTAGCTAATAATGAATTTTACTAGCACTTATATTATTAATGAATTAAATACCTTGATAAAATAATTAGTAAATTCTTTAAATGTCATATGCATATTCATTCTTTTATATTCATATTTTTATGTCATTGTGCATGAAGGAAAATGTTTTTTACATACCAATAAATAAAATGGAATAACACATACTATGGTGGACTATATCACTACATATGATTGTAAAATGATAATTTATTTAATTATATAATTATAACATTATTCTAGTTATGATTTTATGTTTACCGCATTGTTCTATAATGTTATATATTATGGTTGTTTCAATATTTAAATACATTCTAATTGTATTAAACATGATTCTACATGTTCATTGGATGTTTTTTAAGTGATTCTAAAAAAATTTAAATGTTGAAATAATTTAAATTACTATGAAAAGATTCAAGAATAATATTAATATTCCATCGTGTTATGATTTATATACAAATTTTTCCTTCTATATGTGACTAGAAATTGATTTGGTGATGTTCTACCCATGATATAAACACAAAACGTGAGGGGATTCCACCGATGATAAAGTCAAGAACACTGATATATTTATAATATTATATTTTTTATGAGCATTAACAATATAATTTTAATATTGTTGTTTAACAGTACTCATTTTATATATTGTGGGAACATACAATATGTCATAATGAGGAATATTTAAACCATGATCTTAAATATATCATTCAAGATCATCTATAATGGGAAAAATTGATCGCATAAATTCTCAAAGATCATTGGAGATGAAGATGATAATTTTAAAAAAAATTATTGGATTTTAGTGATCGTCATGGGATAATGAGAAAAAAGAAAACAATAAAGAGAGATAGAAAAAATTAAATAACCATTCTAAATGAATAAAAATGTATGCACTTAAAATTTGTTGTGTAAGATCCATGATCCAACATTTTTTTTATTAGAACAAAAAATCTATATTTATGTTATTTTTTTCTCTTTTAGGAAAATTTGAAATTGAATTAGAAGATGAAATGTAATAAAATGAAGATAGTGAATATCTAATTTAATATTGATAATTTCTATAAAATCATCAACAAATTTCATTATGCATTGATTTCTAATTGATTATTTTGTATTTTTGGAAAGATAAAGTCATCATATTAAAATAGGACATAAATCTTGAAAAAAACTAAATACTGTTGCTTTAGAAAGTCAATGCATACTTTCAAATCAAAAGAATGATACACTGATTATTTAGACAAGAAAACATCACCTTTTGAAGTCACTATTTAGAATCGATGAAATATAACATTGTCAAGAGAATACACTATTGACTTAAATATAATAAACATTATTGAAGTGACTATACTTTACTACTATCTAATATAGAAAACAATGGAATGAAAACCTAATCCCACGACTCGACCAAAAAAGTATTAACCAACACATTTAATGTTAGGTATAAATATAATTAGTGATATTTTTTGACATTCTATTGTGTTTTTACTCAATAAAATATCATGTACTCAATGCTTTATTAACCATGGATACAGGAACCTACATTGGTAGAAAAATGAGATTTAATGTCAAGTTTTTAACATATGTTTTTTAAAACCCAACATTAAATATAATTTTTAAAAATGGTTATTAAAAAAATGTAAAAAATTCCCTTTTAAAATAAATTTTTAACAAAAAAATTAAAAGTTCATTTTTACATCGATATTTTAGTAACCAACATTAAATTTTATTTTAATGTTTAGTTTTAATTATTGGTGTTAAAAATACATTCAAACATTGGTTATTAAATTTTTTAAGAAAAATATAAAAAGATAACCCTAAAATAGACCTTTCATATTTCTACATCATGATGTTACTTGTCACTATGTTATTTACTTCACCACCTAAAAATATCTTATACCCCCTATAATTTCTTTGTTCTCCCTCCAACAATTTCGCATTACCCTCTTCCCTTGACATATTCCCTCTTTCTAAATTATCACTTTTTCTATTTTTATATTTTAATTATATTCAAATACATTAAACCATATTGAATATTTACTTTCAATGTTAAAATATATAAAGGAGACAATGGAGTCGTTATCTTGAGAAATTGTTGATATGATAATAGTAAATAGTTTTCTTATGAAGATATATGCTCAAAATGATTTTTTGTCAATGATTTTTTCAATGTGGAATTTTTTTTCATTTTTCGCTTGTTTTCCCACCTAATTTTGTTTTCATTAATTTTTTTTATATTTTTTAATTATTATCATGGTTTCAGGGATTTTAATTAATTTCTTCACTCATAAATGGAAAAATATTTAGTTTCTTATATGTATATTTAATTCAACAGTGAAAATGATATGTGTTGTTGAACCATAATTTCATCTATTTTTGTTCCTATAAATGATATCATGATGGATTTTGGGTTGTAAAATTATTATTATTTATAAAAATATAAAATTTTGATTTCATTTATTTAAATAATCGATATGAAAAATTATTCTTCACATTAGTTTTTAAAAAATTCAATGTGAAATATTAGTATTAATATCAATTATTTGAATAAATGATATGAAAACATAATTTTGAAAACTAAGTGACATTGTATATACTTTTTATCATCATTTTCTATTATATACATTAAAAATATTTTCAAAAAATTTCTTTTAAATACATATACTCTAAAATATAAATTAAAAACTATATATAATTTATTTGAATGGACTTTCTTAACTAGTGGAATATTAAGCAAATAATTTAATGAAAAATATAGATATGGATCCCATGATCTTAATACCATTGTAATCATTTTGGAAACTACATGTTTTGGAAATTTAAGAGTACAACCATTATAAGTGATCCTCTAAAAAATTAGAATGAAGAGAAACATTTTCATGTTATTACTCAAACTACGATTGGAAAATATTTATTGATCCAAAAAATTTGTTGTTATGATTGTTATAAATATTAATCCAGTTGATTAAGTTCAATTATAGTTCTTAATTTTCTTATTATATTTATTTATTTATTTATTTTTTATGTTAAAGCGTGATATGTATTTTTCTTTTATCTATAAAATAAATACGATATTAATTGGATATATATCTATAAAGTATTAATGTTATAGTAAATTTTGCTACCTTATGAAAAAGAAATAAGTTTTGGATATGTCTCCATTAGAAAAGGAAATTTGAAAAAGGGTTGTATCTCCCCTTTATAAGTCAATTTATCTAGTTTGATAAATACCTCTTCATGAGTTAAATGGTATATGAAGAGTTTAGTGTGATTTTATATATCAAAATCTATATAAAATACTCATATTTTTTTATTTATTTTATTTAAATTTTATTATTGACAATTAACTCCCCCACCATCATATACTTTAACCTTGAATATGTCTAAAAATATTATTAGTATCATAGTTTATGGATTTATTATATCTTACATGTATACAAACCCTATTCTAAAAACCAAACTATCTATAGGAAACATCTTTATTTTATAGTTAGTATTGACATTAATGATGAATGGGAAGCATATCATTAACTATATTTTAATGGTAATCACAATGGTAATTAGTTTCCTTGTATGAAATCTTACCTCAATAATATAAGATTTCATCAGTGGATATATATGGTAAAATTTTATAAAATCTTGATGTTTATTTGGGTAGCCTTATTGCTAATGATGCAACTTAGTATGTCTTGAATTATAAAGTTATGAATATATTAAATATATATCTTATATTTTAAATAAGTATAAATATTTTTATTAATATTTCAACACATATGAAAAATTAATATATTTATCAAATATTTTATGTGACATGTTATGGGACTAACAACCCCCATGAAAAAAATCTTGGAATTCTTAGAGTATAAATTCAACATTTCAAGATTTACAAAAATGAGATAGTGTATCGAACTAATTTTTATTAGTAATATTTTTTTCTTAAATAAATGTGTGTCATATTATATAATATTTTACACATAAAAAATATAGAGAAATCAAAAAAGACTTTTTTTCATTACTAAATATTGTTACATTAATCATAGTCCCCACTCAAAACATTATAGAGAAGAAGAAAGATATTAAAAAACAAAAACACCTTGTAGAAAATGAAAATATAGAACCTTGAGTGAAATTAAGTAGAATATTGAGTGAAATAATTAAGTGTTATAAATATGACGTAATGTGAACCTTGAAATATCAATATAACTGTTGGGAATAGTAACTAGACCATTGGAGAAATAATTTTTCCTAAAAATAATAAATGTTTATATAAATAAAATTTACCTTGATTTAATTAATTAAACATAAATTTTATTATTAAAAACAATAACGTGAATAAAAAAACTCAATGAAAATATAAACACATTTTTAATAAACTGTATTTTAAAATATTTCTTAAAAATAATATTTTTTATATTAAAAAATAAAATTAAATATTTTGGAAATTTATTTTGATAAAAATAATATCATTTCTTAAATTAGAACTTTTAATTTTTCAAATGGTTATTTTTACATAATTTTCTAAAATACTTCAAATTTCATGTGAATTGAAAAAATACAATTTTTCACATAAGTGGTGTATCTCAAATTACATAATTCAAGGTGTAATAATGAAATAATTATTTCTATAACTTTAATTTTGTCCATTTTATATTTAATTTCATAAATGGTTAACTAAAATAAAATAAACTCAATTTCCATACCTAAAACAAACTTTTCAAAACCTAATGTTAAAAGTGATTCCCTAAAATAACAAATTTTTCTTTCTTTCCACTTTTCTTTTAAATAAAATAATTAAATATAATGATTAAGGGTATTTGATGTTTTAATCTCATTATATTATATTAATATATGATTTATAATATAAGAAATTCACTACTAAAAGTCTTACCTTTGATGTATTATTTTATTCTAAATATACTCCTCTAGTCAAGTATAAATAACCCTTCCCCCTCTCCTTGGATAACCCCTCCCACACCCATTATAAGAACCAATATCTGCTAAAATATTCCCTATATATCCCCTTATAATACTTAGGTACATTCTAGAGAAATCCAAATCCAATCACCATATATTTAACATGTCTTACTAGAGAAACTACATTAAGGATCAAGTAAGTTCTGATAAACTTATCTCTCTTTTTTTATTTCTTCTTATTATTCTCTTTCGTTTTTCCACCATCCCTTTCACACAAAAAAATGTAAAATAATTAATTAGGAATTAATTTAACATTATATTAATGATTTTAACCTATTGTAAGTATCATACTACAATATATATAAATTTTAAACTTCTTTTCCCGATCTCCTAATAATGTCTCGTCAAAGGTCAGTTAACCACCTATGGAGACATTTTCATGTCAATATATATAATAATCATTATGGATGGATATTTGAAACTATATATAATATATAAAAATTTAATTATATTAATTTGAATCTTTTATAATTAATTATACTAATGTATAAATTACATTTAAAAGAAGATAAATTAAAGAGAAACGAGTTATTTTTAAGAAAAACCTGATATCAAATCACATAAATTTAATCAAAAGAAATTAATAAATATAATAAAATAGTTATAGTTGATAAATAATTGTATAAATGAATATAATTCACTCCTAGATCAATTTTTTTAACAAATATATGTTTAATATTTAGGAGTTTCAAAAGTGAATAAATAAAGGATGAATAAAGGTAGGGGATTCTCAAACTCAACTTAAATTCTTTGGGTTATAACTCATTAGTTCCAATTTTTATTGTATATATTATTTTAATGTTCATTAAATATAATTTCATTGGTTTTAAATATTATTTTTGAGGATAAAAATGTTTCAAACTTGGTTTTTTGATAAATATAAAGATTTTTCTGAAAAGAACAATTATTTTCAAAACACATCTTCACTCCTCTTGAGGTTGTTTCTTCTTTACTCAAGATTGATGATCATTATATAATGTATTTTTTCCTTTTTTATTTTGGGAACCATAAATTTTATTCAGGAATATATTCTTTATTAAATTATTATGAAACCCATTCCTTTCCATAGGTTATTTTATGAATATGATTGTTATTTGTTCTATTTGTCATGCATGATTATGAAATGTTATGATGTGATGGGTGGGCCAAGAATTATATAGACCTTAAATGAATTGGGTAATGTGATTTATATCATGAGATAATGTGAAATATTCATGAACAAGATGCAATATTTTTCACAGTGATGATTTTATGATTATGAACATATGTTATGCATGAACATGAGGCTAGAATTGTTCAGAACTGTATGTGGTATTTGACCACTAAGATATGATTTTTCATTTTTATGCATTACCATATTCCATGAATTTATCCATTTTTTATCTCATTATATTGATGATAATAATATTATTATGTTATAATGATGATGATGTTTATTATCACCCATGTTATATTGATTCACATCCCTTATTCACCCTCTTACTGGGCTTTTAGCTCACCCATTTCATTGATGTATATCCTCAGGTGATTAATTTTAGTAAGGAGAATTCAAGGTGTACTAATAAGATATATAATAATTTATTAAATAATGTTTACATTTTATTATGCACAAGTTATGTATAAACTTAATTTTCCCCGGACACTAAACCTTTATATCCTTGATTTGTAATTCTATTTTGTTATTATCATTAAAATTATGGAATATTCATGTAAGAATAGTAGGGTTTATATTGTTGGTATTACAGCATAGTTTCGTTAAGTATATAATTAGTATTATAAAACAAGAGTGAAAACAATAAGTATATGACTATTTATAGGAAAAAAATCCTACAAGAATATTTTTAGAAAAGGATTAACATAGGTATTCAATAAGATATACCCTTTTTCAGCTTCTTAAAATAATAAATTCTTTAATATTTTTTGACTTATATTTTTTTCAAACCTTTTCTAGTTTATAAAATGGTGGTAACCAGGAGAAATGAGTCTAATAACCCATGTGAGGGATAATGCAACTATTGTCTGAATGGCATCCCCAATGCCTTCGAAACATTATGAATATGATTACCCAGCTATATTAGGTAATGAATAATATCATGAATCATATACAAATTCTTCCTTCACCCAAGAAGGATCAAATAACCATTTATTCATTTATGTGGCAATGACCATTGACTTTTAGTGGAACTTATGATCCACTTGTCACGGAATAACGGGTTAAATCAATAGAGGGGATCTTTTCTATGATCCATTGTTTCGAGGAGGAGAAGGTGACTCTGTAAATTTATCATTTAGATGGATAAGCCTACAAATAGATGATATTTATTGAGAACACCAAGCCGAGGGATGAAATAGATGATATAGAGTGGGAATACTTAACGAAAATATTTCTTACCAAGTATTTCCCTTAAACTCTTCAAACAAATATGGAGAACTAATTCGTAGAGCTAAAGTAAAAGGAATCTAAATCTACTAAGAATTATGAGAAAAACATAACTAGGGTTTTAGGATATTATATGATTTTTGTTATAAAAAATGATAGAAAAATAGATACATTCTTCAGTGGTTTAAAATCACATCTTCAAAACTCTCTAGAAATCCAAGACATTTGGAATTATGAAGAAGTGGTTTTATATGATCTAAAAGTAGGGATATATTTAAGAGAATGATCCAATGGTTATGGAGATAAAAATAGAATAATGGATTTTCAAGGTGCTGGTTCAAATGAAAAAGGAGTAAAGAGAATCCAACAACCCACAAGTCAGAAATGTGGGAAGAAGCTTCCTGGGAATGTCCCTAAAGGGACACAGAAATGCATCAAGTTTGGGAGAGAAGGACACCAATCTCATGAATATTGAAGAGACATGAAGAACCTGGACAACATGATGTAGGAATGGGGGAGCCACTTTATGAAGCACATATGGTTCAATGCTTCAAATGTAGGGATAAAGGGTACTATGAAAGCTAGTGCATTAAATATCGAGTCTTGGATGGTAATTACTGGTAGCAACAAACAAATCCAAATGAGAAAGGGGAAGATTATTCCATCACTACTACTAAAGTGGAGCACGAAAATGAATTCATACAAGGTATAATTCTTATTCAATCAATATTGGACACTGTTTTATTTGATTCTCATCCTACATATTCCTTTAAATCTTTCATGTTTTCTAGAACTATTGAATCAAATCCCTTACACAATAAAGTAGAGATATCTATAAGAACACCTAGTGGAAAAATCATTGAAACCTAAGAATTGGACTCTTCTCCTATTAAGGTATGTGGGAAGAATCTTCCAGAAAATCTCATAATGATTCCCTTGGTGGAATTTGATGTTATACTAGGAATGGAATGACTCTCAATATACAGAACACACATTAAATTTTTGGAAAATGAAGACTCTTTTTAAATTTTGAACTATCCAATGATAATTTAAAAATGAAAGGAATATCATGAATCTCATTTGGGAAATCCCTCAATGGTGTATGTGTGTTTATTCCCTATAAATAATCATTCTATGTCAAATGGATCAGTCAAAGGAAGGTATCATATTGGATGAAATGCCTATTATTAGAGAATACAATGATGTATTTTACAAAGAGTTGCCTAGACTTCCCCTAGATAGAGAGGTATAATTATTAATAGAGATCATACCAAGAGCTACTCCAATCACAAAATTCCCCTATAGGATGTCACTGATTAAATATTTAGAGTTGAATAAGCAACTAGAAGGGAATTTAGACAAAGTTTTCACACGCCGTAGTGAATCTCCTTGGGTGAAGCAGTACTCTTTGTCAATAAGAAGGAACAATAAATGTGGTTGTGCATTAGTCAGAAAGAGATAAATTAGATCACCATAATGAATAAGTACCCTCTTCTAAAGATTTATGACTTATTCAGTCAACTATGAGGAGATTATTACTTCTCAAAAATGGATCTTCATTCTGGATATCATCAACTAAAGGTGAATAATGAATATATTAAGAAGCCAAATTTTCCTACAATTTATGGTAACTATGAGTTCATTGTGAATCCCTCATATATTAATAATTCCCACATAGTATTTATGGATTTTATTAAAAGAGTATTTAAATACTAATTGAAAAACATTTGGTAGTGTTTATCGACAACATTCTTATTTACTTTAAGGTAATGGAGGAATAAAAAGAGAAACTAAGGATTACTCTTGAAACATTAAGGAAGAATAAAATTTAAGATATGTTCAGATAGTGTGAACTTTGGATGCATAAAGTCTCTTTTTTGGAACACATGGTCCCATGTGAGGGAATTTATATGGACCTTTCAAAAAAAGTAATTTAGGAATGGCCCAGATAGACTAGTTTCATGGAAATATATAGTTTTTTTCATGTTGGTACTAATATTGTTTTTTACCAAACTTATCATGATTGTATAGCCCACTAACTAAGTTAACAGGGAAAGGGGTAAAGTATATGTGGATTAAAGATTGCGAGGAAAGAGTTAAGGATCTGATGAAGAGGAAAATCAATTCACCTATACTCGCATTATCAATAAGTGGAGAAAGTTTTGTGATATACAGTGATGCTTCGAAGAAATTATTAGGTTGTATACTCATGCATAAAGATTAGTTGATAGCCTAAACCTTATGGTAGTTGAATATCCATGATAATAAGTACCTGATACATGATATGAAGCTAGTGAATGTTGTTTCTTACATGAAAATATTGAGACATTATCTCTATTGTGAGAAGTTTGAGATATATACTTATCATAATATTATAAATTTTATGTTAAAAATGAATAATATCAACATGAATTAATGAATATGGTTAGAGATCATCAAGGGCAATGATTTCTCTATTCACTACCATATGGGAAAGAAAAACAAGGTCGGTGATTCTATTAGTATAAAAGAACCTGTCACTATATCCATGATGTGGGGTGAAAAAAACAATATCTTCATGGATATTAAAAGGATGGGTTTAAAAATCATAATTACAAGGAATAAATCATACCTTTATTGAATTATTTCTCAACCGTGTATCTAAGAGAAGACAAAGGATGCACAAAAGAATGATCTGGATCTACAAAATAAGGTGATATAAGTAATGGAAGGGAATATACATGAGTTACACATCAGTGATAATGGTATGATTTCATTTAAAATGGGGATTAGTGTGCCTTCATCACCTAGGATTAATAAATCACTATTGGATAATACACATATCCCATATTTCTCTATACATCCTGAAAGTACCAAGATGTATAATGATCTTCAAGAAGACTTCTCTAGGGATAACATGATTAAGGATATTTCAGAGTATATATCAATGTGTTTGGTATGTCATAAAATAAAAGAACAGTGAAAGAAGCCTAATGGGATGATGCTACCACTTTCTATACCAATGTGAAAATGGAAAATTGACACTATATACTTCATCACTAGTCTCTCGAAAATATCCAAAGGAAACAATGTGATATGGGTTGTGGTGGATCAAATCACCATGAATTCCCACTTTATCTCTATTAGAAAAAATTTATTTCTTTAAAAACATTCAAATATATATGTAGATGATGTTATTAGGCTACATGGTGTTCTATGTTTGATCATCTCTAATCATGATCCAAGGTTCACTTCAAAATTATAGAGAAGTATCCAATATGGTTTGAGTAATAAATCTAATTTCATCATTGACTAGAACCCCCAAACTGATGGTCAATATAAAAAGACTATTTATACACTTGAAAAAATGATATGATCCTGCTCAATAGAATTTAAAAGATGATGAGTTTAGCCTCACTTTTTGGTGGAGTTCTCATATAACAATAACTTCCACTCTAGTATTACAATGGTTTAATATGAATATCTGTATGGTAAGTGATATATAACTCCAACATGTTGGGATGAATTTGGCGAACTAAGGCTACTGGGATATTATATTATGAAAGAGATGATAAATATGGTTCAATGCATCCAATAATATATAAAATATTCTCAAATTCAACAAAATAGTTATACCTAAAACCATCATAGGGACTTGGATTTCAATGTTAGAGACAAACGTTTTCCCTTGAATATCACCACATAAGATATTAATGTGGTTTGTAATGAAATATAATCTTAGCCAAAGGTACATTCTCCCCTTGGAGATCCTTGATTTCCTAGAAGTAGTGGCCACTCGGCTTGACCTTCCACCAAATATAGTGTATGTTCATTATGTGTTCCATGTATCTCTCCTAAGGTAGTACATATCTGACTCATCACATATACTAAATCCAATGGTTATATAACTATAGAATGACCTCTCATATGAATAAAATCTGGTGAAGATCTCGGACCATAGAGAGAAAATTATACACCATAAGACAACTCACCATTTCAATGTTTGGTGGAGGAACCATAAATATGAAGAGGAAACATGGGAACTATAGGAAACAAAGAAAAAGAAGTAACCTAACCTATTCTCAACTGAGAATAATATTTTAAATTTTAAGGATTAAATTTCTAAAGGGGGGAAGAATGTGGCAACCCAATGTTTATCAGTAATATTTATTTCTGGAATAATTGTGTGTTGTATTATATAATATTTTAAAAATATAGAATATACAAATACCAACAAAGACTTTGTTTCATTTCAAAATATTGTTACCTTAATAAATAATAAAATCAATTAAATTTCAAAAAATAAAAACTGGACAAAAAATATAAAATAGAAAATATAAAATTTGAAAATAGGGGTCACTCAAATCTACTAGAGTCATCGCCTCTACTAAAAACACTATATGGAAGAAGAAAAATATTATTCAACTAAGAAACATTATATAAAATGGGAATATATAACCTTGAGTTAAATTTATTTGAAAATTTATTGAAATAATGGAGTGGTATAAATATGAAGTAATTTGGTTGTTGGAATAACAACCTGGCAGGTGGGAATAGTAACCTGACCATTAGAAATAGTAACATGATCATTAGAATGATAATTTTACCTAAAAAAAATAAATTTTGATAAAATTAATATTTATCAGGAATAATTTAACTAAATATAAATTTTATAATTCCAAAACAATAAAATGTCGTGATTAAAAAACATAAAGAAATTATAAGCACATTTTTAATAAACTATATTTAAATTATTTCGCTAAAATCATAATTTTTATATTGAAAATTAAAAATAACAATTTTATAAATTTAATTTTAGCAATTTAATACAATTTTATAAATAATCACATTTTAATTGTCTAAGGGTAGTTTTTTGGTAATTTTCTTAAATAATTCAATTTTCAGTTGAATATTGAAAATACAGTTTTTCACATAACTGGTGTATTTAAAATTACATAATTAATGACATAATAATGAAATAATAATTTATATAACACTATGCTCAGACATGGTATATTTAATATCATAAATTCTTCAATAAAATACAATAAACTCAATTTCTAAACCTAAAACGAACTTTCCAGAACCTAAAGTCCAAAGTGATTCTTTAAAATTACATTTTTTATATCTTTCCACATTACTTTTTAGTAAACAAATGAATTCAAATTATAAATGAAGTTTAAAGTCTTAAAATAATTATATTATATTAATATATGATTTAAAATTTTAAAAATTCATTATTAGAAGTTTTAGCTTCGATATATTATTTTATTTAGTATTTTATTCTAAAAATACCCCTCTCCTCAATTATAAATAAACCCTCTCTACACCCTTAGAAAACCATTCCTCTAACCCATTCCAAATCCCATAATATGAAGAAATAATCAATCTAAATCCTCTTATAATATTTTGGGAAATTATATTGAAATAAAACTCCAATCACCAAGGATTTATAGTGTCGAACAAGAGAAATAATGTCGATGATAAATAAGTTCTAATCCACTTCTCTCTCTTTTTCTATTTCTTCTTCAAATTCTCTTTCATTTTTCCACCAACCATTTCAACAAAAAAGTTAAAATAATTAATTTGTAAATATTTAAACATTATATTAATGATTTTATCCTATTGTAAGTACCATATTACTAAATATAAAAATTTTAAACTTCTCATTCCTAATCTCCCGACAATGTCTTTTCAAAGGATGGTTAACCACCTATAGAGAAATTTCTATGTCAACACATATAATCATCATCATGTATGAATATTATAAACTATATATAATATATATAAATTTAATTATATTAATTATAAGATTATATAATTTTTTTATTCTAATAAATAAATTAAATTTAATAAAATAGAGAAATAAAAGTGAAACAAGAAATTTTTTAAATAAAAAACGTGATAAAAAACACTTCAATTTAAAAAATTAAAATTAAGAAATAAAATATAATTATTATAATAGATATATAGTTTTATAAATGACTCTAATTGACTTCTGTATAACATTTTCAATAAATATATGTTTTTTATTCAGGAGGCGCAAGAGTTATGAAATAAATCCGGAATAAATTTAAGGGGATTCTCAAACTTAACTCCCTTTCTTTGGGTTATACCTATTTCATGAAAAATTACAATGTGAATGTTCCGTTAATGTTCCATAAATATAATATTATTATTATTACATATTATTTTTTAGTATATACTTGTTCCCAACTTGGTTTTATAAATAATATAATTATTTTTCAAAAATAAAAATTCATTCCAAAACACACATTGACTCCTCTTGAGAATGTTTCTTCTTCACTCGAGACTAATGATTCTTATACCATATAGGTTTTTACCATTTTCTTTTAATAATCCCAATGTTTATTCATGAGTGTATTGTTTATGGAATTCTTATAAAACTCATTCCTTTCTATGGGTTATTTTAGGACTATGATTGTTATATGTTTTATGTCGCATGCATGATTACGTAATGTTATGATGTGATGGGTTTGAATATAATTATATTTACCTCAAATGATTTTGATAATGTGATTTATCTATTTTGATAATCTTAAATATGTATTAACATGATGATATATTTTTTTCACAATGATGATGATATGATTATGCACATATGTTATGCATGAACATGATAGTATCTTTCTTCAAAACTATGTGTCATATTTGACAACTAAGACATGATGTTTCATTTTTATGGATTTCTACATTCCATTACTTTATACATTATTTTACTCGTGATTTTGATGATAATCCTATTATTATATTATTATGATGATGATTTTTATTTTCACCCTTGTTATATTTAATCATGACCCTTATTCATCCTCTTATATGGATTTTAGCTCACCCATTTCATTGATGTATAACATCAGGTGATTACTTGTATAGAGAAGAATGACAGGGACACTAAGAACATATAGAAGAATGAATTAAATAATGATTTTTTTAATTATGTAATTTTTAATTATAAGCCTAATTTTCCCATGACACTAACCTTTGGATCCATGATTTGAAATTCTATTCTATTATTTATCTTTAAAATTATGTAATAGTAATGTAAAAAAAATTAGGGTACCTATATATAATGGATCAAATATTCCACACATTCACTTTTATTTTAAATGGGTTGAGTGGTTCCAGGAAAATATAGGGGAACACTGTTCTCATGTAAAAATCTCTACAGCTTCTGCTCAAGGAGTGGCATGAAAATAATGTTACAATTGATTAAGGAAAGGAAATAATGGAAGTATTAATGGATTAAATTATTGGATTATTAGTATCATACAAAATTGAATTGAAGAATTTTAAAGAATAATAAATCAATTAGAAATGGTTGATATATTTTAAATCCACTAATATTTATCCACTAAATCTTCTAATATTGAAATATAGATAATTGGTAATGATACGATCAAAATTCTTAAATGTATGAAGGGATTTTTCAAAAGGAGTAATTCTTTAAAAAATTGGTCATGAATATAAAACATGAAATATGATATAAGAAAGGATATAAAGGGTAATTCCAGTAATAATAAATTCAGTTATACATATATTACTAGTTATGAGTGTATGAATAAAGGTAACATCAACATTGATTTTCCCAACTCAATAATAAAAAAATGTTAAAAATATAAAATATAGTAGAACAAATCAAGGATTTCTACTAGAAAATATAGTGATGATAACTCTTCGTCCAAAGAATTTTGTCCTTAGAAGGAATTAGTAGACATATATTTGATGGAAATTATTAACTGGGTCAGTTCCTACCCAATAAGAAAAATATAATTTATGGATTATTTTTTAGCGACTATTTTATAAATTATTAATAAATATTTAAATTTAATATTTTTAGTGATATAATTCAAATATATCATTAATTCAAAATGGTTTTTAATAAATCAACTACCATTTAGTTGTGATTTTTTTGTGATTGTTTAAACCATTATTAAATGTTGGTTTTTATTTTATTTATATATAATTATATCACTAAGTTTTTAAAACCATCATGAATTTTATTAAATTAAATAAATATTTATTATTAATAAATATTTATTATTCAAATTTTAAATATAAATTTTATTTTCATTGATAATTTTTATTTACTCTTTATTGATAATTGTTAATTATTAATGATTATTGATTAATGATTATGGATTATTAATTAATAATTAATGATAAATAATTTATTTATATTTAGTAATTATTAATTATAATTTATTTTTTAACTATTTTTTATTTATTATTTTTTAATGATTATATATTAACTGTTAATTATTTAATATTGATGACTTTTTAATTGATAATTACTAATTATTATTAAATTTGTTATTATTACTAAATTAATTAATCTATGACACCCCATGACTTTATAATAATTTAAATTTAGAATAAATTTAAATTTTTTTCTAATTTTCTTTACATGCAACACGATGATAACCTCATGTTACACACAACACTGAGTTAGCTTGTATTACACGGAAGATCGAGTTTTACCACCTTTTAATAGAGCACTTATTTTAAAACTAAATTTTGACAAAATTTTATAGCTTATTAGTCAAAATGAAATTCATTTTTTAATTAATATGTTCTAATTTATTTAGGTTTAATTATTTGGTATTTATCTACGAAGTTACTCTTTTTGATGAATAGTAAAAAAATACAACATTTTAGTTGAAAATTGTCTTATCGTTTAAATAATATTTAATGTTAAATTTAATTTTAAAGTGGTTTTAAATTCATAATAGATTAGTTATATATCTATTAACCTGATTGAGTTCATTGGAATATTTTTTATATTTAATATATATATATATAAATACTCAATAATCTTATGAACATTTTCACATTAAAATCCCGCTTTATTGCCACATTTGTGAGATTAGATAAAAATTTAATTTTTCCTCTTTTGTGAATTGAATTTGAAAAAATTGATATAAATGGTTGTAAATAGTATAATATGTATAGTCTAATAACATCTACTTATCTTTTTACTAAAAGTATTGGTGAAAATAATTAAAATTAATTTCAGTGATTAAGGTAAAAATTAGTTTACATAGTGGTTAAACATTAATTTTAAAGAGAAAAATAGCCTAAAAACATGTAAAAATCCATTTTATAACCATATTTATACCATATCCTCCCTTTTGATTGAATTGTATCTATTATTAGAACACATTTCCATGATAGTGACACATATAATAAGCAAAGTAAATAAAAATACAAAAAAAGTACCTTCATTTCTTTTAATACCAATAACGATTTGGAGTATAAAATAAGCTACATATATTCAGTTATGAACATTATTATGATATTTAAATGATTGTTTTTTGTTATGATAATTTAATTTTAATATTTATAGATGATATAATTAAATTTAATTCTTAAGGAATTCAAGCATAGTGATTATTTAGTTAATAACAATATAAAATAAATGAAGCTAAAACCATTAAAAGTAAAGTAAATTTAAAGAATTAGTCTGTTAAATTATTCTATTAGAATAATATATCATGTTATATAGAAGTTAACTTAATATATTTTAATTCAAATATTTTTTTATATTTTTAAATTAAAACTTAATAAATAATTTCATAATTGACATTAATGTTATTTAACAAAAAATGATATTTTATTAAAAAATTTAAAATTAAGAAAATACTATATTTTTTCAAGTTATTTTTTAAGTTTTAGTCAATATCAAATATTATCCATTAATTGACCAATTTATCTTTTATAATTAACATATTGACCCATGGATAGTAAAAGCATTATTAGCACGATTCACCTTAAAGTGGTATTTTTGTGCGTCACATGCACTTGTTTTAAAGATAATTTCCAAACTACATGGGCTTTTTAATTTTTAATTAGTTATTTTATTTATAATTAAATGGTTATATATTTTATAGTAAATATCACATTAATTTATTATTTTTGGTGAAATTTATTAGCTTTTAAAAATAGTTACATGAAGAAAAACCAAAATAGTAAATGTGGGAAAATATAAAAGTTAAGAAACAAAATTATAAAAATGACTTTATTTTTATTTGTTTTAGGTTTTTATATACCATAATTTTACATTACTAAATTATTTTTAAATTTTTTTGGCACATGAGGTAAGGGATACCTCTAAATAGTGATTACCTTTTTATATTTACAAGAATAACACTCCCCTTAACTATAAAAAGGCATTAACTACTCCCAATTATTCACACCACTCAAGAAACTTTGGATCATCCATAACTAGAATAAATACTCTCCCAAAATACCTCCCCTAAACCTAGAATACCCACTTTGAAAATAAATCAATATTAGGAAATCCATTTTTTTTAAAAAAAAAGGAGTTAACTGAAAACGATGTAACATTCTTCAATGATCACTAGTGTTTATTTCATTCTAAAACCATTAAATTGATCTTATTATATGATTATATAATAATATAATTATACTAAATGTAATTATATGTTTTTATATTATGGATTACACCTACACCTACACATACACACACTTTGATAAAATGGGCAACAAATCTAGCATTTGTGCATACGGGGGACTACCACCTCCCAAAACAATGTCGTTCATTTTTCCTTTACCACCGACCATGGTTGGGAAATATTATGGACACATTTATTTTATATTATATATATGATATTTATTATTACTATATTCTTTGGTAATTTTTATATTACAAATAACTTTATTCCTTCCATTTTTTAGAAATATGATGACAACATTTGTGGACGTGTGGACTACTACCTCATCAAAGCAATGTGATTCATTTACATTATACATGGAATTTATTAAGGATTATTTTAACAAAAATATTTAGAATATATGACATAAATATGATACATTAATTATAATATACATATATATCATTTACTTTTCATACTTTTAAAATAAAAAAGTAATGGAAGTAGCATTCATTCTTACGTATAACCTGCCGTCTCCATGAATGATTCCTTTTATTTCCTACATCCATGTTTTATAAATTATTCTAAATATATATGATATTTAAATAATTTTTTACATTATTTATATGATTAAATAATGATCTTATTAATAGGAACAATAAGTAACAAGTCAAAACATACTAAAAAAACTAGGTAATTAACACCAGAAATAGTTAAAATGATGAAAGACTATTAAGTAACATGTAATAAGATGTTATAAGAAGTTAATATATTATATTATAATATTGATTATGGTAATTTTATAATTTACTAACATTCATAAAACCATTATACAGGAAGTTAAAGGACATCCACTCAAAAGGAAACACAAGGTATGAGACTTCGTCTCACTGACCATTCTTTGAGGCATACTTTATCATTATGCACCTAATTTATTATATATGGTGTAAAATAATTAATAATTCATATTTAATTTTATTCAATGTATCAACTTTTATTATGTCATATGATGATATTTTTACTTGAATGACACCAAGTAGTAATGGGTTTCGTATCAATTTACATTCAATTGAGAATTATTTATTGTTTATGCACCAATTAACATCCATATGGTGTATATATTGTCCCTTTGACATTTAATATCAGGATTAATTTATTTTTAATGTTATTTTATGTTTAACTTTGAATTATCTCATCAAAGGGGTTTAGTTTGAAAATTAACAAAGTGGTAAAATTTATCTTTGAAATCTCACTTTATTTTGTGATTATTAACCTTATTTTGAAACAATAACTTTATTATAATAATTTTATTTTTGAAGTTACATTAATATTAAATTTTCATATCATTTATAATGGGTATGATTGTTTTCTAAACCATATACCATTTTCACATATAGTGTTCACATTGACAATTATTTGAGTAATTAGTGAAAATTAATAAATCTGTATCATCTATTCAATATGGATATTTGAAGATTAGGGGTATTGATTAATTAAATTGATTTTTCAAAATATGATTAATGCATTATATTTTTTATTTTATGTGTGGGGCCTATTATATCCCCTCAATGAATCAGTAGAATTAATGATACAAACTAAATATGGTTTTGGCTAAGGCCTTATCCATTTGCTTGATTCTTGGAATAAATCCTTGATAGTATTAGTTTCTTGGAATGAATCATTAAAAGTATTAAATTATTGGAATAAATCATTGATAGTACTAGATTCTTGGCATGAATCCTTAATGGCATGTTTTAGATATCCATTATTATGAATTCAGTTATTGATATTTTATGTGATTATTTGATTAGTTAGAATATCAATGGTTATGTTTTATACTGATGTTATTGATTATATGGAATGATTTTTAGTTATTTTTCATTACATGCTGATTATACTCATTGATTATTTATTTAATCAATTATACTTAACCCTTACTAAGCATTTGAGAACACCCTTATTTTGTTTACTTTCCCCAGGATATGAAGATAAATTTATGGAATGATTTTAAAGGATGCAGTTTATTATTTTTATTATGAATTGTGTTTTATTTTATGTCCCTAATGTAAAATGGGTATCATGTATGTAATATGGTTTGACAAAACTACTAAAATTATTGGTCCTTTGGGATTTGATTCCATGTAATCATGCCAATGCAATAAAGCACGACACCATCTCCGGGCTTCAAGGGTCAGGGCATTACAATTGGTATCAAAGATAGGTTTAGTATAGACCTTGGGAACTAGATTTAGAAACTATATATTATGGAATATAACCATATGTTATAATTTTAGTATAAGTATATATGACCATTCCAAAGAAACCATATTTGTGATTACAATATTATCTACACGTTATTTTTTCAAATTATCTTAATTATCTCACTGGTTTTGAGATTTTACATTATGTTTCATAGTGTTAGGAACTAATCTAGTTTATTAAATTGTATAGAGATAGAACCTAGGAGGATTAATGTATCATTACTCATGTCCAATTCATAGGTTTCCCTACCATGGAATTTGATCTAGCTGGTGTTGGAACTAAGAATGTTATGGATATATTAGAATAGCTTAATTAGTTTATAACACATAACCTTTCCAAGATAGAGAAACCTATTCCAAAATTATATTCTCTAATGTTGGATCACATTATGTGATTGAGGCCTCCATAGTTTAGTGGTATTACTAATCCAATTATAGGTTAAAATGGATTAATTCCTCAGAGAAGATAATTGCATCATCGCGATTTGGTGAAAAGGAAAATGTTATAATTGCATTTTATTTTATCAAAGATGATGCCAGTCAATATTGGTTATTGATCCAAAATATATGTGAGGAAGATGAGATATAACTCATTGAATAGAAAGATTTAATGGAGACATTCTTCGATAAAGACATCCCTCATTACCAACAAATTGAGATAAATAGAAATTTACTTAGATTTAATAAAAAAGAGGATGAAAGTGTCATGAAGTATGAAGATAAATTTCAAAGGTTAAAAAGGTATGATAAAGATTTCATACACAACATGGAATGCAATATTGGACATTTAATTTAAGAGCTTAAGTCATGTCTCCAAAGGGAACTAGTGTCTCAAAAATTTTATTCATTCAATGAAATATTTTTATGTGCAATTAAGAAAGATACATAATTCTCAAAGTCTTATAGAATCAAAGGGAATAAAGATAATAATAAGAAAACATAGAAAAATGTAGGTAAAGGGAATAAGGGAAAGAGTAATTTTCCAACATCTGATACTTGTGCAAGGAAACACCTTGTAACATTCTTAAAAGTAAAAGGATTTTGATTCAAGTGTGGTAAAAAAGGTCACCATGCTTAGGATTTAAAGGGAATGAAATAATTTTCTAATTTTCAACTATTAAACTGTAAGGTTATGGGGAACTATGAAAATTAATTCCCCATGGACCAAGATAATATATCCCAAAATAGGCCAAGGGTTCAAATTAAAGATTATGTTATTAATAATGATGAAGTTTAATTATTGATGTTATTGCATTTGGATTAAATAATTATGTTATAAGCATATTTTAGTTAATGATATCCATGTTGTAAGAATTATTAAATGTATAAGTGTATTTCTATAGAGCTTTTCATTATGTATTGTAATGTGTATTGTAAATATTTCTGATTAATTAGAAAAATGATTCAACAAACTTCTATGTTTTTTATCTTTATATTTTAGAAGAGAGATATGGTTAACCAGTTATGAAATGGTTTAAGTTGATCTTTGGATAGGGTTTTACATATTAATGTAACACATCATGATATGATAAAACATAAGCCAATATATTAAGTATAAATTGTTCAGGGAACAACCAAATGATAAGATTGTTCATATGGAATTGAAATGTATATTTAATTATATTCATAGAGAGTGAAAGAATAACCAAACTATATTCTATTATCATCATGTTTGATGATATCAATGAACTTTTTCATAATTTTTCTTTAATTATTTGTGGTTATCAACATTTATCTGGACATTTTCTCTATAACTCCCCTTTAGAACATGATAGTTAGATTTTTCTACCATGTCCATGTTTTTGAAAATATTCTCCTATTTGAAATCATAGTTTTGTGGTGACTTTCACATTTCCTCTTCCCTCTTATTAAGATGAATAGTTATTTAACCTATTCATAAAGTGGGTCTTTCAATAATATTATTTTTAAGTATGAAACCCTTGATTACCAAGATCATGTTTAAATTTAGAGGATTAAATTTAATTAAGGTGGGTATAATGTAACACCTCAAGGTTTTACGATAATTTCATTTTGGAATAAATTTAATTTTCTTTCTATGTTTATTTATATGAAACACCATATTAATATTACTCTAAAGACAACATTGAGTTATCTTTTATTACATACAAGACTGGGTTTTATTACCTTTTATGGGAACACCTATTTTATAAGTAAATCTTGACACATTAATAAATTTTATTCTTCAAAATAAAATTCATTTTTTAATTAATAATGTTAAAATTGTCTTTGGTTGAATTTTTTGTATTTTTTTGAGAAGTTTCATGTTTTGATTAATATTGAAAAAAACTACATTTTAGTTGAAATTTCCCTTTTCATTTAAATAATTATGTATGTAGTATATTATTTTAAATTGGTTTTTATGTCAAAATAGGTCAATTATAAATATATTAATATTATTTTGGCCATTGTAATCGTTTTTATATATAATTTATATTTAAAAACTAAATGAAAATTTTAAATTTATAACACTAAAAACCTACTTTATATCCAAGTCTATGGGATTTTCTTTAAACATAATTTTGACACTTTTGTGAATTAAAATTGAAAAAAAGGATATAAATGTTTGTAATAAGTAAAATATTTCTATTATAACAAGATAAACATAGTTTTTTTTCAAAAATAATAGTGAATGTAACTAAAATAAATTACTGTGATTATGGTAAAAATTAGTTTACTTAGTGGTTAAATTTTTATCTTAAGGAGAAAAATGGCCTATAAACTTGTCAAAAATCCATTTGATTCCCATATTTCAACCATACAACCCCTTGGGTTCAAATTTTATGATTTACTGGGACACATGTTCATTAAATATACCCGTATAATAATTTAAGTAATAAAAATTACAAAAAATATACCTCTATTGCTTATAATTCCTATAAAACTTTATGGTATAGAAAATGTTATGTAGTTTCAGCTATAAAAATTATTTTAAAATTTATAATATTTTTTATCTTGATAATTTAACATTATTTTTTAGAGATTATATAATTACACTAAACACTTGAGGAACACCAATGTAGTGATTATTTAGTTAATAATTAAATTTAATAAACGATGATGAAAACATTACAAGTAATGTAAATTTAATGATTTATTGTGTGATTTTTTTAGATTAATATATCATGTCACAAAAAATTGAACTTAATTGATTTTAATTCCAAAATTGTTTTGATATTTTTAAATTAAAATTATATAAATAATGATAGAATTAACCTTAATGTAATTTTACAATAATTTATATTTTTTGAAATGATTTAAAATTAATAAAAAACCTATATTATTCCAATTTATTTTAATGTTTTAAAAAATATAAAATAATTTTCATTCATGGACCAATTTACCTTTTATAATTGATACATTGATTCATATATTTTAAAAACATTATTAGCATTGTTTGGGTTAAAGTTGGGTTTTTGCGTGTTGCAAGTGCCTATTTTAAAATTAATTTCCATCACACATGGAATTTTTATTTGTTTAAATTAGACATAATATTCTAAATTTAGGGGGTCTATATTTTTTGATAAATCTTACATTAGTTTAGACTTTATGGTTAAATTACTTAGTTTATAAAACTAATTAGCATAATAAAAACCAAAATGGTAAATGTGGGGAAACATATAAGTTAAAGAACAAAATTATAAAAAAACACTTGTTTTTGTGCGGGGGAGGTTTTTATTGACCATAAATTCACTTTAATGTATTTTGTTGTCAATTTTTATGGCACATGAGTAAAATAAGACCTCTTAATAGTTCTAAACTTTTTATATTTACAAGAATGCCACCCCCTCACTATGAAAATGTATTATCTCCCCCCCAATTCATCACACATATCAATATACTTTGGATCATTAAAACCCTAGACATATAATCTATTAAAATACATCCAATAAACCTATAAGAATCAATTTTTACATAAATCAGTCCAAGTATGTCCTTTGATGAAAACCAAAAGAAGTTGACCAAAAAAGAGGTAACATTCTTCAATGATCACTTTTGTTTTATTTCTTTCTAAAACCACAAAAATATTATTATTATATTATAATGTAATAAAATAAATATCCTAAATATACTAATATATTGTTTTTTAAGGCTTTTACCTACATATACACACACTTCCATCAAATGGGTAACGAATCTATTATTCGCGTGTATGGAGAACTGCCACCTTACAAAACGATGTCGTTTATTTTTCCTTTACAACTTATCATTTTTGGGAATTTGGATAGAAATTTTTTTCTTATATGATATATATGATATTTATTTTTAATTTTTCTTAGTTAATTTTTATATAACACATACCTTTATGGTTTACATTTTGTGGGAATAAGATAACATCATTTGTGGACTTGTGGACTACAACCTACTCAAAGTGATGTGATTCATTCAGGTTATACATGAAATATATTAAGGAAGATTTTAATAAAATTATGTGAACTATATGACATAAATATGAAACTAGAATTATAATATACATATATATCATTTACATTTCATTCTTCTAATATGAAAAAGAAATGGAAGTAGCATTCATGCATACATATGACCTACCATCTCTTTGAATGATGCATTTCATTTCCTCCATTAAAATGTTATGGATTAATATAAATACATATATACTAAATGTATATTATGTTTTAATCATGGTTTAAATTATTTATATGATTAAATTATGATTTAATTAATACTAACAATAAGTAACAAGTCAAAACATACTAAAAAATTAGGCAATTAACACCCTAAATATGAGTATGGTTTTTTATAAGTTAATAAAATTCTTAAAACCATTATACATAATTTTAATGTGCATTCACATAAAAGGAAATGCAATGTAAAGTACTTCATCTCAATTTCCATTCATTGTGGAAAAATTTATCTTTGTGCACCAAATTTATTATATATAGTGTCTATAATTCCACTTTGATATATAATATCATGATTAATTAATATTTCATAGTATTATAAGTTTCAAAATGGATTATTTGATCTCTTAGGATTTTTACATAAATGTAACCAACTAGGAAGTGATTTCATCTTGATTTACATTCCATTGAGACTTATTTACTATTTATACACCAATTCACTTATATGTGGTGTATATATTATACCTTTTACATTTAATAACATGATTAATTAAATATTCATTGTATTTTATGTTTAAATTATAATTATCTCATCCAAGGGATTCGATTTTAAAATTACCCATGTGGTAAAATTTATTTTTGAAATCTCACTTTAATTTGTGATTGTTAACTTTCTCTTACAATAATAACTTTTTTATAAGAAGTTTCTTTTAGAAATTAAATTTATATTCATTATTCATATCATTTATCATGGGTATGATTATTTCATGAACTATATACAATTTTTAAATATGGTGTTCACTTTGATAGTTATTTAAGTAATTATTGAAATATTAATAAATATATACCTTCTATTAAATATTAATATTTCATGATAAGGGGTATTTATTAATTAAATATATTGATCAACATATAAGGAATTCATTGGATTTTTTATGTGATAGATGGGTCTGTCTATATCCCCTAGATACATCGGTGGGTTTCATGAGAAAAACTATATATGGTTTCAACTGAGACATTACTCATTAATTAGATTCTTGGAAAGAAGCCTTAAAATTATTAGGTAATTGGAATAAATTATTGAGAGTACTATATACATGGAATAAAGCTTTGATAGTATTAAATTCTACGCATAAAGCCTCGATAACATGTTTTAGATATCCATCTTTATGAATTCCATCAATTTAAATTTATTTATTGATATTCTATATGATTATTAGATTAGCTAGAATATCTACAGTTAAGTTTCATGATAAAGTTATTGATTATATGGCATGTGTTTCAATTATTTACCTTCTCAGGTTGGTTATCTCATTAATTCCTTATTTCGTCCACTATACTTAAACCTTAATGATCATTTGAGCTCACCTGAATTTTATTTCCTTTTCCCATGATATGAAGAAGAATTATTCGAATGATTTTCAAGGATAAAGTTTATTATTATTTTTGTGTATTTTGTTTTATTTTATTTTCCAATTGTAAAATGTGTATCATGTATGTAATATGGTTTTATAAAACTACTAAACTGATCAGTTCTTCAGAATTTAATTCCCTATAATCACGAAAATGAAATAAAGTAAGATAACGACTCTGGGATTCTAGGTTCAGGGCATTACATAATATCTTTTTAATTATAAAATATTAATTATTAATAAATTTGAATAATTAATAATTAATTATCAATTTTTTTATTATTAATTAACAATTTATATAATATCTTTTATTTTTCAAATAGGAAAAATAATATTTATTTAAATATTATTTCATGTAAATTCATTTAATGGAGTTGTTAGTACTCAAAGAATTAAGAAATATTGAGTGAGAGTTATGTGATAAAAAAACTAAATAAATAAATAAATAAATATGTTCACTAAAAAAACCAAAATTAAATAAAAATAAAATCATGATAAAACCATAATGAAATTTTTCCTAATGCCTAAATTTGAAAATAAATTTAGAAAAATCGTGAAATATTTAATTTCGGATTAGAAAACCTCTAAATTCCAAAATAAACTACCATAAAATGCAATTTTACATGTAGAACTATAATTCAGATTATGTTTTTAAAACCCCCTCCATTAAATAATTTAAAAATATTTGTGAAAATATTCAATATGAAGTTGAAAAAATTTATAGTTTATCAAATATGTTAAAGTAAAATCTTAATAAATTGATTGAGGAAAATAATAAGTTAATTCAATATATTAAAGATATTATAAATGCCTCTTTAGAAATTAAATCTTCAAAAGATACTAAATTTTAAAATCATAAAGTTGAAACTAAAAGGGTTAATGAGGCCCTATAAAAATTCACTACTAGAAAATTAAATTATTATAAGATGATGTCTCACTAAAAATGACTAAATAAAGCAGTGATATTGGTTATAGAGGCTAGTTTATTTAGATATATAGGAATTTATTTTTTAAGTGGACTACTGGTAGTGTCTCCTCTATTAAATATATTAATGATAGTATAAGTGGTCATTATTCCAGTAAATGTTCACTAAGTTATGCTTTGACTTTAGGTGACACTATAATTTTTATTTTTAAATAACTATTTGGTAAACCCATTATCATTCTATTATTAAATATATATAGAAACATTAAGGATAAGTGACTAATCTATTTTGATCCAAAGTTGAATAGGTAACAAAATATTTAATTATTTTATTATTTTTGGATAAATTCCTTGGAAGTTTTAAGAGTTGAATTTAGTACATGGATAGTTGGTGGTTAAGGAATATGATAGGAGACCCATAAAATTTTAAAACATTCAACGAATATGAAGGAGGACATGTCACATTTGAGGAAAACTCGAGAGTAAATATCAGTGGTTTTAGTTATCTTGTACTAAATGATTCTATAATTATTTTTATGTTTATTTATTTCAATTATTTTTTAAATAATCTTATTATCATCTCTCAGTTATGTAATGATAGTTTATCTATTACATTGAATAATTATAGGTATATTTTTAAAATATGATTCACCATTGATTATTTCTAATATAAAGGATAATTTTTATATTATTTATCCTGATGATATATCCTTGAAAAATATTATTTATTTGATTGTTTTATAGTCATATTTTTCATTTATGTCATAGAAAACGATGCCAGTACAATTTTATATCATTTTCAAAGATGGTTGGGAAAAATAATATAATACAAATACTTGATTTGAAGGTGTATATGCACTTATTTTTCAATTCTTGAAAAAAAGTAAAATAATACATGTAATAATTCAAGGTGATTAATTAATTGATCATTCAACATTACTTTAAAGCTCATGAATTTGGATTTTTAGACCTGTTTAAGTTTGATGTTTAAGTGGAAATAGGTATACTTTTATAACAGTAGATTATTATTCTAGATTTACTTAGTTGTATTTATTTTCATATAAATGTGAGACCCAATCTACATGTTCGAACTACTACAATTTGGTTTTAAATGAGAATGGTTTCAAGATTGTTTCAAAAAATAGTGACCATTATTGAGAGTTTCGTAAAAAAAATATTTTGATAGTTTTTGTGAGGAAAATTGTTATTCACACAATTTCACTTCTCAAAGGATTATATAATTTATTAATTTAGTTGGGAGAATACATAGTACTTTTTAGGTGATAGAAATGATAATATTCATTCTGTATAACTTACCATTGTACTTTTGGGTAGAAGCAGTTAACACTGTATGCTAAATGATTAATATAATTCTACTATGTCATATTCTTATGATGTCACCATATAAACTATTGAAGGGAATAAATCCTATGGTTGGTTATGTTCAAGTGTTTGGTTGAAATTTTTTTATCCATAACAATGAAAAATATATATAAAATTTTGATGTAAAAAATATATTATTTTGTTTTTAGGACATTCAAGCTGTGGTAAATCTTACATAGAATATAAAGAGAGGAAAATGGTTGTTTAAAAAAATTTACATGATAAATTTGATGATAAGAATATGTTTGATAGGATAAAATTCTTAAATAAAACAGATGAAGACTTTTAATAACATAATTTGGATAAGTCTTAGACTATTATAAGGTTGATTGAGATATATTGTACATTAGTTAAGGGGGAGGGGTTCTAGGTCGTCTAAAATGTAACTATAGAAGACTCTCAAATACCACCCAATTGAGAATATGATTGGTAATATGGATTTTAAAATTAAATCAAGAAATTTTGTGAGTAATTTATGCAAGAATTATACTTTTATTTCCTAAAATATTCATAATTATGTTTATAATGATTTAAAAGGTAAAATTTAGGTTATATGAATTTATTAAAAATTAAATAAGTTCATAAGGAATAAGGTATAAGAAATGGTAACCCCTATATATGATTAAATAGTTATTGGAACAATGTATAATTTCATAAATAAGATAGACAAGTCTGGTCAAATTGTTAAAAGAAAAGCAATACTCGTTTCTCAAGGCTACTACCAAGAATAAGGATTTGGCTATGATTATTCTTTTGAACCTATTTTAAAATTGGAATCTATTTTAATTCTACAAGATTATACATCTCATAAGGGATTTACTATTTATCATATGGATTTAGAGAGTGCATTCTAGAATAGTTTTATTTTTGAGATTGTACTTTTTAATAATATACATACATTTATGAAATAAAAATTCATCATTATGTGTTTATGATTAAAAGGATTTATATTTAGTAAAATAATACTTCAAGGATATTTATGGAAGGATGCCAATGGTTATGTTTTAAAATAATTTTGAGAAAGCTAGGGTATATCCTACATATTTGATTAAGATATTTCCAATGGAAATAATAATTATATAGATATATGAGGATGATATAATATTTGGATTATCTATTCATTCACTCTATCATTAATTTTCTAATCTTGTAGCTAGTGAGTTGGAGATATGCCTCATTGGTGAACCCAAATTCTTTCAATATTTTTATATATTTCAAATGGATGACAGAATCATTCTAAATTATTGTAAGTACACATAAGAACTTGTAATGAGATTGGTTTTGTACCATAGAAAAATCATGATAACTTTATTCTGTATTGGTTATAAGTGGTAAAATTTGTTTCCTAAAATTTAGTTGATTAGAAGACGTAAAAATTAATGATTGGAAACCTTTTTTACTAGATTGAAAGTAGGCTTTATATATTGTTTAGTGTAATCATGTCTAAAATATTTCAATCTAACCCACCTGATTCAGACATGAATATATTAAATAAGATCAATAAATATGTAAAGGGTACTATAAAAATTTGATTGTTTTATCCTTTAATATCCACTTTTCAGTTTTGTGTTATTTAAACATAGATTCTAGTGGATTCTTGATTGATAGAAAAAGAACTTGTGAAATTTTTACTATATAAGAAATATTTTAATTTCATGAGTTAAAATAAAAAACATTATATTTCTTTATCAACTATATAATCATAGAATTTTGTTATTGTGTACTTTTTTTATAAATCATTTTAGATCATATTGACTTTTATGCCATTTGAAATTTTTTATGATAATATTTCTATCATGTCTGAAAATTCATCAATAAATTCTATTTCTAATAATCCTTTTCAAAATACAACGTTTAGTCATATTTATATGAGTAATTAATTTACTATATAAAATTATATAAGTGTAACCTCAGTTTAAAATTCATTCTTATAGAGAATAAATTGGTATATATATTTATAAATCCCTCAGAAGCAAGAAAATTTTATAGCAGGAATGTTAATCTTATAATGCCTAATATTTAAAGATTTCAAAGTTTTATGAATTTTTGAGTATTCTAACAGTTATTAGTGTCAGTAATTCAACAATCTATGCATTTTAACTATTTAATATTGTGATCTAAAGATATAACCATGTTTTGGGGAAATTCACCACACCATAGTGCTCATGTATAATGATATATGATATAATTTATCTATTCATCCCATATTTATTATCATATTTATTTCCTCTTATTGATATATCTTATGATGATCTATACATAAAATATTTACTATTAAGGGTGTTTCCATTTCATAGTATCTGAAATGTTTGAACTCCTACAGGAACCTAAATTAAATAGATGTTTTTATCAAATAGAGACACATATATCTCTTTTATAATAATATAGAAAATACTATAGTGTCCATAACTGTATCATTTTATCTTCTTTACAATTTCCTTTGAGGAAGTGGTGTTTCACACAATTATGGTTAAGAGATACTACCAAATAAATTGATGAGTCCAATGGCTGATGGATACCTTCAAATGAAATAACCTATTAGTTGTTACTAAGAGAGATTAACCAATATCAATTTTACTGATGATTATGAGCATAGATAGTGTGGTTCTCTTATTTGTTGGTTTTTATGATTCATCATGTTGATTACACTCTTGGATGATCTTGACATGGGTGTTATGGTTTTTTTCACTACATATGATCATATAGATTTCCCACAAAAAAATTATTGGAATCAAATAATAATTCATTGATGGATTGATAGGGTGAAAATAGAAATTGATATCTTCATTTTGTCATTTATGGAACCATGATTGTCAATATTTCACCACATCATGGTATGTATAATTTTTATTCAAAAGGTAATTATTATATGGACACCATGTCATAGTATAAAAATATTGATAGGTAAAACATGATAATATAAGGTAACCACAATGGTTTTTCTGTACTTTAAATAGAGTATTTATTTAGACATCAACAAGATTTATTTAGATGAAAACCACAATATGGTCAAAGACACAATAAGGACTAAACAAATAATAGAGGATGTATAATGGTCCTGGTAAAATCTCCCATGGGGACTAATTATGTCATGCTCAATACTATGATGGATTTTGGAGGGGATAACACTTACCAAATATAGTGAGAAACAACACAAAAAAAACTAACAAAACCATAAGATCTACCTATTTATTTACACTACAATAAAAATATATAGAATAACATAAAATTTCATTAGTTGATCAATTCAGTCTAATCTAGTAAAAAATATCATTAAAATTATCACCAAAAAGTATTAAATAGGATATTTCATCCAAGAGTATCCATGGGTATAAAGACCCAATATTTTCTAACATGATTATTATGTTATTTTTAAGATAAACAACATAATAGTGATATAATAATTGATCCAAAGGTTTAGTATCTTATAAAAATTAGGCATATAAATCACTTGTACATAATAAATATTAAAAATTATCTAAATAAATTTTCATTTTTCTCCTAAAATCTTTCAAATTCTTCTTAGTACATGTGATCACTTGAAAACATACATCCATGAAAAAGGAGATCTAAAATCCCAATAAAGGGAGAAATTACATGTGATGAATAACGTAAGTGAATAAATAGTACATGGGCAAGAATAATCAACATAATAATATTATAACCATAGTATCATCATCATAATCAATAGGGAAATTTTGAAAAAAGGCATTGAATGTTTCATATAGATAAAAATGAAACATCATAACATAGTAGTTAAATACTGCACATAGTTTTGAACAAATAAATAATTATATTCACACATAATATCCGTTCATAAATCGTAACTTCATAATTTTAAACAAATGTAGCAACATTATTGATGTTTTGTTGTCTTCCCCCTCATCCCTTAAAAGGGGGTTTATCATAATAATAATGAAAAAATTAATTTTCTATCAGAAATAAATCCATGGAAAAGAATAAGTTTCATAAATTATTTCACACATAACAATTCATGGAATGATCATTGGGTTACACAAATGAATATAGGAGATCATACTTTGGAGTAATAGATTAAAATTATTTGTATAATAAACAACTCATTAGGAGTTAAAGATGTGTTTTATAAAAATAAATCCTGGTTGATAAATCATTATATTTGGATTAGAAATCATTTTTAGAAGTTAGAAACAAGTTTACCCCTAGAAGTATATAAGAAACAATAATAAAAATGAAATTTTAAGAATATTATAAGAATATCCATACTAAAAAAATTAGTATAGGAAAGATAACCAAAAATGAAGGATTGGGTTTGAGAGCCGCCTTACCTTAAATCATGATTTATTTCACCATTTTTCCTCCACATAAATAATAAACTTACATTTATTATAAAATATAACCATAAGTGAATTATTGTAACACCCCGACCCCAGTTACCCAGAGTCGGTGCATTATTACATAACATTGGCATGATCACAAGAAAGATAAAATCTCGAAAGACCGATTGGTTCAGTAGCCTTAGAAACACTAGATATATTCATAAAGTGTTACATTACATCATAAAAAAACATCTTGTCTTCATATCCCCTCACAGTATCCCTATAGATCATTCATAAATTATTTCTTCATAATCCGGGGAAAAAATAAAACATTGAAAGGGGTGAGCGCAGATGCTTAGTAAGGATAACATTATAGCAGAAGCTTTCATATATAAGCATAAACACTTAAGTCAATTTATAACTAAAACAAAAGCCTTTTAAACTTTAACTTCAGCATAAATGGAAAAGATTAAATAAAATAAAGCCATTTACTTACTCACATGGATATTCTACTAGTCGAATGATAACATGCAATATCAATAACCACTTTCATAATGATGGAATTCATAATTCCAGACTATCATAACCACATAGCCAAGGCCTTGTGCCAAGACTATAAATAAGATTTTGCCAATGCCTTGTGCCAAGACACTGGTTTGTCTCATGAGACCGACCGATGCATCGAGGAGCTATAGCGGGCTCCACCCGTCACTTACTAAGTCCAATACATTCCTCATATGAATAGGTTTAAATATAACATAAACATTCGTATTAAAACTAGCATACGAAATGTCAATACTTTAACCACAAACCATGAATGGTATACAAATAGCACATCCACAGTCAAACATAACTCATTCGATACAATATAGAAGATTGTATTGTATCAGATTAACCTCAATTGAGAAGGATATTGACATAAATGAAAATAATCATCAAAACTATTTGAGAGAAATATCCCCCTTTTTCTTGAAATCATTTAAAGTCACACTATTTGTCAAGAAGCTATTTAAAAATAGATTTTTCAATCAAAGTGTCCCATACCACTTTGAAACTTTTAAAAGGAGTTTTAATTTTAAAACTTTAATGTCCATATAAATAAATCCATAAAACCATTTTTAAAACATGGACATTAATGAGCAATATTTAGAAGAATAAGTCATTAAAACATTTAAAAATGGTATTTTAGTTAGAGTTTCTAAACAAAAGAGACACATGAATAAAAATTATTAAGGTAATCAAAAATTTGTAATATCATGAGAATAAAGGGATTCATGATATACTATGTCAAAGTACATTATATACACCACATAAAAGTTATTTGGTGTATAACAACAAAGAAGTCTCAATGTAATGTAAATTGAGATGAAATCTCTCATAAAGGTCGTATCCTTAGGTTAAGGATAAATTAACGACATAATTATGTTTAAAAAATATAAAGCCAGTAAATATGATTGGATATTCAGTGTAAAACAATCAAAGGACATTCACACATATTCTAGTAAAAACAACACCAATGAATTGGATGTTTATCTCAACAAATGGAGATTGAGTAAAAATTACTCCTATCAAGTTCATACCGATGACTTGAGAATTTATCAATGGAGTGATTATGGGTATAAAAAGTATATCCATAGAAAGGGGAGTGGAAATTATGACATAATCAAATTAATAGTGATTCCACACATAATCTTGGAGAAAAATAATCAACGAAGTATGCGTAAAGCCGAATGAGTGGAAATTGAAATTTCAAATTCCCTTATCGATTAGGTAACATACGAAACAGACACCCATGAAATAAGGATCATACCATGATGATGTAAATACCCATAAATTAAATTATATTACACAATTAATACAATCATGGGCAGTACACATACACCACATTCAATAATTAAGTGGTGAACAATGGAATTCTCACGAAATTATGAGTGAGTTAAGAAACCCCTTACCTTGTACTTTTCCTTGGTTGAGGGTAGGTTAAACTCCTGTATAATGTTGAAATAGTTGTTATTAAATTATTTATAAATCATATACATTAATATGATATCATATATGATCTTTTAACATTGCTTTGTTAATAATATTTTAGAATTATCGTCGTTTCGGGTGTTAACTTACTCATTTTCTTTTATATGTTTTGTTACGTAAGCCATGTTTTTCATGGATAGGTTGTGTCTAATTAATATCCAGAATGATATAAAGTTCTTAAACATTATTTTTAAATCATAAAATGATAAATATACTTGAATGGATATGATGTAGAATGAATCTCATCGCGTTCATGGAGACGGTAGTCCGTACGTACGCACGAGCAACAATATAATTCTTTTGATAATAAAATAATATATAATTGGATGTTATATCATATATACAGAATCATTATCATGTTATATTTATTATTTAAATGAGTTAAACATCATTATTATACCCACCCAAATAATAATATATTGAATAACAATTACACCACGACGTGGAGAGGGTAAGCCGTACGTACGCACGTATGGTGACATGTTTTTCAAAGGGTGGATAGAATACTGAATATGGTTGTAACATATTTATAATAACATCAAAGTATATAAAATATACTGGAGTTATTATTTTATAATGGTAATAACAAAGAAAGAATAAGTAGAAGAAGAAAGGAACTTGAAAAGGGCTGGTGAAAACATTACCTCTTCTTCGGGTTCTTCCTTTTGATTTGATCAAAAGGGATCTTTAGGTTGGATTTATGATCAAACTAAGGCCTCTAGGTTGTAGTGAGGGAAGTTGAGAGAGTATTTGGGCAGGGGTTGGCCGAACCAAAATGCTTTTAAGGTGTGAAGAAATGAGAAGGAGGGGTGCCCTTTTATAAGAAGGGTGAGGGGCACCTTTGAAAAGCTAAAAATATTAATTTATAATAAATTCATATTCGGTTTCTAATGGCTCCAAAGTTTATTATTCAATGGTTAAGGTGGGGATAGGACGAAAACCATTCAACCAATAGAATTTAGACTGGTTTGGGTTACTATATTAACCTTATCTTTTAGTTTTAACTCTTAGTTAATTAGTTTGACATTTACCATGTCACGTTGTATTTTTATATTATATAGTTAATAAACATACTATATACATCCAAGAGACCCCCAAGTGGACCATTAATGATACAACTATCATGATATAAGTCTCTTGGCCGAACCTTATATTTTTATGAATTTAATATAAATTGATAATGTAATATTTGTTTTAAAAACTCTTTTATGTCAATTTTGAAACTATTCAATAGTTTATTTTTGTGAAACTTATAACAGAATGATTACTTCGAAAAAAGTAAATTAAATCAATCCTAATATGTGATATTATCCTATAAAATTAGTTTAATTCATAAAAAGTCTCAAATTATATTTATTTGGGTATTTATAATATCAATTATTCTAATTTTTCACTGTTATGGTAATTACTACATCATCATTGTGTCATAAATAAATTAAATTATTTAATGTCTAAAAATTATAAATAAAATATCATTATGTAGGAGATATTATTAGATTTCTAATCAATATTTACAATTGAATTTATCTTATGGATAACCCTATATTAAAAATGTTTTAGTAAATAAACTTTGATTTTATCTCTTTTAACTCTTCTTTGAATTAAATAATAATAAATGTCCTAATCTAATCCAAGTGGACCTAAATGATAATATTTTATTCCTAAGTTTTTTTTGGTCGAGATACACTTGTCCAATAGAATTAGGACATGTTTTAGGGTAATATTAATATCATTTTAGCCTTAATTGCCCTATTTACTTTTAACCGTGGTAAATAAAAGTAAAAAGTTACTATTCACCAAAAATTATTTTCATCTCATTGAACCACATTTTACTTCTTGATATTATCTGTGTCTCTCGGATTTTTGAAATTCCATTCATAGAAGCGGTAAAATTACGTTTTATGAAAAATTTAGTTTTTTTAACTACCACTTAGTAGTTTCACTATTCCTCAAAAATTGAAGTTTTTCAGAACAATGCCAAAATTTCATCCTAAGCTATAATTGATATTCTGAATTCAAAAATTATGTCTATTTTAAAAAATTCTAAACATATAAGTTGCATTAATTAATTTTATAATTAATTACCGCTGTCAAAACAAATAGCATGTTTTTAAGAAACAATAAATATCAAAAGATTGACAATTGTTTAAGTCCAATTTCAAAGTGAAATTAATTATAATGAAAACCATTGTATAAAATGGTAAAAATATATTCTAATTATACTTTAAAACCACTCAATAATATAATTTATCACTATAAAATATTTTTATTTAAAAAGTTATTTTTAATTAAAATTTAGTAATTTTTACTATTCATCAAAATATAAGTGTTGTCCGAAAAGATCCAAATTTTCACCATAGGATAAATTCGATATTCCGAATCCAAAAATGAAGTCCATTTTGAGAGATAGAATTTATAGAATTTCAAAAAGTAGGTATTACTATTCATAACAGCTAGTTTGATTGGTTGTGGTGTGTTAGAATCTCGAAGTTGCGTACAATGCACGTCATTGCATTACTCAAAGGGAAATGTACCGTGGAAGCATGGGGTATTAAATTCTCCCCACCTTCAATAAATTGCATCCTCTCAATTTTTAAAATTGTGCTTGGGAATATAATGGAAAGTCCCACATCAGAAAAAGAGTCAATAAAACTATCACTTTAAAAGAAAGAAAGAGAGGTATAAAGGTCAACCAAGATAACCCATACTCAGATTATATGTAATAAAACATGGATATGGATGATAAACTAAGTGTCAAGTTCTGATGGAGAGGGATAGAAATCATGATCAGGAGAAAGTTAACAATAAGAAAACCACAAACTTGTGTTGGGACAAACGGCCATTAGTCTCCTAGTAGGAAAGTAAACGGACAAACTTTTTTTTGTTTTAAGTTACATTACATAAGGATGATGAATTAATTTATGATATTGACTAAGAATATAAAGATATATACTTACATTTTAAGTAGAGTTTCATTCTTTAATAGATTTCCACCACTAACTCTTTTTTTTAAACGATGAGTATTCAAGAAGACCTGGTCACACTGAAAGAGCTAGAATAAACTTCTATAGAATCACATGATCCATGCAGGACGAACTATATATTTACATTATCTTTATAGATTAATCAAAACCAAAATGGTTAGTACAAGATCTAATGATCACCCAAAAGGATATTCCTTGAGATAAATAAACACTAATCTTAATTTCCAAAATTAAACCAACAATACCCCAAAGTTAAATAAATACTATTCAATAATCAATTGTCCTTAAAATCCTTTAACATAATAAAAACTAATATTGAAAACCAAAACATATTAAGAATGTAGTATTCCACGTTAAATTGTATCTCCAAATGACATTAATTACTCTTAAATTCACATACTTAAAAGTAATTAACCCAATCATTTCCATAAATAACCCAAATCATTATAAATCCAAAATAAAAACATAGATAAAAATCCACCATTACACCTGAAATGAAATCCCATACTATTCTATTTTCCTTGGGCATATAGTGTTCACACCAAAGTGAACAACTTCCAAAATAACATTTATCACTTAATCACCAATTCTTTTTCCTATACTAAGGGTATTCATTTGATAAGACATAATATCCCAAATTAAATTATATTTCATCAATAAAATCATTTAACTAAAAATAATAGTAACACTAACCTAGGACTTCACGCAGTCCAGTGGTAGGCGATAAATCTCAATTGCACTTTGGTTGTGGGTTCAATTCCCACAGCTTTGTCCGACGCGACGGGTTCTCACACAGTCTATGTGTTGTCCTATTTCAAAAACTATATTTTATAACATTACCAAAATGAGATAAATTCCTCAAAATAACCATAATTTAATCACAAATGTTATCTCATAACTTGCATTTTCATCCCAAATTATAAAAATTTGTAATTGCCTCAAACCCAATGATCATATAAAACCAAATGGTTATTTATAACTATATCCACAAGAGAAAACATAATTCTTTCATAAATATAATTCTCACATGGAAAACGTTAGGTTTACAAATATAAGAGAAAATTATTCCAAAGTAAACCCTTCAACAAGGATCACTAATAATTTGTAAACATTTATCCAACCATTTATTTCCACATAGATTCTTCTCTGACCAAGAAAATATCCTATAGAATAGGACATTCACTCAGGTAATGGCCAGCTCCCCTAAATTTATGGAAAATGATTGTAAATGGATTCTTGGGACCATTTTTATCTTCTTCCATAGTACTCTTCATTTTTCTTCAGCAATTATTCACTTTATGTCCTTCCTTCCCGCACGTAAAGCATTTCTTTTTCATATTGAGACACTTTCCTGGGTGTCCCCTTCCACATTTCCTGCATGACGGAAATTGAGGATTTCTTTCTCCATGGTCTCCACTGCTGGAGCTCTTATCATTCATCACCTTTCTCTTCTTTGTTGAGTCCGGTAATTGGTTAATATATATATTATTGATCATATTTTTGGAAAATTTATTTGTCATAAAGATGATATCTTTTACTCCTATCAACATTCCATTTTGTTGCTCATTTCCACCATCGTTCCTACCTTGTACATCATTCTCAAAGTCACTATGAATTCCTTGGAATCCAGCCATTCACTAAAATTAGAAAGCATTGTGTGAGTAATAGTAGTCATACAATCATTTAGAGATTAACATGTCACCATATTCTCAATTTGAAACAAATTACGATTAACCAAGGTCATTTACTCTCATCTTATATATATAATTCTTTAAATCGGTTTGTAAAGAAAATGTAAATTATCCTAAGCATATCCCCCGGGAGTGTCGTAACCAAGAGTGCAGCAAGGCCCGTTGTCGTGCACCAGTTCCCGTTCAAGTCTATCTCAAAGCGGTTTTTTCTAGTTTTACCCCTAGGTACATCTGTGCTAGAGCCGCCTCTACCTGCTCATATCCAGATAGGGATCTATTACTCGGAAAACTCACAAAATCTCTACAATACCGAAATTCTAGGAAATTCTTCTATACTAATCCTCAAAGTTCATCTTTGGTCTACGTGCTCTAATCAGAGTTTATCTAAATCTAGCTTTCGGTTTATACTAAACTTCCTCTGATACCAACTGTAACGCCCCGAACCCAGTTACCCAGAGTCGTTTCATTATTACATAACATTGGCATGATCACAAGAATATCAAATCTCGAAATACCGATTGGTTTAGTAGCCTTGGAAACAATAGATATATTCATAAAGTTTTACATTACATCATAAAAAAACATCTTGTATTCATATCCCCTCACACTATCCCTGCAGGTCATTCATAAATTATTTCTTCATAATCCTGGGAAAAAATAAAACATTGAAGGGGTTATCTCAGATGCTCAAAAAGGATAACATTATAGTAGAAGCTTTCATAGATAAGCATAAACACTTAATGAAATTTATAACTAAAACAAAAGCCTTTTAAACATGAACTTCATCATAAAATGGAAAAGATTAAATAAAATAAAGCCATTTACTTACTCACATGGATATTCTACTAGTCTAATGATCACATGAAATATGAATAACCACTTTCATAATGATGGAATGCATAATGCCAGACTATCATAACCACATAGCCAAGGCCTTGTGCAAAGACTATAAATAAGATTTTTACAAAGCCTTGGGCCAAGACACTAGTTTGTCTCATGAGACCTACCGATGCATCGAGGAGATATAGCGAGCTCCACCCGTCACTTACTAAGTTCAATGAATTCCTCATATGAACAGGTTTAAACATAACATAAACATTCGTATTAAAACTAGCATATGAAATGTCAATACTTTAACCACAAACCATGAATGGTATACAAATAGCACATCCACAGTCAAACATAACTCATTCGATACAATATGGAAGATTGTATTGTATCAGATTAACCTCAATTGAGAAGGATATTGACATAAATGAAAATAATCATCAAAACTATTTGAGAGAAATATCCCCCTTTTTCTTGAAATCATTTAAAGTCACACTATTTGTCAAGAAGCTATTTAAAAATAGATTTTTGAATCAAAGTGTCCCATACCACTTTGAAACTTTTAAAAGGAGTTTTAATTTTAAAACATTAATATCCATATAAATAAATCCTTAAAACCATTTTTAAAACATGGACATTAATGAGAAAGATTTAGATGAATAAGTCTTTAAAACATTTAAAAATGGTATTTTAGTTAGAGTATCTAACCAAAAGAGAGACACTTGAATACAAATAATTGAACTAATCAAAAATTTGTAATATCATGAGAATAAAGGGATTCATGATATACTATGTCAAAGTATATTATATACACCACATAAAAGTTATTTGGTGTATAAAAACAAATAAGTCTCATTGGAATGTAAATTGAGATGAAATCTCTCATAAAGGCCATATCCTTAGGTTAAGGATATATCAACGACATAATTATGTGTGAAAAATATAAATACACTAAATATTATTGGATATTCAGTGTAAAAAAATAAAAGTACATTCACACATATTCTAGTAAAAACAACACCAATGAATTGGATGTTTATCTCAACAAATCGAGATTGAGTAAAAATTACTCTTATCAAGGTCATACCGATGACTTGAGAATTTATCAATGGAGTGATTATGTGTATACAAAGTATATCCACAGAAAGGGGAGTGGAAATTATGACATAATCAAACGAATAGTGATTCCACACATAATCTTGGAGTAAAATAATCAATGAAGTATGCGTAAAGCCGAATGAGTGGAAATTGGAATTTCAAATTCCCTTATCGATTAGGTAACATACGAAACATACACCCATGAAAGAAGGATAATACCATGATGATGTAAATACCCATAAATTGAAGTATATTACACAATTAATACAATCGTGGTCAGTATACTTACACCACATGCAATAATTAAGTGGTGAACAATGGAATTCTCATGAAATTAAGAGTGAGTTAAGAAACCCATTACCTTGTACATTTCCTTGGTTGGGGGTAGGTTAACCTCATGTATAATGTTTAAATAGTTGTTCTTAAATTATTCATGAATCATATACATTAATATGATATCATATATGATCTTTTAACATTGCTTTGTTAATAACATCTTATAATTATCGTCGTTTTGTGTGTTAACTTACTCGTTTTCTTTTATATGTCTCGTTACGTAAGCCATGTTTTTCATGGATAGGTTATATCTTATTCATATCCATAATGATATAAAGTTATTAAACATTATTTTTAAATCATCAAATGATAATTATACTTGAATGGATATGATGGAGAATGAATCTCATCGCGTTCGTGGAGATTGTAGTCCGTACGTATGCACGAGCGACAATATAATTCTTTTGATATTAAAATAATATATAATTGGATGGTATATCATATATACAGAATAATTATCATTTTATATTTATTATTTAAATGAGTTACACATCATTATTATACCCACCCAAATAATAATATATTGAATAACAATTACACCATGACGTGGAGACGGTAAGCCGTACGTACGCACGTATGGTGACATGTTATTCAAAGGGTGGATAGAATACTGAATATGGTTGTACCATATTTATAATAACATCACAGTATATATATGATACTGGAGTTATTATTTTATAATGGTAATAACAAATAAAGAATAAGTGGAAGAAGAAATGAACTTGAAAAGGGGTGGTGAAAACATTACCTCTTCTTCGGGTTCTTCCTTTTGATTTGATCAAAAGGGCTCCTTAGGTTGGCTTTCTGATAAAACTAAGGCCTCTAGGTTGTAGTTAGGTAAGTTTAGAGAGTATTTGGGCAAGGGGTGGCCGAAACAAAATGCTTTGAAGCTGTGAAGAAATAAGAAGGAGGGGTGCCCTTTTATAAGAGGGGTGAGGGGTACCTTTGGAAAAGCCAAAAATATTAATTTATAATAAATACATATTCAGTTTCTAATGGATACAAAGTTGATTATTAAAATATTAAGGTGGGTATAGGTCGAAAACCATTCAACCAATATAATTTAGACAGGTTTGGGTTACTATATTAACCTTATCTTTTAGTTTTAACTCTTAGTTAATTAGTTTGACATTTACCATGTCACTTTGTATTTTTATATTATATAGTTAATAAACTTACTATATACATCCAAGTGACCCCAAGTGGTACATTAATGATACCCCTATCATGATATAAGTCTATTGGCCGAACCTTAGATTTTTATGAATTTAATATCAATTAATAATATAATATTTGTTTTAAAAACTCTTTTATGTCAATTTTGACACTATTCAATAGTTGATTTTTGTGAAACTCATAACAGAATGATTACTTCGAAAAAAGTAAATTAATTAAATCCTAATATGTCATATTATCATATAAAATTATTTTAATTCATAAAAAGTCTCAAATATATTTATTTGGGTATTTATAATATCAATTATTCTAATTTTTCACTATTATGGTAATTACGGCATCATCATTGTGTCATAAATAAATTAAATTATTTAAGGTATAAAAATTATAAATAAAATATCATTAAGTAGGAAATATTATTATCTTTATAATAAATATTTAAAATCGAATTTATCTTAGGGGTAACCATATATTAAAAATGTTTTAGTAAATAAACTTTGATTTTAACTCTTTTAACTCTTCTTTGAATTAAATAATAATAAATGTCCTAATCTAATCCAAGTGGACCTAAATGATAATATTTTATTATTAAGGTTTTTTTTGGTCGAGATAAACTTGTCCAATAGAATTAGGACATGTGTTAGGGTAATATTAATATCATTTTTACCCTTAATTACCCTATTTACTTTTAACCGTGGTAAATAAAAGTAAAAAGTTACTATTCACCAAAAATTATTTTCATCTCATTGAACCAAATTTTACTTCTTGATATTAATCGTGTCTCTCGTATTTTTGAAATTACATTCACATAAGCGATAAAATTAAGTTCTATGAAAAATTCAGTTTTTTTAACTACCACTTAGTAATTTTACTATTCATCAAAAATTGATGTTTTTCAGAACAATGCCAAAATTTCACCCTAAACTATAATTGATATTCTGAATTAAAAAATTATTTCTATTTTACAAAATTCTAAACATATAAGTTGCATTAATTAATTTTATAATTAATTCAGGTTGTCACAACAAATAGCGTGTTTTTAAGAAATAATATATATCAAAAGATTAACAATTGTTTAGGTCCAATTTCAAAGTAAAATTAATTATAATGAAAACCATTGGATAAAATGGTAAATATATATTCTTATTATACTTTAAAACCACTAAATATTATAATTTATCACTATAAATTATTTTTATTTAAAAAGTTTTTTTTTAATTAAAATTTAGTAATTTTCACTATTCATCAAAATATAAGTGTTCTCCGAAAAGTTCCAAATATTCACCCTAGGATAAATTCGATATTCCGAATCCAAAAATGAAGTCCATTTTGAGATATAGAATTTATAAAATTTCAAAAAGTAGGTATTACTATTCATAACAGCTAGTTTGATTGGTTGTGGTGTGTTAGATTCTCGAAGTTGCGTACAATGCACGTCATTGCATTATTCAAAGGGAAACGTACCGTGGAAACTTGGGGTGTTACAATTATAGTTATTGTTTTCTCCCTTAATCAATTATAATCATTTAATTCAATAATTAAATTCACGTTATTAGAGGTGAATTGTTTTGATATCATTTTTTCCTTAAAAATACATCCTTTTGGTAGATTTACCAAAACAAATTCAAGTTAATTTATGCATAAGTAGAATTAATTACTAAAAAATGAAAAAAATTATTTATATATATATATATCATGAATAATTTATTATAATAATCTAGGAGGTTGGTGGTAAGAAAAGAATCAGAAACATCATTGTTGGAAATTAATTTATCATTTATGTGGCATTTCCTAAAGAGAAAGTGTGTGATATAAAATATGTGATTTTATTAAAACTAAAATCATATTATCATATTAACATTATAAATATCATTTTAACATAATTTTTTATTTCTGAAGAATTTTTTTATTATAATATAAATTGAAGATATGAAATTTGAAAAGAAAAATGAAATAAAAAGATGAAAGGAAATTACCACTTTCTTGAAGTAGTTTTGTTTCTACATCCCTTGAATTCTTTAAAGTTGAGAGTTTGATTACTCCAAAACATCAATAAGGATTATATGGTTCTTGATAGAGGGTATATGGGTAGATATTTGGATTTTGTGAGTGAGGGAGAAATTGTTTTCCAAGGGTGGTGTGAAGGGTGATTTATACTTGAGGAGAGGGGTATTTTTGATTAATAATATTTGATAAAATGTGATATTAAAGGTAAAACATTAAAGAGTTATATTTTTTACATTATGAAATATATTTTAATTAAATAACATTAATTTAACACTTTAAATTACTTTATAATGCAAATTTATTAGTGTAATCAAAAGGAAAGGTGGAAAAATGATAAAATATTTTTATAATGGATTACTTTGGAATTAGACTCCAAAATAATATGTAGTCTTAGAAAACATGTTTATTTTATTTAATTGACTCATTTATCAAATTAAATTTATTTTACAAGAAAAAATTCTTATAATTTATAAGTTCATTGTTATATCATAAATTATGTAATTTAAAATACACCAACTATGAAAAACTATATTTTTACTCTTTTGTAAAAAGTGAAGTATTTCTAAAAACTCTAAAAAATCACCTTTAGACTCTTTCATCATGTTTATTTTAAAAATGATACTAATTTTAAAAAAAATTCTGACATAGTTACTTTTTATTTTTAAAGTTTTTTTACAAGATACATTATAAGGAAATTTATTAAAAAAGTGGTTATATATTCTTTTAGTTTTAAATTTTGATATTTATTTTATATAATTATAATACTTATATTCTATAAAATTACTCATCATAAATATTATTTATATTTAATTTTATTATTTTGATGTTAAATTAATATTTTAACAGTCATTCTATTATTCGCAATGGTCAGGTTATTATTTCAATCATCACATTAGTATTCCAAAAAGCATATTACCTTAAAAAATACTGCTTCATTACTTTATTAAATATTAACTACAATTACTCCCATGGTTCTGTAATTTTATTTTGTAATATATAAATTTGATTTATAATATTCTGTTTATTTTCATTAGTGTTTTTTATTAGGGTGATGATTCTTGCATATTAGAAGTATCCAAATTTACCTCTTCTACATTTCTTATTTTCTATTTTCCCCATTATAATGTTTTTAATTTTCATTGGATTAGTTTCTAACTAATGTAATAATATCAATTAATGATGTAATATTTTGTTAGTTTCTCTATGTGTTGTTTTTGTATAATGCTATAAAATATAAACCCAATATATTTCAGAAAATATTATAATTTATAAATGTTGGGTCATTAAATTATACTCTTATTTAGAAATTTCATCCATAAAATATCAAATCATATTCATTGTTGAAAATATATGACGGTACTTTTGTTTTTTTGTCCTATGTTTCCCATATCACCTATTCATATTTATAGTTTTTCCACAACACTTTTACAAGGTGAGTTTTCTTGTTGCCTAGAGATTTATCTCTATAGTCCAATATCTTCATCAGGAGTTTCTTATAAGATTGGTCATGATCTAGTTCTATCACCTCTAGATTCAATAGATATAAGCGATCAGGTATGTATATCCTCTAAAGAGATATGTCAAACACATCAAGAACATGTGACATGTCTAGTGGGAGAAATATAAAATAGGCTTCTACTCCTATATGATAAACAATCTAAAATGGGACAATGTACCTAGGGATAATATTCCCTTTCATTCTAGACCACATATTTCTCTTCCAATGTGATATTTGAAGGAAAAAATCTGTATCCAAATTTAAACTCCAAGCAACTTTGACAATTTTTAGTATAGTACTTCTATCGAATATAATAAGATTTTAAATTTTGTTGGATGGATCGAACCTTTTTTGTCAACTATTTGACAAGATCATGTCCAAGTATCATTTATTCACCAACTTCATACTAAATAGTAATAGTTGAATATCACTTCTTATACAAAATATCATATATATCAATCCAAATACTCATGTAGAATTTATTTTCATATGAGAATTTAGATAATGGGATATTTTTATCCCAACCACCTTTATATTCCATTGAATGGGATCTCATCATTTCCTTGACTATATAAATGGTCCTTTCATATTGGATATCAGTTTTGGGGTGATAGGTCATACTGAAATTCAATTAAGTATTTAGAGCATGATGAAAACTACTCCAGAATTCATAAGTGAAACAAGGATCACAATTAGAGATGGTGGAAATTGGTTCCCCATAAATCCTTATCTATTCCTCTATGTATATATTAGAATGTTTCTCAATTGACAAGTCTTATCAAATAGTGATAATGTGGGTAGTCTTAGGGAGTCAATCTATGGTAGACCATATTGAATTTATTGCTTTAGATTTCTTCGAGAGATCAAGCAAAAGTTTATGGTTATGTTCCCCCATTTCAGTGTGGGTATATGAAATGGTTTCATCTTCCCCTAGGAACTTTGTCTCTCTTATTTGAAATTTTTAATACCAAGTAGTTTTTGGTATACTCATATATTTTCTTCTTCATATTGTCCCATCATATGTTCTCTCAAAGACCAATGTACATATTATTACTTTTAAAATGGATGGGAAATGGGGAGAAATGTGAAATTTCCAATAAATCGTTCTTTATATTAGGATATTATTTCACATAAATCATAGTTCCAAACCGAATGAAAAAGTTTTCATTGATTAATATTTCATGAATCTTTCCTTCCTTTTCTGCTTCTAACTTTTTTTTAAGCTGAAAATCATCGATTCGTGCCCCCTTAATAATATCTAAGATATATGGATGTGAAATCATTTAGGGATGGTAATATATATTCCATATGATTATTATTTTTATATCTATCTATTTCATAACCATGAAGATATATTCTTTATTAATTTACATCATATATGGAGTAGTATGTTATTTTCTTTAATCAAAATCAGCTACCTTGTTTTCATTTCTAAGATGGTAATTAATAGAGAAATAGTAGTCCTTGATCACCTCAAAACATCTTAATTGATGCATGTTAAACTATTTTTATGTGATTATATACTTTAGAATCTTGTGATCTATATATATGTAACACTTCTCACCATAAAGGATATTATTTAAAATCTTCCAGTTGAAGATCACAACTACTAAATCTAGATCATTTTTTAGTTACTTTTTCTATTGTATCATTAATTTTCATGATGAATAGGCTATCACTTATCATTCTACATGATTACCCAACCCATGAAATTATTTGAATAATCACCATATATCAAAAAACCTTCTCTACTTGATGGAAGTGTGATTACATGGATAATTATTATCTTCTCTCGAGCTCTTTAAATATTCCCTCCTATTCTTCTATATAGACATAACTTACCCAATTCTAGGTTAACATAGCTAGTGGGATAGATGAAAAGTTTTTAAAAACAATTTAGTAGTACTTAGATAAGTTATAAACTAGGAGTTCACATGGGACAAGTTGTTTTGGGTTATTCCTCAATTGGATTTGTCTTTAAAGGGTCCATGTAAATTCCATCACTTATGATCATGTTACCCACATATTGTGAATTTTTGCATCAAAAATTTAAAAATTATGAACTTCGCTTACACTTTCCCCTTCATTAATGTCTCTATAATAATCCTTAGATTATCATCATGTTTTTTATTTCTCTTGGAGTAAATGAGAATAACATCGATAAAGACTACTATACATTTTTCAAGTTAGTATATAAACACTTTGTTCATAAAATCTATCAATATTGTTGGGGCATTGGTATGTCTGATGAGAATCCCTATTAACTCACAGTAACTATATATTATATAGAAGCTTTTCTTTATAATATATTCCTTATTTAACTTTATTTGATGATATCTAGAATGAAGATCCAATTTTAATAAGTTTTCAGATACTTGTAGTTGATCAAACAAGTCCTCAATACTTGGAAATGGATACTTGTTCTTTTTGGTTATTTTTTTTAATTCTGGTAATCAATACATAGAAAAATTGATGCATCCCTTTTCATGACAAAGATAACTAACACACCCCAATGAGATGTATTGGGGAATATAAACCAATTTTCTAAATTATCTTATGACTGATTATTTTACTATCCCATTTCGATTTCAGTTATGCAATAGGGTAATTTAGAGATAGGAATGGCTCTATACATAATATCGCTTGAGAAATCTACCTTATAATCTGTTGGTGGGTCACGAAAATCCTTGGGAAATACAAAGTATATTCCATTATAATGGGAATATCCTTATAGATGATAATTTACTTCAACTCAACTATTTGATTATGGTATACTTCTTCACTAGCTATCAATACCCACACCATTGAGAGGTTTTCAAAGTAGTGTTAATGATCTTCCTTACAATTTTATAGGATATAAAGATGGTTCTGAATATAAAAATATATTTATTTTTCTCAATAGATGATTTGATATATATATATAACGAGATTCAATGCACACATATTATAGAATAAAATTACACCAAGGGAAGGATTATGAGACTCTCTAGAAGAATATATCCATAGATGTTAATAGGAGAATATTACAACACTTGTGTTTCATTGATTTCACCACATGGAGTTTTTTGGATACACTAGTTTATGTTATCAAGGTTTTGATTCAATAGTTATATAAAACCTTTAAGATATGAATTAATTCATTGAACAAAAATCAAATAAACTCTTTTCCATTCTTGTTTTCATAGGAACTGTACCTTGTATGAATTCATTCACATTCTCATCCTCAACGGTATTCATGGAATAAGGTTTTCCTTTATCTAGCTTTGGAGGTTTCCAACATTGATTACCCATTATAACCCATTATTAAAAAAGGGGTGATCTAAAATTCAAACAATGGGAGGAATATCGTGAGATAAAAAGGGACATCAATTAATAGTACATGGGTGAGAATTATTAACATCATCATGTCCAACTAATAGGATCATAATCATAATAAATAGGAAAACATTTGATAAATGCATGGAATGTGGCATATTCATAATATTGAAACGTCATAACATAGTGTTCAAATACCACACATAGTTTTTAACAAATCTATTATCAAATTCACTCATATCATATGTTCATAAAATGTAACATCATAACTATGAAAAAATAAAACATAATGTTCATGAATAACACACATAATATCATAAGATATATCACATTAACCAATATATTATAGGGACATATATTTCTAACCACACTTGTCACATAATTAAATGTCCATAATTATGCATGCCAAATAGATAGATAAAATATATCAATCTAGGTCATGAAATAAACCCAAGGAATGGAATATATTTTATAAAGGATTTCACATATCATACAACATATAACAAACTATGGGGTTATAAAAATTAATTAAATAGGTCATACTTTTTCATAAATGATAATTTTTCTTGGAAGAAAAAACAATTCCAAAAGATTCAAAGATGTGCTTTAGGAAAGAAAGACTTTTTGATAAATCTTAGTATTTTTATAAGAAATAATTTTGAAATATAATAAAAATTATTTCATAAGATAGAGAATGGAAATAAAATTAAAAACATATTTTGGGTATATTATATGAATATACATATCAAAAATAATATACAAGATAATATAACCCAAAAATAAGGAATTAGGTCTGAGAAATCCCTTACGTTTAACCTCACTTTATTTCATCTCTTTTACATCTCATAATTAATAGAAAATAGATTATTAAAACATGGAACTAGAAGTGAATTGCGATATTTATTTTAATAACAGATCAATTATAAAATTTCATTCTATTCCTTTTTTCTCTTTATTAAAGGTCAAACCTTTTGATATTATTTTAAACTAAAAATATACCATTTTGGAAAAAAATTCTATTTCTATCCATCGTCAATTATAGATATGTAAAGTTTATTCTAGATGATAAAAATGAATATATTAATAAATTTGTATATCATAAATAATTTATTATAATCATCCATGATAGTGATGATAAAAAAATAAATGGAAATTTCTACATTAGCAGGCAACTGACCATTAACGAAATGTTGCCTAAAGAGAACGTGTGAGATATAAAATATGAAATTGTATTAAAAATAACATTTTTATAATATATTAACGTTATCAATATAATCTTAACATATTTCTTAATTATTTTAATCTGGGTTTTATTATAAAATAAAAGGATCATATGAAATTAAAAAGGAAAATTAAATAAAAGGATGAAATTATATTACCTATTTCTTGAAGTTATTATTTTTATATAGCCCTTAAATCAATGTAATCTTGTAGTTTTATTACTCCAGAACATCCATAATGATTTTAATGGTATTAATATAGTGTATTCAGTTAGGATTTTTTATTTTGTGTGAGTGGGAGGGGGGGTTTTATAAGGTAGAGGTAAGGGGATATTTATACACAAGGACTAGGGTATTTTTGAATTATAATATTGAATAAAATATAATATCCAAATTAAACCATTCAATATATATATTTTTGACATTATGAAATATATTTGAAATAAATTACATGATTTTAATTATTTAAAACACTTTATAATATAAATATATTAGTTTAAACGAAGGTAAAGGTTGAAAATAGAAAAGTATAATTCTAATAAATTACTTCAGACTATAAACCTGGAAAGAACATTACAATTTTAGAAAACATGTTTATTACATTTAAAAGATTCATTTATCAAATAAAAAAGTTTTTTTGATTCAACATTTTTATATTTTATTTTCTCATTATCACATCAGGAATATTATAATTTAAAATAAAACCATTATGAAAAAAATTATTTTTACTATTAACATTAATATTGAAGTATTTTAAAAAAAATTAATAAATCTTCATTAAAAATAATATTTTTGAACTATAAATATGAAATTAAATTTATATTTTTATTTATAGTATGCTATTTTAAATTTTAATATAATTTTTTTTATATTTACGAAATAAATTAAAATATTTTTTATTTAAAAAATTATTATTTTCATTGAGTTTTTAATCTTTATATTCATTTTTAGGGCATTATGATACTTAAATTTTCTTAAATTTATCTTCATAAAAACTATTCATATAAAATTTTATTATTTTGAGGTAAAATTACTATTTTATCATTTTTCTTATTATTCTTAACAATCATGTAACTATTCAAAATTTTTTATTACAAATCCAATGGTCATATTTACAAAAATAAATATCTATTTATTAATTAAAAATTCACCATAATTCTTTCTAATGTTTTATATTTTCGTTTTCTAATATGTCAATTGGTTTAATAATGTTTTTTTATACTTATTTCCTCAGGGGGTGAGGATTCTAGAATATTGGAAGAATTCATGTTTCTCCCATACTACTTTTCTTATTTTCTATTTCTACACCTTTGTAGTGTTATTATTTTTCATTGATTTAGTTGTGGACTAAGATAAGAATCTACATTACTAAAATAATGTGTTTTTAGTTTTTATATGTGATTTATTTGTGTAATGATATATAATATAAACCACATTTATTCTGGAAACAAATATCCTTTATGATGTTTTGTTTGTTTAAATGGGCCATATGATTCTCCAAAGTCTTTAAAAGGATCCCCACTTTCTCAAGTTTTACTAGAACCTTGATGATTTAAATATAGAGAGAGAGGTAGGGAGATATGATGAGGTTTTGTTTGAGGAGAATTATGACATGAATCTAATATTCAGATTTACTCACCCATCAAAATATATAATCATCCTTATATAGGACATCCTAATATACTCTAAGTAAATCAAACGTTTGATCATAATTAAGAATGTTTCATAAAATATTCATGTGTTACAACTCTCTATAACATAAAAAACACTATTATCTATTTATTTAATGTTTCAATAAAAAAATTTATGTTTTAACTTTTCTATATGATAATCACCTGATTATCATCCAAACATGATATATTTGAGTATGAAAATAATATTCATCCACATAATATCACATATCATGTAAAAATATTATTTATAGCACCAAATCTTGGTGAAATTCACCACACTGGGGTGAATCATATAACAAACCAAAAAAATGGTCTAAACAACCTTTTTTGGTCTTGATTTTATTGTATAAATATATCAATATCTTAGTTTATCTTAAATTATTATAGAACTAGTTCTATTTCTCATAATTTAATATCATATGCAATACTTGTTAAACCAATTCCTAAAATAATTTTGGATAATATCCAAATATCCTTTTGAAAAAACCATCATTCTTTTTCACAACATGTTACATCACATGTAAAAACTTTTGAAACATCTAAAAAACTTATTAGAAATATCCTTCAAAACATTATTGAGTTAGGAATTAAAGTTTTTTTACAAAAACTAGGTAAAATACATTAATACTCATTCACACAACCATAGTGTGTGACCCCATAAGAAAAGTTAACATTGAAAACAATTATTAGTTCTCTAATCCGTAATTGTAAATAACTAGTGACAATAAGAAAGGTTCCAATGTGACTCAATCTATAAACGGATCTGGCATGATCTCTATCAAAAACATGTTTCACAATAAAATTTCCCCCAATTGTATCATAAAAAAGTATATATAATCATATATTCCCTTGGTTTAAGGAATTTAGAGACCGTGGGATATATATTATATCAATCCCATATAACTTAGTCATATGTTCCTTAACATCCAAGTATAGACTAACCAGACAGATGAACACATCTCATATTAGTCATCCAATAGGATGATCATATTACATTCCCCTCTTCCAAATAGATAATAACATATCACAAACCTTAAGTAGGTATAGAAATACACTACCACAGTTTATCTTGATTGATATCCTAGATGTCATTATCATCATAAGAGACAAAATATATAATATTTTTCAAAAATCAGCCTGTGATATGACAAAAAACATACCCAACTAACCCATGATTAGCTCAATCTCAATGTGAAAATAGCAATGGTATCAAATTATGAAATTTATCTTTTTAGGTATAATGTAAAACTCAGGTAACGAGATGTGATGTCAAGGATGCACTACTAAATAACAAATACATAGTTTATGAAACTCTATGTGGAGTACTTGGCAAGTTATCTTGCACACAAAAATCCTTTTATGTCTAATAACCATACTATGAAACTCTATATGAAATCATACTCATTCTAACATATACATTTCATTGTAACTTATACTACTCCATAATGAAAATAGATTAGGAATAACTCAATGTCACACAATGAGAGGTTAAGTGTCATTTTTCTTTATGAAATATATGAATTCATCATGAAAGAATAATAAAGTTTATATTTTAAATTGTATAACTAGATAAATTTTATGTTTTTAAACTCTAAAAAATATAAATAAATACATACATAAATAATCATCAAATAATATCCTTTATTATAAACCACTGTATAGTCCTTATGTTTGACTCACTTTTAAGGTTTTGTTAAAAATATTACACCTATGTTTATTTCCTTCCAAATCTCTATGTAACTATCTAAAAAGAATCACACTAACCACCATTAAAGGGAAACATATTTGAAGAATTATTTTTAGAAAAATTGTGATATTATATTAATTTTTCTAATGTTCAACTTGTTATATATAGTAGTAATACATATTTACTTCACAACATCCAATGTTGTACTGTCAATAATATTAATTGTGTATTTATAAATCTTTCTATGTTCAAGATCATCATAATGGAACCTTTCAATTCAAAAATTTACTTTTATGTCACATTGGTAACAAAATGTAACAATTTACCTTAATATATTTACCAATATATCATAAACTATTTTAGGATATGAAGTTACTTTCATATTGAATTTGACCAGTTCAATCATTTATTTATTTATTTTTTAACTTCTATAATCCCAAAACTACTCACACTAACCACTTAGAAGCAATATTTTCATCAAAATATCATTATAATATATATAAACTCTTGTGTTTTTAGAGATCAACCCCTATTTCCTTATATAGTAAAATTTAAAAAATAATAATATAGAAATAATATATGGTATTCTATACATTTTTTGAAATATTCTAAAAATAATATTTATTCTTGAAAATATAATAGTTTCTCATGGTGGAAATTGTTTCACTCATATTTTGAAAAATATCTTAGATAAACCCCTTTATCCCATATTAAACTCCTTTAATCGTTGTGTTATTTTAAAAAAAAATTATAAAATTTGATGAATCATAAACCATGTGTATTAAAAACATCATCACATTTTCTTGATTATTTCTATTATTTACTATAACAACTCTCGTATCATATAAGGGAAATGAGATAAAAATGCATCATTTATTCTGATCTAATAGGTCAACAAATTGAACCTTAATATTGAATTTTAGGATGTGACAACCCCTTTATCCATCACATAAATGACAATTTTATGCTCTATGAATCAATCCTATGATAGTTTTAACCTAATACCAAAATTTAAAATAATTTTTGTTCTATAGTTTTTCTCATATACAATTCAAAATCATATAATTTATTTTATATCATAAATATATGTCAAAATATCTATGGAGTTATTTGTATCACTTCATGTTTTTAAAAAAATACTCTAATGACCAAATTTTCTATCATGAAAACATTGTGTTTCCTTAGAAGATCATTTTTTGGATTAGAATATAGTGTGAACTATCCATGGCCACTATTCTTCTCATTCTACCCAAAATGTTTACCCTATCCTTTCAATAAAATCATTATGTAACTTCAACATGGACCATCCATCTCCTACTCAGCAATACTTAATATATTTCGGATATACAGTTATCATTTATTAAACTAATTAATGTTTTAATTCAAAATAATAACTATCAAAAATATTTTATCAGTGACTTTAGAATGGGGTTCATGGTCAGGTAAAGCCTCAGTGGTGACCCAAATAACACCTATTCATTTACATACCTAATCAAATTGAGTGTATGAGTTAATACCAAATCCCCCATATCTATCTAATACTGAAATAATCATTTGAAAACATCATATCTCACACATAAAACATATTCTTGACAGATCCTTTTTAGTTTTTCTATTATCCAAAGATAATCTATATTTTCATGTTTTTTTTGAATCCTATAATCCATAAAAACATAAATCAAGTAAATATGTAAAATAGAATGTTCACTATACTTATTATAAAAATATTTCTCTCATTGAATAGCTTTATCAGTAGGTGGATTCTTAGGAGTTTATTTTTCCAATACATAAATTGTTTCTTTTTTACATGATATCTATTTTCAAATTCCTATAAAAGATTAAAAATTTTCTTCTATTAAGTTTTTATTTCACGATTATTGATATAAAATTCAATTTTGAGGATAGGGATTTTATTTTATTCAAAAAGGAATACTTAATAAGATTAGTATCATGTTTTATATTAATTTAACGAAGGATTTTATTAAATAAACAAACAGTAACTGATGACCCTTTCTAAACAACATTATATCCATTGGTGTTTCAAGATTGGAATTTCATCACAACTTATACCAGCTAAGATCATGACATAAGTCATGACTCTTGGATTTTTTATTGAAAAAATATTTTCTAAATATATCATATAGATAAAATATATAATGGCCCATGATAATTGGGAGAATTAACTAAGAGGCGGTGAATTAGTGAGTTCACTTCCTTTTACTTGTACACTTCAAAAAACTCTAACATATATTAAAGTGAATATCAATATCATGGTATAAAAAACAAAAAAACTCCAAGGAATAAACACAAAAATCATAAAATATTTTCACAGGGATTGGTATTAAAAATGAGTAGTTATATCCTTGGAATGTTTTAGAATCCTATGTGATCACATAATCCACTAGATTAAAAATATTGGATAAAAATAGAAAGGATTATCCATGAACTTCTAACACACAATACATATCTCAACTATTGAAATTTTCTCCCACATAATTAAAGATATAGAATCTAAAATGAACAATAAGAGAGTCCTCACCCAAGATAGACATCCATCGAGATTTTTCAACGATTCATCCTATTTATCTTCTTTTTATTCTTATTCATATTAGTCATTGAAATTCATTATTCATTCACTTCACACACACACACTCTTTATCTCAATTTTTTATCTGATTCTCTACACCTGCATAGTAGAGAGATCCCATACCTTTATGCCTAAATCTAAAATACAAATTCAAATATAAAAAAATTTCTTACATTAAATAATTTATATATTATTTATACCTATCATTTCTATATAAGAATTCTACAAAACCTGGGATATCATTGATGTGATTAAGATATCATGTTTAAGTAGCCCTTGTAGTCCCAAGTGGGCTACATTAGAAAACTTATTGGATTACACATTCCATCACCACGATATGTTGGAATTCACCATTGCATATTGAAATCTATTTTAGTTTAATAAATTTAGTATTATCAAAAAACACTCCAAAAACTCATATCCAAGATGCACCATTGTATATATAAATTCCATTTTAGTTCAAACTCCACATAATTATACATTCTTCTAAGACATAGTTTCCCTTCATCATTTTGGATAATGTTTTTTATTCACACCACTACCTGTAAAATGATATACTATTACCTATTTAACTATATATATATATATAAACCACTCTTCCAACTAATCCACATCACTTCCCTATGTATAGACCTCTCAATATTTAAACTTTACTCAAAATGGACACAAATATTTCACCATGGTGTTGTTTAATTCTATCTACTTCCAATACATGAGCATTCAGAGTTTCCATAATTTTTATATTTTTTTACTCCTATAATTTTTGTTTAATAATTAATACCATGTTTAAATTACATGATATAGTGAGCTAGAAATATTTCATATAGTGAATTTTATAGATGTAAACGCCTTTTAAAATGGTCATTTTTAGGCTAAACTAATAATTTCTCTCTACTACGACATGTTCTCCACTACATTGTACCATACATTCGAATTCATCTTGAGAAAATAGAATTCAAAATTATCTATTTACTTGGTTCTAAAACTATTTTCATTATATAATATAAACTTTCCCATTTCGGTTATTTCTATGGCATAATGAGGACACCATCACTTCATTCTTCTAAAAAAAGGCCTCTAAATATCTTCATATCACTTCCTATCTCTCTAATTCAATGTTTTTATTTCCAAGAAATTACACTTTTATGAATTTGTGTGAACCCTACAAATATCAAATGTAATAACTATTTCCAAAATTCAAATTTATTCAACAAAATCCTACAAATCATAAAATAAATTTTTATAAGACATAACTATGAATATTGCAGTTGAATCCACTTTGTTCTATTTTCTATCTAAATAATAGTATCAAGTGTAATGCAGTAGACATATATAACATACTTGAAACCTTACATCAAAACATAGAACAACAAAAATTTTAAAACCATAAAATATTCTTCGACACAAATTATCCCAAATATCGATATGAACTACATATCACCTGAAATAATATAAAACAACTGAGATTTAAAACGATTCATAAAAATAATAATGCATTGAAAAAAAATCCAACACCAAATTCATTAAATCAAATCCAATAAATCTTTACATCAACAAACACTCCCTTTGAAAACATCTATTATTAGGGTTCCTTAACAATATAAACATATCAAGGTCTCAAAAAAATCCCTCAAATTACTCTTAAAAATCTCTCCTTTTTTATTTTCTCAACCATAAAATTTAAACAAACACTAGAACCATAAAATTATCCTTCACCACTTAATAAAATTCATCCATTAAACCTAGTTATGAGTCATTATTTAATAACATTAAGTATACATAATAAAACATTATGAAGGAAGAAATAACTATAAATGATTATGTAAAAGTTAACCATTTGGGTTACACAAATCCTCTTACTAAACAAAACTTCTGCATCTTAAACTTCTCATTATTTTACATTATCCAAGATCATTACTTTATGTGTAATGTTCGAAACAAAAAATTTATTCACAAATTATTAACCAAAAATATTAGAGCAATTGAATCACTTATCAAACACATCATCAACACACACGATGTACTCACAACCTTCCCTTTTTGAAAACTCCACCTAAATATATTATCACCTATACGTGAAAACAAATTCTTTGAATTTATATGGAAATTCTACCAATTTGAAAAAAATCAAAATACTAGAACATAAGGGATGAGATAACTATAAATAGGACTTGAATGGAATGAATTTTAACTTAGAATATTGATATAATTTTATAAAATTAATCCTTTAGCAGTAACATTGTGAACACAATCGTTATTTTATCCTAGGATGTAAAAAACTCTAGTGTTATTAAAAATTGCTCCAATAACTCTTTGAAAATGTTGTACTTGATATCAATGGTCCAATATCAAAAAAATATTTATCATATTAACATTATAAATATCATATTAATATAATTTTAATTTGTGAAAAATTTTGGATTATAAAATAAATTGAGGATATGAAATTTGAAAAGGAAAATGAAATAAAAAGATGAAAGGAAATTACAAATTTATTGAAGTATATTTTTCCTACATCCCTTGACTTCTTGATAGTTGAGAGTTTGATTACTCTAAAACATCAATGAGGATTATAAGTTTCTTGATAGAGGGTATATGGGTATATATTTGAATTTTGTGAGTGACGGAGAAATTTTTTTTCCAAGGGAGGTGTGACGGGGGATTTATACTTGAGGGGAGGGGTATTTTTGAGTAATAATATTTGATAAAATGTAATATCAAAGGTAAACCTTTTAATAGTTATATTTTTTACATTATAAAATATATTTTAATTAAATAAAATTAATTTAACACTTTATAATACTTTATAATCAAAATCTATTAGGGTAATCAAAAGGAAAGGCGAAAAAATGATAAAATATTTTTATAATGGAATACATTAGAATTTAGACTGGAAAATAATATTTAGGCTTATAAAATATGTTTATTTTATTTAACTGACTCATTTATCAAGTTAAATATTTTTTTAAAGAAAAAATTCTTTTAATTTATAAGTTCATTGTTATATCACAAATAATGTAATTTAAAATACACTCATTATGAAAAAATTGTATTTCTACTATTCTATAAAAAGTGAATAATTTTTAAAAACTCTAAAAAATCACCCTTATAAAATTTCATCATGTTTATTTTAAAAATTATATTAATTGTATAAAAAAATTCTGACAGAGTTACTTTTTAATTTTAAATTAATTCTTTGGATTTTTACAAGATACATTAAAAGAAAATTTATTAAAAAAGTTGTTATATCATCTTTTTGTTTTAAATATTGATATTTATTTTATAGAATTATAATACATATATTTTATAAAATTACTCATCATAAATATTATTTATATTAAATTTTATTATTTTGATGTTAAATTAATATTTTAAGAGTCAGGATATTATTCCCAATGGTTAGGTTACAATTTCAATGACCACATTCGTATTCCAACAAGAATATTACCTAAAAAATACCTATTCATTCCTTTATTCAACATTAACTACAATTACTCCCATGGATCTATCATTTTATTTTGTAATATATCGATTGGATTTATAAGATTCTGGTTATTCTCATTAGTGTTTTTTATTGGGGTGGTGATTCTTTCATATTAGAAGTATCCAAATTTACCTATTCTACATTTATTATTTTTTATTTTCCTCATTATAATTTTTGGACTTTTCATTGGATTAGTTTCTAACTAATGTAATAATATCAATTAATGAATAATGTGAAGTTGGTTTCTCTATGTGTTGTATTTTTATAATGCTATATAATATAACACCAATATATTTCAGAAAATATTATAATTTTTAAAGGTTGGGACATTACATTCTACTCCAATTTAAAAATTTCATCCATGAAATATCAACTCATATTCTTTGTTGAAAATATATTAGGGTACTTTTGTTTCATTTTATCCTATGTTTCCAGTATCATCTATTCATATTTATTGTTTTTCCACAAAAGTTTTCAACGTGATTTTTCTTGTTGCATAGAGATTTATCTGTATGGTCCAATATCTTCAACGGATGCTCCTTGTAAGACTGGTTATACTCTAGTTCGTCCACCTCTAGATTCAATAGATATAAGCGATCGGGTATGTACATCCTCCGAAGAGATATGTGGAACACATCATGAGCTTGTTACATGTATAGTGGAAGAAATATAAAATAGGATTCTAATAAAATCTGATAAACGATCTAAAATAGGACAATGTACCAAGGGATAAGATTCCCTTTCATTCTAGACCAAATATTTCTCTTCCACTATGATCTTTAAAGGAAAAATTAGTATCCAAATTTAAACTCCAATCCCCTTGGATAATTTTTTATATAATACTTCTATCGACTATAAGAATATTTTAAATTTTGTTGGATGGATTGAAACCTTTATGTCAACAATTTCACAAGATCTTGTTCAAGAAGAATTTATTCACCAACTTCATCATAAATAGTAAAAGATGAATATCGCTTCTTATAAAAAACATCATATATATCAATTTGAATAATCATGTGGAATTTATTTTCATATGATAATTTAGATAATGGGATATTTTTATCCCAACCACCTTTAAATTTCATTGGATAAGATTTAATCATGTCCTTGGATATATAAATGGTTCTTTTAGATTGGATATCAGTTTGGGGGTGACAATTCATACTGAAATGAAATTCAGTATTTAGAGCATGATGAAAACTACTCCAGAATTCAGAAGTGAAACATGGATCACAATTAGAGATAGTGGAAATTGGTTCCCCATAAATCCTTATCAATTCCTCTTTGTATATCTTAGAAAGTTTCTGAACTGAAAATATTCTCAAATAGTGATAATGTGGGTAGTCTTCGGGAGTTAATCGACCATAGAACATATTGAATTTATTCTTTTAGATTTATTTGGGAGACCAATTAAATGTATATGGTTATGTTTCCCCAATTCAATGTGAGTATATGAAATGGTTTCATCAGCCCCTAAATTTTTTGTCTCTCTTATTTAACATATTTAAATACCAATTTGTTTTAGGTATACTCGTATATTATCATCTTCATATTTTCCCATCATATATTCTCTCAAAGACCGATTTACATATTATTACTTTTCGGATGGATGGGGAATTAGTAGGAATGGGAAATATCCAACAAATATTTCGTTATATTAGGATATTATTTCACATAAATCATAGTCCCAAACTGAATGAAGAAATTTTCATTGATGCGTATTTCATGAAGCTTTCCTTCTTTTTCTGCTTACAACTTCTTTTTAATCTACAAATCATCCCTTTGATCCTCCTTGATAATATCTAAGATATATGGATGTTAAATAATTTAGGTAAGGTAGTATATATTCCATATGATTATTATTTTTAGATCGATCTATTTCATATCTATGAAGATAGAGTCTTTATCAATTAACATCATAGATGGAGTAGTAGGTTCTTTTCTTTAAAAGAATCAGCTAACTTGTTTTCCTTTCTAGGATGGTAATTAATAGAGAAATATTAGTCCTTGCTCATCTCTAAACTTTGTAATTGATTCATGTTAAATTCTTTCTATGTGATTATATACTTTAGAATCTAGTGATCAGTATATATGTCACACTTCTAACCATAAAGGAAATTCTTTAAAATATTCTAGTTGAAGATCACACCTAATAAATCTAGATCATGTTTCTATTAATTTTTCTATTGTTTCATTAATTTTCACAAGCAATAGGAAATCGATTATCATTTTACATGATTATACAACCCAATAACTTCTTTGAATAATCACCATATATAAATAAAATTCTCCACTTGATGGAAGTGTGAGTACATGGATAATTATTATCCTATCTCCAACTCCTTAAATATTCCCTCATATTATTCATGTATAGACATACCTTACCCAATTATAGTTTAACATAGCTAGTAGGATTGATGAAAAGTTTTTCAAAACAATATAGTAGCACTCAGATAAGTTATAAATCTAGGAATGTATGTGGCCCAAGTGGTTTTGTGTTATTCCTTAATTGGATTTTTCCTTAAAGGGTCTATATAAATTCTATCACTTATGATGACTTTCTCCACAAAATGTGATTTTTTTCATAAAAAATTAAAATATTCTGAACTTATCCGAAATTTTCTCATTCATTAATGTCTCTATAATAATCCTTAGATTCTCATAATATTTCTCATTTCTCTTGGAGTGAATGATAATATCATCGATAAAGACTACTATACATTTTTCAAGGTAGTATCTAAAGGCTTTATTAATAAAATACATCAATCTTAAAGGGGCATTGATAAGTATAATGAGAATACCTTTTAACTCATAGTATCCATATCTTATATGGAAGTCTGTCTTTATATTATATTCCTTCTTTAACTTTATTTGATGATATCTAGAATGAAGATCCACTTTTAATAAGTATTGAGATACTTGTAGTCGATCAAACAAGTCCTCAATACTTGGAAAGGGATACATGTTCTTTTTGGTAATTTTTTTAAATTCTACTAATCAATACATAGAAAAATTTATCCATCCCTTTTCTTGATACAAAGAACCAACACACCCCAAGGAGATGTACTGGGGAATATAAACCAATTTTCCAAATTATCTTATGCCTGCTTATTTTACTATCCCATTTCGATTACATTCATCCAACCGGGGAATTTGCAGATAGGAGTGGCTCTATATATAATATCTATTTATAAATCTACCTTATAATCTATTGGATGGTATGGAAAATCCTTGGGAAATAAAACAATATGTACCCTTATAATTGGAATTTCCTTATGGATGATACTTTCCTTCAACTAAACTATTTGGTCTAGGTATACTTCTTCTATAGCTATCAACACCCACACCATTGAGAGGTTTTCAAAGCAGTGTTCCTGATCTTTCTTATAATTTTATAGGATAACAGGATGATTTTGAATATAAAAATATATTAATTTTTCTCAATAGTTTATGTGATTTATATATAATGAGATTCAATTCACATGTAGAATAGAATAAAATTACACCAAGGGAAGTATTATGAGATTCTCTAAAAGAATCATTGCATAGATGCTAACATGGGAAGATTCCAACACTTTTTTTGCATTGATTTCACCACTTGGAGTTTTTCTGGATATATCTAGATTAACTTATCAAGGTTTTGATTCAATAGTTATATAAAACCTTTAAGATATGAATTAATTAATAGAACAAAAATCAAATAAACAATTTTCCATTATTGGTTTCATAGGAACTATACCTTGTATGAATTCATTCTCATTTTCAACCTCAGTAGTATTGATAGAATAAGGTTTTCTTTTATGCAACTTTGGAGGTTTCCAACATTGATTACCCTCGATAAACCATTATTAAGAAATGGGTGATCTAAAATTCCAATAATGGGAGGAATATCATGGGATGAATAAGGGAAATTAATTAATAGTACATTGGTGGGAATAATAAACATCATAATTTCCAACTTATAGGATCGTCATCATAATAAAAAGGATAAAATTTGATTAATTCATGGAATGTGGCATATTTGTAATAGTGAAACATCATTACATAGTGTTCAAATACGACACATAGTTTTTAAAAAAACTAGTATCAAATTCACTCATAGCATATGTTTATAAAATTTAACATCATAACCGTGAAAAAAGAAAACATCATGTTCACTCATAACACACATAATCTCATGAGATATATCAAATTAACCAATATATTTGAGAGATATATATTTCCAATCCCACTTTTCACATAATAAAATGGTCATAATTAGAAATTCCAAATAGATATATATAATATATCAATTTAAGTCATGAATTAAACCCAAGGAATGGATTATCTTTCATAAAGGATTTCACATATCATACGACATATAAAAAATTATGGGGATCCAAAAATTAATTAAAAAGTTCATACATTTTCATAAATGATAATTTTTCTTAGAAGAAAAAACAATTCCAAAAGAGTCAAAGATGTGCCTTGGGAAAACAAAGCCTTTTTTATAAATCTTGGTATTTGTCTTTGAAATAATTTGGGAAATCTAAAAAAATTATTTCATAAGATAGAGAAGGGAAAAAAATTAAGAATTTTTTTTGGTATATTAGAGGAATATACATAAAAAATAATATAGAAGATATTATAACACAAAAATAAAGAATTAGGTTTGAGAAACCATTTACGTTTAATATCACTCTATTTCATCGCATTTTCGCCTTATAATTAAAAAAAATTAGATTATTAAAACATGGAACCGGAAATGAATTGTGATATTTATTTTAATAATATATAAATCATATTCTTTTGATTCTATTACTTAGTTCCCTTTTTTAAAGGTCAAACATTTTGATATTATATTAAACTTAAAATATCTCATTTTGTTAAATTTTTCTATTTCTGTCCATCGTCAATTATAGATATGTAAAACTATTTCTAGAAGATTAAAATGAATATATTAATAAACTTTTATATCATAAATAATTTATTATAATCATACATGAGGGTGATGATATGAAAATAATTGGAAATGTCCACATTAGCGGGTAACCTTTCATTAATGAGATATTGTCTAAAGAGAATGTGCGAGATATAAAATATGAAATTTTATTAAAAATAAAAATTTTATAATATGTTAACATTTTAAAGATAATGTTAAAATATTTTTTAATTATTTTAATTTGGGTTTTATTGTAAAATAAAAGGATCATATGAAACTATAAAATGAATATTAAATAAAATGATGAAAGTATATTACCTATTTCTTGAAGTTATTATTTTTATATAACCCTTAACTTTATGGAATCTTGTTGATTTATTACTCAAGAACATCCCTAATGATTTTAATGGTATTGAGATCGGGTATTCAGTTGGAAATTTTTATTTTGTGTGAGTGGGAGGAGTGGTTTTATGAGGTAGGGTTAAGGGGGTATTTATACATTAGGACAAGGGTATTTTTGAGTTACAATATTGAATAAAATATAATATCCAAAGTAAACCTTTCAATATAAATATTTTTGACATTATGAAATATATTTGAATTAAAAAACATGATTTTAATACTTTAAAATACTTTATAATCTAAATCTATTAATTTAAACAAAGGGAATGTTTGAAAATAGAAAATTATAATTCTAATAAAATACTCTAGACTATAAACATGGAATGAACTTTATAAGTTTAGAAAACATGTTTATTGCATTTAAAAGATTATTTTATCAAATAAAATAAATTGTTCGATCCAACATTTTGATAATTTATTTGTTCATTATCACATCATGAATAATATAATTTAAAATAAAACCATAATTAAAAAATTATATTTACTATTAACTTAAATATTGAAGAATTTTAGAAAATATCCAATTTAACATAATTCAAAAATATTATTTTTGGACTATAAATATGAAATTAATTTTATAATTTTTTTTACATATGTTATTTTAAATTTTATTATAATTTTTTTAGTTTTTACGAAATAAATTAAAAAAAAGTTTATTTTAAAAAAATCTTATTTTCATTGAGTTTTTTATCTTCATATTTATTTCTAGGGCATTATAGTACTTAAATTTTCTTAAATTTCTCTTTGTAAATACTATTTATATAACATTTTATTATTTTGAGGTAAAATTGTTATTTTATCATTTTTCTTTTTTTTTTCTTAACAGTCATGTAACTATTCCAAATTTAATATTACAACTCCAATGGCCATATTACCTAAAATAAATATCTATTTATTCATTCAAAATTCACCAAAATTTATCCCAATCTTTAATATTTTCATTTTCTAATATGTCAATTGGTTTAATAATGTTTTTTTGTTCTTCTTTCCTCAGGTGGTGATTCTAGCATATTGGAAGAATTCAAATTTCTCCCATACTATATTTTTTATTTTCTATTTTTTAACCCTTTGTGGTGTTTGGAATTTTAATTTATTAAGTTGTGAACTAATATAAGAATCTCTATTAATAAAATAATGTGTTGTTGGTTTTTCTATGTGATTTATTAGTATAATGATATATAATATAAACCACATGTATTCTGGAAAAAAATATCATTTATAATGTATTTTTCGTTTTAACGGGCCTTGTGATTCTATAAATTCTTTGAAAGAATCCCCACTTTCTCAAGGTTTACTGGATCCATGATGTTTTAAATAGGGAGAGAGAGGTAGGGAGATATGAGGAGGATTAGTTTTAGGAGAATTATGACATGAATGTAATATTAAAATTTACTTACCCATCAAAACATATAATCTTCATTAAATAGGACATCCTAATATACTCCAAGTAAATCAAACGTTTGATCATAATTAATTTTTTTTTAAAAATTTTCATAAGTTACAACTATTTGTAACATAAAAACAACACTGTTTTTTATTTATTTAATGTTTCAATAATTTTTTTATGTTTTAACATTTCTATATGATAAAAAATTGATTATTACCCAAACATGATAGCTTTGAGTTTGAAAATAATAATTATCCACATAATATCACATATCATGTAAAAATGTCATTCATAGCACCAAATCATGGTGAAACTTTCCACACTGTGGTGAATCATATAACAAACTGAAAAAATGGTCTAAATAACCTTTTTTTGTCTTGATTTTCTTGTCTAAATATACCTATCTCTTAGTTTGTCTTAAATTCTAATAGGGCTAGTTCTATTTATCATAATTTTATATCATATGTGATACTTGTTAAACCAATTCCAAATAACCTTTTGGAAAATACATAATTATTTTCCACTAAATGTTACCACACATGTAAAAACTTTGGAAACATCAAAAAAACTTATTTCAAATATCCTTCAAAACACTCTTGAGTTAGATATTAATGTTTTTTTAAAAAAACTGGGTAAAAATACATTAATCCCCATTCACCAAACCATAGTTTTTGACCCCACAAGAAATTTTAACAATGAAAATAATTATTAGTTCTCCAATACATAATTGTAAATAATTAGTATTAATATGAAAGAATCTAATGTTACTCAATCTATAAATGGATCTGGCATGATCTCTATCAAACACATATTTCAAAATACATGTTCCCCCTATTGTATCATAAATAAGTATATATAATCATATATTCCCTTGGTTAAATACATTTATAGACCATAAGATATATATTATGTCAATACCATATACCTTATTTATATTTTCATGATTATCCTAGTATAGACTGACCAGACAAATGAACACATCTTATTTTATTCATCTAATAGGATGATCATATTACACTCCCCTCTTCCAAATATATAATAAATATCAGTTACATTAACTATGTATAACAATACACTTCCACAGTTTATCTCAACTAAGATCCCATATTTCATTCTCAACATAAGAGAAAAAATATATAATCTTTTTTTTTTAAATCAACCACAGATATGAAAACAACATACCCTACTAACCATTGATTAGCTCAGTCTCAAGGTAAAAATAGTAAAGGTATCAAAGTATAAAATTTATCTTGATAGGTATCATGTAAATATCATGTAAGGGGATGTGATGTGAAGGATGCACTGCTAAATAAGAAATACATAGTTTATGAAACTCTATGTGGAGTACTTGGTAGGTCATCTTGAACACAAAAATATTTTTATGTGTAATAACATTAATATAAATATTTATATGAAATCATACACTTGATAACATATACATTTCATCGTAAGTTATAATAATCTATAATGAAAATAGATTAGGAATAACTCAAAGTTATACAAGGAGAGGTTAATTGTTATTTTTTCATGAAATTTATGAATTTAACATGAAAGAATGATAAATTGTAGATTTTAAATTGTATAACTTGATAAATTTTATCTTTTTAAACACTAGAGAATATAAATAAATCCATACCTAAATAATCATCAAATCGTATCCTTTATTATAAACAACTAGACAGTCCTTATGTTTGTCTCACTTTTAAGGGTTTTTTAAAAATATTACACCACTATTTATTTCCTACCAAATCTCTATGTAACTATCTTAAAAACATCCCACTAACCACCTTTAATGGGAAACATATTTTAAGAATTATTGTTAAAATAATGGTCATATTAGATTAATTTTCCTAATGTTCAACATTTAATATATATATATATATATGATATTATATATACTTCACAACATCCAATGTTGTAGTGTCAATAATTTTCGTTGTGTATTTATAAATTTTTCTATGTTCAAGATCTTCGTAATATAACCTTTAAATTCAAAATGTTACTTTTATGTCACTTTCGTAACAAAATGTAACTCTTTACATTAATATATTTACCAATATGTCATAAACTATTTGAGGATATAAAGTGACTTTCATATTGAATTTTACTAGTTTAATCATTTATTTATTAATTTTTTAACTTCCATAATCCCAAACATTCTCCCACTAATAACATAGAATAAATATTTTCATCAAAATATCATGAAAATATATATAAAATCATGTGTTTTTATAGAGATACCTTTATTTCCTTTTATGGTAAAATTTAAACAATAATAATATAATTTTAATATATAGTATTATATTCATTTGGTGAAATATTCTAAAAATAATATTTATTCTTTAAAATAAAATAGTTTTTCATGCTGGGAAATTGTTCACTCATATTTTAAAAAATATCTTAGATAAACACCTTTATTCCATATAAAACTCCTTTAATCATTGTATTATTTTCAAAAAATTAATAAAATTCAATGAATCATAAACCATGTGTATTAAAAATATCATCACATTTTCTTGATTATTTATTTTATTTATTATTACAACTCTCATATCATAAAAGGTAAATGAGATAAAAATGCATCAGTTATTCGGATATAATACGTCAATATATTGACCCTTTATATCGAATTTTAGGATGTGACAACCCCTTTCTCCAATACATAAATGATAATATTATGCCCTATGCATCAATACTATGATAATTTTAAACTAATACCAAAATTTAAAATAATTCTTTGTTATGTAGTTTTTATCATATACACATCAAAATCTTAGAATTTATTTTTTAACATAAATATGTGAGAGAATATCTATAGAGTTATTTTTATCACATCATGTTTTTAAAAAAATATTCTCATGACCAAATTTTCTATCATGAAAAAATTGTATTTCCTTAGAATATCCTTTATTAGGTTTAGAATATAGTGTGGACTATCAATGGTCACTCTTCTTCTAATTCTACCCAAAACGTTTACCCTCTCTTTTCAATAAAATCATTATATAACTTCAGCAGGGACCATCCATCTCATACTCAGCAATCCTTAATATATTTAAGAGATCCAGTTATCATTTATTAAACTAATTAGTGTTTTAATTCATAATAAACTATCAAAAATATTTTATCAGTGATTTTATAATGAGGTTTATGGTCAGGTCAAGCCTCAATGGTGACCCTAATAACACCTATTTATTTACATACCTAATCATATTGAGTATATGATTTAATACCAAATCCCCCATATCCATCTTATACTACAATAATGATTTCAAAACATTATATCACACACATAAAAATATTCTCAAGAGAGCCTTTTTAGTTTTTCTATAATCCAAATATAATCTATATTCTCATGTTGTTTTTGAATCCTAGAATCCATCAAAACACGAATCATGTAAATATGTAAAATAGAATTTTTACTATACTTACTATAAAAATATTTATCTCTTTCACTATCTTTATCAGTAGGTCGCTTCTTAGGAGTTTATTTTTCCAATACATAAAATGTTTCTTTTTTACAGGATATCTATTCACAAATTCCTATAAATGAGTATAAATTTTCTTCCATTAAGTTTTTATTTCACAATTATTGATATAAAATATAAGTCCCAAGACTTAAAAATTACTTAATCTTGAGTTATTACAAGATTACACATTGAGGATCTTTTCAGGTTTAGAGTTTTAGAGAATTAGATCATAAAACTTCCATTACATTCCACATTTAAACAAAGTGGTTACGTAAAATATAGTATTAATTTTTCCCATCAACGGAAACATATTTAAAATAAAACATGGATTATTTCCTGAAACTTCCTTGACACTATCATCATATCATGTACCATTCCCTTGATCTGTGAAAAATATTTCAAAAACATGGGATGAGCATAAAAAGCTCAGTAAGGGTTATAAAAATATGGAAAGGAAACATGAGTACATATAGACATAAGAATGAAATCATACTTTACCCATAAAACATAAGCACTTTAACATACCTCATCAAATCATGAATAAAACAGAGAAATCATAAGACATAAAGGTAACTTGATACATTTATAACATTCTTAGGTAGGGAGTAACCCTCTTGGTTATGTTTGGAATACCCATCATAGTATATTACCTAAATCTCTAAGGAGAAACCTTAATGTTTAACCCCTTTGCATTACCCAATGCATTGGAGAGCTATATCGGGCTCACCCGCCCTTAGTTAATCACAGAACCACCCGTCTTCATATTAATTCCCAAGAACCATAACATAATCGTATCACATAAAACATGCATAAAGGAAAAATAACATTTTTACTTTTCAATCACAAGATATCAATACAACACATTGATATAAAAACATTATGAAAACAATTTTCAATAACAAAATAAATGAAAAGTAAAACATGGTATTTATTTTTCATTCAAAAAAAGTTATGGCTTGTAGAGGAATCCGAAACTCAAATAATGGTCACGGTGGTGGAGAAGTCGTTGTCGCCGCATACGTACGACAAAAAAAATTCCCTTTTGTATTTTAGTAAATGCTTAGTATAAATATATTCCTTTTGAAAAAACATAAAAGTCAAAAAGTTTTATACACTGTATAAAAGAAAGTTGTTTATAAAATGTATTATAACTCAATGAAAGGAGATTGAGATGAAGTCCCTTACCTCGGGTCCGACTTGACTCGATCGTTCTATAATGTCCTAAATAATAAACATGAGTTAATTTATACTTTATAAAGAACATTTTTCAAGTTCATTATTACTTTTATATCACTTATTACCATGTTATGAGGATTATGTAATCATTTAAGTTAATAACAGTCATTTTTTCGATATTTGGTACTTGAATCAAAAGTGAACTTCTTATATTTACAAGTTGTTCACATAGTCAAATATCCATTATCACAAAAATTATATTCATGATGTAGATTCCATATAAATCATATATATCCAGTATATACAGGAATTTATAATATTACTTAATCATTTAGAGTTAAGAAATTAAATGAACCATTCATGGAGACGGTAAGCCGTACGTACGCCTGAACGCTACTTTTATTTCTATGTCATATTAATGGAATAAAAACTAAATGAGAGATATGTATATTTTAATTTCAGAATTATATTCATCATTTAGATGAAACATACATAATATATATCCATAATATATATGTACTTATAATTGTACATTACATTTGGGGATAAGAAATAAAATGCACCGTTCATGGAGACGGTAAGTCGTACGTACGCATGAACACTACTTTCATTTATATCTCATACTTTAATTGAATTAAAACATAATGATACATAATAGTATTATAATTCCAGTATTTTATCATATATAATATCATTAAATATATCCTTTAAAAGTACCACATATGGTATTAACGAATCAAATCACTTTGAGGGGGCGGTAGTCCGCACTTCCTAAAATGAAGATATCACGTTTACCCATAATGGAAACCATAAAGGTATGCCATAAACGAAAAAATAAAGAATATTAAGTAAAAAATAAACATATTATATATCATATATAAATATAGTGACATATTAATGGCCACCTTTGAAGGTGTTAGAAGAATATTGAACAATCATCGTTTCATGAGGCAGAAATTCACCATCCACAGAAACAGTTTGTTCTTTAGCAATTAGATGTTCGTGTGTGTAAGTGTAGCTCGAATGATTCTTATAAAAAAATATAAGTATATTTATGATACTGGATTTGTTACAAAATCAATTAATAAAAAGAGTTTAGGGGGTTGGAGATGCAAAATTAAACAAAAGAACACAAGTAAAGGCATTACCTTAAAATCGGGTAAATCTTTTTGATTTGAGCTCAAAGGCTTCCTTGGGAAAACTTCTGCCCAATGTGAGGGTTCTAAGAGTAATATAAGGATGTGGAGAGATAAAATGGTCAGGGGTTGGCCGATACAAAGGCTTGAGAGGTGTGTGTAAGGAGTTATAGGTGGGGGCCTTTTATAAGATGAGAGGAGGGGCACTCTTGGAAAGGTATAAAATGTTACTTTATTTCCAAATGAGTTTCGGATTTTAAAGGTCCCAAATTGATGTATTTCTAGGATAAGGTGATAAGGGTTCGAAATATAATAATCCAATAGGTCTTTTACAAGTTTATGTTATAGTTTTAACATTATCTTTTCATTTTACTTAAATCCTTTATTAATGAGGTAATCGCTACATCATCATGATGTCATAAATAATTTAATTTATTTAATGTATAAAAATTACAAAAAAAATACTATGATGTAGGAAATATTTTTATATTTTCAATGAATATTTATAGTCCAATATATTATTTATTTAGACAAAATTAAAAATGTTTTACTCAGGTGATACATTCTTTGTTATATTTAACTTTCTTTAAAAATAAAAAGATAAAAAGTCATTATCACACAAAAGTGATTCCATGGGGTCCCCAAGTTTGTAACAAGGAATCTCATGGTCGTCCATGACACATCCAGTAGTATTAGGACACATGTTGGGGTCATTTTTTATTATTATGATATTATTTTATTGTCCTTAACTACCCGATTACTAATTAATCAGATAATTAAAGATAATTACCGTCGTTACTATTCCTAATGTCCAAAAACAAAAGATTATTTATTACATAATTTGTAACTTATGATTAAAAATATGTAATCCATTTTACCAAAATTCCAAACACATAAATTTCAATAATTAATTTAAAAATAATTCCCGTTGTCAAAACAAATAGGGGTTTTTTTTGAAACAATATCTATGAAACGTTTGGCATTAGTTTATACCCAATTCCAAAGTGAGATTAATCCTAATGACCACCATTGGATTAAATGGTAAAAATATATTCAAATTAAACTTTAAGACTAATTAAAAAGATAATCTAACCATATAATTAAATTAGATGAAAAAAGCAGTTTTGATGTAAAATGCAGTATTTTTCACTATTCATTAGAAAAAAAACATTGTCAGAAAAATACCAAAGATTTATCCAATGTAAATTTAAATGTCCCAATCATAATGAATATGTTTATTTTGACAAATAGAGCTTAAAAAATTTTCCAAAAGTTGGATTTAAAAATGGTTTACCATCAAAAGGAAGTAAAAAAATCTTTTAAAAAATATTAGTGTATTCCATGCTTAAGATTAAATTTATTCTCATTTTAAGCCTCTAAAACACTATCTAATTCATAAATAGACATAGATAAAATATATATTATTCATTACTTACTTGGGATGTTACATCCCTTCCCCCTTTAGAAATTACATCCCTGCAATTTATTTACTTATCAAATAAGTGGTGGTATTTATCCCTCGTAGCATTTTCAGATTCGCACGTTGCCTCTTCAACCATATGGTTTTCCACAAAACCTTTACCTGATGAATCACCTTATTCAGCAACACTTTCTCCCTGTGGTCAAGAACTTGGACTGGTTGTTCCTTAAATATAGATTCTCTTTCAACTGAACTACCTCTGGACTCAAAACATTGGATGGATCTGATATGTACTTCCTTAACATTGAAATATGAAAAACATTGTGTACCTGAGATAAACTCAGAGGTAAAGACAATCGGTATGAAACTGATCCAACTCTCTCCATAATTTCATATGGTCCAATGAACCTTGGACTAAACATTCCTTTCTTTACCAAATCGCATCACACTTTTCCATGGTGATACTTTGAGAAAAACATGATCACCTAGCTCAAAAGAGAGATCATTCCTCCTGTTGTCCACATAACTCTTCTGCCTGCTTTGATCCGTTCTCATGTGTCTCTATATCAACTAAACTTTTTATTCCAACTCTTCTACCAATTCTGGTCCCATCAACTTCCTTTCACCCACTTCATCCCAAAAAGCTGGAGTTCGACACCACTTCCCATATAACACCTCAAATGGTGCCATCTGTATACTGGAATGAAAAATGTTATTATAAGAAAACTCAACCAAAGAATGATGTTGGTACCAACTTCCCTGATAATCCATTGAAAAGAATGTAGCATATCCTCCAAATTCTGAATCGTTCTTTCTGACTGCCCAGCTGATTGAGGATGAAAAGCTGTACTAAAATTTAATTCAGTACCCAACGACTTCTGAAGGCCTTTCCAAAAGTTATAAGTAAACCTGGGATCACGATCAGATACAATGGAGAGGGGAACTCCATGTAACCTTACTATGTCATTAAGATACAAATGAGAAAGTTATCTAAGGAAAAAGTATCTCATATATCAAGGAAATGGCAGATTTAGTCCTAGCGATCAAAAATAACCCAGATTACATTATTACCTCGAGGTGTCTTCGGCAAACCCACAACAAAGTCCATGGATATATTCTCCCATTTCTACTCTGGTACTGGTAAAGGCTGAAGCATCCCTTTCGGTAACTGCCTCTTTGCTTTTACCTGTTGACAAGTCAAACACTTCACAGTAAAATCAACAATATCCCTTTTCATTCCATCCCACCAGTAATACTCCTGAAGATCTCTATACATCTTAGTACTTCCTGGATGAACTAGAAACAGAGAACTATGAGCTTCACATAACAACTCTCTCTTCAACTATGAATTACAAGGCACACACAATATCTTCCCAAAACTCAAAACACAACCATTATCAATGTTGAATTCCGGCAACTTACCCTTATGAACTAGCTCTACCTTTTTCTACAACTCACTGTCTTGCTTCTGTGCTTTCTTGATTCTGTCTGATACAGAAGATTTCACTGATACCTGAAACAAAACAGAAGGACATCCTGCACCAACAACTTTTATTCCAAAGTTCATCAAATCCTTAAAAAAAGGAACTCGTTCCAAATGTAGCATTTTTAATGAAGCATTAATTTTTCGACTCAAAGCATCAGCCACTTTTTTTTGCTTTTCCCAGATGGTAATGAATTGTACAATCATAATCCTTGATTAATTCTATCCATCTCCTCTTTCTCATGTTCAATTATTTCTGAGTGAATATATACTATAAACTTTTGTAATCGGTATATATATAGAGACCCAAAGCTTAACATAGGTAGACATTACATTACTTTTGCGGAATACTTAGTACATAACAAAAACACACACACACAAGGACCGTAATAGTTTAGTGTCTTTGGAAACTTGGAATATAATCTTCTAATCGTGGTGAAATATCTTCAACATCTCCCATAAAGATCTTCTTTTTTAAACCTAAATCCTTTCTTTATAACCAGGGAAAAGAAAACATAAAAGGGTGAGCTCAAATTCTCAGTAAGGGTAAACAAAAGAAATATCAATCACGTCATATTCATAAGAACATATCTTTTCGAAATCTTAACCTGTAAAAGAGATCATAATTTCATAACATGAGATAAATCATAGTAGTGAAATGTAATCCCAATAATCATAACTTAAACATGAAACTTTGTGTCTTACACACATAATCATATAGAATAATTTCTTATTAGTCAAGACTCATTGCCAAGACTATCTTAGTGGACAAATTACCTTCTGAACCGAGTTCACTCCTCGTTTCAGTCCTGTTTCACTGAACCGGTATAACCTACCATTCCAGCCATGTCTATCTCATGAGATATAAAATCTGTACCCAATGCATTGGAGGGAGATATAGGTCCCACCCATCTCATAATGATACCATTCTTATGTGTGCCACAAAATCATAAATCATACATCATTGCATAACCCGTGTAGTAAAAATGGGATTCTTAAACAACATGACATAATAAAACAATTCATATAATATAATGTAATTCATAAAAATATTTCCATCACAACATAATCAAATCCATGTAATAATATGGATAGAAACATAACCCTATATTATCTTAGATGGAAAATAATTTTGATAAAACACTTGAACTGCATTCTTGAGGAAATAACCTTTCTACTTCAAAAACACTTTTTCTAATGACCCAAAATTTCATTAATGGAAAATCCCTCTTGATCCAGTTAAATGTTTCTTTATAAAAAATGTTTTTATAAGATATCAACTTTTTTTTAAGATTTGTGACCGTTACTTTTATAGCCGTTGAACAGTGATCATCTGGGTAGTTTAAATATAAGGCTTTAACGAACCAATTTTCTACTCAGACAAAGGAAGCGATGGCCTCATCTAGTAGAATTGCCCCTTACGAAGCCCATTTGTCGGAGCTCGGAAAAGAGGGTGGCGTCTTTGGGCTTTGCCCTTGACCAAGCCCAAGCTGAGCTTCATCAAGTCAAGCTCGAACGTGATCGTCTATGGGAAAAATGGAAGTTGATAGAGATTACCACTCGAGCGATGTTATCCGAGCAACCCCAAGAGTCTGTCACCATCGCACACATTACCCTTAGGTCTTATGCGGCTATTTTAAGGGGTTATGTAACAAATAAGTAGCACCATGTTTATGTACATTATTTTTTTATATAATAATGAATATAATTTCTAGTCATTTTTGATACATTGTAATTAGTTTTTGAAGTACAAATGGTGTTTTTAGTTATTATTTAATTAAGAATTATATTTTATTAAATTAAAGGATTTTTGAATTAAATAATATTTTAATAAATTATTATTATTAATATTAAATTAATTTTTATTAAATATAAATGATCTTATAATTTTATGAATGCAATTAAATTTTTTATTAAGGTTTGAAAGCCATTTCTGTCAAAACACGTGAATTTTTATAAATGTCGGTTTTTATTTTAAAAGTGAAAATTCACATATTTAGAAAATTATTTAGATAAAATATATATTATTTTTGGAATCTGGACGTCAAAATTATCCAACGGTGAATTTTTCATAATTTTCTGAGACAGTCAAATTTTTGGGTAAAAATTAAATACCATTTAAATATATAATGTGTTTTATGACATCATAATGACCCAATGGTGATGTAATAAAATACCATAATCCTTATGTTCGGCCAATATATGTTTTATCATTAAAATAATGAGGTTTTGGGTTTGTTTGACTCACTTTTCAAAGCATTAATGGAGCCCTCAAGACTTATTCAACACTTTGCCTTTTTAAATTAATTTCCATGGGAGTGTGACTCACCTCCACATAAGCAACCCTATTTTTTAATAAGTTCGGACCTTGGACTTGTAAAATATTATTTTCATCTTTCCTTTTCCAGAAACGATGGGAAAATACCATGGGATGGTTTGTGGTTTGGATTATTTTAATATAAGGGGTCCCAAACCTAATAATAAATAATTCTCTCACCTTTCCTATATAACCCCACCCAAGCTCCCACTTCCTCCTCACTCAAAGCCCTTGAAGTTCGTCCAACCTCTGACCTACTCTCTATATAATCCTATCAAGGTGCCACAAGCTCCCAAGAAGCCTCTCACAAGCCTCTCTCTAGTCTTTGGAAGCACACTTCCAAGTAAGGGGTTTTCTTCCTTTCTCATTTTTTTGTCAATTTTCTTTAAGTTGTATTTCCCTTTTTATTTCAATTATTAATGTTGGGGTATGGTTTCACACCTCCCCCATACTTCCCTCTTATTTTTTGAATGATGGGAGAACCCTTTCTCTCTCATTAAATGCCTCCCATGTAAACCCGTTACTATGCCGAAATTCCGAAAGGAACTTCTCTCTCTTCTTTTACATTCAAGCAATACTTTTGTATCATGAATCTAAATTCCATTTCTATTGTTGGGACATGTATATATATGATCTCCTTACTTTCCATTACATGTAAATATGATGAGGAACCCCTTTCTCTCTCATCAACTTTTTTTATGAATTCTTATGTCATGCCGTTACGCTGCCGAAATCGCACCGATTTTCTAAGCCAATGTCTTTGTGTAGTGAATACCATGCCCATTTATCCATCAAGGGTATTCACCTTTATGCACATTTACATATTTACTATAAATTTTCATGTATGAATTCCACTTTCCTTTATCGTGGAAGAAATGATTATGTTTTATGAATCCATGTTTTATGATCCATGTGGCACACTTATGCATGAAATGAAATGTTTAAGAAGGGTGTGCCCTTTATAGCGCTCCAATGCATTGGGTAAAGTATAGTATCATGATACGTCATGTGCAATGAGTGTTGACTCATGCTAATTCAAGTGCAACGAGGGTTTACTCGTGCTTCAAGTGCAATGAGAGTTTACTCATGCTCCATGTGCAATGAGCCTTGGCTCATGCTAATTCAATGTTAAGTGTTGTTGCCACATTTCCATGTTATGATCATCATGCTTTATCATGTCTTTATGTTCATGTTTCTATTATGCTCTATTGATATGCCTATTGCCTAACATGTATTTCACTCCTCAGGTTATTCATTGTTTACTCCCTTACTGGACTTTATAGCTCACCCTTTTCTTATGCATGTCCTCAGGTTATCTCATGCAATGCTAAGTACGAAGGAATGTAGTGGTCATGTAAAGGAAGTTTTCAATAAAGATGTTGTATTTCAAGTTTAAAGTTTTTATGTAATGATCCTAAGCCCCAAAGACACTAAACCTCTCGATCTTCTTTGTTGGATCAAGTGAAGTTTTATGTAATAAAGCATGTTTAAGTTGTAATAAAAAGCAGGGTTGTCATAGTTGGTATCAGAGGAGGAACCCAGCCTTAAGTGCGCGGTGCACTGCCTGGGTTGATATGTAGGGCCCACAACGAGGGCGTTGTGCTCTAAAGGGGGGGTGAATGTAACATCCCCAAATGATAAAGGGTTAAATGACTAAATGATATGACTCATGTCAACAAGGTGCACCTTCCTTTTCGGGAGCCTGCCTGATTAGAACTCCACAGTTAAGCGTGCTTATCCTGGAGTAGTGATCAGGATGGGTGACCTCCTGGGAAGTTCCCCAGGGTGTGTGTGAGTGAGGACAAAGCACACTGGAAAGGAAATGTGTTGGCCTGTGGGGACTATCATTAGTCAGATGACCCGTTCAGGCACGTGGGTGGACCCTGGGGTGGGCCCCACATGTCTGTGGGGCAACTGGTGGTACCTGGTGGGCCAGGACCCGACGGCCATGTTAAGGCGGGGTGGTTGTGCTATCACTGGGACCCGGTTGTCACATTTGGTATCAGAGGATAGGTTTAGCTATTTTTGGGATTAGGAAACCCTAGTAAAGCCTTAGATACAAGACTAAGCATAATTAAAACATCCCTAAGTATTGGTAAATACTAAGTAAGTGGTTTATCAAACAAATACATCCATGTCTGGATACGAGCAGGTAGAGGCGGCTCTGGCACAGATGTATCCTAGGGGTAAAACCCGAAAACACCGCTTTGAGCTAGACTCGAACGGGAACTGGTGCACGACAACGGGCCTTGCTGCACTCTTGGTTACGACACTCCCGGGGGATATGTTTTGATAAATTCACAATCTTAGTATGAACCCTTATTAAGGGAAAAATGCCCCTAAGAATATATGTTAGAAGTAAGATCATGAAAAGCCTGGATTGAATCCTATAGACTCATGAGTTAAAGAGATTAAAGTTTATTTATAAGTCATCAACTTTTGTCTTTGGATTACCCTTTATGTGTTACCCCTAACTTTCCTTTTATTCCAGCCAATGGCCGGTAATAGGAGAACTCGGGCTAACAACCGTTGTGAAGATCAGTGTGATGATTGTACTTATGAGATTCCCAATCCAATGGGAGCGGGAATCGCGAACTTTGTCACGCTTCTCTCTCAGCTAACTCAAGTTTTGAATAGAAACACTGGTCAAGAGGAACGTTCAACCCCCACCCCCCCCCCCTAAGAAAGAACAAGTCACTATTGAAAGCTTCATGAGACAAAGGCCTCCTACTTTTAGTGGATCATCTGATCCCACGATTGCTGAACAATGGATCAACTCCATTGAAAAGATATTCTCCATCCTCCAATGCTCTGAAAAAGAGAAGGTTCTCCTGGCGGCTTATCGTATGGAGGGTGAAGCTGATCAATGGTGGACGTTGATCAAAAATACGAAGCCTGAGGAGGAGATCAAGGCTTTGGAATGGAAGGTATTCCGGAAGATGTTTTTCGATAAATATTTTCCATGCACCCTCCGTCTTAAGATGGAAAGGGACTTCCTTTCCCTCAAGAAGAAAGATGAGGAATCTGTGGGAGCGTACGAGGAAAACTTCACAAGGCTTGCACGATACGCTTCCGGCTTTGTCGTTACCCCTAAATGCAAGGTTGACCGCTTCTTTGGTGGGCTGAAGCCTAGCTTGCGGAAAGCATTAGCGATCCGTGACTTTGACAGCTATGAGGAAATTGTCCAATGTGCCCTCAAGGTTGAAATGGAGATCGGAGAATCACAGGGGTATCATGGGGACAAGAAGCGTAAGGTGGACTTCAATGTTGGTGGTCCGATGGATAAATCCAACGGCGCTAAGAAATTCCAGCACCCCACTTGCCAAAAGTGTGGAAAGAAGTACCCTGGAAATTGCCTTAGGGGGACAAGAAAATGCTTCAAGTGTGGAAGAGAAGGGCACCTAGCTGTTAACTGTCAGCAAGAAGGACCTGCGGCTGCGACAGAGGAGAGGAACGCTCCTTTCGAACCTCAATGCGTTGTTCAATGCTTCAAATGCAAAGAACCTGGTCATTTTGCGAATCAGTGCCCTAATCCAAGGGATATCGGAGGCAATCAACAACATCCAAGACAGCAAGGAAGAGCTTTTGCCATCACTTCTGCCGAAGTGAACCCCGACAACGAAGTGGTGACAGGTACTCTAGTTATTCATTCAAGAATAGCGAACGTACTTTTTGATTCAGGTTCTACGCATTCTTTTATATCTCGAATGTTTAGTAGAACAATCACAACACCACCACAAATCCTGGAAGTAAAGATGTCGGTGAGTACGGAAAATGGGGCAATAATTGCATCCCATGAGTATAAGTCCTCCCCTGTTATAATATGTGGATTGAATTTCCCAGCGAACCTCATCATACTCCCTTTGGTGGAATTTGATGCAATTATTGGCATGGATTGGCTTTCTTTATATAGAGCCAACATAAATTGTCGGGAGAGGGAAATCACACTCCATATGGAGAATCGACCCCCGATTCTTTACAAGTGTCAGGAGGAAGATGAATCTCCTTTAGCTCCATCATCTCAAGCATGGATATTACTGCCTTATGAGCACGCATATCTAGCTCAGATGATTGAGTCCAAGGAAGAAACCACCCTTGAAGAAATGCCTATTGTGAGGGAATTCGCTGAAGTATTTCCCGAGGAACTTCCTGGTCTTCCTCCAAGAATAGATGTTGATTTCTCAATTGAACTTATACCTGGGGCGCTACCAATATTCAAGACTCCATATAGAATGGTTGTTGTTGAGCTTGAAGAGCTGAAGAAACAACTACAGGAGAATCTGGATAAAGGGTTTATACGCCCAAGTGCATCACCATGGGGTGCACCAGTCCTCTTCGTCAAGAAGAAGGATGGGTCAATGCGGCTTTGCATCGATTATCGTGAACTTAACAAAATCACGATAAAGAACAAGTATCCTATCCCAAGAATCGATGACTTGTTTGATCAGCTGCGTGGAGCACAATACTTCTCCAAGGTCGACTTGCGGTCGGGATATTATCAAGTAAGGGTGAAGAAGGAAGATATCCCCAAGACTGCTTTTCGTACAAGGTACGGGCACTATGAATTCATAGTAATGCCTTTCGGACTCACCAATGCTCCAGAAATATTCATGGACTTGATGAATAGAGTCTTTAGAGATTACTTAGACAAATTTGTGGTAGTCTTTATAGATGATATTCTAATATACTCCAAAACCAAGGAGGACCATGAGGAGCATTTAAAAACTGTACTAGAGACTTTGCGCCAGGAGAAGCTCTATGCAAAGTACAACAAGTGTGAGTTTTGGATGAAGGAGGTCTCATTCTTGGGCCATATCATCACAAGCAATGAGATATCTGTGGACCCCTCCAAAACAGATGCAATTGAGGGATGGCCGAGTCCAACATCGGTAACTGATATCCGTAGCTTCTTGGGGTTAGCTGGATATTATGGACGATTTGTGAGAAACTTCTCACGATTTTCCAACCCTCTTACCAAGCTAACTCGAAAGGGAGTAAAGTTTTCTTGGAGTGATGAATGCGAAGAAAGCTTCAAGGAGTTGAAAAGGAGGCTTATCACTGCACCCGTGCTCACTTTACCCACAAGTGGGGAGCTTTTTGTGGTATTCAGTGATGATTCGAAGAAGGGCTTAGGATGTGTGCTGATGCAGAATGATAAAGTAATATCCTATGCCTCAAGGCAGTTGAAAATCAATGAGAGAAACTATCCAACGCATGATCTGGAGTTGGAGGCGGTGATCTTTGCTTTGAAAATCTGGCGGCATTATCTCTATGGAGAGAAATGTGAGATATATACTGACCACAAGAGTCTTAAATATATATTCACAGAGAAAGAGCTTAATATGCGCCAGAGAAGATGGATAGAGCTCATCAAGGATTATGACTGTTCAATACATTACCACCCTGGGAAGGCGAACAAGGTGGCGGATGCCCTAAGTAGAAAGGATCCAGCAATTCTATCAATGATGATAATTGAGAAGGATCCAATCTTCTTAGACTTGATGAAGATGGACGTGGGAATCATAATGAAGGGAACATCATCAATCCTTTCACAAATGATTGCTCAACCATCTCTTTTGGAAAGGTTAAAGGATGCTCAAAAGGATGATGCGAGAATCTAAGAAAAAGTGGAAGCTATCAAAAAGGGAATATCCTCAGAGTTTAATGTTAATGAAGAAGGAATTGTGCGGTTTGGGAAAAGACTATGTTTCCCATCAAGTTCGGAGCTGAAGAAGGAACTTTTGGATGATGCACATAGTTCAAATTTCTCTATTCACCCAGGGAGCACAAAGATGTATCGAGATCTCTGAGAAAACTTTTGGTGGGATAATATGAAGAAGGAGATCGCTGAGTATACATCAAAGTGCCTGGTGTGTCAGCAAGTGAAGGTAGAGAGGCAGAAGTATAAGGGGATGATGCAACCATTTCCCATACTAGAATGGAAATGGGAGAACATCACCATGGACTTTGTCACCGGACTTCCAAGGACATCCAAAGGCAGCAATGAAACCTGGGTTATTGTGGACCGTCTTACAAAGACTGCACACTTCATTGCTATTCGAGAGGATTTCTCTTTGGATCAACTGGCACGGATATATATCAGGGAAGTGGTACGGTTGCATGGAGTACCACTATCTATTGTGTCTGACCGAGATCCAAGATTTACCTCTATGTTTTGGAAGAGTCTTCAACATGCTCTGAATACTGAACTGAACTTTAGTACGGCCTATCATCCTCAAACTGATGGCCAATCCGAGCGGACTATCCAAACACTTGAGGATATGTTAAGAGCGTGCTCAATGGACTTTAAAGAAGGATGGGATCAACATCTTCCTCTAGTTGAGTTCTCTTATAATAATAGTTTTCACTCGAGCATCCAAATGGCACCATATGAAGCCCTGTATGGGAAAAGGTGTAGAACACCGGCATGTTGGGATGAGGTCGGTGAATGTAAGCTGCTTGGACCCAAAATGGTCGAAGAAATGGTGGAGACGGTGAAAACCATTTAGCAGCATATCAAGGCAGCCCAGAGTCGGCAGAAGAGTTATGCAGATAATCGTCGACGAGACCTTGAGTTTAAAGTCTGAGACATGGTGTTTTTACGCATATCTCCATGGAATAAGGTCATGAGGTTTGGAAAGAAAGGGAAGTTAAGTCCAAGGTATATCGGCCCCTTCGAGATTCTTGATCGTGTTGGGGCTGTGGCCTATCGACTAGCACTTCCACCTACTATGGCCAAGGTGCATGATGTCTTCCATGTATCCCTCTTAAGGAAGTACATACTAGACCCTTCACATGTGCTCTCTTCCGAGGTGGTACAATTAGAAGACGATCTTTCTTATGAGGAGCAACCAGTGAAGATCTTAGATCATAGAGAAAAAGTTCTATGAAATAAGACAATGCCCCTCGTCAAGGTGTTGTGGAGAAACCACAAGTTTGAAGAAGAAACTTGGGAGTCGGAGGATATGATGAAGCTAAGTTACCCACATTTGTTTTAGTGTGGGAAAAGGAAAATTTCGAGGGCGAAATTTCTTAAGGGGGGAATGTTGTAACGACCCAAAATTTCATTAATGGAAAATCCCTCTTGATCCAGTTAAATGTTTCTTTATGAAAAATGTTTTTATAAGATATCAACTTTTTTTTAAGATTTGTGACCGTTACTTTTATAGCCGTTGAACAGTGATCATCTGGGTAGTTTAAATATAAGGCTTTAACGAACCAATTTTCTACTCAGACAAAGGAAGTGATGGCCTAATCCAGTAGAATTGCCCCTTACGAAGCCCATTTGTCGGAGCTCGGAAAAGAGGTGGCGTCTTTGGTCTTTTCCCTTGACCAAGCCCAAGCTGAGCTTCATCAAGTCAAGCTCGAACTTGATCGTCTACGGGAAAAATGGAAGTTGATAGAGATTACCACTCGAGCGATGTTATCCGAGCAACCCCAAGAGTCTGTCACCATCGCACACCTTACCCTTAGGTCTTATGTGGCTATTTTAAGGGGTTATGTAACTAATAAGTATCACCATGTTCATGTACATTATTTTTTTATATAATAATGGATATAATTTCTAGTCATTTTTGATACATTGTAATTAGTTTTTGAAGTACAAATGGTGTTTTTAGTTATTATTTAATTAGGAATTATATTTTATTAAATTAAATGATTTTTGAATTAAATAATATTTTAATAAAGTATTATTATTAATATTAAATTAATTTTTATTAAATAAAAATGATCTTATAATTTTATGAATGCAATTAAAATTTTTATTAAGGTTTGAAAGCCATTTCTGTCAAAACACGTGAATTTTTATAAATGTCGGTTTTTATTTTAAAAGTGAAAATTCACATATTTAGAAAATTATTTAGATAAAATAAATATTATTTTTGGAATCAGGACGTCGAAATTATCCAATGGTGAATTTTTCATAATTTTCTGAGACAGTCAAATTTTTGGGTAAAAATTAAATACCATTTAAATATATAATGTGTTTTATGACATCATAATGACCCAATGGTGATGTAATAAAATACCATAATCCTTATGTTCGGCCAATATATGTGTTATCATTAAAATAATGAGGTTTTGGGTTTGTTTGACTCACTTTTCAAAGCATTAATGGAGCCCTCAAGACTTATTCAACACTTTGCCTTTTTAAATTAATTTCCATTGGAGTGTGACTCACATCCACATAAGCAACCCTATTTTTTAATAAGTTCGGACCTTGGACTTGTAAAATATTATTTTCCTCTTTCCTTTTCCAGAAACCATGTTCAAATACCATGGGATGGTTTGTGGTTTTGATTATTTTAATATAAGGGGTCCCAAACCTAAATAATAAAGAATTCTCTCACCTTTCCTATATAAACCCACCCAAGCTCCCACTTCCTCCTCACTCAAAGCCCTTGAAGTTCGTCCAACCTCTGACCTACTCTCTCTAGAATCCTCTCAAGGTTCCCCAAGCTCCCAAGAAGCCTCTCACAAGCCTCTCTCTAGCCTTTGGAAGCACACTTCCAAGTAAGGGGTTTTCTTCCTTTCTCGTTTTTTTGTCAATTTTCTTTAAGTTGTATTTCCCTTTTTATTTCAATTATGAATGTTGGGGTATGGTTTATCACCTCCCCCATACTGCCCTCTTATTGTTTGAATGATGGTATAACCCTTTCTCTCTCATTAAATGCCTCCCATGTACACCTGTTACTATGCCGAAATTCCGAAAGGAACTTCTCTCTCTTCTTTTACATTCAAGCAATACTTTTGTATCATGAATCTAAATTCCATTTCTATTGTTGGGACATATATATATATGATCTCCTTACTTTCCATTACATGTAAATATTATGAGGAACCCATTTCTCTCTCCTCAACGTTTTTTATGAATTCTAATGTCACGCCGTTACGCTGCCGAAATCGCACCGATTTTCTAAGCCAATGTCTTTGTGTAGTGAATACCATGCCCATTTCTCCATCAAAGGTATTCACCTTTATGCACTTTTACATATTGATTATAAAGTTTCATGTATGAATTCCACTTTCCTTTATCGTGGAAGAAATGATTATGTTTTATGAATCCATGTTTTATGATCCATGTGGCACACTTATGCATGAAATGAAATGTTTAAGAAGGGTGCGCCCTTTATAGTGCTCCAATGCATTGGGTAAAGTATAGTATCATTATACGTCATGTGCAATGAGTTTTGACTCATGCTAATTCAAGTGAAACGAGGGTTTACTCGTGCTTCAAGTGCAATGAGGGTTTACTCATGCTCCATGTGCAATGAGCCTTGGCTCATGCTAATTCAATGTTAAGTGTTGTTGCCACATTTCCATGTTATGATCATCATGATTTATCATGCCTTTTTGATCATGTTTCTATTATGCTCTATTGATATACCTATTGCCTAACATGTATTTCACTCTTCATGTTATTTATTGTTTACTCCCTTACTGGGCTTTATAGCTCACCATTTTCTTATGCATGTCCTCAGGTTATCCCATGCAATGCTAAGTATGAAGGAATGTAGTGGTCATGTAAAGGAAGTTTTCAATAAAGATGTTGTATTTAAAGTTTAAAGTTTTTATGTAATGATCCTAATCCCCAAAGACACTAAACCTCTCGATCTTCTTTGTTGGATCAAGTGAAGTTTTATGTAATAAAGCATGTTTAAGTTGTAATAAAAAGCAGGGTTGTCATACTTTTCCTTTCTTAACATGTCATACAATTATAAAATAAAATAAGTTGATTAAAAATAAACTTTAAAACTTGTAAAGGAAGCTTCTTGTAAATAATGTTTTAAAAATACATTCATGCCGTATATGTTTTAAAAAAAACATTCTTCTCATACTTTTGTCGGAAAAGTCAAAAAGTACCTCATATGAAAAATGACAAACGATTCCTTTCATATCTTTTACTAAAAACTCACCGGAGGGTAAAATTGGATTTTAACAATTGTAGGTGGATGGAAATAATATTACATATTTAGGAAATATGGATGTGGATGATAAAATACACCCCATTAAATAACAAAGTATAAACAATCTCGGATAAAAATGAGATTGTGATATTTCCCCTACCTTAGGTCTGATTTGTATCGTAAGTGTCCAAACCTCTTGTATAATGATTTAAATAATGTTATTGACATATTCCAGAATTATAATTATTGTTATGATATTATATATGGTCATATTATTAGCTTATTATTAGTAATATTTCATTACTACTTGTTATTCGGGTGTTTATTACTTTTTTGTTCTTATGCGTGTTTGTCGAATAAATTCTTATTCTTCTCTTTAGGTTATAGATACCTCATTTACAGAATGGTATTATTGTAATATATATCATATTCATTCATTAAATTCATTTATATAATCATTATGCAATGAAGATCATGTAGAACGAATCACATCACATCGTGGAGACGATATTCCGTACGTACGCACGAGCGATGATATCATTCCCATGATCGTGGAATTGTATTGGAGTGTATGTATACTATTTCAGAATCAATATCAATTTTTAATAGTCATATATAGTCATTATTAACACCATTATACCCATCCAAGTAAGGTGGTGGTGGAAAATAGATTACACCACGGCATGGAGACGGTATTCCGTACGTATGCACGCGCGGTGATTTATTTTTCTGTAGGATGGATAGATGGTGAAATAGGGTTGATTCATACTTATAATAACATATCAGTATATTAGTGATACTGATTTTATTACTTCATAATGAAACTAAATAAGAATAAGTGGAAGAAGAAATAAAGATGAAAGAATCGGTAACAGAAATTACCTCTTCTTTGAAGAGCCTCTTTGAGACCTCCTCTTAGGGCACTAAAATTGGTCTTTGAGGAAGAACCGAACCTCTAGTATGTTTCTAGGGAAGTGGAGAATATAATTAGGTAGAGGATGGCCGATCTTGAAGGCTCAATGTGTTCTGAGGAAGAGAGGGAGGGGGTTCCCTTTTATAAGGGAGGAGAGGGGCGCCTTTGGAATAAAACAAATATTATTTTATTATAAAGCCAAATTCGGTTTTACATATCTCCAAACTTATTTATTTAGAAGCTAAGGTAAGGATGGGTCGAAATGATCTCATCCAATATAATTTAGACAAGTTTAGGTTCCTATTTTAACATTATCATTTATATTTAACTTTAAGTTAGATAATTTTACTTTTACTGTGTCTTCCTGTTTTCTTATACTATAAGGTTAATAAACTTACTATAAGAAGCCAAACGAACACCAAGTTTTTTATTATTAATATATATAACTGTATCTAAGTCATTTGGCCAAACCTTATATTTTTAGGAATAAAATAAAATTAATAATATAATATTTGTTTTAAAAACTATTTTATGTCAATTTTGACACTATTTAGTAATTGATTTTTGTGAAAATAATAAAAGAATGATTAGTTCTAAAAAAGTTACTTAAATAAATACTACCATGTCATATTAACCTATAAAATTAGTTTAATTCATAAAAAGTCTTAAATTACATTTATTTGGGTATTTATAACATCAATTATGTCAATATTTCATTAATAAGACAATTACTGCATCATCTTTGTGTCATAATAAATGATAATTATTTAATCCTTAAAAATTATAAATAAATTCCTATGATGTAGATAATTGTATTATATTTCTGGAGACTATTCATGTTCAAATTTTCATAAAGTGTATCACTAAATTAAAATTATTATACTTATAAGCTTTAAGAAAGTGACATGTTGTCACATTCTTTGGTTTTAATAATAATTAAATTATATTCATTAACAAAAGTCCATTAATTGAATCTAATCTGACCCATACGTGATATGGGTCGACTTTTAGTCATTCAATAGAATTTTTACATGTGTTAGGGTAATTTTATAATATTATATTTACCCTTAATTACCTGATTTACCTTTAACTGTGGTAAATAAAATTTACCGTAGTTACTATTCATAATTCCCAAAAATAAAAAGTAGCTTATTAACAAAATTTCGATCCACTGATTCCAAATATGGAATTCATTTTTCCAAATTCAATACACAAAAGTTTCATAAATTAAATTAAAATTAATCCCGTTGTCGAAAGAAAACGGGTTTTTCTTTAAAACATTGCAAATGATTGAATTAATTTATCCTACGAATTCAAGGTAGAATCAATGTTAATGACATACATTATATTAAATGGTAAAAATATATTCTATTTATACTTTAAAACCATTCAATATTATAATTTAACCATATAAATTATTGTGATGAAAAAAGTTGTTTTTAATTAAAATATAGCGTGTTTTTACTATTCATCAAAATATGAAAGTTACCAGAATAATATGAAAAATTTATCCAAAGTAAATTTTTATTTCATGATTCCAAAGAATAATTTCATTTTGTCAAATTGAACTTATAAACATGTCAAAAACTAGATTTAAATTGTGTGCGCCATCAAAAGGCGGCAGAACTGCATTTTTTTTAAAATACTTATTTTACCTGACAAATTTATTTTGTTCTTATACCCTATTTTTAGAAAATGTGTAAGACAAATAATAATTTTATAAGATTAAAAATTAAGTTAATACTATTCATAATGGCTAGTTCATAATAATATTATAATAATACATTGTTGTTTAGTAAAACCCGGTATTGCGTACAACACACGCTATCGAGGAATGTCGCGATTGCGTGTAATGCAAGCCAAGTCTGGGTTGCGTGCTGTGCAAGAATAATTTTTTGTTTCGTATAACAAAATCCAACCATATTTCATTTATACATTGAATATATATATATATACTCAATGTTGCATAGAATAACTATTATCAAAATTGTGTGTAACATGATCCAAGAATAGTGTCGTGTATACTGAAAGCTAATACGGTGTTGTGTATAATGCAAGGTAATCTTGGTGTAGCATACAACACAAGACATTAATGAAATTAAAAGTATATTTTTCATAAAATCTCGGGGTGTTACATTCTACCCCCCTTAAAATGAATTTTGCCCTCGAAATTCGTCGTGGTTATAAATGGTTTACTATTCGAAAGTTTCTATAATATAAACCAACATCATAAAAAGGAATACCAAAACATGGCTTTAAAAACTAATGTATGAAATGTAACGGCTACCCAAATTAACTTATCACTAGGTTTCCATGTAGGATAACATAGGTGAAAATATGGATATGGAAGAAAAATCTAACCATCAAGTTCTGATGGAGAGTGGTAGAGAACATGGCTATAAAAAATCCAACAATCACAAAGCCATAAATTTGTGATGATCTAATGTACCATTTGATTCATCGGATATAAGGGCACTATGACAACATTTTTGGTTTTCAAGATCATTTCCCTAAAGTTGAAGAATTTGAATTATAATAAATACTTACTTTATTTTGGTACAATCTCACTGTTGTTCGTGCTTTGAACAATTTCCACTTAATATCTTAAAGAAATGAAGTTGAATTTGTTATTCGTGAAGTGTTAGCAGATCATGTGATAGAATGACGGGTAATTCCATCTGTCTCAAACAAGAGGTTAGAAAAAGTTATCAAAAAATACATAAGTCCATATATATTGAGATTAATCATATATGGTTCCTAAAATGGACTTATACTTCATATATCATACCGCTTAATATAATAAATCTAGTTTCTACTAAAAAGGGACTTCCTGTAGGCCAGTGGTAGGCGATAAAGGCCAGTCGCACTTCGGTTGTGGGCTTGATTCCCACAGCCTTGTCCGACGCGATGGGCTGTCGCCCGTCCTGCAGGTTGTCCTTTTTCTAAAGCTATATTACTATAACATCCCAGAAAAAATATCAAAAAAAAAATTTATCCTTAAACAATACTAACTTATGTCCAAAATAATCCATTCCAATCTTTAGGATTATCTAAAATACTTCGGTCCAAGATCATATTATAAAGAAAATGATCACGTGAATGCCATCATTTATCCCCCATATATCATAAGATATATCTTGTTGGTCAAATTACAAACATGTGAATACCTTAATCATGTATTCTCTTAAAGAATGAATATCCATTTAACCATAGTGAAAACATGAATGCAGTTAAAAGCTAACACTTTCCACATACCAAAATCCTCAAAATTCTATATCCTCAAACCATGATATCACTTAGTCCTTATATCAATCATGGGCTCATGAATACTATCAAACATATTATATTCTCTTTATCCCTTCATTATGTGCATATCATATGCTTTCCAAAAATATTTCAATCACTTTTCATGGTTACCGATGCCATAAAATTATTGAAAACCACAATAGACCAAAACATAAATATTCCAATATTCCACGATACTATATACAACATTATTCTGGAATCCCATTACATAAACACTTAATCATTCCACCACATCATTGTCATATTCAACATCGCCAATGGTGATCGCATGTGACTTCCCTTTGTCCTTTGCCTTAAGTGGTTTCTCATTTCGATCATCACTAACCCTTGGATTAGGGCATTTATTAGCATAATTCCCCATTTCCTTGCACTTGAAGCATTGAAGTGTAGTAGGTTCATTTTGTGTATCCCTTCCTTTGTTTTAATCATTAGGCATCTTCTTACCATCATTGCGGCATTCAAATGCCCGATGACCTTCCTTTCCACATTTGAAACATTTACTTGTCCCTTTAAGACAATCTCCACCATGCTTCTTTCTACTCTTTGAGCATAAGGAAACATTCATCTTCTTTTCACCATTATTCTAAGATTTCTCCTTGAACTCCATCTTTAGTTTCTTGTCAAAATTATGAGATGGATAAGTAACACCAACTTCCATTTCTACCTTGATAGCACAACGCACAATTTCTTCATAGCTACTGAAGTCTCTTATAGCTAATGCCCTTCGAAGATTTGGTTTTAAGCCACTGAAGAATCGATAAACTTTACATTTGGGTTGGATGATAAATCCAGATGCATACCTTGAAAGCCTTGTAAAATTCACTTCGTATATACCAACAGATTCATCATCCTTTTGCTTTAGTTCAAGAAACTCCTTCTCCATCTTTGTTCGAAGAATACGAGGGAAGTACTTATTGAAAAATAAGTTATTGAACTCGTCCCATTCCATGGACTCAATTTAATCCCTTTGCCTTGTATTCTGGATAAGATTCCACCATTGAGCAGCTTCACCTTCCAAACGATATACTGGTAAGATGAATTTATCATGTTCAGAACATTGAAGAACTGAAAATATCTTTTTAGTGGTACTGATCCATTGTTCAGCAATAAGTGGATCAGATGACCCACTGAAAGATGGTGGATGTTGCCTCATGATGGACTCAATAGAATGTTGTTCCCTTCTCTGCTCATTTGGAAGTCCATAATGATTAATAGCTTGTGTAAGTATAGAAATAAGATTTTGCACTCCATCTCCCATAACATTTGTTTGTTCAGGAGGACAATCATTGCGTTGTCCATTACATTGATCAACGCGGTTCCTTCGAGTTCCAGCCATCATCTAAATCCCAAAAAGAATAGTGTGAGAGACAAAAATCATGATAGGGAAAACAACATAATAAAGGGGGAGTACCTTCAATATCTAACATCTTAGGTTTAATTCTATGATCGTTAGCATAATTCTAGTACTGTAACCTATACGTATACTTAACCTTAGGGACATCCCTAGACATACCTTAGAAATATCTCTGGGGATCTCACTAAAGTTCCCGCATCCTAGTTTCCAAAGGTTAACTAAACCTTTCCTCTGATACCAACTGTAGAGACCCAAAGCTTAACGTACATTGACATTACATTACTTTTGCGGAATACTTAGTACATAACAAAAACACACACACAAGGACCGTAATAGTTTAGTGTCTTTGGAAACTCGGAATATAATCTTCTAATCGTGGTGAAAGATCATCAACATCTCCCATAAAGATCTTCTTTTTTTAAACCTAAATACTTTCTTTATATCCTGGGGAAAATAAAACATAGAAGGGTGAGCTCAAATTCTCAGTAAGGGTAAACAAAAGAAATATCAATCACGTCATATTCATAAGAACATATCTTTTGGAAATCTTAACCTGTAAAAGAGATCATAATTTCATAACATGGGATAAATCATAGTAGTGAAATGTAATCCCAATAATCATAACATAAACATGAAACTTTGTGGCTTACACACATAATCATAGAGAATCATTTCTTCTTAGTCAAGACTCATTTCCAAGACTATCTTAGTAGACAAAGTCCCTTTCTGAACCGAGTTCACTCCTCGTTTCAGTCCTGTTTCACTGAACTGGTATAACCTACCGTTCTAGACATGTATATCTCATGAGATATAAAATCATTACCCAATTCATTGGAGGGAGATATAGGTCCCACCCATCTCATAATGATACTATTCTTATGTGTGCCACAAAATCATAAATCATACATCATTGAATAACCCATATAGTAAAAATGGGATTCTTAAACAAAATGACATCATAAAACAATTCATATAAGATAAAGGAATTCATAAAAATATTTCCATCACAACATAATAAAATCCATGAAATAATAGGGATATAAACAGAACCCCATATTATCTTAGACGGAAAATAATTTTGATAAAACACTTGAACTCCATTCTTGAGGAAATAACCTTTCTACTTCAAAAACACTTTTCCTTTCTTAAAATTTCATACAATTATAAACTAAAAGAAGTTTATTAAAAATAAACTTTAAAACTTTTAAAGGAAGATTCATGGAAATAATGTTTTAAAAATCCATTCATTCCGTATAAGTTTTAAAAAAAACATTCTTCTCGTACTTTTGTCGGAAAAGTCAAAAAGTACCTCGTATGAAAAACGACAAAAGATTCCTTTCATATCTTTTACTAAAAACTCACCGAAGGGTAAAATTGGATTTAAACAATTATATGTGGATGGAAATAATATTACATATTGAGGAAACATGTATGTGGATGATAAAATACACCCCAGTAAATACCAAAGTATAAACAATCTCGGATAAAAATGAGATTGTGATATTTCCCTTACCTTAGGTCCGATTTGCGTCGTAAGTGTCCAAAACTCCTGTATAATGATTTAAATAATGTTATTGACTTATTCCAGAATCATAATTATTGTTATGATATCATATATGGTCATATTCTTAGCTTATTATTAGTAATATTTCATTACTACTTGTTATTCGGGTGTTTATTACTTTTTTGTTCTTATGCGTGTTTGTCGAATAAATTCTTATTCTTCTCTTTAAGTTATAGATACCTCATTTACATAATGGTATTATTGTAATATATATCATATTCATTCATTCAATTCATTTATATAATCATTATGCAATGAAGATCATGTAGAACGAATCGCATCACATCGTGGAGACGGTATTCCGTACGTACGCACGAGCGATGATATCGTTCTCATGATCGTGGAATTGTATTGGAGTGTATCTATACTATTTAATAATCAATATCACTTTTTAATAGTCATATATAGTCATTATTTACACCATTATACCCATCCAAGTAAGGTGGTGGTGGAAAATAGATTACACCATGGCGTGGAGACGGTATTCCGTACGTATGCACGCGCGGTGATTTCTTTTTCCGTAGGATGGATAGATGGTGAAATAGGGTTGTTTCATACTTATAATAACATATCAGTATATTATTGATACTTATGTTATTACTTCATAATGAAAAAACTAAAGAAGAAGAAGTGGAATAAGAAATAAAGATGAAAGAATCGGTAACGGAAATTACCTCTTCTTTGAAGCGCCTCTTTGAGACCTCCTCTTAGGGAACTAAAATTGGTCTTTGAGGAAGACCAGAACCTCTAGGATGTTTATAGGGAAGTGGAGAAGATAATTTTTCAGAGTTTGGCCGAGCTTGAAGGCTCAAAGTGTTGTGAGTAAGAGAGGGAGGGGGTGCCCTTTTATAAGGGAGGAGAGGGGCACCTTTGGAATAACTAAAAATATTATTTTATTATAAAGCCAAATTCGGTTTTACATAGCTCCAAATTGATTTATTTCTAAGATAAGGTGGGGATGGGTCTAAATCCTCTCATAGAATAGAATTTAGAAAAGTTTAGGTTCCTATTTTAACCTTATCATTTATATTTAACTTTAAGTTAGATAATTTTACTTTTACCATGTCTTCGTGTGTTCTTATACTATAAGGTTAATAAACTTACTATAAGAAGCCAAACGAACCCCAAGTTGTTAATTATTAATATATATAACCTTATCTAAGTCTTTTGGCTGAATATTAGATTTTTAGGAATAAAATAACATTTAATAATATATTATTTGTTTTAAAAACTATTTTATGTCAATTTTGACACTATTTAGTAATTGATTTTTTTGAAAATCATAACAGAATGATTAGTTAGAAAAAAGTTAATTAAATCAATAAAAACATGACATATTAATCTATAAAATTAGTTTAATTCATAAAAAGTCTTAAATTATATTTATTTGGGTATTTATAACATCAATTATGTCAATATTTCATTAATAAGACAATTACTGCATCATCTTTGTGTCATAATAAATGATAATTATTTAATCCCTAAAAATTGTAAATAAATACCTATGATGTATATAATTGTATTAGCTTCCTGGATACTATTCATGTTTGAAGTTTCATGAAGTGTATCACTAAATTAAAATTATTATACTTATAAGATATAAGAAAGTGACATGTTGTCACATTCTTTGGTTTTAATAATAATTAAATTATTTTCATGGAAAAAAGTCCATTAAATGAATCTAATCCGACCCATAGGTGATATGAGTCGACTTTTAGTCATCCAATAGGATTCTGACATGTGTTAGGATAATTTTATAATATTATATTTACCCTTAATTACCCGATTTACCTTTAACTATGGTAAATAAATTTTACCGTAGTTACTATTCATAATTCCTAAAAATAAAAAGTATCTTATTAACATAATTTGGATCCACTGATTCCAAATATGGAATCCATTTTTCCAAATTCAATACACAAAAGTTGTAGAAATTAAATTAAAATTAATCCCATTGTCGAAAGAAAACATGTTTTTCTTTAAAACATTGCAAAAGATTGAATTGATTTATCCTACGAATTCAAGGTAGAATCAATGCTAATGACATAAATTTTATTAAATGGTAAAAATATATTCTATTTATACTTTAAAACCATTCAATATTATAATTTAACCATATAAATTATTGCGATGAAAAAATTTGTTTTTAATTAAAATATAGCGTGTTTTTACTATTCATCATAATATGAAAGTTACCAGAATAATATGAAAATTTTATCCAAAGTAAATTTTTATTTCATGATTCCAAAGAAGAATTTTATTTTGTCAAATTGAACTTATAAACATGTCAAAAACTAGATTTAAAGTGGGTGCGCCATCGAAAGGCAGCAAAACTGCATTTTTTGAAAAATACTTATTTTACCCGACAAATTTATTTTGTTCTTATACCATGTTTTTAGAAAATGTGTAAGACAAATAATAATGTTATAAGATTCAAAAATTAGTTAATACTATTCATAACGGCTAGTTCATAATAATATTATAATAATATATCATTGTTTAGTAAAACACGGTATTGCGTACAACACACGCTATCGAGGAATGTCGTGATTGTGTGTAATGCAAGCCAAGTCAGGGTTGCGTGTTGTGCAAGAGTCCTTAATTGTTTCGTATAACAGAATCCAATAATATTTCATTTATACATTGAATATATATATATATATATACTCAATGTTGCGTAGAATAACTATTAACAAAATTGTGTGTAACACGATCCAAGAATAGTGTTGCGTATACTGCAAGCTAATACGGTGTTGCGTATAGCGCAAGGTAATCTTGGTGTAGCATACAACACAAGACATTAATGAAATTAAAAGAATATTTTTCATAAAATCTCGGGGTGTTACAATATATTTCACACTTTACTCTATACAAATGATGCCTCCAAATTTTTAAAGAGAAAATAAAATTAGCTAATTCCAAATCATGTGTAGGGTAATTTACCTCATGAGTTTTCAACTGACGTGAAGCATAAGCAATTACCTGATCATTATGCATTAGGATGCAACCAAGTCCTTTCAATGAAGCATCACTGTAGATAACAAACTCACCATTCCTGGAAGGTAGTGCCAAAACTGGAGCCTTCACCAATCTTCTTTTCAGTTCCTGAAAACAATAATCACATTCTTTTGTCCAGATAAACATGACACCCTTCCGAGTTAGCTTAGTCATTGGACTAGATAACCGTGAAAAATTTCTGACAAACCTTCGGTAATAGCCTGCCAAACCAAGGATGCTACGAATCTCAGTTACATTTGTGGGTCTTGGAAATTCTTCGACAACCATTGATTTTGTAGGATCAACAGTTATCTCATCTTTAGAAACAATGTGACCAAGGAAAGAAATTTGTTGCAACCAAAACTCACACTTTCTGAATTTCCCATACTATTTCTTTTCTTTTATGGTTTGAAAAATAACCCTTAAATGTCTTTCATTATCCTCTTTACTTTTAGAAAACACCAAAATATCATGAATGAAAACCACCACAAACTTATCCAATAACTCATGGAAAATTCTATTCATTATGTCCATGAATACAGCAGGTGAATTGGTTTGCCCAAAATGCATTACTACAAATTCATAATGGTCATATCTTGTTTGAAACTCTGTCTTCGGAACATCTTCTTCCTTTACCTTCAGCTGATGGTACCCCGATCTCAGGTCAATATTTGAAAAATACTGAGCTCACTAGAGCTGATAAAACAAATAATCGATATGAGGAAAAGGATATTTGTTCATAACAGTGATGTTATTCAAGGCTCTATAATCAATGAAAAGTCTCATAGAACCATCTTTCTTTTTAACAAATAATATAGGGGCACCCCATGGTGATGTTCTAGGTCGAATGAAACCTTTCTCTAATAAATCTTGCAATTTTTCCTTCAACTCTAAAAGTTCAATTTGAGCCATTCGATAAGGGGGTTTTGAAATTGGCTTAGCATTAGGAACTAAGTCAATAGTAAATTCAACTTTTCGATCTGGTATTATTCCAGGAAACGCATCAAGAAAAACATCAGGATACTCATTTACCACTGGAACATCATTAATCTGAACAGTTCCCTTGCTTTCAACCATATGTGCAAGGTAACATTCATTTCCATATTTTACAAGTTTCTCGGACTCTTGATATGTTATCAACAGTAAGGTTTCATTCTTGTAAAAAACTAAAAGTCTTTCTGAAAAGAAACTTCTTTAGCTCTACAGTCAATCTTTGCATGGTAAATAGAGAGCCAACCCATACCCAAGATAACATAAAACTCTACTAGAGGTAAAAAAAATAAGGTTTTCAAGTAGGTTCTTTCCACAGATAAGGATAGTAAGATACTTATAAATTCATTTTGGCTCAACATTTCCCCCAGGTGTTTTTACCAGAAGTTCAGGAGTCATTTCTTGAGATGGTATTCCCATTTTACTAGAAACATTTTCAGAGATAATAGAATGTGTAGACCCCAAATCAAATAACACACTGGCATAATCTGAAAAAACAAACAAAGTACCTGACACCACTTCATTTGATGGCCCAACATCTACTGAAGTAGTTGCAAAGGATTTCACCACCCCTTTCTACTTATAGTCTAACTGGTTCCCATCACTCAAGCTCTTTGTTGGATACTCATTTGCATAGTGACCCATCTCATTGCACTAAAAACATTTCACTAACTGTAAATCAAATTTCGACATACCATCACATTGATCTTTTTCAGTGCAATCACGAGCCTTATATCCCATCTTACCACATCGGTAGTACTTTCAAGAATTTAGAATACATTCTCGAGCATGCCTTTTACCTCATTTATCACAAACTGGAAACTTAGTTTTCTTACCATCAGACTTTTTTGATGAATTCTTTCCTTTCTCCTGCCACCTCGGTATCTTATTCTCCTGGTTGTTATAGAACACTTGATCATCGGCAAACTCTATTTCCACCTTCTCATCACATCGAACATGCTTTTCATAACTTTTGAACTCACGAGAAGCTAATTCCCTTCGATATTTTGGCTTTAATCCTGATTAAAAACAATTTATTTTACTATCAAGGTATCGAATAAAATTTGGAGCATACCTTTCCAATCGAGTGAACCTTTCTTCATAGGCAGCCACTGAGACTTCCTCTTGCCTCAATTCTAGGAATTGTTTTTCCATCGTAAGTTAAACAGCCTTAGGAAAATACTTCTCAAGAAACATACCTTTGAATTCATCCCAGTTGATAGTATCAATCTCATCAACATACCGGATATGTTTAACCATCGACCACCACTGATCTGCTTCACCCTCCAAATGGTAAATAGTAAGACTAACATTTTTACTGTAAGAACACCCCATGACATCGAAAATCTTCTCCAGTTCTTTAATCCACCCTTCAGCTAGCACAGGGTCAGATGATCTCTTGAATGATGGGGGATGTTGCCTCATGAAATGTTCCACCACTGACATGTTCCTATGCAGTTGATCTGGCTGATCTCTTGCATGGATTCCGCCACCATTTATCGCTTGAGTCAACTACGCCATTACTACAAAAAACTATTCAGTTCCAATTCCGACCATCTCAGAATGCTGATTCAGAAGTTTATTTCCTTCTGTATGTCTTCTTATCACTGTTTTCCTATTTCCTCTGTAGAAAACCATTATGAACAAACATGTCTTAGATGAAGCAACATGGTAATCTTCAAATTCTATATCATTTCAATTTGACCATAAAAAAATATTTTTGAATAATAATTTAATAGAATTATAACTCCTAAAGTTATCTAAACCAACCTATGATATAAACTATAAGGCCTGAGCCATAAACCTTACTAAATCTTGAGTTATTACAAGATTACACATTGAGGATCTTTTCAGGTTTAGAGTTTTAGAGAATTAGATCATAAAACATGCACTACATTCCACATTTAAACAAAGTGGTTACTTAAAAGATAGTATTCATTTTTTCGATCAATGGAAACATATTTAAAATAAAACATGGATTCTTTCTTGACACATCGTTGACACTATCATCATATCATGTACCATTCCCTTGACCTGTGAAAAACATTTCAAAAACTTGGGATGAGCATAAAAATATCAGTAAGGGTTATAAAAATATGGAAAGGAAACATGAGTACATATATACATAAGAATGAAATCATATTATACCCATAAAACATAAGCACTTTAACATTCCTCATAAAATCATGAATAAATCATAGAAATCATAAGACATAAAGGTAACTTGAGGAATTCATAAAATTCTTACGTAGGGAGTAACCCTCTTAGTTACGTTTGGAATACTCATCACAGTATATTCCCTAAATCTCTTCATAGAAACCTTAATGTTTAACCCCTTCAGGTTACCCAACGCATTGGAGAGATATATCGGGCTCACCCACCCTTAGTTTATCACAGAACCACCCGTCTTCATAACAATGCCCAAGAACCATAACATACTCTTATCACATGAAACATGCATAAAGGAATCATAAAATTTCCACTTTTCAATCACAAGATATCAATAAAACACATTGATATAAAAAAATCATGAAAAATATTTTCAATACCAAAATAAATGAAAATTAAAACATGGTATTTATTTTTCATTCAAAAAAAATTTATGGCTTGTAGAGGAAGTTGAAACTCAAATAATGGTCATGGCGGCGGAGAAGTCGTTGTCGCCGCATACGTACGACAAAAAAAATTCCCATTTTATTTTTAGTAAATGCTTCATATAAAAATATTCCTTTTCAATAAACATAAAAGTCAAAATGTTTTATACACCGTATAAATTTTTTTTTATAAAACGTAATATGCCTTAATGAAAGGAGATTGAGACTAAGTCCCTTACATCGGGTCCGACTTGACTCGATCGTTCTTTAATGTCCTAAATAATAAACATGAGTTAATTTATACTTGCTTAAGAACCTTTTTCAAGTTCATTATTCCTTTTATATCACTTATTACAATGTTATGAACATTATGTAATCATTTAAGTTAATAACGGTCTTTTTGTCGATATTTGGTACTTGAATCAAAAGTGAACTTATTATATTTACAAGTTGTTCACGTAGTCAAATATCCATTATCTCAAGAATGATATTCATGATATAGATTCCATATATATCATACATATCCATTATATACATGCATTTATAATATTACATAATCATTTAGAGGTAAGAAATGAAATTCACCGTTCATGGAGACGGTATGTCGTACGTACACATGAACACTACTTTCATTTCTATGTCATATTAATGGACTTAAAACTAAATGAGAGATATTTATATTTTAATTCCAGAATTATATTCATCATTTAGATGCAACATACATCATATATATCCATTATATATATTTACTTATAATAGTACATTACATTTGGGGATAAGAAATGAAATGCACCGTTCATGGAGACGGTAAGCCGTACGTACGCATGAACGCTAATTACATTTCTATATCATAATTTAATGGAATTAAAACATAATGATACATAATAGTATTATAATTCCAGTATGTTATCATATATAATATCTTTAAATCTATCCTTTATATATACCACATATGTTATTAACTAATCAAATCACTTTGAGGGGGCGGTAGTCCGCACTTCCTAAAATGAAGATATCGCGTTTACCCATAATGGAAACCATAAAGGTATGCCATAAATGAAAAAATACAGAATCTTAAGTAAAACATAAACATATTAAATATCATATATAACTATAGTGACATCTTAATGGCCACCTTTGAAGGTGTTAGAAGATTATGGAACAAACATCGTTTCGTGAGGTAGAAATTTTCCATCCACAGAAACAGTATGTTCTTTAGCAATTAGATGTAGGTGTGTGTAAGTGTAGCTCGAATTATTCTTATAAAAACATCATAGTATATTTAAGATACTAGAGTTGTTACAAATGCAATGTATAAAAAGAGTTTAGGGGGTTGGAGAAGCCAAATAAAACAAAAGAACACAAGTAAACTCATTACCTTAAATTCAGGTAACTCTCTTTGATTTGAGATCAAAGGCTTCCTTGGGAAAACTTCTGCCCAAATTGAGGATTATAGGATTAATATAGGGATGTGGAGAGAAAAAATGGGCAGGGGTTGACCGAGACAAAGTCTTGAGAGGTTCGGGGAAGGAGGTAGAGGTGGGGGCCTTTTATAAGAGGAGAGGAGGGGTACTCTTGGAAAGGTATAAAATGTTTCTTTATTTTCAAATGAGTTTCAGATTTTAAAGGTCCCCCATTGATGTATTTTGAGGATAAGGTGATAATTGTTTGAAATATACTCATCCAATAGGTCTTTGACAATTGTATGTTTTATTTTTAACATTATCTTTTCATTTTACTTAAATCCTTTATTAATGAGGTAATCACTGCATCATCATGATGTCATAAATAATTTAATTTATTTAATGTCTAAAAATTACAAAAAAATACTATTATGTAGGAAATATTTTAATCTTTCCAATAACTATTTATAGTACAATATATCGTTTATGTAGACAAACTTAAAAAAAATTACTCAGGTGATACATTCTTTGTTATATTTTACATTCTTTAAAAATAAAAAGATAAAAAGTCATTATCACACAAAAGTGATTCCATGGGATCCCCAAGTTTGGCACAAGGAATCTCATGGTCGGACATGACACAACCAGTAGTATTAGGACACATTTTGGGGTCATTTGTTATTATTATGATATTATTTTATTATCCTTAACTACCAGATTACTAATTAATCAAGATAATTAAAGATAATTACCGTCGTTACTATTCCTAATGTCCAAAAACAAAAGATTCTTGATTACATAATTTGGAGCTTATGATTCCAAATATGTAATCCATTTTACCTAATTCCAAACACAGAAATTGAAATAATTAATTTAAAAATAATTCTCGTTGTCAAAACAAATAGGGGGTTTTTTTGAAACAATATCTATGAAAAGTCTGGCATTAGTTTATGCCCAATTCCAAAGTGAAATTAATACTAATGACCACCATTGGATTAAATGGTAAAAATATATTCAAATTACACTTTCATACTAATAAAAAATATAATCTAATCATATAATTAAATTAGATGATAAAAGCAGTTTTCATGTACAATGCAGTATTTTTCACTATTCATTAAAAAATGAACATTGTCAGAAAAATACCAAAAATTTATCCAATGTAAATTTCAATGTCCCAATAATAAAGAATATGTTTATTTTGACAAATAGTGCTAATAAAATTTCCAAAAGTTTTATTTAAAAATGGTTTTCCATCAAAAGGCAGTAAAACAATCTTTTAAAAAATACTAGTGTATTCCATGCTTAAGATTGGATTTATTATCATTTTATGCCTCTAAAACACTATCTAATTCATAAATAGACATAGATAAAAATATCTATTATTCATTACTTACTTGGGATGTTACATCCTTCCCCCTTTATAAAATTTCATCCCCACAATATATTTACTTATCGAATAAGTGGGGGTATTTATCCCTCATAGCATTTTCAGATTACCACGTTGCCTCTTTAACCATATGGTTTTTCCACAAAACCTTTACCTGATAAATCACTTTATTCCACAACACTTGCTCCCTATAGTAAAGAATCTGGACCGGTTGTTCATCATAATATAGATTCTCTTCCAACTGAACTACCTCTGGACTCAAAACATGAGATGGATATCGCATGTACTTCCTTAAAATTGAAACCTAAAAAACATTGTGTACCTGAGATAAACTCGGAGGTAAAGACACTCGGTATGAAACTGATCCAACTATCTCCGTAATTTCATATGGTCCAATGACCCATGGACTCAATTTTCCTTTCTTACCAAATCGCATCACACTTTTCCATGGTGATACTTTTGGAAAAACATGATCACCTATCTTAAAAGAGAGATCCTTCCTCCTATTGTCTGCATAACTCTTCTACCTGATCTGAGCCGTTCTCATGTGTCTCTGTATCAAATGAAAATTTTCTTCCAACTCTTCTACTAATTCTGGTCCCATCAACTTCCTTTCACCTACTTCATCCCAAAAAGCTGGAGTTCGACACTGCTTCCTATATAGCGCCTCAAATGGATCCATCTGTATACTGGAATGAAAACTATTATTATAATAAAACTCAACCAAAGAAAGATGTTGGTCCCAACATCCCTGATAATCCATCAAAAAAGCACGTAGCATATCCTCCAAAGTCTGAATCATTCTTTCTAACTGCCCATCTGATTGAGGATGAAAAGTTGTACTAAAATTTAATGCAGTACCCAATGACTTCTGAAGGCCTTTCCAAAAGTTAGAAGTAAACCTTGGATCACTATCAGATACAATGGAGAGGGGAACTCCATGTAACCTGACTATCTCTTTAAGATACAAACGATAAAGTTGATCTTGGAAAAAAGTATCTCGTATAGCAAAGAAATGAGTAGATTTAGTCAAGCGATCAACAATAACCCAGATTATTTATTACCTCGAGGTGTCTTCGGCAATCCCACAATGAAGTCCATGGATATATTATCTCATTTCCACTCTGGGACTGGTAAAGGATGAAGCAACCCTTTCGGTAACTGTCGCTCTGCTTTTACCTGTTGAAAAGTCAAACACTTCACAGTAAAATCAGCAATATCCCTTTTCATTCCGTCCCACCAGTAATACTCCCGAAGATCTCTATACATCTTAGTACTACCTGGATGAACTAGAAACCGAGAACTATGAGCTTCACATAACAACTCTCTCTTCAAATTTGAATCACAAGGCACACACAATCTCTTCCTAAAACTCAAAACACAATCATTATCAATGTTGAATTCAGGAAACTTACCCTTCTAAACCAGATCTACCTTTTTCTGCAACTCGCTGTCTTGCTTCTGAGCTTGCTTGATTCTGTCTGAGAGAGAATATTTCACTGATACCTAAAATAAAATAGAAGGACATCCTGCACCAACAACTTTTATGCCAAATTTCATCAAATCCTTAACCAAAGGATCTCTTTCCAAACATAGAATTGTTAATGAAGCATTAATTTTTTGACTCAAAGCATCAGCCACTTTATTTGCTTTTCCCATATGGTAATGAATTGTACAATAATAATCCTTGATTAATTCTAGCCATCTCCTCTGTCTCATGTTCAATTATTTCTAAGTGAATATATACTTTAAACTTTTGTGATCGGTATATATTTCACACTTTACTCCATACAAATGATGTCTCCAAATTTTTAAAGAGAAAACAAAAGTAGCTAATTCCAAATCATGTGTAGGGTAATTTACCTCATGAGTTTTCAACTGACGTGAAGCATAAGCAATTACCTGATCATTATGCATTAGGACGCAACCAAGTCCTTTCAATGAAGCATCATTGTAGATAACAAACTCACCATTCCTGGAAGGTAGTGCCAAAACTGGAGCATTCACCAATCTTCTTTTCAGTTCTTGGAAACAATCATCACATTCTTTTGTCCAGATAAACATAACACCCTTCCGAGTTAACTTAGTCATTGGACTAGATAACCAAGAAAAAATTCTGACAAACCTTCGGTAATAGCCTTCCAAACCAAGGAAGCTACGAATCTCAGTTAAATTTTTGGGTCTTGGTCATTCTTCAACAACCTTTGATTTTTCAGGGTCAACAGTTATCTCATCTTTAGAAACAATGTGACCAAGGAAAGAAATTTGTTGCAACCAAAACTCACACTTGATGAATTTCCCATACAATTTCTTTTCTTTTAAGGTTTTCAAAATAACCCTTAAATTTCTTTCATGCAACTCTTTACTTTTAGAAAACACCAAAATATCATCAATGAAAACCACCACAAACTTATCGAAGAACTCATGGAAAATTATATTCATTAAGTCCATGAATACAGTAGGTACATTGGTTATCCCAAAAGGCATTACTAAAAATTCATAATGGCCATATCTTGTAGGAAATGCGGTCTTCGGAACATCTTATTCCTTTACCTTCAGCTAATGGTACCCCGATCTCAGGTCATTCTTTGAAAAATATTGAGCTCCATGGAGCTGATCAAACAAATCAGCGATATGAGGCAAAGGATATTTGTTCTTAACAGTGATGTTATTCAAGGATACATAATCGATGAAAAGTCTCATAGAACCATCTTTCTTTTTAAAAAATAAAATAGGATCACCCCATTGTGATTTTCTAGGTCGAATGAAACATTTCTCTAATAAATCTTGCAATTACTCCTTCAACTCTAAAAGTACAATTTGAGCCATTCGATAAGGGGGTTTTGAAATTGGCTTAGCATCAGGAACTAAGTCAACTATAAATTCAACTTCCCGATCTTGTATTATTCCATGAAACTCATCAGGAAAAACATCAGGATACTCATTTACCACTGGCACATCATTAATCTGAACAGTTCCCTTTCTTTCAACGATATGTGCAAGGTAACATTCATTTTCATCTTTTACAAGTTTCTCAGCCTCTTGATATGTTATCAACAGTAAGGGTTCATTCTTGTAAACAAACTGAAAGTATTTCTAAAGAGAAACTTCTTTAGCTCTACAGTCAATCTTAGAATGGTAAATAGAGAGCCAATCCATACCCAAGATAACATCAAACTCTACTAGAGGTAAAATAATAAGGTTTTCAAGTAGGTTCTTTCCACGGATAGGGATAGTAATATTCCTATAAATTCTTTTTTCCTCAAAATTTCCCCCATGTGTTTTTACCACAAGTTCAGGAGTCATTTCTTGAGATGGTATTCCCTTTTTACTAGAAAATTTTTCAGAGATGAAAGAATGTGTAGACCATGAATCAAACAACACACTAGCATAATCTGAAAAACAAACAAAGTACCTGATACCACTTCATTTGATGGCCCAAAATCTGCTGAAGTAGTTGCAATGGATTTCACCACCCCTTTCTGTTTGTAGTCTAACTGCTTCCCATCACTCGAGCTCTTTGTCGGACACTCATTTTCATAGTGACCCATCTCATTGCACTTAAAACATTTCACTAACTATAAATCAAATTTGGACTTACCATCACCTTGATATTTTTCAGTGCAATCATGAGCCTTATGTACCATGTTACCACATCGGTAGAACTTTCTAGAATTCAGAAGACATTCCCCAATATGCCTTTTACCACATTTATCACAAACTGGAAACATAGTTTTCTTACTGTTAGACCTTTTTGAATAATTCTTTCCTTTCTCCTGCCACCTCGGTCTCTTCTTCTGTTGGTTGTTATAGAAAACTTGATCATCAGTAAACTCTATTTCCACCTTCTCAGCACATCGAACAAGATTTTCATAACTTTTGAACTCATGAGAAGCTAATTCCCTTCGATATTTTGGATTTAATCCTGAGTAAAAACGGTTGATTTTGTTACCAAGGTCTCGGATAAAATGTGGAGCATACCTTGCCAATCGAGTGAACCTTTCTTCATAGGCATCCACTAAGTCTTCCTCTTGCCTCAATTCCTGGAATTGTTTTTCCATCATAAGTCGAAAAGCCTTAGGAAAATACTTCTCAAGAAAATACCTTTGAATTCATTCCAGTCAAGAGCATCAATCTCATCAGCGTCCCTGATATTTTTAACCATCAACCACCACTGATCTGCTTCACCCTCCAAATGGTAAATAGAAAGAATAACCTTTTGATTGTCTGAACACCCCATGACATCGAAAATCTTCTCCAGTGCTTTAATCCACCCTTCAGCTAGTATAGGTTCAGATGATCCTCTGAATGATGGGGGATGTTTCCTCATGAAATGTTCCTCCACTGACATGTTCATATGCGTTTAATCTGACTGATCTCGTGCATTGATGCCGCCACCATTTATCGCTTGAGTCAACTGCGCCATTACTGCAACAAATTGTTCAGTTCCAATTCTGACCATCTCATGATGTCGAATTGGAAGGTTATTTCCTTCTGTATGTCCTCTTAGCAATGCTTCCATATTTCCTCTATGGAAAAACATTCTGAACAAACATGTATTAGATGAAGCAACATGGTATGTTCCAAATTCAATATCATTTAAATTTGACCATAAAAAATTATTTTTGCACAATCATTTAATAGAATTATAACTCTTAAATTTGTCTAAACCAACCTCTGATACCAACTATAAGGCCCCATCCTTAAACCTTACTTAATCTTGTGTTATTACAATATTTCACATTGAGGATCTTTTCGGGTTTAGAGTTTTAGAGAATTAGATCATAAAACTTGAATTACATTCCACATTTAAACAAAGTGGTTACATAAAAGATAGTATTCATTTTTCCCATCAAGGGAAACATATTTAAAATAAAACATGGATTCTTTCTTAACACTTCCTTGACACTATCATCATATCATGTACCTTTCCCTTGACCTATGAAAAACATTTCAAAAATTTGGGATGAGCATAAAAATATCAGTAAGGGTTATAACAATATAGAAAAGAAAACATGAGTAAATATATACATAAGAATGAAATCATACTTTACCCATAAAACATAATAACTTTAACATACCTCATCAAATCATGAATAAATCATAGAAATCACAAGACATAAAGGTAACTTGAGGAATTCATAACATTCTTACGTAGGGAGTAACCATCTTGGTTACGTTTGGAATACCAATCACAGTATATTCCCTAAATATCTTTGGATAAACCTTAACGTTTAATCCCTTCAGGTTACCCAATGTAGTGGAGATCTATATCGGGCTCACCTGCCCTTAGTTTATCATGGAATCACCCGTCTTCATAACAATTCCCAAGAACCATAACATAATCGTATCACATAAAACATGCATAAAGGAAACATAACATTTCCACTTTTCAATAAAAAGATATCAATACAACACATTGATATAAAAACATTATGAAAACAATTTTCAATACCAAAATAAATGAAAAGTAAAACATGGTATTTATTTTTCATTCAAAAAAAGTTATGGCTTGTATAGGAAGCCGAAATTCAAATAATGGTCACGGTAGTGGAGAAGTTGGTGTCACCGCATACGTATGACAAAAAAACCTTCCCTTTTGTATTTTAGTAATCACTTCATATAAAAATATTCCATTTGAATAAATGTAAAATTCATAGGGGTTTATACACTGTATGAAATAAAGTTGATTATAAAACGTAATATGCCTCAATGAAAGGAGATTGAGACGAAGTCTCTTACCTCGGGTCCGACTTGACTCGATCGTTCTTTAATGTCCTGAATAATAAACTTGAGTTAATTTATACTTGATTAATAAAATTTTTCAAGTTAATTATTCCTTTTATATCACTTATTACCATATTATGAACATTATGTAATCATTTAAGTTAATAACGATCATTTTGTCAATATTTAGTACTTGAATCAAAAGTAAACTTCTTATATTTACAAGTTGTTCACGTAGTCAAATATACATTATCTCAAGAATGATATTCATGATGTAGATGCCATATATATCATATATATCCAGTAACTAAATGCCTTTATAATATTACATAATCATTTAGAAGTTAGAAATGAAATTCACCGTTCATGGAGACGGTATGTCGTACGTACGCATGAACGCTACTTTCATTTCTATGTCATAATAATGGAATTAAAACTAAATGAGAGATATGTATATTTAAATTCCACAAATATATTCATCATTTAGATGTAACATACATCATATATATCCTTTATATATATGTAATTATAATATTACATTACATTTAGGGATAAGAAATGAAATGCACCGTTCATCGAGACGGTAAGCCGTACGTACGCATGAATGCTACTTTCATTTCTATCTCATATTTTAATGGAATTAAAACATAATGATACATAATAGTATTATAATTACAGTATGGTATCATATATAATATCATTAAATCTATCCTTTATACATACCACATATGGTATTAACGAATCAAATCACTTTGAGGGGGCGGTAGTCCGCACTTCCTAAAATGGAGATATTGCGTTTACCCATCATGGAAACCATAAAGGTATTCCATAAATGAAAAAATACAGAATATTAAGTAAAAAATAAATATATTATATATCATATAAAAATATATTTACATCTTAATGGCCACCTTTGAAGGTGTTAGAAGAATATTGAAAAATCATCTTTTCGTGAGGCAGAAATTCACCATCCACAAAAACAGTATGTTCTTTAACCAGTAGATGTAGGTGTGTGTAAGTGTAGCTCTAATTATTCTTATAAAAACATCATATTATATTGAAGATACTGGATTTGTTACAAAATAAATGAATAAAAATAGTTTAGGGGGGTGGAGAAGCAAAATAAAACTAAAGAACACAAGTGAAGGCATTACCTTAAAATCGGGTAACTCTCTTGGATTTGAGCTCAAAGGCTTCCATGGGAAGACTTATGACCAAAGTGAGGCTTCTAGGAGTAATAGAGGTTTTTGTAGAGAAAAAATGGGTAGGTTTTGGCCGAGCCAAAGGCTTGAGAGGTGTGGGTAAGGAGGTAGAGGTGGGGGCCTTTTATAAGAGGAGAGGAGGGGCACTCTTGGAACGATATAAAATATTACTTTATTTTCAAATGAGTTTCAGATTTTAAAGGTCCCAAATTGATGTATTTAGAGGTTAAGGTGACAACGGTTTGAAATATACTCATAAAATAATTCTTTGACATGTGTAAGTTATATTTTTAACAATATCTTTTCATTTTACTTAAATCCCCTATTAATTAGGTAATCACTACATCATCATTATGTCATAAATAATTTAATTTATTTAATGTCTAAAAATTAAAAATAAAATACTATGATGTAGGGAATCTTTTTATATTTCCAATTACTATTTATAGTCCAATAGATCATTTATTTAGACAAAATTAAAAATGTTTTACTCAGGTGATACATTCTTTGTTATATTTAACTTTCTTTAAAAATAAAAAGATAAAAAGTCATTATCACACAAAAGTGATTCCATGGGGTCTCCAAGTTTAGAACAAGGCATACCATGGTTGAAAATGACACAATCGGTAGTTTAAGGACACATGTTGGGATCATTTGTTATTATTATGATATTATTTTATTATCCTTAACTACCCGATTACTAATTAATCAAGATAATTAAAGATAATTACCATCGTTACTATTCATAATGTCCAAAAACAAAAGAGTCTTGATTACATAATTTAGACCTTATGATTAAAAATATGTAATCTATTTTACCAAATTCCAAACACAAAAATTTCTATAATTAATTTAAAAATAATTCCCATTGTCAAAACAAATAGCGGGTTTTTTTGAAACAATATCTATGAATAGTTTGGCATTAGTTTATGCCCAATTCCAAAGTGAAATTAATCCTAATGAACACAATTGGATTAAATGTTTAAAATATATTAAAATTAAATTTTAATACCAATTAAAAAGATAATCTAACCATATAATTAAATTAGATGAAAAAGTAGTTTTGATGTAAAATGCAGTATTTTTCGCTATTCATTAAAAATGAACACTGTCTGAAAAATACCAAAAATTTATCCAATGTAAATTTAAATGTCCCAATCATAAATAATATTTTTATTTTTGACAAATAGAGCTTATAAAATTGTCAAAATTTTGATTTAAAAATGTTTTTCCATCAAAAGGCAGTAAAATAATCTTTTAAAAATTATTAGTGTATTCCATGATTAAGATTGGATTTATTCTCATTTTAAGCCTCTAAAACTCTATCTAATTCATAAATAGACGTAGATAAAAATATCTATTATTTGTTACTTACTTGGGATGTTACATCCTTCCCCCCTTTAGAAAATTGTGTCCCCATAATTTATTTACTTATCGAATAAGTGGGGGTAATTATCCCTCAAAGCATTTTCAAATTCCCACGTTGCCTCTTCAACCATATGGTTTTTCCACAAAACCGTTACCTGATGAATCACCTTATTCTGCAACACTTTCTCCCTGCGATCAAGAATATGGACCGGCTATTCCTTATATGATAGATTCTCTTCCAACTGAACTACCTCTGGACTCAAAACATGAGATGGATCTGGAATGTACTTCCTTAACATTGAAACATGAAAAACATTGTGTACCTGAGATAAACTCGGAGGTAAAGCCACTCGGTATGCAACTGATCCAACTCTCTCTAGAATTTCATATGGTCCAATGAACCTTGGACTCAACTTTCCTTTCTTACCAAATCGCATCCCACTTTTCCATGGTGATACTTTGAGAAAAACATGATCACCTACCTCAAAAGAGAGATCCTTCCTCTTGTTGTTCGCATAACTCTTATACCTGCTCTGAGCCGTTCTCATGTGTTTCTGTATCAACTGAACTTTTTCTACCAAATCTTCTATCAATTCTGGTCTCATCAACTTCCTTTCACCCACTTCATCCCAAAAAGATGGAGTTCGACACCGCTTCCCATATAATGCCTCAAATGGTGCCATTTGTATACTGGAATGAAAACTGTTATTATAAGAAAACTCAACCAAAGAATGATGTTAGTCCCAATGTACCTGATAATCCATCGAACAAGCACATAGCATATCATCCCAAGTCTGATTCATTCTTTCTAACTTCCCATATTATTGAGGATGAATAACTGTACTGAAATTTAATTCAGTACCCAACAACTTCTGAAGGCCTTTCCAAAAGTTAGAAGTAAACCTAGGATCACGATCAGATACAATGGAGAGGGGAACTCCGTGTAACATGAATATCTCTTTAAGATACAAACGAGAAAGTTGATCTAGGGAAAAACTATCTCGTATAGCAATGAAATGAGCGGATTTAGTCAAGTGATCAAAAATAGCTCAGATTGCATTATTACCTCGAGGTGTCTTAGGCAATACCACAACGAAGTCAATGGATATATTCTCCCATTTCCACTCTGGTACTGGTAAAGGCTGAAGCATCCCTTTCGGTAACTGTCGATCTTCTTTTACCTGTTTAAAAGTCAAACACTTCATAATAAAATCAACAATATCCTTTTTCATTCCATCCCACCAGTAATACTCCTAAAGATCTATATACATCTTAGTACTGCCTGGATGAACTGAAAATGGAGAACTATGAGATTCACATAAAAACTGTCTCTTAAACTGTGAATCACAAGGCACAAACAATCTCTTCCCAAAACTAAAAACACAATCACTATCATTGTTGAATTCAGGAAACTTACCTATCTGAACTAGCTCTACCTTTTTCTGCAACTCACTTTCTTACTTCTATGCTTGCTTGATTCTGTCTGATAGAGAAGATTTCACTGATACCTAAAACAACACAAAATGGCATCCTGCACCAACAACTTTTATTCCAAAGTTCATCAAATCCTTAACCAAAGGATCTCGTTCCAAATGTAGCATTTTTAATGAATCATTAATCTTTTGACTCAAAGCATCAGCCACTTTATTTGCTTTTCCCGGAGGGTAATGAATTGTACAATCATAATCCTTGATTAATTCTAGAAATCTCCTCTGTCTCATGATCAATTATTTCTGAGTGAATATATACTTTAAACTTTTGTGATCGCTATATATTTCACACTTTACTCCATACAAATGATGCCTCCAAATTTTTAAAGCAAAAACAACAGCAGCTAATTCCAAATCATGTGTAGGGTAATTTACCTCATGACTTTTCAACTGATGTGAAGCATAAGCAATTACCTGATCATTCTGCAATAAGATGCAACCAAGTCCATTCAATAAAGCATCACTGTAGATAACAAACTCACCATTCTTGGAAGGTTGTGCCAAAACTAGAGCATTCACCAATCTTATTTTCAGTTCCTGAAAACAATCATCACATTCTTTTGTCCAGATAAACATAACACCCTTTCGAGTTAGCTTAGTCATTGGACTAGATAACCGTGAAAAATTTCTAACAAACCTTCGGTAATAGCCTGCCAAACCAAGGAAGCTACGAATCTCAGTTACATTTATGGATCTTGGACATTCTTCAACAAACTTTGTTTTTACAGGATCAACAGTTATCCCATATTTAGAAACAATGTGACCAAGGAAAGAAATTCGTTGCAACCAAAACTCATAGTTGATGAATTTCCCATAAAATTTCTTTTCTTTTAAGGTTTGAAAAATAACCCTTAAATGTCTTTCATGCTCCTCTATACTTTTATAAAACACCTAAATAACATCAATGAAAATCACCACAAACTTATCCAAGAACTCATGGAAAATTCTATTCATTAAGTCCATGAATACAGCAGGTTCATTGGTTATCCCAAAAGAAATTACTAAAAATTCATAATGGCCATATATTATACGAAACACGGTCTTCGAAACATCTTCTTCCTTTACCTTCAGCTGATGGTACCCCGATATTAGGTCAATCTTTGAAAAATACTGAGCTCCCTAGAGCTGATCAAACAAATCATCGATATGAGGAAAAGGATATTTCGTCTTAACAGTGATGTTATTCAAGGCTCTATAATCAATTAAAAGTCTCATAGAACCATATTTCTTTTTAACAAATAAAACAAGAGAACCCCATGGTGATGTGCTAGGTCAAATGAAACATTTCTCTAATAAATCATGCAATTGCTCCTTCAACTCTAAAAGTTAAATTTGATCCATTCGATAAGGGGGTTTTGAAATTGGCTAAGCATCTGGAACTTAGTCCACAATAAATTAAACTTCCCGATCTGGTATTATTTCAGGGAACTCATCAGGAAAAACATCAGGATACTCATTTACCACTGGCACATCATTAATCTGAACAATTCCCTTTCTTTAAACGATATCTGCAAGGTAACATTCATTTCCATCTTTTACAAGTTTCTCGGCCTCTTGATATGTTATCAACAGTAAGGGTTCATTCATGTAAACAAATTGAATGTCTTTTTGAAATGACACTTCTTTAGCTCTACAGTCAGTCTTAGCATGGTAAATAGAGAGCCAATCTATACCCAGGATAACATCAAAATCTACTAGAGATAAAACAATAAGGTATGCAAGTAGGTTCTTTCCACGAATATGGATAGGAAGATTCTTATAAATTATTTTTGCCTCAAAATTTCCCCTAGTTGTTTTTACTACAAGTTCAGAAGTAATTTCTTGAGATGGTATTCCCATTTTACTAGAAAAGTATTCAGAGATGAAAGAATGTGTAGACCCCGAATCAAACAACACACTCTCATAATATGAAAAAACAAACAAAGTACTTGATACCACTTCATTTGATGGCCCAACATCTTCTGAAGTAGTTACAAAGGATTTCACCACCCCTTTCTTCTTGTAGTCTAACTACTTCCCATCACTCGAGCTCTTTATCGGACACTCGTTTGCATAGTGACCCATCTCATTGCTCTTAAAACAATTCACTAACTGTAAATCAAATTTGGACTTACCATCACCATGATCTTTTTTAGTGCAATCAAGAGCCTTATTTCCCATCTTACCACATCGATAGCACTTTACAGAATTCATAAGACATTCCCCAGCATGCCTTTTACCACATTTATCACTAACTAGAAACATAGTTTTCTTACCGTCAGACCTTTTTGAAGAATTCTTTCCTTTCTCCTACTACCTCGGTCTGTTCTTATGCTTGTTGTTATAGAACACTTGATCGTCAGCAAACTCTATTTCCACCTTTTCAACACATCAAACAATCTTTTCATAACTTTTGAACTCACGAGTAGCTAATTCCCTTCGATATTTTGGCTTTAATCCTAAGTAAAAACTATTTATTTTACTATCAAGGTCTCGGATAAAATTTGGAGCATACCTTGTCAATATAGTGAACCTTTCTTCATAGGTAGCCACTGAGTCTTCCTATTGCCTCAATTCTAGGAATTGTTTTTCCATCCTAAGTCGAATAGCCTTAGGAAAATACTTCTCAAGAAACATACCTTTGAATTCATCCCAGTCGAGAGCATCAATCTCATCAGTGTCCCAAATATTTTTAACCATCGACCACCACTGATCTACTTCACCCTCCAAACGGTAAATAGAAAGAATAACATTTTGATTTTCTGAAAACCCCATGACATCAAAAATATTCTCCAATTATTTAATCCACCTTTCAGCTAGCACAGGGTCAAATGATCCTATGAATGATGGGGGACATTGCCTCATTAAATGTTCCACCACTGACATATTCCTCTACGGTTGGTCTGGTTGATCTCATGCATGGATACCGCCACCATTTATCACTTGATTCAACTACGCCATTACTGCAAAAAACTGTTCAGTTCCAATTCTGACCATCTCTGGATGCTGATTCGGAAGGTTATTTCCTTCTTTATGCCTTCCTAGCACTGCTTCCATGTTTCCTCTGTGGAAAACCATTCTAAAAAAACATGTCTTAGATGAAGAAACATGGTAATCTTCAAATTCTATATCATTTCAATTTGACCATAAAAAAATATTTTTGGATAATAATTTAATAGAATTCTAACTCCTAATGTTATTTAAACTGACCTCTAATACCAACTATAAGGCCCCAGCCTTAAACATTACTTAATCTTCAGTTATTACAAGATTACACATTGATGATATTTTCAGGTTTAGAGTTTTAGAGAATTAGATCATAAAACATGCATTACATTCCACATTTAGACAAAGTGGTTACATAAAATATAGTATTCATTTTTTCCATCAACAGAAACATATTTAAAATAAAACATGGATTCTTTCTTGAAACTTCCTTGACAATATCATCATATCATGTACCATTCCCTTGACCTGTGAAAAACATTTCAAAAACTTGGGATGAGCATAAAAAACTCAGTAAGGGTTATAAAAATATGGAAAGGAAACATGAGTACATATATACATAAGAATGAAATCATACTTTACCCATAAAACATAATTACTTTAACATACCTCATCAAATCATGAATAAATCATTGAAATCAGAAGACATAAAGGTAACTTGAGGCATTCATAACATTCTTATGTAGGTAGTAACCCTCTTGGTTACGTTTGGAATACCCATCACAATATATTCCCTAAATCTCTTCGGAGAAACCTTAAAGTTTAACCCCTTCGTGTTACCTAATTCATTGGAGAGCTATATCGGGCTCACCCGCCCTTAGTTTATCACGAAACAACCCATCTTCATAACAATTCCCAAGAACCATAACATAATCGTATCACATAAAACATGCATAAAGGAAACATAACATTTCCACTTTTCAATAACAAGATATCAATACAACACATTGATATAAAAGCATTATGAAAACTATTTTCAATAACAAAATAAATTAAAATTAAAACATGGTATTTATTTTTCATTCAAAAAAATTTATGGCTTGTAGAGGAAGCTGAAACTCAAATAATGGTCATGGTGGCAGAGAAGTAATTGTCACCGCATACGTACGACAAAAAAATTCCCTTTTGTCTTTTAGTAAACGCTTCGTATAAAAAGATTCCTTTTGAATAAAAATAAAATTAAAAGGGTTTTATAGACCGTATAAAAGAAAGTTGTTTAAAAAATGTAATATGCCTCAATGAAAGGAGATTGAGACGAAGTCCCTTACCTCAGGTCCGACTTCACTCGATCGTTCTTTAATGTCCTGAATAATAAACTTGAGTTAATTTATACTTTATTAACAACCTTTTTCAAGTTCATTATTCCTTTTATATCACTTATTACCATATTATGAACATTTGTAATCATTTAAGATAATAACGGTCGTTTTGTCGATATTTGGTACTTGAATCAAAAGTGAACTTCTTATATTTACAAGTTGTTCATGTAGTCAAATATCCATTATCTCAAGAATGATATTCATGATTTAGATGCCATATATACCATATATGTCTATTATATACAAACATTTATAATATTACATAATCATTTAGAGGTAAGAAATGAAATGCACCGTTCTTCGAGACGGTAAGTCGTACGTATGCATGAATGCTACTTTCATTTCTATGTCATATTAATGGAATTAAAACTAAATGAGAGATATGTATATTTTAATTCCAGAATTATATTCATTATTTAGATGTAACATACATCATATATATCCAGTATATATCTGTACTTATAATAGTACATTACATTTGGGGATAAGAAATGAAATGCACCGTTCATGGAGACGGTAAGTCGTACGTATGCATGAACGCTACTTTCATTTCTATCTCATACTTTAATGGAATTAAAACATAATGATACATAATAGTATTATAATTATAGTATGGTATCATATATAATATCATTAAATCTATCCTTTATACGTACCACATATGGTATTAATGAATCAAATCACTTTGAGGGGGCGGTAGTCCGCACTTCCTAAAATGAAGATATCACGTTAACCATAATGGAAACCATAAAGGTAAGCCATAAATGAAAAAATACAGAATCTTTAGTAAAACATAAACATAATATATATCATATATAAATATAGTGACATCTTAATGGCCACCTTTGAATGTGTTAGAAGAATATTGAACAATCATCGTTTCGTGAGCCAGAAATTCGACATCCACAGAAACAGTATATTCTTTAACCATTAGATGTAGGTGTGTGTAAGTGTAGATCGAATTATTCTTATAACAACATCCTAGTATATTTAAGATACTTGAGTTGTTACAAAAGAAATTAATAAAAAGAGTTTAGGGGGTTGGAGAAGCAAAATAAAACAAAAGAACACAAGTGAAGGCATCACCATAAAATCGGGTAACTCTCTTTGATTTGAGATCAAAGGATTCCTTGGGAAGACTTATGCCCAAAGTGAGGCTTCTAGGAGTAATAAAGGGATTTTTACAGACAAAATGGGTAGGGTTTGGCCGAACCAAAGGCTTGATAGGTGTGGGTAAGGAGGTAGAGGTGGGGACCTTTTATAAGAGGATAGGAGGGGCACTCTGGGAATTGTATAAAATGTTACTCTATTTTCAAAAGAGTTTCGAATTTTAAAGGTCCCACATTGATGTATTTAAAGGATAAGGTTATAAGGGTTCGAAATATACTCATCCAATAGGTCTCTAACAAGTGTAAGTTATAGTTTTAACATTATCTTTTCATTTTACTTAAATCCTTTATTAATGAGGTAATCGCTGCATCATCATGATGTCATAAATAATTTAATATATTTAATGTCTAAAAATTACAGAAAAATACTATTATGTAAGAAATAGTTTTAGAATTACAATTAATATTTATAGTCCAATATATCATTTATGTGGACAACATTAAAAATGTTTTACTCAGGTGATACATTCTTTGTTATATTTAACTTTCTTTAAAAATAAAAAGATAAAAAGTCATTATCACACAAAAGTGAATCCACAGGGTCCCCAAGATTGGAACAAGGAATCCCATGGTTGGATATGACACAACCAGTAGTATTAGGACACGTTTTGGGGTCATTTGTTATTATTATGATATTATTTTATTATCCTTAACTATCTGATTACAAATTAACCAAGATAATTAAAGATAATTATCGTTGTTACTATTCAAAATGTCCAAAAACAAAAGATTCATTATTACCTAATTTGGACCTTCTTATTCCAAATATGTAATCCATTTTACCAAATTACAAACACAGAAATTTCAATAATTAATTTAAAAATAATTCCCGTTGCCAAAACAAATAGCAGGTTTTTTTTAAACAATATCTATGAAAAGTTTTGCATTAGTTTATGCCCAATTCCAAAGTGAGATTAATCCTAATGACCAACATTGGATTAAATGGTAAAAATATATTCAAATTAAACTTTAAGACCAATTAAAAAGATAATCTACCCATATAATTAAATTAGATGAAAAATCAGTTTTGATGTAAAATGCAGTATTTTCACTATTCATTAAAAATGAACATTGTCAGAAAAATACCAAAAAATTATCCAATGTAAATTTCAATGTCCCAATCATAAATAATATGTTTATTTTGACAAATATAGCTTATAGAATTGCCAAAATTTTTATTTAAAAATGGTTTTCCCTCAAAAGGCAGTAAAACAATATTTTAAAAAATATTAGTGTATTCCATGCTTAAGATTGGATTTATTCTCATTTTAAGCCTATAAAACACTATCTAATTCATAAATAGAAATATATAAAAATATCTACTATTCATTACTTACTTGTGATGTTACATAAAATTAAGTTTTGAGGATGAATATTTTATTTTATTGACAAAAGATTACTTAATAAGATGTGTATCATGTTTTATATTAATTTAATGACGATTTTTATTAAATGAACCCACAGTAAATGATGAACCATTTTAAAAAACATTATATCCACAGGTGGTTCAATATCTGAATTTCATCATAACTTATACTAGCTAATATCATAACATAAGTCATGACTGTTGGATTGTTTATTGAAAAACTATTTTCCCAATATATCATATGGATAAACTCTAAAATGTCCCAAGAGAATAGGGATAATTAACTGAGAGGGGGTGAATTAGTTAATTAACTTCCTTACATGTACCCTTTAAAAATATCTAACACATATTCAAGTGAATAACAATATCCTGGTATATAAGACACAAAAACTCCAAGGAATAAACACAAAAATCATAGAATATTTTCATAGGGATTGGTATTAAAAATGAGTAGTTATATCCTTAGAATGTTTTATAATCATATGTGAACACAGAATCCACTAGATTAAACATATTAAATAAAAATAGAATGTATTATTCATGAACTTCTAAAACACAATATATCTCTCAACTTTTGAAATGTTCTCCCACATAAATAAAGATATAGAATCTAAAATGAACAATAAGAAAGTCCTCACCCAAGATAGATATCCATCAAGTTTTTTCAATAACTGATCCTATTTATTTTCTATTTCTTATTCTTCATATTATTCATTGAAATTCATTATTCATTCACTTCACACACAGACACACTTTATCTATATTTTGTCTCTGATTCTCTACACTGGCATAGTAGAGAGAACTCCAACCTTTATCCCGAAATCTAAAATAAAAATTAAAATATAAGAAAATTACTTCCATTAAATAATTTATATATTTTTTATACCTATCGTATCTATTTAGAATTTCTATCTAACCTAGGATATCATTTATGGGATTAAAATATCAAGTTTAAGTAGCCCTTTTATCCCCAAGTTGGCTACATTAGATAAATTCTTGGATTACACATTCCATCACCACAACATGTTGGACTTCACCATTGCATATTAAAATACATTTTAGTTTAATAAAATTAGTATTGTCAAAAAGCATTCCAAAAAATCATATCCAAGATTCACCATTGTATATATAAATTCCATTTTAGTTCAAACATCACACAATTATACCATTTTCTAAGACATAGTTTCCCTTCATCATTGTGGATAATGTTTTTTATTCACACCACAACATGTAACATGATATAATATTACCTATTTAAATATATATATTTAAACCACTCTTCCAAATAATACACATCACTTCCCAAGTTATATACCTCTCAATATTTTAACTTTACTCAAAATGGACACAACTATTTCACCATGGTGTAGTTAAATCTGTTTCAGTTCCAATACATGAGCATTCAGAGTATCCTTATTTTTTATATTTTTTACTATTATTATTTTTGTTTAATAATTAATACCATTTCTATATTACAGGATATAGTGAGCTAACCACATTTCATATAGTGAATTTTATAGATGCAAAATCCTTCCAAAATGGTCATTTTTAGGCTAAACTCCTAATTTCTCTCTACTACGACACGTTCTAAACTACATTGCACCATCGATTGGAATTATTATTAAGAAAATAGAATTAAAAATTATCCATTTCCTAGGTTATGAAACTATTTTCATTATATACTATAACCATTCCCATTTCGATTATTTCTATGGCATAGTGAGGACACCATCACTTCATTCTTCTTAAAAATGACCTGTAAACATATTCATATCACTTTCAGTCTCTCTAATTCAATGTTTTTAGTTTCAAGAAATTCCTCTTTTATGTGTTTAGTGTGAACCCTCCCCACATCACATGAAATTACTATTTACCAAATTCAAATTCCATCACCAACATCCTACAAATAATAAAGTAAATTTTTATAAGACATCACTATGAATATTGTGGTTGAATCCTCATCGTTTCATTGTCCATATAAATCCTAGTATCAGGTGTAATGTAGTAGCCATATATAGCACAATTGAAACCTTACATCAAAACATATAACAACAAGAATTATGAAACCATAAAATATCCTTCAACACAAATGACCCCAAATCTCGATATGAACTACATCTCACCTGAAACAATATAAAACAACTGAGATTGAATATGATTCATAAAAAAACTGATGTGTTGAAAAAAAAATCCAACACCAAAATTATTAAATAATATCCATTAAATCATTACTTCAAAAAACTCTCCCTTTGAAAAACAACTATTATTGGGGGTCCATGACAATATAAACATTTAAATGTTTCATAAAACTCTTAAAATTTACTCTTAATAATCTCTCCTATTGAATTTATTCAACTATAAAATTTAAACAATCACTATAACCATAAAATTATCCTTGACCATTTAATAAAATTCATCCATTAATTTTAGTAATGAGTCATTATTTAATAATATTAAGTTTACATAATAAAACATGATGAAATAAAAAAGAACTATAAATGATAATGTTGAAGTTAACCATTTGTGTAACACAAATACTCTTCCTAAAAAGAACTTCCACATCTTAAATTTCTTATTATTTTACATAATTCAAGATCATTCCTTTATATGTAAAGTATCAAATAGAAAATTCTTGCACAAATTATTAGCCAATAATATTAGATCAATTAAAACACTTATCAAAAACTTCATCAATAGACACGATGTACTTACATCCTTCCCCTTTTAAAAACTCCAACTAAATATATTATCACCCTTAAATAAAAACAAATTCTTTGAATTTATATGGACATACTACCCACTTGAAAACAAAAATCAAAATACTAGAAGATAGGGGAGGGGATCACTATAGATAAGACTTGAATGGAATGAATTTTAACACACACTATTAATATAATTTTCTAAAATTAATCCCTTGGAAGTAAAATTGTGAACACAATAATTATTTTATCCTAGGTTGTAAAAAATTATAGTGTTAATAAAAATTACTCCACCAACACCTTGATAATGTTGTACATGATATCAATGGTCCCAGATCAAAAATTATATTATCATATTAACATTATAAATATCATTTTAACATAATTTTTTATTTCTTAGGTATTTTTTGATTATAAAATAAATTGAGGATACGAAATTTGAAAAGGAAAATGAAATAAAAATATGAAAGGAAATTACCACTTTCTTGAAGCAGTTTTATTTTTACATCCCTTGACTTCTAGAAAGTTGAGAGTTTCATTACTCCAAAACATCAATAGGGATTATAAGGATCTTTATAGAGGGTATATGGGTAGATATTTGGATTTTTTGAGTGAGGGAAAAAAAATTCCAAGGGAGGTGTGAAGGTTGATTTATACCTGAGGGGAGGGGTATTTTTGAGTAATAATATTTGATAAAATGCAATATCAAAGATAAGCCTTGAAATAGTAATATTTTTTTACATTATGAAATATATTTTAATTAAATAACATTAATTTAACACTTTAAAGTACTTTATTTTCCAAATTTATTAGTTTAATCAAAAGGAAAGTTGAAAAAATGATAAAATATTTTTATAATGGAATAATTTAGACTTTAGATTGGAAAATAATATTTAGGCTTTGAAAACATGTTTATTTTCTTTTATTGACTCATTTATAAATTAAATATTTTTTTCCAAGAAAAAATTCCTGTAATTTTTAAGTTCATTGTTATATCATAAATTATGTAATTTAAAATACAACGACTATGAAAAAAACTGTATTTTTACTATTCTATAAAAAGTAAAGTATTTATAAAAACTCTAAAAAATCACCCTTAGACTATTTCACCATGTTTACTTTAAAAATGATATTAATTTTATAATTTTTTTGACATAGTTACTTTTTATTATTACAATACTTTTTTTTATTTTTAAAAGATACATTAAAACTAAATTTATTTAAAAAGTGGTTATATTTTCTTTTAGTTTTTAATCTTAATATTTATTTTATAGAATTATAATATTTATATTTTATAAAATTACTTATCATAAATATTATTTATATTAAATTTTATTATTTTTATGTTAAATTAATATTTTAACAGTCAGGATATTATTCCCAATGGTTAGGTTACTATTTCAATGATCAAATTAGTATTCCCCAATCATACTACCTCAAAAAAATATCTCTTTATTCCTTTATTCAACATTAACTAGCATAACTCCCTAGGTTTTATCATTTTATTTTGTAATATATCAATTGGATTTATAATATTCTATTTAATTTAATTAGTGTTTTTATTGGGGTGATGATTCTTGCATATTATAAGTATCCAAATTTACCTGTAATGCCTTTCTTATTTTCTATTTTCCCAATTATGATGTTTGGAATTTTCATTGGGTTAATTTCTAACTATTGTAATAATATCAATTAATAATGTAATGTGTTGTTAGTTTCTCTATGGGTTGTATTTGTATAATTCTATAATATAACACCAATATATTTCGGAAAATATTATAATTTATAAAGGTTGGGTTATTAAATTCTACCCTCATTTAGAAATTTCATCCATGAAATATCAAATCATATTATTTGTTGAAAATATATGAGGGTACTTTTGTTTTGCTTTATCCAATGTTTCACATATCACATATTTATATTTATAAATTTTTCACAACACTTTTCAAGGTGAGTTTTCTTATTGCAGAGAGATTTATCTCTATGGTCCAATATCTTCATCGGATGCTCCTAGTAAGATTGGTCATGCTCTAGTTCTTCCACCTCTATATTCAATTGATATAAGTGATCAGATATGTACATCCTTCGAAGAGATATGTGGAACAGGTTATGAACTTGTGACATGTTTAGTGAAAAAATATAAAATAGGAATATACTCCTCTCTGATAAATGATTTAAAATGGGACTATATACCTTGGGATAAGATTCACATTCATTCTAGACCACACATTTCTATTCCAATGTGATATTCAAAGGAAAAATTAGTATCCATATTTAAACACCAATCCCCTTTGATAATTTTTAGTATATTACATCTATTGACTATAAGAAGATTTTAAATTTTATTGGATGGATTGAAACTTTTATATAAACTATTGCACAAGATCATATCCAAGTAGCATTTATTCACCATCTTCATCCTAAATAGTAAAAGTTAACTATCGCTTCTTATTCAAAACATCATATATATCAATTTGAATACTCATGTGGAATTTATTTTCATATGATAATTTAGATAATGGGATATTTTTATCCCAACCACCTTTAAATTCCATTGAATATGATATCATCATGTCCTTGTCTATATAAATGGACCTTTCAGATTGGCTATTAGTTTGGGGGTGATAGGTCGTACTGAAAGTCAATTTAGTATTTAGAGCATGATGAAAACTACTACAGAATTCAGAAGTGAAACCTAAATCACAATTAGAGATGGTAGAAATTGGTTCCCCATAAATCCTTATCAATTTTTCTATGTATATCTTAGAAAGTTTATCTATTGTTAAGTCTTATCAAATAGTGATAATGTGGGTAGTCATAGGGAGTAAATCCACCATAGACCATATTGCATTTATTCATTTAGATTTATTTGGGAGATCAATGAGAAGTATATGGTTATGTTCCCCCATTTTAATGTGGGTATATGAAATGGTTTCATCAACACCTATGAATTTTGTCTCTCTTATTTAACATATTTAAATACCAAGTAGTTTTAGGTATACTCAAATATTTTCTTCTTTATATTTGGTCAAGGTATACTTCTACACTAGCTGTCAACACCCACACCATTGAAAGGTTTTTAAAGCTCTGTCCATGATCTTCCTTCCAATTTTAGAGGATAATGGGATGGTTCTGAATATAAAAATATATTTATTTTTCTCAATAGTTTATGTGATTTATATATAATGAGATTAAATCCATACATAGCATAGAATAAAATTACACCAAGGGAAGGATTATGATATTCTCTAGAAGAATCATTCCATAGATGCTAATAGGAGAAGATTCTGACACTTGTGTAGCATTGATTTCACCACTAGGAGTTTTTCTAGATATATTTGGTTTATGTTATCAAGGTTTTGATTCACTAATTCTATAAAACCATTAAGATATGAATTAATTCATAGAACAAAAATCAAATAAACTCTTTTCCATTCATGATTTCATAGGAATTATACCTTGTATGAATTCATTCTCATTTTTCACCTCAGTAGTATTGATGGAATAAGGTTTTTCTTTATCCAGATTTGGAGGTTTCCAACATTGATTACCCTTGATAATCCATTATTAAGAAAGGTGTGATCTAAAATTCTAGTAATGGGGGGAATATCATGGGATGAATAAGTTGCATTAATTAATAGTACATGGGTGAGAATAATTAACACCATCATGTCCAAGTTATCGGATCATCATCATAATAAAGAGGAAAACATTCGATAAATGCATGGAATGTGGCATATTCATAATAATTAAACATCATAACATAGTTTTTCTTATGCTCCCTTCCATCATGGAGTCCAAATATTGACCTAGGAGAGTACTTCAAGTAAAGAAGAAAGAATAATCAACAAAAAAAGTGCCATGGCATTAAGGCGTGCAAGTATACATGCGCCCCAGCCTTGTGCGCACAAGTCACTTGCGTGCCAGTCATGAGGCGCGCAAGTCACTTGTGTGCCCTTAGTCAAATTTCTCCTAATCCTTGAGTAGCCTATAAATACCCCTAGTGGGCCCCCCATTTCGGGGACGAAAAAAATCCGAAAGTCAGATTTATGTTCTGAGCACCCTATTCTTTCCTTGAAGTATTCCAAACACTTATAAGGTAATTTCTTACCTGGAATGGAAGATCTAAGGAGGTGGAAAATTCCTAAGTGTTGAAATTCATCAAACACTTGTGAACCTAAGTGTCTAACCCATAGGGGAAATAGCCATACTTGTGTGCCGCCTTATCCCTTCAACAAAACTTTCGCATCACCCTTTTGGAAGCCTTTAGGGATAATACAAAGGGATTGAGCCAAGTCTCGCCCAATTATTACCCTATTGGTTAACCGTCGACCAAGTACATCCATGTCATGCAAGTATACTTGTGCGAAAAAGACTTGTGCACCCAAACAGGACTTGCGCACCTACCTCTTCTTTGGTGCCCCTCCTGCCTATTTCACTTCTTTTCCTCAAATTCACCTCTCCTATTCATGATTTAGCCTTCAAAACCTTCTTCAAAGCCACTTATGGCATGGTTCCTTTGTTGGATTCCTTATCTGAAAGGAATCCTGTGGAACATCTCTCAAAATATTGTGATTTATATAACTTTATATCACTACAGTTAGAGGTTCCCTTCATCCAAACTCATCCCTTAAGATGAGAGAATATTTGATCTGGGAATCCTTCTTAACAGTAATCCCCAATCATAAGTTAAATCCCCCTTAATCTGGGCATCCTCCTTAGGAAGTAAGCCCCAATAATAAGAATCTATAATCTCCATAAATCACAACTACCTTTATGGACCCCATTAATGGGCATCCTCCTTTGGAGTAGGCCCCAAGTTCCCTTTAAATTTGGCCCTCCTTCTCAGGATTAAGTCTCAAGTTACAAATTTCCTTAACCTGGGCCTCCTTTTCAAGAGTAAGCCCAAATCATAAGTTCCCCCTAATTTGGTCATCCTCCTCAAGAGTAAGCCCCAAGTTAGAGTATCCAAATCTCCATAAATTATTAATATCCTTATGGACCTTGTTCCTAGGCTTCTTTCCAGAAGTAAATCCTAGTCTTTACCTACTTGGGAAGTCACACATACATAAGCTCCATATCATTCCTTGTGACCACATCTTTTATGGCACAAACCGTCAGGTTTTACTAATACCTCTTGTTTCGCACACCGAGCATGACTCATGTGAGCTTAGAGTGTAAAAGTTATTATGACACCTCTCTCTGGACTGTTAATCATACGTAAGCCCCACACTTCTTAATCGAACTACATGGACTTTGATCTATGCCTTAAAAGTAGAGTACATAAGAAGGCTTTTTATGCTTAAAGCTCATTACCCATTAATTCTCATCCATACCATATGATGTTAAACTGTATCTTAATTCCCTAACTACATGGGTTCTGATTCCTTTTATAATAATGATACGTAGGTAACCTATCTGCGTGTACAATCCCAACTCTGAAATAATCCATGTCCTTCTGAATGACCATTAAACTTCAAGTTCCCCATTGAGTGTCTTTAAAACCTATATGGTCATTATAAAGACCAGGATATTTCTATATAATGTATTGAAGGATACCATTGACTAAGGATCTCTAATACATACAGATGATTTTCCATCGATTAAGAACCTCAAATACATATAAGAGATTCTCTAAATCCCATACATATCAATCATTGATTGCAAAGTCTAAAGGAAAAACTCATTTTCATTCTTGGTAAATTAATAAGGAATCATGAACATAACATAAATCTATGAGAGTGTCCCGGAGTAGGCAATAATTCCCTCAAAAAAGGTGGGATGAGCCTAACCTCCCATCCTCTCGACCAATGCAAATTCTTATGCCTCATCGGTCCACAACTAAGGAGCACCCACCTTTGGAAAGTTAGTCCAAATGGATATAGAATCATTTTATGTTTCTGGTTATATAAATAAAACCATTTGAAACCGATTGGAAAAGTTTGAACCTTAAATAAACAAGGTCATCCTCATTTCTGGGAAGAAACAAAATAGTGAACCAGATGTGAATCCTTAACCAAGTTAAATGTTGTTTTACTTATTTTTTAGGCCCCTATTTAACTCAATGTGAGGGTCAACAAAGAAATCAATAAAATATGTGCTCATCCAAAAGATGTTTTGGCCAAACTTATGTTGATCATGTCTGTTATATCAAACATGCACTCATTTCCAAGATCTCTCTGCAATACATAAATGGATTCTATAAAGTTCACACATGTGAATGCCTTAGATCTACTCCTACTAGATCCTCGTCTGCTCTGAAGATGACATCACCTACTCAGCATCTTCAACGCTGGGTCTCAAATGCACTGGTTAAGTAATACCATCAACACGGTACCATTCTAACATTGGAGGCTGCTCGACAAGCCCTCCAAGTCAATAATTCACCCTGGTTGTCTGGACAACGATGACCATTGATCAAGAAGTAGGTGGTGCTAACCACCGTCTCCAACCGTTTTGGGTCGTTATCCCTGGAACGCAACAACCAGTCCCTCCCATATTATAGGGATGTAAATGAAGAGGTCACATAAGGCCTCAGTTCAAGAAGACTAGAGTCCTTCCTGAGGGATCCTATCAACAATCTCCGCCAAACTCGTGTGACAGTGCACCCTCAACATGATGACGGTATCGCCTTTAGGGGTTCGAATCAGGTTCCTCAGACCCGAGAACACAAGATGAACCGCCAGAAGTGAAATCTGGTCAACAGGGAGCAGGTTCTTACTTCTTCCCCCTCCAGAGAAATCCATCAAGCAAACTTGATGGAAAACAAGGAGCGGGCACATACAACTATCCGTTCTAATCCCATTTTCCAGAAGACTCATTTTTCAGCAACCCACCAATCCCATCAGGAAATTACTACATAATACTATAGTTAGGCACATACACCTATTTATAAATCATAGACTAGTCAGCAGGCTCGTCTGACTACAACCAAAGGATCTCTCCAACTAAATATGGTGACCACCTGTAAATAGTAATGTACACCTGCTTACAACCACCAATTCTATCAACAGTCTCATCTTCCAGTATTTAAGGAAATACATCATCCATACTTGAAGGAGAACATATAGTAGGCACATACACCTGCCAATTTTCATCAAGTCTGCCAACAATCTCTTTTGGTAGCATCCAAAGAAGTCAGTCGGAAAGCTCTGATGACAAATTTAGAGCAGACTCAATTCCCTACCCCCATGCATAAGTACTGTTAGAATTCACTGACAGGAAAAGGAGGATAGAAGCAAGCACACACACCTACTCCAGACATGAAATGGATGTATATTACCGTTATGGCAGCTGAAGCCACCAAGCACATTCTGAAAATGGTGAAAGAGAAGAAGCAAATCCCTGCTCATATTTTGGATGCCTACTAGAATATAATAACAACTTCAGCAACATCACATGGAAAGAAACATGAATCTATACCTATCAGTGGAGTGAATCATCAAAGTCACTCCGGAGTATATACACACCTCTGTTCTAGTCCAGGAGGGTCATGGGGCATACTCCCCCTTATCATGTGGACAATCAAGCCAGACACATACACCCGATTTGAATGGATATAATCAGCCTAACGTTACCATTTCTCCTGAGTAGGCACATAAAACTGCCCATAATAACCACTTTCTTCAACAAGTGGTTCCCATATTGAGTAAGAAGGCATCTAAGAAAAATACATGTTCAACACAGTCGAGAAATTAAGAGCCAATCTGTAATAAGGATTTGCTCGATGTTGGAGTTCTTGAAGCCCTCATAAAATTTTCTATTACAATTCAAGATTCTACTCTCTCATTTCCCAATAGTGGGAATAATAATTCTAAAGGTCTTGATCATACACTTCCTCGTGAAGTCTTGCTTCATGAAAGTTCGGTCGATCTTGAAGTATCATCTTCAGATGAGAGCCACAATAACTTTCTGTGTGGCCAGAAGACTAAGGAGCAATAGGTTTCGTCTTTTGATGTAACCCACCATGGTGGTCCTCCCCATGATGATGAATAAAGCTATGAAAATCCTCTCCATAGTAGTAATTCACATTTCCTGGAAAAATTTTCAATGGTCAATGCAGTAATGAGAAAACCCTCTTATCTTGAGGAACTTGCAAATTTGAAGCCAGTCATGTCTGATTCTTTATCACTAGCAGGTGAAATAATTTCTCAACTAGAAGATAGCCCCGGGTGTAGGTCATTCTCTGAACCACCCCTGGTTCATTCATCTTCTAGTTTTATAAATGAATTCTTTACCAATATTGATGAATCTGATAAAGCAACAAAGAAGCACCGGCTTTGGTCTAATCAGGTAGAAGAATCTTAATTGAATGATAAGGAAGAAGTTCTGAATATGAGAATAAAACTGGTGAAAAGTGAAATACCAGTCATGTTTTAGCCTTTGTATGACTCTTAGTATGATATTCCATAAATGTTGATGGAAGATTTTATTCATGATATTCGTCTCAACATGTGAAAAACTCTTTTTCAATTGAAAAAGAAAATATTATCTTATGATGAATATGAAAATCATGTCAAGATAATTGAAGGGTTACAACTCCAAATTGATTTGGCATCTCTCTCAGTTTCCTGATATGAAAAGGTTGAAAAGCAGCAGAGAGCACTTCAGCATTCATTACTTGGCACACTAAAAAGATTGCACTGGTTAATTGCCAATGCCTCATCTGGTATTCATATCATGGGATGGGATGTTCATGGAGAACTGCATTTCATTGTACTCTCTAGTTAATAAAGCCCTCCAAAATTGGTCTCATGCAATGTTATTTCCCATGGCCGGCCACAACCAATTGGTTTTGTGTGTAATCAAAGTCTTGCTTAGGAACATGCCTCAACTAGTTCTTCCCAAAGTCAGGCATAAAAAGAACAAGTTGCCGAATTAATCTTGCATCGGGAAAATTAGAATATCGAAAAAGCTTCTCATTTAGAGCATGCGCATCAATAAGTGATGGAAGTGTCAGAAATCATCCAGTGTCCATTTGAGCCAGGTGATTTGAGTTGATGTAGGTCGATGCATCTAGCCAATTTTTGGACTAAAGTCCACAAAATCAGGAGAGCTTTTAAGAAAGTCTCATATGTAGCAGCTCAAGAGCCACCCCAGCTTGCCAGACTAGGGACTCTTTTAACCCAACCCTCGGAATCAACAAATAGGATTCGAGGAGTTGAGCAGGAATAGCAGAAACAACCCCAATCCACCGGACTGAAGACTTTTTCAAATCCTCAATCTCTTCCTCAGTGAAATATTGTCTTCTCTCTATTAGGGAAGAATCCACAAGAGGAATTCAGAGTTGAATTATCAGAATATTCCCTCCAAATTACATTTCTTCAGGAAGTTCTTGAGGGGTCAACTCAACAAAAGGAAATGTCTCATCAAGTCCATGGAAGAAGACAGTATCACAAAAATGTTGATAGAAGGGATGCAATATGTTATGCATCAATAAATGTAATCAATGCTATTTTTACTGATCCTATAGAACATGAGGATCACTCAATGGGATCAGATGAAGAATTTCCTACTCAATAGGCTGTACACAGAGAGGGAAATGAAGAAGGTGTGTGTACATGAAATCAAAGGCTTACCCAGAATCTAGGTATTCCATCAAATAACCAACTTCCCCCTCTCTGAAAGGAATCCAACATGGGGAAAGGAAAAAGTCAGGTTACATTCCACCTTATCTTTGAAGAAGGCCAATCAATCTCATTAGAGGAAAGGTTCTCACAACAAGAGGTGAAAATGAAGGAGTTAAGGAAGTTGAAGGAAGAACTACTTCAAGGTAGTCTTCCTCCTAAGTGTGCTGGAGTCATTCAGACAAGGGAATTTGTTGAAGCTATTGACATGGACCAAGAATATCCTCCTTTACCATTACACCCTCACAGGTCTAATCCTATGGGTCATGTGAAACAACAACCGGTAGTGTTACCATCAGTTGCAGTACCAGCCACCATACCTGTCCAAGCTCATGTTATTGCACCTGCACGGGTCCAAGCTGAGACAAATGTTTATCAAAAGTTAATGACTACCATTCAGTCATTAATATCTCAGTTGGGAGCTATGGAAGGAAAAAATGCCCCGGTTCAACCGGAGAAGAGATCTTACCATGAATGGGTAGATTCAATTCCTCCCCCATCAAATTTTGTGAGTACCACATTCCAAATTTTTAATGGATTGAGAGACCCAGAACAACACATAACACATTCTGTTTCTCGTTGTGATCCTATGATTGGAACGCCTCAACAAGAAAAATAAGTTAAGCTCAGGTGTTTTGTAAAGTCATTACAATGACCTTCTTTTGTCTGGTATACAAGCTTGCAATCCCAGTCAATTACTGGGTGGGAGGATCTTCATCAAAAATTCCTTCTTCAATTCAGATCAATGTTGCCAAAGATGACAGTTTTTTATCTTACAAATTTTAAGAAAATGGAGAATGAAAGAGTTTTATATTTCATTGCTCACTGAAAGAGATTAACATATTCCTTAATCTTAGCACTCCCTCAAGAAGAATTTTTGTCAATCTGTGTGGAAAATTTTCATGATGAATTACGCACACCGTTGATCCCTGTGAAATACATAGGAGGGTTTAGAGACCTTAATTTGATCGCTCAGTATGAAGAAGAATGGGTAAAGTAGAGACTGCTAAAGTCACACATAAACAAGCACCTATACCTGCTACTATTTCAAAACCTTTATCTTATCAAAGAGATCTGCCTCTTCAGCGTTAACAACAGAGGCTGTTTTGTCAAGATGATCAAAAAGATCAAAGATAGAAACAATTTGAGGAGTTGATGAACAAAGTTTATTCTTTCCAAAAAGAACAAGTTCCTGGTTACTTCATTTCTTCTCAAGAAAATAATTTTGTTCAGTTTCCAAGGCCTAAAAGGCCTAACAAGGAAGGAGATGAAGACCTTCCCAACTATTTCCCATTTCATCAGATTTTAGGGAATCCTATTTAGGAGTGTTTTGTCTTTAGGGACCTGCTAAAAAAGATGGTGGACTCTAGAGAGGTAAAACTAAAAGGTTATTTAGCCCAGGTACCATGTGTTACTACTACAGATCTAGAGGAAGAAGGCGAGTGACAAGAAGTAAAAATAAAAAATGTGCAAAAATATGATGATTGGATGGTCAGGAAAACGATCAACCGAACTCAAGCCATTTTACAAACACAATTAAAGAAACCAATTGTGTCTTCTTCTATGAATTCAACAGCAAAACCCCCTTCATTAGAAGGAAAATATTCAAAGAGGCAGCATAATTGGAAGAAGGAAGAAAAGTAAGAAGAAGATGAGTTTGTGTCAAATCCTAAATTTTCTTTGACTCTGGTAGATTTTATGCCATCTAATTCAAAATCACGTGCCCCATTCCACCAATGGGACAACCTAAACGGGCTAATCAGGCAGAGTCTTCATCAGATGAAGAGTTGACTTTTGGCTCTGTTAACATGATTCACTTAACAGATCCTTATGCTAGTCACAGTTTCAATCTTGATGATCCTGAGATCCCTGTATCAAACAGTTGAATTAGAGAGAGTTATAGAGGTCTAGGATACAAAGGAAGACATGGATATTCTAGAAACCACTATTTCAATCCTACCCCTACTAGAACTGTATATGCAGCCGAAACGTGTGGTAAAGCCCTTCAGCAGCCTCAACAAGAACTAGAAAGTTCTTCCACGCATGGCAGATTCAGTCCTGGCACAATTATTCTGGAGGATTGGTTAGAGGTTACACCTTCTTCCACTTATAAAATAAATAGATGTAATCGGTCTAATATACCAAATCCAGGAGTATTTCCAACTCTTACCCCGATAAAAGATGCATCTATTTCTGAATCATCAACTTCTAAGGCACCTAAAAAACCACATGTTCTTGTTGGGAAACACAAACCATTATATCAAAAATATGATGTCTTGAAACATTTGGCCCAAGTACCATCCAATTTATCAATTCTAGATGCCTTAAATCTATCAAAGGATCTTTAAGAGGCACTCCTTGAGGCTTTTCCAAGTCCTCAGGAATTTGAAACTGAAATTTTTGCGGCTGAAGTCTACCATATAGATAATGGTCCTACAGAATGCCATGTAGTGATATCTTTTACCGATGAAGATGAAGATGATGTTGTACATGGATATATCGGACCTTTGTATTTATTTATAAAGGTCAATGATGTAGATATCCAACGAGATTTCATTGATAATGGCTCAGGAGTAAATATCATTCCTATTTGTAAACTTTGTCGATTGGGCCTCACCAAATTTGATTTATCTCCTTCTACTTTGATGTTGAGAGGATATGATAAAAATTAACAAGAACCTCTAGGCGAGATTTCAAAAAGAATTCAGTTTGGAGACCTTTTATCCAATTCCGATTTCATGGTTGTTCGTCCTAACACAGCCTTCAATATTTTTCTTGGAAGACCTTGACTACATCAACATGCGGTCGTACCTTCGTTATACCAACAGTGTCTCAAATAATGTTTCAATGGCCATATTGGGACATTGTATTGTGATAAAGCCCCATTTAAATCATGTGAATCACAATACATTGAAGCAGAATTCTATCACATGGAAGGGAAGGAGAAATCCATGATAAAGGAGGTCACCAAAATTAATGCTCCATATAGTTTGGAAAAGATTCCAGTAAACCCATTCATACATGTGAGTATAGATTATGTGTTTTTTATCAGTCAAATTGATAGGATAGACCCAAATAAAAATACTCTTATGGAAACTTTCATAATGTCAATTACGGAAATCAAGCAAAACAACATGGGAGAAATTGTTGATTCATCACACAATGATGAAAACTCAAATGGAGATGTCTTCACTTAATCTGATAAAATCCATCAATTCTATAATTCATCATCAAGTCCATAAGAAGTTATAGCAATGTCATAGATGAACGATGATGTTGATTCTCAATCCATCATCTCCTCTTTATTACTCAAGGAAGACCCTTCATCATAAATAGGGTCAGAGATGGTAGCCTCTTCTTCAATATTTTCAAATTTTAACATCTCTTCTGATCATAAAAATTTTGCTTCATCATCTACTATGAAAGTAGAAACAGAAGTAACACATATTGAAGAAGAAGAGGAAGATCTCATGGATGCTCCAAAAACTTTTGAAAAGGGTATCTCTACAAATGTGGATGAACTCAGAGAAATAAATCTGGGTACAAAAGAAGATCCACACCCAACTTTAATTAGTGCGGCCATGACTCTTGAAGAGAAAGAAATGTATATTTCTTTTCTAAAGAAAAATGAAGATGTATTTGCTTGGAATTATACATAAATTCTAGGTCTTGATCTTGATGTTGCTACTCATCATTTGGGTTTTCTAGAAGAACATCGAGGATTTAAGCAAGCCGCAAGAAGGACACACCAAACTTATTCCTCCAAAATTGAAACTGAAGTGGATAATCTTATCAAGGATAACTTCGTCAGAGAAGTTCAATATCACAAATGGCTGGCTAATATTGTCTATCTGAAAAAGAGGAATGGAAAAATTAGAGTTTTCATTGATTTCAGAGATCTTAATCGGCATTGTCCCAAGGATGATTTTCCAATTCCGATCACAAAACTCTTAGTTGATGCAAAAAATATCTATGAAGCACTTTCCTTCATGGATGGTTATTATGGGTATAATAAAATATGAATGCCTCCAAAGGATGAAGAATCTACAGCCTTTAGATCCCTCAAGGTGTGTTTTGATATCGGGTAATGCCCTTTGGCTTGAAGAATGTCAGTGCAACGTATCAACTCGCCATGCACCATATCTTCAAACCATTTTTAGGGAATTTTTTTGAATGTTGCATGGACAATTTGGTGGTTAAATCGAGACAATGTTCAAATCACTTGGTTTATTTAGAAATCTTATTCCACAAACTTCAACAAAACAATTTGAAGATGAACCCCTTAAAATGTGATTTTGGGGTAACCTCAAGAAAATTTCTTGTCTTTGTTGTATGCCATCGTGGTATCAAAGTCGATTCTAAGAAGAAAAAATCAATCCTTGTTATGTCACCTCCTCAAGATTTGAAAGAATTTAGAGGACTTCAAGGACACTTGGCCTATATTCGGCGTTTCATCGCCAATATGGCAGGAAAATGTTTACCCTTCACCAAATTAATGAAGAACGGAGTCACATACCAGTGGACAAAAGAATGTCAAGAAGCATTTGATATCCTTAAAAAATATCTCTTAAGTCCACTGGTATTAATTTCACCCATTGAAGGAAGACAACTTATCCTCTATGTGATAGCTTTATAGTGATCATTGGGTGCATTATTTTACCAAAAGAATGATGATGGGAATGAAAACAACATTTACTATCTCAGTCAGACTATGCGTGAAGCAGAAACCCAATATTCAAGTATTGAAAAATGCTTCTTGGTATTAATCATTGCAGTTCAAAAATTGAGACACTACCTACAACATCATGAGGTTCAATTGGTATCTCACAATAACCCGCTCAAATTTATCCTTAGTCATCCAATGCTTACAGGACATCTAGCAAGGTGGGTAGTTATTTTTCAGCAGTTTGATATCCAGTATTTGTTTCAAATAGAAATAAAGGGTAAAGCTCTAGCTGATTTCCTTGTTGAACATCCTTTAGTAGAAGATACATCTTTAGATACTAATGTTATTGATGAAGAAGTCTTCTCTATTCAGGATAATCTTCAAACATGGGAAATGTACATTGATGGAGCTTCTAGAAGTCCAATAGGGAAGAAAATGGAAGTTCCTAAATTCAACAAGGTTGGGTTAGGAGTTGGGCTTATTTCCATAGAAAAGGTAGTGCTACCCTATTTCTTCTTATTATTGGGAGGTAGTACAAATAATGAGGCAAAATATCATGCTCTCATCGTAGGCTTGGAATTGGTGCTTCAGGCACAGGTGAGTCACTTAAAGGTAAATGGTAATTCAGACTTGGTAATCAAACAATTTAATGGGGATTATGTCATCAGAAAAGAAGAGTCAATCCCTTTGCGTCATTACATCAGAGAATTAATGGTGGAATTTCCTTCAGAACTGACATTTTCTTATGTCCCACGATCACAAAATGCCCAGGCTGATGCATTGGCTAATTTAGCTCCAACCCTAGTAGATCCAAACAAGGATGAGACATTCTTCATTATTGCCCATCGTCGTGTAGTTTCACCTTATGTTCAAATCATAATGGAGTAAATCAATGAAATCGTCCTATTTCTAAACCATATGATCATACTACAGGATGAATGACACCTATCAGGGAATACTTCAAAATGAAACACTCCCCCCAGATAGAGCCATGAAAGAACAAGTCTGGTGACGTGTAGTTAATTTTACTCTTTATGATAGCCCAGATCACCTAGAAAAAATTCTCTACAAGCAAGGTTTTGATGGAATTCTCTTCAAATGTATTGATGGTGAAGAGACAATGGATGTCATGAAAGAAGTATATGTAGGAGTCTGTGGTGCCCACCAGTCTAGACATAGACTGTCTAATCAAGTTCGAAGGCTTGGATACTTTTTGCCTTCAATGATAAAAGATTGTGTTGATTTCACTAAGAAGTGTCATTCTTGTCAAGTATATTCCAATTTCATTCATCAACCCCCAGAGTTGCTTCATACAGCTAAATAATCATGGCCATTTCCCACATGGGGAATGGATGTAGTGGGACATTACCCTTTGGCTACATCCAAGCAGTTTAAGTATATTCTCACTGCTACTAACTTATTTTCCAAATGGGAAGAGGAAATACCTCTCAAAGAGGTCAGTTCTAAAATAATTGTTAGCTTCATAAAGTCTAATATCATTACCAAATTTGGTGTCCCTCATACCATATTAACGGGCAATGAAACCAACTTCTGTTCATCTAAGGTAAGGAATTTGTATCAAGAATACAACAATAAATCCAACCATTCATCTCAATATCATGCAGTAGCCAATAGCCAAATAGAGGCCTTCAATAAAACTCTTTCAAATATACTGCAAAAGATGGTGGATAAAGATATGAAATCATGGCCTGATAAACTTTTTCATGCTTTATGGGCTTATCAAACCACCACCCGCACTGCTACGTGGTCAACTCCATATTCATTAGTATATGGAAGAGAAGAAGTCTTGCCCATTAAGGTCCAATTACCTTCACTCAGAGTATCCATTTTTGATCAGTCATCTATAGATGAACAATCCCAAAAAGTGATTGGTTGAATTGGAATGATTAGATGAAAAAAGATTGTGCACTATGCATTACTTGGAAGTCTATCCGAATCAAATAGCACGGGATTTCAACAAAAAAGTTCATCTTCGTTCATTCATTCAAGGAGAATTGATATTGGTTCTTAGAACTCCAATGATACCCAGAAAGAAGCCTCTAAATCTTGAGCCAAAGTGGGAAGGACCTTACTCAATACAAAAGGTCTACTCTAATGGAGATTATTATTTAATATCAATGGATAGATAACTCATCACAACTCGAACCAATGCTAGATTCTTGAAAAATCATTTCGTGTAACACAAATACTTACGTCCAGCAAGACGTTAAACTGCATAACCATCATCTTGGATACATGATGTTAAACTGAACAACCCAACATCCTACATGACATAAAACTAAAAAAAGTCTCTCATTCTTCCTACATGACGTTAAAATATATTTTGTCCCTGCTACATGACACTAAACTGTGCAACACAAATAGTCCTCACTATAAGACTTTAAACTGCATCGTCCGCTCATTCGTCCAACATGACGTTAAACTGTATTTTGTCCCTGCTACATGACACTAAACTGTTCAGCACAAATAGTCCTCACTACAAGACTTTAAACTGCATAGTCCCTTCATTTTTCCAACATGACGTTAAACGGTTTCCCCTCTTTTGTCATCCAACATGACGTTAAACTATTCATCCGATCTACAATATGTTAAACTGACAAACACCCCATGTCTATGACAAATTTCATTTAAATTTTGAAATAGTCTCTTTTTCATCCACATGACATTAAACTGTGAATCATTTGGGTTGTTGTTACCTCTTGTTTTACACACCGAGTATGACTCACATGCGCTTAGAGTAAGCTTCAACCATAACACCCTCTCTGGGCCGCAAACCACGCATAAGTCCCAACACCATATTTGGGTTGTCCTCAAGTACAACTTGATCACCAATTCATTATAAATTGAACTATGAAGACTTTGATCCTTGCCTTCTAGGCAGGGTACATAGGCAAACTCTCGAGGTTCATGCCCAAAACCAATCTCTTCACGTCAGTTCACCTCTGTCTTATATGATGTTAATCCATGAAGCAGATCAAAACAAATCTCTTAACGTCAATTCACCTCTATCTTATATGATGTTGATCCATGAAGCATCTCAAAACCAATCTCTTCACATTGTTTCACCTTCATCCCACATGACATTAAAATATGTACGTCTATTCTGTACCTCCTACATGACACTGAACTGTGCAGCACCATCATCCTTGCTCTATGAAATTAAACTATATAGTCCCCCATTGTCCCTCGCCTGAGAGGGAATCATCATTGACATTTATCTCCAATTTTTTCATATTTCAAAGACAACGTGCATACATGGTAATGCCCGAACCATTAATCTTGGTTCAAACCATTATTACACTAAAGTCCCCTTTTCACCCTTCACTTGTACGAACCAAATCTATTAAAAGGGTATTTTAAGAGCTACGTGCAGCTTAATTCCCATCTTTATGGTATATGTAGGAATGTTCGAGCATCCCTCGAATACAGCCCCATGTATTTGGGCCTAACCCCAAATTCCACTTTCAGTCCCTTGGCTGAAAATTCCCCCGGTGAAAACATGAATGTGGTATGAAAACCCTTCTCTTCATTCATATCGGGTTTATAAAATACACACTGTGTATTCCTTATTATGGTTCGAAATCTATGACCTTAAACTAAGATATTATACATTCTAGTCCCACATGATGTTAAACTACATTTCAAGAACTACGTATGGCTTGATTCCCATCCTTATGGGATACTTAGTGAATTCCATCACCTCAATTCAGGACCCAGTCGCAGCATGATTCTGGTTAGCATTGGTCTGTGTATCTTCTACATGCATTGGACAATACCCATTTTGATGTATCATACTCCTAACATTAAATACTTCTAGATCTCCATAACCCTTTTCTTGAGTTTTGGTCACAAAATGTCTGATACCTGGGAATTCTTTTACCTGACTATGTAGTACAAGCCCTTAGGCGGCCGTGCAAAATTAGTCTAAATAACGGACCTATCAGCCAAAGGATGGTATTTTTTGACTATGCAGCCAATTCCCTTAAGTGGACCTGCATAATTCAACCCTCTAACAGGTTTTTCAAATACTGGTAACTTCATTCTTGGGGGAAAAACCTCTTTTTTCCTTATTGGTCTTAATAACAATATGTAGGGATCTGCAATAATATCCATCCTTAACAAATTTTTCCCTTATTCATTTTCATGATATGAAAGTATTCAGGTATATGGTTTATATTTCCCTTCCCTGCATTTGGACCAGACCTTCGTAGGAGTGACATTCAACCAATTCTTTGACAATCTTGATTGGGAATATACTCTCCATATTCAAGTACCTCTCTACATACATAAAACTCTATTCTTTGGAAAATTTGAATCTCCATAAACTTCCACTGGATTTTAAGCAGTAGAAAAGTAAAATTTCTTAGAGGTCTCTTTCCTGACTATGCAGCATGTGCCCTTAGGTGGCCTTGTATAAGTAATCTACATAACGGACCTGTCATCCAAAAGATGCTATAATTTGACTATACAGCCAATGTTCTTAAGCCGACCTGCATAATTCAACCCCCTAGCAGGTTTTTTAAATAATGGTAACTTCACTCTTAGGAAATACTTCTTCTAATGCATTTTAGCACTTTTTTCATATCATTCCTCAAATTCAAAATTTCCTAAGTCATAGTTTACATATTTTCCTCTATACTTGAATGTGGTAATATGTTTTCAGATAAATTATCATGGAATTGAGTGGATTTAAATTCATTTGGTCAAAGCTATTCAACCTTAAACATTAGACTTTTTATGTTCGACATGAATGAATTTAAATTTTCCACAAAAGAAAAGGTAATTTTGAACAAAAGTCAAGTCCCAGCTCACTAAACATACATTTTATATTATTTAGGTAATATTGAGCAATTAAAAGATGTAAAGTTTGTTGGGTAATTTTTATAATCCTAGAAACAATCAAACTATGCTTACTAGGCCCATTGTCTTAGGTAAAATTATTTAAATTATGAAGAAAAAGAATGAAGGGACAAATGATTGAAGATGAAAGTGTTTTTCATTGATGCACAAGAGTTAGAAGGACATCTACAAACTGGTGTCTCTTCTCTTTTTTTAGGAATTACAAGAGGATTTAAACATAACTCATAATTTGATTTACAGCATCCCGAGATTCATCAACAACCACCTAGAATTCATTCATTCAACTGGATACAATAAGAGATTCAGTGATACCATCTCTTCTTAGAACAATTGTAAAAGAATGTTCTTGAGTGTGGTTTGAGAAAATTTTCTGCTGATCAAACAGTGACTCTGTTTCTGTCCAAGAGACTTGGAAGATGGATACATGGATTTGAGAATAGAGCAATGGAAGTAAAGAGACATTTGGAGAGAGTACTCTTTTCAGATATTGTTCTGCTGTCATGATAGTCTTCTCTCCACCAACTAGCAGTAGAAAACATATCAGCCCATGAGTTTTCCATTTTCATATCTTCAAGGAAATGGCATGGAGGAAAATTTTGATAGTTCACGCCATTATTGCTGCTCTTAATGAATAGAATAACTGAAGGCGTATATTTCTTTGGATCTGGAATGTTGACTCCTTACAGATGACCATGGCCATACAGAGGCAGGTAGATGCTCTCTGGAAAATTAAGATGATACTTCTTCAAGTACTTGGCCAAATCTGGGAGAGTGCTATTGCATATATCATAGTAATCATGGCCAACAATGTTCATCATGTCATCAATCCTCTTACTGGTCTTCTCATCAGCCATTCTGATTCTTTTGGGAGCCATTGAAACTGCAAAAACATAAGATAATTAACTTTTAAGTAAGTTTATTTTTCATAAAATTTGTGAGGAAAATAAAAAAATGGCTAAGGCATTAAGGCGCACAAGTATAAATCTTGGCGTGCAAGTTTAAGCTAGTCGCGCAAGTATGGGCACGTAGATCACACTACGCAAGTCCAAATACCTCTGAAGAAGTGCGACCCAGTTTAGAAGAAGCAATAAACCACGGACAGTAGCACCTGCACGACGAGAGATACTTGCGCGCCGATAGCTCAAAGTGTTGGAAGCCGGGTGATTTGCGCGAAGTGGTGCTATATATTTATAGGCAAGGCTCGCACCTACGTGCCGTACCCTGCGTGGCTCGTATATGCACCCTGCAATTTGTGCACTCAAACCCTGCATGGCCAAAATCCTTGATTTTTTCTCCATTATCTCAGAGTCAAATCCTCTTTCCTTTTTTGGATCCAACTCTGAGGGGGGACCTTTGTTGAAGCTCCCTTATATCACAGAGTCCAAATATTGACCAAGGAGAGTACTTCAAGCAAAGAAGAAGGAAGAATCAGCAAAAAAAGTGCAAAGTCATTATGGCATGCAAGTATACCTGCATTCCATCCTTGGGTGCGCAAGTCACTTGCGCACCATACATGAGGTGCACAAGTCACTTGTGTACACTAAGTCAAATTTCACCCTAGACTCGGTTAGCCTATAAATAACCTTAGTGGTCCTCCCATTTTGGGGACAAAAAATCCAAAAGTCAGATTTCAGATCTCGACACCCCAGTCTTTCCTTGAAGTATTCCAAACACTTTTAAGGTAATTTCTTACCTATAATGTAAGATCTAAAGAGGGGGAACACGGCCTAAGTGTTGAAATTCATCAAACACTTGCACGCCTAAGTGTTTAACCCTTAAGGGAAAAAGCGACACTTTTGCACCACCTTATTCCTTCAACAAAACTTTCTCATCACCCTTTTGGAAGCCTTTAAGGATAATACTAAGGGCTTGAGCCATGTCTCGCCCAAGTATTACCATATTGGTTAACCGTCGCCCAAGTACATCCATGTCGTGCAACTATACTTGTGCAACCAGGACTTGCACACCCAAACAGGACTTGCACGCCTGCCACTTCTTAGGTGCCCCTCCTTCCTATTTCACTTCTTTTACTCAAATTAAACTCTCCTATTTAAGATTTTTCCTTCAAAACCTTCTTCAATGCCACTTATGGAATGGCTCCTTTGTTGGATTCCTTATCTGAAAGGAATCTTGTGGAACATATCTCAAAACCTTGTGATTTATATAACTTTATATCCCTATGGTTAGAGGTTCCCTTCATCCAACATCATCCCTTAAGATTAGAAAATCTTTGATCTGGGCATCCTTGTTAGGAGTAAGCCCCAATCAGAAGTCAAATTACCCTTAATCTAGGCATCCTCCTTAGGAAGTAAGCCCCAATCATAAGAATCTAAAATCTCCATAAAGCACAACTACCTTTATGTACCCTATTAATGGGCATCATCCTTAGGAGTATGCCCCAAGTTCCCTTTAACTTTGGGCCTCCTTCTCATGAGTAAGCCTCAAGTTACAAATTTCCTTAACCTAGCCCTCCTTTTCAAGAGTAGGACCTAATCCTAAGTTCCCCCTAATTTTGGTATCCTTCTCAGAAGTAAGCCCCAAGTTTGAGTATCCAAATCTCCATAAAGTACAAATATCCTAATGGACCTTGTTCCTAGGATTCTTTCCAGAAGTAAATATAGTCTTCACCTACTTGGGTAGTCACACATACATAAACCCCATATCATTCCTTGTGACCACATCTTTCGTGGCACAAACCATCAGGTTTTACTAATACCTCAAGTTTCTCACACCGAGCATGACTCACGTGAGCTTAGAGTGTAAAAGTAATTATGACACCTCTCTTTGGGCTGTTAATCAAATGTAATCTCCACACTTCTTAATCGAACTACGTGGACTTTGATCTCTGCCTTAAAAGTAGAGTATGTAGGAAGTCTTTCTAAGGATCAATCTCATTACCCATTAATTCTCATCTGTCCCATATGATGTTAAACTATATCTTAATTTCCACACTACGTGGGTTCTGATTCCTTTTCTAACAAGGATATATAGGTAGCCCATCTGCGGGTATGATCTCAACTCTGAAATAATCCATATCCTTTTTAATGACAATAAACTTCAAGTGCCCCACTGATTGGCTTTAAAACCAGTATGGTCATTATAATGACTAAGATATTTCTATATAATGTATTGAAGGATACCATTGGATAAGGATATCTAATACAAACAGATGATTCTCCATCGATGAAGAACCTCAAATATATATAATAGATTATATAAATCCTATATATATCAATCATTGATTGCAAATTATAAAGGAAAAACTCTTTTTCATGCTTGGTAAATTAATAAGGAATCGTGAACATAACTTAAATCTTTGAGGGATTCCCGGAGTAAGAAATAATTCCCCCCCAAAAAGTTGTGATGAGACTGACCTCCCATCTCTCGACCAATGCAAATTCATAAGCCTCATCGATCCACATCTAATGAGAGCCTACCTTTGGAAAGTAGGTCCAAATGGATATAGAATCATTGGATGTTTCTGATTCTACGAATAAACCCATTAGAAACCGATTGTAAAAGTTTGAACCATAAACAAATGAGGTCATCACCATTTCCAGGAAGAAACATTTTCAAATACCATACATTGTTTTTAACAAATCTAGTATCAAATTCACTCGTAGCATATGTTCATAAAATGTAACATCAAAACTATGAAAAAATAAAACATCATGTTCATGCATAACACACATAATCTTATGAGATATATCACATTAACCAATATATTAGAGGGATATATATTTCCAATCACACTTTTCACATAATAAAATGTTCATAATCATGCATTCCAAATAGATAGATAAAATATAACAATCTGAGTCATAAAATAAACCCAAGGAATGGAATATATTTCATAAAGGATTTCACATATCATATGACATATAACAAAATATGGGGTTCCAAAAATTAATTAATGAGTTCATACTTTTTCATAAATTATAATTTTTCTTGGAAGAAAAAACATTTCTAAAAGAGTCAAATATATGCTTTGGGAAAATAAATACTTTTTGATAAATCTTGGTATTTGTCTTAGAAATAATTTTGGAAATATAAAATAATTTATTTAATAAGATAGATATGGGTAATAAATTTAAAAATACTTTTTTGGTATATTATAGGAATATACATAAAGAAAATAATATACAAGATAATATAATTCAAAAATAAGGAATTAGGTTTGAGAAACCCCTTACGTTTAATCTCACTTTATTTCATCGCTTTTCTTCCTCATGATTAAAAAAAATTAGATTATTAAAACATGGAATTAGAAGTGAATTTTGATATTTATTTTAACAATAGATCAATTATAATCATTTTATTTTATTCCTTTGTTCCCTTTGTTAAAGGTCAAACGTTTTGATATTATATTAAACATAAAATATCTCATTTTGGTAAATTTATATATTTCTATCCATCGTCAATTATAGATATGATTAATTAATTCTAGAAGATTAAAATGCATATATTAATAAATTTTTATATCATCAATAGTTTATAATAATCATCCATGAGGGTAATGATAAGAAAATAATTTGAAGTGTCTATATTAGCTTGTAACCAACCATTAACGAGACTTTGTCTAAAGATAATGTGTGAGATATAAAATATGACATTGTATTAAAAAACATTTTTATAATATATTAACATTATCAAGATAATGTTAACATAATTTTAAATTATTTTAATTTGGGTTTTATTGTAAAATAAAAGAGACATATGAAATTAGAAAAGGAAAATTAAATAAAAGGATGAAATTATATTACCTATTTCTTAATGTTATTATTTTTATATAGACCTTAAATTCATTGAATATTGTAGTTTTTTTACTCCAGAACATCCCTAATTATTTTAATGGTATTGAGATAGGGTATTCGGTTAGGAATTTTTCTTTTTTGTGAGTGGGAGGAGTGGTTTTATAAGGTAGGGGTGATGAAATATTTATACATGAGGAAAAGGGTATTTTTTATTGATAATATTGAATAAAATATAATATCCAAAGTAAAACTTTCAATATAAATATTTTTGACATTATGAAATACATTTGAATTAAATAACATGATTTTAATACTTTAAGAAACTTTATAATCTAAATATATTTTTTTAAATGAAGGGAATGGTTTAAAAAAGAAATGTATAATTCTAATAAAATACTTTAGACTATAAACATGGAAAGAACTTTATATGTTTAGAAAACATGTTTATTGCATTTAAAAGATTCATTTATCAAATAAAAAAAATTCGATTCAACATTTTGATAATTTATTTGTTCATTATAACATCATGAATAATATAATTTAAAATAAAACCATTGTGAAAAAAATTATTTTTACTATTAACTTAAATATTAAATTATTTTAAGAAATTTACAATAAAACTTCATTAAAAAATATTATTTGTGGACTATAAATATGAAATTAATTTTATAATTTTTTTAACATATGTTATTTTAAATTTTAATATAATTTTTTTTCATTTTTATGAAATAAATTAAAATATAGTTTATTTAAAAAAATTATTATTTTCATTAATTTTTTTATCTTCATATTAATTTTAGGGAATTATAGTACTTACATTTTCTTAAATTTTTCTTCATAAATACTCTTTATATAAAATTTTATTATTTTCTGGTAAAATTACTATTTTATGAGTTTTCTTATTATTCCAAACAGTCATGTCACTATTCTAAATTTTATATTACAACTCCAATGGCCATATTACCTAAAATAAATATCTATTTATTCATTCAAAATTCACCACAATGCCTCCAAATGTTATATATTTTCATTTTCTAATATGTCAATTGGTTTAATAATATTTTTTTTGTACTTCTTTCCTTGGGGTGGTGATTCTAACATATTGGAAGAATTAAAATTTCTCCCCTACTACTTTTCTTTTTTTTATTTTTACCCCATTTAAGTGTTTGGAATTTTAATTGATTTAGTTTTTTACTAATATAATAATCTCCATTACTAAAATATTGTGTTGTTAGATTTTCTATGTGACTTATTTTTATAATGATATATAATATAAAAAACATTTATTTTGGAGAAAAATATCTTTAATAATGTATTGTTCATTTAAATGGGCCATGTGATTCTCCAAAGTCTTTGAAAGGTTCCCCACTTTCTCAAGGTTTCTGGGAACCTTGATATTTTAAATAGGGAGAGAGAGGTAGGGAGATATGAGGAGGTTTAGTTTGAGGAGAATTAAGACTTGAATCTAATATTTAGATTTACTCAACCATCAATATATATAATCCTCTTTATATAGTCCATAATAATATACTCCTAGGAAATCAAATGTTTGATCAAAATTAAAAATGTTTCATAATATTTTAATGAGTTAAAACTCTATGTAACATAAAAAACAACATTGTTATCCATTTATTTAATGTTTCAATAATTTTTTTATGTTATAAATTTTCTATATGATAATCACTCGATTATCATCCAAACATGATATCTTTGAGTATGAAAATAATATTGATCCACATAATATCACATATCATGTAAAAATAATATTCATAGAACCAAATCATGGTGAAACTCTCCACACTGTGGTGAATCATATAACAAACCAAAAAATGGTCTAAAAACCTTTTTTGGTCTTTATTTTCTTGTATAAATCTATCAATCTCTTAGTTTGCCTCAAATTCTAATTGAACTAGTTCTATTATCATAATTTTATATCATATGTGATACTTGTTAATTTGATTCCAAAAATCATTTTGGATAACATCCAAATATCCTTTTGGAAAACCCATCATTCTTTTTCACTACATGTTACATCACATGTAAAAACTTTTGAAACATCTAAACAACTTATTTCAAATATCCTTCAAAACATTATTTAGATATCTATTAATGTTTTTACAAAAACATGGTAAAAATACATTAATCCTCATTCACTAAACCATAGTGTGTGACCTTACAAGATATTTTAACAATTAAAGCAATAATTAGTTATCTAATCCATAATTGTAAATAATGTGTGACATTAAGAAAGGTTCCAATGTTACTCAATCTATAAATGGATCAGGCATGATCTCTATCAAACACAAGTTTCACAATAAAAGTTCCACCAATTTTATCATAAAAAATTATATGTAATCATATATTACCTTGGTTCAAGACATTTAGAGACTGTGGGATATATATTATGTCAATCCCATATAATATAGTTATATGTTCATGATTCTCCAAGTATATGCTGACCAGACAGATGCACACATCTCATATTTTTCATCCAATAGGATGATCATATTTCATTCCCCTCCTCCAAATAGTTAATAAAATATCATGTAACTTAACTATTTATAGAAATAAACTTCCACAATTTATCTCAATTGAGATCTGAGATGTTATTCTCATCATAAGAGAGAAAAAATATAATATTTTTCAAAAACCAACCAGTGATATACAAAAAAATACCCAACTAACCATTAATTAGCTTAGTCTCAAGGTAAAAATAGTAAAGGTATCAAAGTATAAAAATATCTTTCTAGGTATCATGAAAACCTCAGGTAAGGGGATGTGATGTGAAGGGTGCACTGCTAAATAAGAAATACATAGTTTATGAAACTCTATGTGAAGTACTTCGTAAGTCATCTTGAGAAAAAAAATCTTTTTATGTGTAATAACCATACTATGAGTCTCTATATGAAATCATACTCATGATAACATATATATTTCATTGTAACTTATAATACTTCATAATGGAAATAGATTATGAATATCTCAAATTCATACAAGGAGAGGTTAATTGTCATCTTTTAATGAAATATATGAATTCAACATGAAATAACGATAAAGTGTATATTTTAAATTGTATAACTTGATAAATTTAATATTTTTAAACACCAAAAAATATAAATAAATCCATAAATAAATAATCATTAAATCGTATCATTTATTATAAACCACTAGATAGTCCTCATGTTTGGCACACTTGTAAGGTTTTGTTAAAAATATTACACATCTGTTTATTTCCAACCAAATCTCTATGTAACTATCTAAAAAACATCCCACTAACCACCTTTAATGGGAAACTTATTTAAAGAATGATTTTTATAATAATGGTGATATTAGATTAATTTTCATAATGTTCAACTTGTTATATATAGTAGTAATACATATTTACTTCACAACATCCAATGTTGTAGTGTCAATAATTTTCTTTGTGTATTTATAAATCTTTCTATGTTCAAGATCTTCATAATGGAACCTTCCAATTCAAAATTTTACTTTTATGTCACTTTGGTAACAAAATGTAACTCTTTACATTAATATATTTACCAATATTTGATAAACAATTTTAGGATATAAAGTGACATTCATATTGAATTTGAGTAGTTCAATCATTTATTTATTAATTTTTTAACTTTTATAATCCCAAACATACTCCCACTAACCACTTAGAAGTAATATTTTCTTCAAAATATCATGATAATATATATAAACTCTTGTGTTTTTATAGAGCTAACCTAATTGCTTTTTTATGGTAAAATTTACGAAATAATAATATAATAATAATATATTATATTCTATGCATTTTGTGAAATATTCTAAAAATAATATTTACTCTTTAAAATAAAATAGTTTTTCTTGGTGGAAAATTGTTCACTCATATTTTAAAAAATATCTTAGATAAACCACTTAATCCCATATAAAACTCCTTTAATCATTGTGTTATTTCCAAAAAATTTATAAAATATGATGAATCATAAACCATGTTTATTAAAAAAAACATCACATTTTCTTGATTATTTATATTGTTTACTATAACAACTCTCGTATCATATAAGGGAAATGACATAAAAGCACATCATTTATTCTGATATAGTAGGTCAATATATTGACCCTTTATATCGAATTTTAGGATGTTACAACCCCTTTCTCCATCACATAAATGATAATTTTAAGATTTATTCATAAATCCTATGATAATTATAAACTAATACCAAAATTTAAAATAATTTTTTTCTATTGTTGTTATCATATGCACTTAAAAATCTAAGAATTTAATTTATAACATAAATATATGGCAGAAAATATAGGGAGTTATTTGTATCGCTTCATGTTCTAAAAAAATCTCTAATGACCAAATTTTCATTCATGAAAACATTATCCTTCCATAGAAGATCCTTTTTTGGATTATAATATATTGTGGACTATCCATGGCCACTCTTCTTATCATTATACCCAAAATGTTTACCCTCTCCTTTCAATAAAATCATTATATAACTTTAGCATGGACCATCCATCTCATACTCAGCAATCCATAATATATTTAAGAGATCCAATTATAATTTATTAAGTTAATTAATTATTTAATACATAATAAACTATCAAAAATATTTTATCAGTGATTTTAGAATGAGGTTTATGATTAGGTCAAGCCTCAGTGGTAACCCCAATCACACCTATTAATTAACATACCTAATCATATTGAGTATATGAGTTAATACCAAATCCCCCATATCAATCTTATACTGAAATAATGATTTCAAAACATCTTATCTAACACATCAAAAATATTCTTAAGATTTCCTTTTTAGGTTTTCTATCATCCAAAGATAATCTATATTCTCATTTAATTTTTGAATCCTAGAATCCATAAAAACATAAATCAAGTAAATATGTAAAATAGAATGTTTACTATATTTACTATAAAAATATTTCTCTCATTGAATAGATTTATCAGTAGGTGGATTCTTAGGACTTTATTTTTCCAATACATGAAAAGTTTATTTTTTACATGATATCAATTCTCAAATTCCAATCAAAGAGTAGAAATTTTCTTTCATTAAGTTTTTATTTCACAATTATTGATATAAAATTCAAGTTTTAGGATGAGGATTTTATTTTATTGAAAAATGAATACTTAATAAGATGAGTGTCATGTTTTATATTAATTTAATGAAGGTTTTTATTAAATGAACCCACAATAAATGATGACCCATTTTAAACAACATTATATCCACTAGTGGTTCAAGATCCGAATTTCATCACAACTTATACAAGCTAAGATCATGACATAAGTCTTGAATCTTGGATTTTTTATTGAAAAACTATTTTCCCAATATATCATATAGATTAACTATAGAATGAACCATGAGATTAGGGAGAATTAACTAAGTGGGGGTGAATTAGTGATTTAAATTCCTTTTACTTGTACCCTTTAAAAAACTCAAACACATATTAAAGTGAATATAAATATCATGGTATAGAAAACACAAAAACTCTAGGGAATAAACAAAACATTCATAGAATATTTTCACAGGTATTGGTATTAAAAATGAGTAGTTATATCCTTGTAATGTTTTAGAATCATATGTGATTACAAAATTAACTATATTAAACATATTGGATAAAAATAGAAAGGATTATCCATGAACTTCTAACACACAATACATCTCTCAGCTTTTGAAATTTTCTCCTACATAAATAAAGATATAGAATCTAAAATGAACAATAAGAGAGTCATCACCCAAGATAGACATCCATCAAGTGTTTTCAATGATTCATCCTATTTATCTTTTTTTCTTCTTCTTCATATTTGTCATTGAAATTTATTATTCATTCACTTCAAAAACTCACTCTTTATCTCTATTTTGTCTCTGATTCTCTACACCAGCACAGTAAAGAGAACCCCTACCTTTATATCCAAATCTAAAATAAAAATTCAAATATAAGAAAATTACTTCCATAAAAGAATTTATAAATTTTTGTATACCTATCAAATCTATCTAGGACTTCAAGCCAACATAGGATATCATTGATGGGATTAAAATATCAAGTTTGAGTAGCCCTTGTATCCCCAAGTGGGCTACATTAGAAAACTTCTTGGATTAAAAATTACATCACCACGATATGTTGGACTTGAACATTTCATATTGAAATCCATTTTAGTTTATTCAATTTATTATTATCAAAAACCATTCCAAAAACACTTATCCAAGATGCACCATTGTATATATAAATTCCATTTCAGTTCAAACTCCACGTAGTTATACCTTTTTATAATACATAGTTTCCATTCATCATTTTGGATAATGTTTTTTATTCACACCACAACATGTAACATGATATACAATCACCTATTTAAATATATATATGTAAACCACTCTTCCAACTAATCCACATCACTTACCTAGGTATAGACCTCTAAATATTTTAACTTTACTCAAAATGGGCACAACTACTTCACCATGTTGTAGTTGAATCCATTTCAGTTCCAATACAAGAGCATTCAGAGTATTCCAATTTTTTATATTTTTTACTCTTATACATTTTGTTTAATAATTAATACCATATCTATATTAAATGATATAGTGAGCTAACCACATTTTATATAGTGAATTTTATAGATGGAAACTCCTTACAAAATGGTCATTATTAGGATATACTCCTAATTTCTCTCTACTACAACATGTTATCCACTACATTGTACCATAGATTGAAATTCTTCTTGAGAAAATAGAATTCAAAATTATCCATTTCCTAGGTTCTAAAACTATTTTCATTATATACTATAACCTTTCCCATTTTGGTTATTTCTATAGCATAGTGAAAACACCATCACTTCATTATTCCTACAAATGACCTCTAAACATCTTCATATAACTTCTAGTCTCTCTAATTCAATGTTTTTATTTTCAAGAAATTCCACTTTTATGCGTTTAGTGTGAACCCTACAAATATAACATGAAATAACTATTTAAAAAATTCAAATTGCATCACCAACATCCTACAAATCATAAAATAAATTTTTATAAGACATCTCTCTGAATATTTTGGTTGAATCCTCTTTGTTCCATTGTCCATCTAAATCCTAGTATCAGGTGTAATGTAGTAGCCATATATAGAACACTTAAAACCTTATATCAAAACATAGAACAACAATAATTCTAAAACCATAAAATATCCTTTGACACAAATGATCCCAAATCTCGATATGAACCACATCTCACCTAAAACAATATAAAACAACTGAGATTGAATATGATTCATAAAAAACTGATGTATTGAAAAAAATCCCATATCAAATTCATTAAATCATATCCATTAAATCTTTACTTCAACAAACTCTCCCTTTGAAAAACATTTATTCTTGGGGTTCCTTAACAATATCAACAGTTCATGGTCTCAACAAAACTCCCTCAAATTACTCTTAACAATCTCTCCTTTTAATTATTTTCAACCCTAAAATTTTAAAAAACACTAGGAACATAATATTATCCTTGACCATTTGATAAAATTAATCCATTAAACTAAGTAATGTGTCATTATTTAATAATATTAAGTTTACATAATAAAACATGGTGAAAGAAAAAAAGAACTATAAATGATAATGTTGAAGATAACCATTTGGGTAACACAAATCCTCTTCCTAAACAGAACATCCACATCTTAAACATATCATTATTTTACATTATTCAAGATCATTTATTCATTTGTAAATTTACAAACACAAAATTCTTACACAAATTATTAACCAAAAATATTAGAGAAATTCAAACACTTATCAAACACTTCATCAACAAACATGATGTACTCACAACCTTCACCTTTTAAAAACTCCACCTAAATATATTATCACCCTTACATAAAAACAAATTCTTTGAATTCATATGTACATACTACCCATTTTAAAACAAAAATAAAAATACTAGAAGATAGGGGATGGGATCACTATAGCTAATACTTGAATGGAATGAATTTTAATGTACACTATTAATATAATTTTCTAAAATTAATACTCTTAGAAGTAACCTTGTGAACACAATCATTATTTTATCCTAGGTTGTAAAAAATTCCAGTGTTAATAAAAAATTGCTCCATTAACTCCTTGACAATGTTGTACTTGATATCAATGGTCCCAAATCAAGAATTGTAAACTTGATTTCTCAATAAATTTATAGTGTTTTTTATCACATCCCATGAGGAGTAGTAACTTCATGTACACCTTGATATCTTCCAATTATGTTTTTAACCACATTAATTGGATTTTCAATTTATTTTTATAAAGAAAATATTTTGAATTACTCACACTCATTTAATTTTTTTTATATTTTTGTTTCATGCCATGAACTTCATAGCCAACTACCTCGAAAGGTACCCCTCATGGGGATTCAATAAAGGAAGAAAGATAATAACCCCCATATTCCTACCTTTATTAGGACCTGGGTTGGTGACTAGCACCAAGGGTATGAAAATATCACATATGTAAGGCATTATCCTCAATTATTTAATAAGGATTAGGTGATATGATAAAATTACCACCAAATAACTTCATATCATAAAAGAAAATGTAAATATCAAAAACATCCCAAAATGCATATATAATAAAAATTAATACAAAATGAATCTTTAAATAAACTCCCAAAATTAATCCTAAGGTAGGGACTTCGTATGTAACATCCCCAAACTAGTTCCCCCTCACTAGACTGAGAAAAGTCACCACATGACCTCAGTAATTCTCACCCCACCCCCACCCCATATGCCAAAGGATATGAACAATCATTGAGGGACTGATGGATATAGTTAGTATACTATACCATATTATACAGAGAGACAATAATAGCAGAAACATGATAAATACCCAATACAAAACAACTCTAGCAGTTAATTTTCAAAAGAAAAATAAATCCAATATAATGAAACCATGAAATGTTATACTTAATGATGTACTAAATGTCTTACTAAATGATATAAAATAAAATAACCAAAATAGATAATCAAAATAATGACTCTTGAAACTGATCTTCAAACCCCTTGTTTAGTCCCAAATATAAACTATAGTCCCAAAAGCAATAAATCATGTGCGGGGATCCTTTCTCTTTTTAAAATGTGCATCCATGAAGTTTATTCGGGTACCCAAAAACATCTGAATAGGGCCAAACTAAAACTCAATTGACCACCACCCACATGGTCTAAAAAAATTAATTCTAACTAATATTGAATAAAATTGTACTATAAATATTCCCATTTAATACAATAAAAGGAATACACTAAAATATGATTTCAAAACTAGGATCATCAGTTTGACACCAAAATTCATCCAAACCAACTTTGGCCCAATTCTGGATGTATCTTTTGGTGAACCTCATTGAAAATAACTATAATGGGGTATCATTTCCTTCTACCAATATATCCTTTAACCATCAGGTGTAACTATACATCATCCCCTAAGACACAAAGGAACCAATACTATCACCTTCAGGAACCATGTAACCATGCACTACACCATCAAGCATCCTGAAATCCGACATCTCATTATCAAGCATAAATCATCCACACATATCACCTTCATACCTTATATATCCAAGAATATCACTCTCAACTCTCGATAAAATGTGTGTCTTTCCCTCAAACACAAAGAAACTAAGAATCCTCCCCCTAGGCATCAAAATAATATAGGTTGTTTCCCTAAGAAACCAAGGAATATCCAATTCATACACAATCACAAGTTATTTCAATCATGTTAAAATATTTTATATTAGTAAATCATACAAATTACTAATCACCCTTTCGATTCCAATTGAATTTAATTATTCCTTTAATAAAAATTGTAGTTTTGTGCCAACATTCCAATGACTTTGTAATTACCCCTTTCAATCCAAGTTACCAATTCTCATAAAAATTGTAATAATTTTTATTCATGCTTTAATTATTACTAAAACCATTTCACATTTCAACCAAATAAAATACATGGCTCTATATTTGTTTTTTATGGATTCTAAGCTATGTTAAACATTAGGCATACCCACCAGTGGCTAAAATTTGAGGCTCTCATATATAATAAACCAAACAGGATTTTTGAAGTTATAAGTATAAGGATTCAATACATATACGAGATTTATGATTTAAAATTTCCATGTTCATGATGTTTCATCACAATAATACATGTTTTACATAAAAAAAGAAACAAACAAGATTGTATAGAGTTGTTTTAGACCACCTATATCTTGAAAAGAAGAAATAATCCCAAGAATATGTATCTGTATCAATGAATTATAACATTATCCCCCTATGGAGAGAAATTGGAACACTCCTTCAATACTGAAAGAATAATCACTAGGGAGAAAACAATAAAAATTTGAAAATTCAATTATAAACTCACCAAAATTGTATCATTATATTAGAGAATTATTCGAAGGATTTAGGACTGATATTGGAGGTGTCATGGAATCCTTTAATGGAACTTTAAGATCCTAAATTTTATGTTATAATTAAATTGGATTTATTTATAAGTATAACAGTTGTTTTGGGGGGTAAAAATTTGATTTTTAACATTGGATTTTTGGTCCTTATCAACACCACCAACTAGCCAGTGGTGAAGACTGGCTATTCGGTGGTGGTGAGTAGTGAACTTGCACTATTGGGAACCCCATTTTCTGGATGGTGGGTTTCTTATAGGAAATCCAATCTACCAGGTTCTCACTGGGTGGCTAGTTTGTCTCATCATATGGGTAATGGGAATATTTTAACTTCACTAAGCTACTTAGCAATCCAATAGAATTAAATAATCCGCATTGTTACATGACACCTCTATAATTCACTAATATAATACTAATATAACTCTTCCAAAACCCTAAGAGCCTTTAATAAACTATTTTAACTGGGTTTAATAAATCTTTAATGTAATTTAAAATGGTTCAAAAAAATTAATTAGAGTACATAACTGGGTAAAATATAGGGTATTACAACCTCCCCACTATATAATATCTGATCACCCATATGGGGTCCCATGCACCAGTAAGATATACTATTGAAAAACTAATAACACTACACCCACATATATGACTTCATATCCCATGTCTTCTCCTTAACACACCTATGTTACCACAGGACTCACACCAAGGAATAGTCTTCCCATGGAGAATATTCTCACTACTACAAATGATACAGATCCAATTCTCCATAACAAACCCATCGAAATCATTCTCAACATCATTAATATATTTCATATGAGAAGGATCAAGTTGATATATCTAAATTTATGATACATGAAACACATCATGTATATAATTGTAGTGATATATAAGAACCAATCAATAAGCCACTAGATCCACCCCCTCCACTATCTCAAATGGACCGACATTCCTAGGCACTAAATTTTCCTACTTCTTTATATGATATTGGCATGACCTTGATGAAACCCCAAGAAAAACTAGGTGACCAACAACAAATTCTAGAGGTTATATTCAATGGATTTCATCAAATTTATGAATAATTTACACAATTTCCAACCAATTATAGATAAATTGAACCTATTTACATGTCTCTTACATAAGAAATATTCCAATGATTAGTTATTCAATTGCCTCTAACCAACACAAGTTAAAGCATAATAACCTAACATATAAGGCTTCAAAAGGATCCATCTGGATCAATTCTTGGTAACTATTATTATAGGATAACAACACAAGATCTAGTTGTTTATCTCAAGAACCACAAAGTCCATGACTCATGATATAAACATGTCTTATAGGCTCTTAATTTTGTACTTAGATTTCTCATTATTCTATGGGTGGTAGACTATACTCTGAAACACCAGCAAACCCAATGCCATATACAGCTAGATAAAATCACTTAGATTGAAAAGAAATGGGTTTTTTCATCAATAGTATCCAACTAGAAAAAGAAATATTCGATTCTTGAAAAAATTCTATGATTGCTCTTTCAAAACCACTAAAATCACTATCTAAAGATATATAGATATTTCTGCCTCTCATATAATATGGCCCAAAAGGAAACCTAATCTATCCAGAAGAAACACTTTGAGATTTTGGCATACAATCAATGCTCTATCAATTTACTGAAGAAAAATATACATATATCATGCATGATCCCCCCTAAAATTAGAGTATATTAAGATGTCTTCAATAAATACAATCATAAACTAGTATAGATATGGGTGGAAGATGTGATTTATCAAAACCAAGAACAATGGAAGTGAATTCATGAATTTGAAAGACATCATAACAAATTCATACAAACTAGAACTACTTTTTAACATAGTACGAGGTATTTCAGAAAGCCTCACTCATAGCTAATGGTGCCCTAATCTCAAATCAATCTTATATAATATATAATAACCAATCAAGTAGTAAAATAGGTTATGTGTGTGTGGAATAGGATACAAGTTCAAAAATATCATTTGGTTCATATTTCATTCATTAACACATAGCTACAACATCCCACTAAATTTCTTAGTGACAATAATTATGGATCCCCAAGGTGATGTACTCGGATGGATAAAACCCCTACTCTCTAGATATATAAATTTAAATTTCAACCCTTGAAGCTCTATTAGTACCATATTGTATGGTGGTATCAAAATAGGATCGTCTCCTAACACCAACTTGATAGTTAACATCAATCTCTCACTCTAGTATTAATCCATACAATTACTCAAGAAAAATATATTAATTCTAGTCTACCACTAGAAGAATGAATCCATGTTTTGGTTCTCCATCATCTATCACAAGGATATCTAACTAACTTGTAATCCTCTCAATACTATGTTGTGATACTCCTACCTAACCTACCTAGATATATCATTATCCATGGTGGATGTAACTCTCTCTCTTGAGTGAAGATAATTACATGCAACTATGGTAGAAATTGATATGATCCAAATAAAAAACAAAACAGTTCATCCCAAATATCTGGTTGAATCTCATCTTCTCAAGAACAATGATATCCTAAATAAAATGGTATACACAAATATTGAGAGTAAACACAAAGTTTAATATACTCCAATTACACCTCTAAGATGTGTTGATAGTCAAAATCCAAACTGGTACTCCAAGATCAAACCTAATCAACAAAATAATTGAGTAGATATGAAAGAGTTTGATGATCATGTATCAAAATGGATAAAATTGAGCATATATACAACTAAAATTATACCTAAAATAGTGTAATGTCTTGTATCTTTTCTGGTAAGTGTTTACATGACCACATGCATCGAGATTTTTCCCCTACCCAGAGCTCCTACCTGAGAACCATGTAGTATTCCACCCTACTGGAATTGTAATCCCTTGCCTAGAGTACCGTGTCCTTGTCCTCAACCTCTAATACTTATGGAACTCCAATTTCTCATCTACTGTTGAGAAGTATCCTCTTTTCCATACCCTATAACCTATCTCATTCCCTCTTCACTAAATTCCAACCATGTGTTCATATAGAACCTCTATATATACCCCGATCCTTCCACACACAAGGCACTCTACCGATGGTCAAGGTCACTTTTCCCTCTTGGGGATGGGACTTCCATATTGAAATAATCACACCTATTCAGCACTTAAAAAATACAACATGCTATAATGACTAATATTCCCACTATTATTTTGATGGTAATGTGTAATATGATGCTACTTTATAGCAATGTAAGTGCTACTAAACCATCTAGCAGTTTCCTCCTTCCTACCACTTGGGCCTCTGTTAGGTTCCCTTCAGAAATGTGAGCTTTATTCAATGTGATTTAGAATTTTTTTTGCTTAAATACATACTACTAAAATGTCATCTAATATCAATTACCCTCTTAAAAGTGATTTCTCCTAGATTCATCCTCACAAACCAACATCAAATAAAAAAACTATAGGACAATGAAATGGCCTGAGTAATCCATCGTTGTTTTGTTCACTTATGTCAGGTTAATGAACTCCCAAGATCTCTCCACCGTCGATAACACTAAAAATAAATTTTCTTGGAACCACTTTTGGAAACTCCCTCATATAATCACCTTGAATTCATTGGATTAAACTAGGATATCCCACTAGTTCTTTGCTGGCCCCTATAACATGTATTATTCAAGATTCATACTCCTCTCTAATGGTGTCTCCATATGATTGAAGATTATCTAGATAGACTCAATCCATAATTCAATATCCATGGCGGAACCCTCTCTTCCAAACAAAAGGGTGTGCTATATCTAGAACTCCCTCTTGATATATGACATGGTCTGTCCTCCTTAAGTAACTTCCCTTTCTATAGACCTCATCACTCATAATAAAATATACATTAACTATTCTTCCATGACATTCCTTTAATCCTCATGAGGATTTGACTACGTTAAGTGTGGTGGTTTCTCATCTTCACCCTCCTTAAACCCTATCAAAACACAATGTGGAAGAATATATCTACATAGGGTAATACACACCATAGGCCACATGATAGGAAAAATAGAAAAGGGTTATTTAGCCATACAATGACAAGAAAAACATAAAACATTGTTAAGGAATCCATTATAATACAAGCTAGATATAATAAGACAACAAGATATATCTAGTTCAAACTTCACATTTGAATCACAAAAAGATATCATGATTAGTTTTAACCTTTTATTTTACATGATATAAAATTAAAAAATCATTCTTCTATAACCATGTATCACTAGAAACAAGTCGACATGAATAAACTAAATAATTCTATTTTTATATTTATGTGAATTAGTTCCATGAATTAGAGTGAATATTAAAATATCCTATATTCTTATTATGATTTATGAATATTCACCATGTTACATACCATCCCATGAGTAAAATCATAAAAAATAGAAACATCACACTACAAGTGTATCACCCATGGTGGAAAACATCACAATTATTTCAATAAAACCTCAATAAAAATAGTTCTATGAAAGAGATAATTAAGAAGACTCAATACATTCAACCATCCAATCAACCTTTTTGAAAAATTATAGAAAAAAAGAGTCCTATTATAATACCACTTTGTGACATCCTCGATCTGGTTCTCCTTAACATGACATAGATGGGTCACCACATGACCTTAGGAACACCTCCCCATACACTAGAGGCTATGAAATATTAGTGAAGGTCTGGTGGATATAGTTAGGAGACTATACCCTCTAGTATATAGTGATAATAACAATGGAAACATGATGAATAGTCAATATAAAATAACTCAAGAAATTATTTGACAATATCCAAATAAATCCAATATAATCAAACCATGCAATGTCATACTAAATATCAGGCTAAATGTTTTAATAAAATTCATACATGAAAATAACCAAAAGGAAAACTCAAAATAATATCCCCCAACATTGGTCTTGAACCCTAGGCTCATTCCTATCTCAAAGAATCAGTCCCAGAAGGCAAGACATTAAGTGTATGGATCCATGCCATTATACATATTTGCATTCATGAAGTCTACCCAGGTACCCAATGGTACCCAAATAGGGTGTGATTAAATTTAAATAGGTTCAGGAGTTGGGAAAGCCAATTCCTAAAACACTTAGATGGAACATCCCCACAATGTCTAAAAAATTTATTCTGAGTAATAGTGAATTCCAAATTTTGATAAATGGGTGAATTTAATATAATCAAAAGAAAACACTAAAATAAACCTACTGACCCAAAAGTTTCAAGTTGACACCCAAGGTCAAAAAAACCTACTTATACCAAATATTAGATGTCTCTACCCTTAAAATCCATTAAAAATAACAAGAAAGGGATGAAATTCTATTCATCTAATATCACCCACAGGAATAATTTGTAACAATTCATCATGACCTTAGAAACTAAGAAACAAATAATCTCACACTAAGGAATCAAGTAACCATGATCCTCACTCTTAGGCATCATATATCTATGAATCTCAAGCTCCAGTATCAAGAAAACATGTGTTTTTTTCCTTTAACTCAAAGAAACCAAGCATCTATACCTCAGGCATCAAGACAACACTTATCTCTTCCTCACGCATCAAGAAATATTAAATAAATACACAATCACCAATCTTTCCAAACATGATAACATACGAAATATTGGTTAATACATTCCAATTAATAATTATATTTCTAATTCAAATTACATTATCTTTTTAATTCTGGCTAAAAAAGTTTCATTTTAATATGCCAATGACTATACCCTCATATTATCTGGATTCCAACCTAAGGTCAAGATTATGCACACCCCTCAGTGTCCAAAAGTCTAGGGTCTTATCACTAACAGACCTGAGTATATCTATTGGAAATATAAAAATATGGATTTGATCCATACAAGATAATTTATATTAAAATTTTCAACATGTATGGCCTTCCAGTATGATTGTACATGTTGCACAAAGAGAAGAAGGAAGACATAACTTGGGGTGTTTTTTAACTCTACTAACATCATGAAATAAAATAGAACTCTAAGGATCAAGTGTCTAGATAAATGAACAACACCAAGATCCCCCTAGATAGTCATTATCACACTTCTTCAATATTTAGATAAGAAAAAATATGGAAAAAATAAGTGGAATCTTACAAATCGAAGAAAAACATAACAAAACTAGATACCCATATCCAAAATGGTTCAAAGGATCAAGGTTTGATGTTGAAGGAGGCAAGGAAGGATTTGAGAGATCTTTAAGATATTAAATATTGAGTTATAGTTTAAATATATTTAATTATAAGTTTAATGGGTGTTTTAAGTTTAGAAAATACGATTCTTGCCCTTGGATTTCTAATCCAACTCTGTTCCACCAGTTAGGTTCTAGCTACAACTAGCTATCCAGGGGTCACAGGTAGTCAGTGAGTAACATCGAGAACCCCACCAGCTAGATGGTGGGTTTTCATTAGTAAACCCAATCTTATAGGTTTTTTTAGTATGAATGGTGTGTTCCATTGGCTAGCCAATAGGATTCTGGTATATTTAGCAGGATATTTCCCATTCCACCAGCTCACTGGTAGCACAACAACTTCTTCATTGTTTCACTCCACCACTAAACTTCTCTATTCCACCTCCTTTGAGTTCCCAAAAACCTCAAAAACTTAATTTTAACTAGCTACAATGACTGATTTATTGAATTTAAAATTGTTCAAAAAAAGAGTTTACATTCATGGGTAAAATATGGGGTCTTACACAGAAACAACTAAAATTTCCAAGAAATTAGTGACCATATAAGTCCAAAAATTCTTTCTGTAGACATAAAAAATGATTTTAAATAAATTTAGTAAGCATTACTAATATAATAAATAGGATTATACCCATTATCTCTCATTCACATGGGAAAAGACTATACTAATTCACTAGTGGACAAAAAATAAAACCAATATACTCATAGATAGGTTAACTAACTTGTCCCATACTCACTATTTATCACTCAAAAAATAATGCATCCAACTATAATAAAATAATAAGAATAATATCAGTAAAATGGTACCCTTCACTACTTTCCCACTAATTTTCCACTCTCACACCCCAATGTCATACGTTTTGGTGGTCCCATTTTGTATCTATAATCATAACCAATGACACCTGGGAAATTGAATCACATATCAATAAAAAAACCTATGAAATCACATCATACCATGAAAACCATGTTTAGAAAGTCATCATATCTACATCATCTCATAACCACTTACATATACATAGAATAGTATGGTACCATGAACATAATGGGAATCAACCTCATACCCCCAACCCTCCTACCGTGAATGACCCTAACTATGAACCACCTCATACATTAATCAATAAACACATATAATTTAATATATTTTCATTCCATCGTATCTTGTGTGTAGAAAATATAACTCAAAAGAGAGATCAGAGAAGATGGGGGTAATCCGCCAACTATACTCACTATTGTGAATGCATAAGAAAAAAAACCTAAACCCAAAACCATTTTGCATTAGAGTAAACATGTGGAACGGGTGGGGTGTGTATAGATATAACATGGAAAAATAAAATATATAATATTTACACATTGTCTTAACCTATTGGTTCACACAACAAAAAATCCCACAACTACCATGATCTTAGCATCACACCTATTTCACAATAGTATTGTTTTTATACTCTAAATGTATCACACCACACAAGAAAGTCACACATAATCCACATTCCATATTTACCTTTAAGAAAACCACTTTTTATATTTCCCACATTTACCTATCATCTTAATTTATCTATCCCATTCATTTTATATTTAATAAAAACCAATTTAACCAAACTTCCACTATAATTCAAAGTTCTTGTTAATAATCCCAATCCATGTCATTTAAGTTTCATATTTTAGAATTTCGTTCCATAACATCTATGAAACTATCTCAACAGATAATGGAATTTCCTTATCACACCAAAAAGACCCATATCACAACCCCCACATATTACATATTGGTTTTATCCAAATGGATTTAATTATAATTACTTCATTATTTCCAATGTTATTCTCAAACAAATTTGATATTTCTAGGGAAAGAAATTTATTATCTGAATAAACGTTATTATCCTTTTTAATTCATGGTGAGATTAATAAAATAATAATAAAAACATTACAAAATTTCAATATCCATAGTACCACATCAATCTCGACATAAATCAAACTTGGAAATAATATTAATAATGATCAACCATATAAGAAATATCAAAAGAACAAGTAATACTCATGTGATTTCTCACCCCACCCCCCAAACTAAATTCCATTTAATAAAATCAATTATATTTATAAATATGAAATATAATATCTACCCAAAGAAAGTAAAATCATGATAACTTCACATATAAAACTAAATAAGGAGATAACTAGGATTACTTACATCAATTGAAGCTTTCATGGAAACCACCACTCATAGTGGAAGAAACATGTGATTAACCCCACCAATCTCGATGAAGAACTTCTCAAAAATTAACCACAACAATACATCATCAATAAAAATACAATAAAAGACCAAAAACATTCTTCACATTTCTATGATTTCCTCTAGATAAAATAAGTTAATAAAAAAGAAAGGGAGGAGAAGGGAGATCACCCATCAATCCACAATATTTCATCTAATGATTCAAGAGTTTAAATTCCCCAATGAAGATGATAAAAAAGGGAAAAATTTTGTATAGATTCAACCAAATATTAGAGGAGAGGAGAAATAATTTAAATAGTGGAGGTCCAAACCCTAATTTATATGTTAATCCCACCAGACTCCACCACAATATGGTGGATACAAAAAACCCATGATGGGTCCAGTAAAAGGGAGATCAGAATCTCCCACAGTCGTTTCCACTTTTATTGAATGTTTTAGAAACTAAATTTGACCACCACCATGACCTTGACCTAGGAATGGTCCAATTCATGGTGGTTATTTCAATTTATACCACAAACAACCACCATGGTCAGCTCAAAATAATTGGATATTTCCCCACACCATGCCTAAGGCCATGGAGTAGTGATGTTCAGTTACCTATTTTGAACAAGAGGACCTCAAATATTCCATGCTCAAAACCACAATCTTTATTGTGAATTTTTATGGTACCCATTTTATATAGGGCATGCTCTTGGATAACCTCCCCTTCACCATACCCACCACCAAGGTGTGTTTACCCATAGTATGGACTAATCCCTCCTCCAAGCATCTAGAATACCCCAAAACACATCCATAACACCACCAAGCCTTAGAAAACAGAAATATAAAGTCTAAAATGGTATAGAACATTACATCGAATACCCCTGAAGTAATTATTATCCTCACAAATCAAAAAATTTCTAGAACACATAAAATTAAGGAGATTAGAACAACCATCCCGTGAGATAACTCTCAATATTCTAATTACAATTGAAAAAAGGCCATCATCTCACACCAACCTCAAGGAACCTATATTCAAAATAATCATCAACACCACCATTTCAATATATACATAGTATAATAAAAAAACTATTATATTCATCAGACAAAAATGTACCCCAACACACAAATCAAGGAACCCCCCCCCCCCCCCCCCGTATCAAGATAGTGTCCACTTTGGGTGGTACTGACTCACCCGCACAATTTTAAAACATGTTATAAACATAAAATTTATTTATTGGGAATCGGTTTTCCACTCTTTATATATTATAATCTTGGACACAAATAATTATCATGGGAAAAAGGATTACCACATAAATTTAAAAGATTTAGGCACCACATCATCAAAGAAAAACAAAACAAGGAAAATGTCAAAATAACTTAGGGTACTAGGCAAGAATCTACATATTGTACTCACAAGTACTCTCCTCCAAGAAACTATGCCCCAATAGAAAATAAACTAATGGAATATTCCATCCATGTAGTACCTTATCTCAATGATCTTGGATCTATATTGGTCACTCCATAAATATCATTTCTTCCATGATATCCAACTATCCCTAATCAATGACATGGCAGTCATCATAAAGATACACTACTGGAAAGTAGACTTTTCCCAACACTTTTATACCAATGGTTCTAGAGAACCATTGGTATAAGTGTTTTTTACCAACATTTATTACAAACTGTTGGTAAATCTTGGTTTTGTGGACCTTTACCAACGGTTTGCTACAAACCATTGGTAAAGGACATATTTTCCCAACATCTTTTACAAACCGTAGGGAAAAGTCATGGTTACCCAATGGTTTTTACAAACTGTTGGGAAATATCACTTCAAATATATATATTTCTAGTAGCACCCCCTGCAGCACAGCAGAAATTGATTCCCCCAATTTCCAAAAGCCCCAGCGTGGAGGTGAACCCTAACCCACCTCAAGTTCTTCCATACAATTGGCTACAAATCCCCCATATAGGTTATAATCTTTAAACTTCTTCCCAAATACAAACATAGAAGCTCTCTTCCTCCGATTTCTACATTTATTTCAATATCTAGCAATATCACATCATTTTTTCCTATTTTAGGGAATTTGGAAAATTTTATGATTCAAACTATTTGGTATCAAATCAATGACTAATGCATGATTGGTAGATGTTTGTGACTAGGGTTGACATTGGTTTCATATATCATTTGTAACTAAACATACAACATACGACCACTAATATGGTGATTCCACCTAAGAATGGTGGAATTTTCCTAGGATCATGGGGATTCCTCTTCTTTTTTTTCTATAGAGTTTGTGGTGTTGGTTTTTAATATATTTTATTTTATAATGGATTTATAGTGATTATGTATTGGGTTCCTTTGGTCAAGAATTTTAGGTGAGTTATTCTTAAGTTCTTCTTAGTGATCATTGAATTCATAAAGTTTGCCTTTTTTATAGGTGGTGTTGACTCACTGAGTAACTATTTGGTTATGTTTTTATGATGCCAACGTTTTCTTTTTTTAATAATGAAACCTATTTATATTTTAATGATATAAATGAGTTGTTTTTAAATATATGTTTATAAAATAGGAAAACTGTTTTCTAAGTGGATTATTTGGAACTGTACAAAGACAGATCCCATTTTTATTGTATTCTAAAATCTCATTAAAAATATTTATAATTAGTGAATAATTTATAAGTTTGGATCCATTTTTGAGCATTACCACTAATATCCCATATCTTAATAACATTTTTATATTGTGTGCATCTAAATATATTTTTTAATGAGTTTACTTCATCCTTCATTAATGTCTTATAAGGATGTCTTAGAAATCTAATAGCCACTTGAATGTTTTTCCTTGCTTAAATTATGTAATGTATTCCTAGAATAGTCAATTAATTTTTACATTCTAGTAAACCATGTTGATAACCTTCATAATTATATGATCTCATAGGTGGGTGTGGTGAATATGGATATAATTTTAAACATATCTATTGAATTTTGTTTTTATCTTCCAGGGTTTCAAATTCTGCAGTTGGGTTTTTTTAAATTGATATATAGAAACGTTTTAAACCCATGATATATATGCTTAATGGTTGTTTAATAGTGGTTTAAACCACTACAATTTAATTTCAATATTTGTTTACCATTTTTTGTTTCACCAGTTTCTTTCCATGACAAAAAATGGTGAGGATATAATGGAGGTTCAAACCACTACTATATCCTTTCCATTTTTTGGAAGGTGAAACCATCACTAAAACCAAAAACGCCACTAAAAACATTATGTGATGATTCCCCGAAGCTGCCACTAAATTTATAGAACTAACACGAGTTGGATGCTGATGCCAATTTTATTAGTGATTTTTGGAAACCATCGTAGAACCATATAGAATCGATTTAATCTACCACAAAATCAAAAAGAAAAAGTAGCTGCTATCAGTCAATTTTTTTGTATTGTCCAATGCATGATTTAGAACTAGTTATAGTACCCCCATGGATAGCCCCACCCACCCCCTGGACACCCCCTCCCCCCGTGGACTACCCCCCCACCCCTAGGAATAGCCCACCCACCCCCCTGGACACCCTGTACCCCCCTGGACAGCCCTGCCACCCCCTAGACATGTCGCCCACCCCCTGGACACCTCGTACACCCTGGACAACCCCCACCCCCTGGACACCCCTGACCACCCTGGACAGCCCCACCACCCATGTGGATAGCCCGCCCACCCCCCCCCCCCTCCCTGGATAGCCTGTGCCCCCTGGACAGCCCCCACCCTTGTTGACATCCCACCCACCCTACCCCCGGACACCCGCCCACCACCCCCCAGACACCCCCATCCCCCCGGACGACCCCACCCCTGGAAATCCCCCCCCACCCCCTTGACAACCCTAACCCCACTGTACAATGCAACCACCCATGTGGATATCCCAACCACCCCTCGTGGACAACCCGCCCACCCCGTGGATAGCACGCCCACCCCCTGGACACCCCAGACCCCCTAGACTGCCCTGCCACCCCCATGGGCAGCCTGCCCACCCCCTTGGACACCCTGTACCCCCCCCCCCCGAAAAACCCCACCCACCCCCTGGACACCCCGCTCACCTCCTTAGACAACCCACCCACACCCCTGGACTCCCCATACCCCCCTGGATAGCCTAGCCACCCCCGTGGACAGGCCACCCACCAGGACACCCCGACCCCCGTAGACAGCCCCCCACCACGTAGACACCTCACACTCAAGGAGCATGCAAGACAGTATGATAAAAGGGTCACAGAGTTGGAAGTACAAGTTCAAACGAGGGACAAAGAATTTATGAAACTGAGGAAAGATTTATCTTTATAACTTCCACCAGAGGCCATAACGGCTTGTCAGACATTTATGTCGTCGACGGGTGCATTATCCAATGCACCAGGTGGCAGTTCTAGTGGAAGTCAAGATGATGACGTTCCTGGTGATGACGAGGATGCTGAAGAGGACGAGGGTGAGGATGAGGATGAGGACGAGGGCGAGGATGGGGTCGAGGGTGAGGATGGGGCTGATGGTGAGGATGGGGCTGATGATGAGCATGGGGACGATGATGAGGAAGACGATGAGGATAGAGATGGTGGCAAGGATGAGGATGATGATGATAGTGGTGATGGTGATGGTGATCAGGGGCAGATTGATCCATTACATTTTTGAATTCTGTATAACTATTTATTTTTGAACCTGGTTTTTCACTCTGGTATGTACATTTTTGAATTCATTATAACTCTTTATTTTCGACCAAATATGGAAGCCTCTTTAATTAAATAATGATTCAAATTGGATTTAGATTATTTCTTAATTATTTTTAATTATATTGAATTGCATATCTTGAATATGTTTTATTTAATATAATTATTTCATTTGATAAATAAAGTCATGTTTTTATAATAAAACCCCTCCAACGGAGGTGCGTTGTCTGTGAAAACTCACAGTGATAGTTCGGGGTGTGATAATTTGACTCTCAATTAGTAGTTTCAACTACCTAGTACCACTTTTAAAAACAACGAATATAAAATATATATCATTATCATACCACAATCCTGAATCCAGAGTCTTTTTTTTATAACATAAGATCAGTTTCTATAATGTGAAGGACAGCTACATAGGATTTATTCGGAATCATGGATGGAAGATGCTGCCCTGTGAATGTCGTTGGACCATTCCAACACGCCATGGTCACACCGCGGTCACGTCGCGGTCACACCACGGTCACGCTGCGATCACACCACAGTCACACCGTAGTAATTCCGTGATTTGTCCCTTCTCCAGGACTACACCTCGCGACGGTTCTTAGTCCTGTCGGAATTCGATGCATGATACCTAGATATATTTTTAGATACATTTCCCACCCTCCTTTCCAGACAGCCCCCCCGGATAGCACCCCACCCGCCTCAATCTGAGGCACGGTGTGGCCAGTACTACTCAAAGTGTCTTTTTTTCTTAAATGGATACTCTTTTAAGTAAAAACAACTGTCATGTGGAAAACAAACCAAACTCATTTGGATTGTGTGGATACTTTAGGAAAAATATCCATGGGTCATTTGTGATGTGTACGAGTCAACTCCGCCTCAATCCGAGGTACAGTGTTGCCGAAACCACTCAAAGTGTCTCACTTTTATTTAAAGTGGATAACATTTTAAGTGAAAACAATAACTGGAATACAAAAAATAGACCAAATTCTTTCGGATTCTGTTGATACTTCAACAAAACAATCCATGGGTGAATTGTGAAATGTTCGTCCAGATGGCACATCAATCGGATATGTCATGTGAATGCGCTGGCCGAAAATGCACTCTACATGTCGTAAATGGACAAAACATGGGTTTTACGGTCAAATTCATACTGAACGACATCGGAATGACTTGAAATCAGATGAAAACACCCTAATTATTATTCTTGGGGTGTAATAGGATACGACACATCATTCGGATGCATGGTTTGCGTGACACGGCTGAATATGTGTTTTTAGGTGTTTGGCACACTTGAAAAGCGGGCGTAGGGGGGTCGAAACAAGCCGATCGACCTCGTAATGCAATGAAATCAAACAAAAACAAAGGGTGGGTGAATTGTAAAATGGTCAGCTAGACAGAACATCAGTCAGAGGTGTCGTGTGATGACACAAGATGAAAACGCACTCTGCGTGTCCTAAATGGCCAAAACATGAGTTTAACGGTCAAATGAATTCCGAACGACATCAGAATGACTTGAAATCACACAAAAACACCCTAATTAATATTCATGAGGTGTACGAGGAGACGACACATCATTTGGATGCACATTTTGTGCGGCACAACTGAATATGTGTTTTTTAGGTGTTTGGTGTGCTTGAAAAGCGTGCGTGGGGTGGAAGAAATCGTCCGAACGACCTCAGAATGCCATGAAATCGGACGACAACAAAGGGTGGGTGAATTTTGAAATGTTCGGATAGATGTCATGTCAATTGGAGGTGTTGTGTCACCATGATGACTGAAAACACACTCTATGTGTCTTAAATGGCCAAAACATGCGTTTAACGGTCAAATGCATGCCGAACGACATCGGAATGACATGAAATCACATGAAAACACCCTAATTATTATTTTTTAGGTGTAAGATGAGATGTAACTTCATTCAAATGCACGGTTTGTGTGGAACAGATGAATATCTGTTTTTAGGTGTTTGGCGCGCTGGAAAAACACACGTGGGGTGGTTGAAACTGGCCGAACGACCTTGGGATGCCATGAAATCGAACGACAATAAAGGTTAGGTGAATTGTGAAATGGTCAAATAGACGACACATTAATCAGAGGTGTCTTTTGACCGCGCTAGATGAAAACGCACTCTGTGTGTCGTAAATGGCCTAAATATGCGTTTAATGGTCAAATGCATGACCAACGACATCCGAATGACTTGAAATCACATGAAAAAACCCTAATTATTATTCGTGAGGTTTTAGAGGAGACATAATGTCATTCGGACACACGGTTTTCATGACACGGCTGAATATGTGTTTTTAAGGTGTTTGGCGTGCTTGAAAAGCGTGTGTGGGGTGGTCGAAACTGGCTGAAAAAACTCGGAATTCCATGAAATCAATTGACAACAAAGGATGGGTGAATATTGAAATGATCGGATAGACGGAACGTCAATCGGAGGTGTCATGTGACCACGCAGGCCAAAAACGCACTCTGTGTGTCGTAAATGGACAAAACATGCATTTAATGGTCAAATTCATGACGAACGACATCAAAATGACTTGAAATCACAAAAAAACACCCTAATTATTATTCGTGAGCTATATGAGGAGATGAAACGTCATTCAGACACACAGTTTGTGTGGCATGGTTGAATATGTGTTTTTATGGTGTTTGGCGCACTTGAAAAGCGCATGTGGGGTGTTCGAAACTGGCCGAACGACCTCGGAATGCCATGAAATCGGACAACAACAAAGGTTAGGTGAATTTTGAAATGTTTAGCAAGACGGCACATCAATTGGAGGTATCGTGTGACCGTGCTGGCTGAAAACACACTTCGTGTGTCGTAATTGACCAAAACATGAGTTTAACGGTCAAATGCATGTCGACCGACATTAGAATGACTTGAAATCACACAAAAACAACCTAATTATTATTCTTGAGGTGTAATATGGGACGCCACGTCATTCAGACATGCGGTTTGCGTAGCAAGGTTGAATATGTGTTTTTTAGGTGTTTGGTGCACTTAAAAAGCGCGCGTGGGGTGGTCGAAACTGGTCGAACGACCTCGAAATGCCATGAAATCATATGACAATAAAGGGTGGGTGAATTTTGAAATGGCAGGCTAGATGACATGTCAATTGGAGGTGTCGTGTGACCGCGCTAGCTAAAAACTCACTCCACGTGTCGTAAATGGCCAAATCATGCGTTTAACGGTCAAATGCATGTCGAACGACATCAAAATGACTTGAAATCACACAAAAACACCTTAATTATTATTTGTGAGATGTAAGAGGAGACGAAACATCATTCAGACGTGTGTTTTGTGCGGCACGACTGAATATGTGTTTTTTAGGTGTTTGGTGCGCTTGAAAATCGAGCGTCAGATTGACGAAACCGGTCGAACGATCTCAGAATGCCATGAAATCCGACGACAACAAAGGGTGTGTGGATTGTGAAATGGTCGGTCATACAACATGTCAATCAGAGGTATCGTGTGACCACGCTGGCTGAAAACTGACTCTGCGTGTCATAAATGATCAAAATAAGCATTTAACGGTCAAATGCATGCCGAAAGACATCAGAATGACTTGAAATCCCACAAAAACACCCTAATTATTATTCTTGAGGTGTACGAGGAGACGAAATGTCATTAAGATGTTCGGTTTGCATGACAAGACTAAATATATGTTTTTTAGGTGTTTGGAATGCTTGAAAAGCATGCGTGGGGTGGTCGAAACCGGACGAATGACCTTAGAATTCCATGAAATCGGACGACAACAAAGGATGAGTGAATTGTGAAATGGTTGGCCAGACACCACGTCAATCAGAGGTGTCGTGTGACCACCCTGGCCGAAAATGCACTCCACGTGTTGTAAATGGACAAAACGTGCATTTAATGGTCAAATGCATTCCGAACGACATCATAATGACTTGAAATCACACGAAAACACACTAATTATTATTCGTGAGGTGTACGAGGAGACGGAACATCATTTGGACTTGTGGGTTGTGTGGAACAGTTGAAATTTTAATTGTGTTTTTTAGGTGTTTGGCGCACTTGAAAAGCATGTGTGGGGTGGTCAAAACTGGTCGAACGACCTCAAAATGCCATGAAATCGGATGACAAAAAAGGGTGGGTGAATTGTGAAATAGTCAGCCAGACAACACGTCAATATGAGGTATCGTGTGACCGGGCTGGCTAAAAATGCACTCCGCGTGTCGTAAATGGCCAAAACATGCATTTAATGGTCAAATGCATTCCGAACGAAATCAGAATGACTTGAAATCACAAGAAAACACCCTAATTTATTATTCTTGAGGTGTACGAGGAGACAACACATCATTCGGATGCACGGTTTGTGCGGCACAGCTGAATATGTGTTTTTTAGGTGTTTGGTGCGCTTGAAAAGCACGGGTGGGGTGGTCAAAACTTACCGAATGACCTCATAATTCCATGAAATTGGATGAAAACAAAGTATGGGTGAATTTTGAAATGGTCGGCTAGACATCACGTCAATCAGAGGTGTCATGTGACTGCGCTAGCCGAAAACGCACTTCGCGTGTCATAATGACCAAAACATGCATTTAACTGTCAAATGCATGCCGAACGACATCGGAATGACTTGAAATCACACGAAAACACCCCTAATTATTATTCTTGAGGTGTACAAGGATACGACATGTCATTCGAATGCGTGATTTGTATAGCATTATTGAATATGTGTTTTTTAGGTGTTTGGCGTGTCTTGAAAAGCGTGCGTGGGGTGGTCCAAACTGGCCGAACGACCTCAGAATTCCATGAAATCAGACAACAAAAAAGGGTGGTGAATATTGAAATGATGGCTAGAGGAAACTTTAATCAGAGGTGTCGTGTGACCGAGCTAGCTGAAAACGCACTCTCCTATCGTAAATGGCCAAGACATGCATTTAGCGGTCAAATGAATGCCGAATGACATCGGAATGATTTGAAATCACACAAAAACACCATAATTATTATTCGTGAGGTGTACTAGGAGACAACACATCATTTGGATGTGTGGTTTGCACGGTAGAGCTGAATATGTGTTTTTGGTGTTTGGTGTGCTTGAAAAGCGCGCGTGGGGTGGTCGAAAGAGGTCGAACGACCTCGAAATTCCTTGAAATCAGACTACAAAAAATGGTGGGTGAATTGTGAAATAATAGTCTAGATGGAACATCAATCAGAGGTGTTGTGTGACCGCACTGGCCAAAAACACACTCCGCCTATTGTAAATGGCCAAAATAAGCGTTTAATGGTCAAATGCATGCCGAACGACATCGGAATGACTTGAAATCACACTAAAACACCCTAATTCTTATTGGTGAGGTTTATGAGGAGACATAATCTCATTTGGACGCGCGGTTTGCACGACACGACTGAATATGTGTTTTTTAGGTGTTTGGCGTGCTTGAAAAGCATATGTGGGGTGGTCGAAACTGGCCAAATGACCTCAGAATTCCATGAAATTGGACAGCAACAAAGGGTGGCTGAATTGCGAAATGGTCAGCTAGATGACAAGTCAATCAGAGGTTTTTTTGTGACCGTGCTGTCCAAAAATGCACTCCGCGTGTCGTAAATGGACAAAACATGCATTTAATGGTCAAATGCATGATGAATGACATCATAATGACTTGAAATCACACAAAAACACCCTTATTATTATTCTTGAGGTGTACGAGGAGACGACACATCATTCAGATGTGCGATTTTCACAGCACAGCTGAATATGTGTTTTTTAGGTGTTTGGCGCGCTTGAAAAGCATGTGTGCGGTGGTTGAAACTGGCCGAATGCATTCAGATTGTGTTTATACTTTAGTAAAATAATCCATGGGTCATTTTTGATATGTACGAGTCAACCCCACCTCAATTCGAGGTGTTGTGTGGCCGTCACCACTCAAAGTGTCTCTCTTTTGTTTTAGAAGGACATCATTTTAAGTGAATACAACAACTGACATACACAAAACTAAACAAATCCATTTGGATTCTATTGAAACTGTAGGAAAATGATCCAAGGTTCATATGTGACGTGTAAGATTCAACCCCAACTCAATCTGAGGGAGAGTGTGGCTGACACCACTAAAAGTGTTTCTCTTTTGTTTTAAATGGAAAAGTTTTTAAGCGAAAACAAAAATTGGCATACATAAAATGGACCAAACACATTATTATTGTGTTGATATTTTAGTAAAATGATCCATTGGTCATTTTTGATGTCTAAGAGTCAACCCCGCCTCAATTTAAGGCAAGGTGTGGCCGCCACCACTCAAAATGTCTCTCTTTTGTTTAAAATGGACCTGATTTTATGTGAAAACAACAACTGACATACGGAAAACTAACCAAATGCATTTATATTCTAATGAAACATTAGGAAAACAATCCATGGGTCATTTTTGTTGTTTACAAGTCAACCCCATCTCAATTCGAGGAGTGGTGTGGCCGGAACCACTCAAAGTGTCTCACGTTTCTTTGAAATGGACAACATTTTAAGTGAAAACAACAACTAACATACAGAAAATGGACCAAACACATTCGGATTCTATTGATACTTTCGGAAAACAATCCATGGGTCATTTTTGACGTGTATGAGCCAACCCTTCCTTAATCAGAAGCACGGTGTAGCCAGTACCACTCAATGTGTCTCACATTTATTTGAAATGGACAACATTTTAATTGAAAACAACTACTTGCATACGGAAAACTGACCAAACACATTCTAAATGTGTCGAAAGTTTATAAAAACAATAAATGTAACACCCCAAGCTTCTACGGTACTCTTCTCTTTGAATAATGTGATAGTGTGTGTTGTACGCAACACCGAGTTCTAACACACCATAACCAATCAAACTAGCTGTTATGAATAGTAATACCTACTTTTTGAAATTATATATATATATATATATATATATATATATATATATTTTAAAATGGACTTCATTTTTGGATTCGGAATATCGAATTTAGCCTAAGGTTAAATTTTGGTACTTTTCGGATAACTTTCATATTTTGATGAATAGTGAAAATTACTAAATTTTAATTAAAAACAAATTTTTTTAATCAAAATAATTAATAGTGATAAATTATTAATTTGAATGGTTTTAAAGTATATTCAAAATATATTTTTACCATTTAATATAATGTTGGTCATTTGACATAAATTTACAATTAAACTGAACATAAACAAGTGTAAATCTTTTGATAGTTATTATATCTTAAAAACACGCTTTTTGTTTTAACAGTGGGAATTAATTTTAAATTAATTTCTGCCACCTCTGTGTTTTGAATTTAGAAAAATGGATTCAATATTTGGAATCAGGATGTTAAAATTGTGTAAATAGGTAACTTTTATTTTTAGACATTTTGAATAATTACTGCGGTAAATATTTTATTTACCATGGTGAAGGGTAAATCTGGTAAATAAGGGTTAAAATATAATATTATAATAATACTAAATTACCCTAAAACGTTTCCTAGACTTATTGGTTGATACATGTTCGACCATAGGCATCTTTGGGTCGATTTTGGGACCCCATGGTGCCACTTTTAGGTGATAGGGACACTTAATTTTAATTAAGTTAAAATGAATACAAAAATGACACAAACATATATCTTTTAGAAAAAAAATTATTACATAAGGTTATATATGTTGGATTTTAGATTATAAATATTCATTAGAAATATAAAAATATTTCCTACATAATGATATTTTATTTATAATTTTTAGACATTAAAGGATTTAATTTATTTATGACACAATGATGATGTAGTAATTACTATAATAGTGAAAAAATTAAACTAATTGATATTATAAATACCAAAATAAATATAATATGAAACTTTTAATGAATTAAACTAATTTTCTAGGATAATATGATATATTAGGATTGATTTAATTGACTTTGTTCGAAGTAATCAATCTGTTATGAGTTTCACAAAAAATCAACTATTGAATAGTGTCAAAATTGATATAAAAGAGTTTTTAAAACAAATATTATATTATTAATTGATATTAAACTCCTAAAAATCTAAGGTTCGGCCAAGATACTTATATCGTGATAGTTTCATCATTAATGGACCACTTAGAGGTCTCTTGGATGTATATAGTAAGTTTATTAACCATATTATCTAAAAATACAAAGAGACATTGTAAAAGTGAAACTAATTAACTTAGAGTTAATACTTAAAGATAAGGTTAATATAAGTACCCAAACCTGTCTAAATTCTATTGGTTGAGTTTTTTTCGACCCATACCCACCTTAAAATTTAAATAATCAACTTTGGAGCCATTATAAACCGAATATTAATTTATTATAAATTAATATTTCTAGCTTTTCCAAAGGTGCCCCTCACCCCTCTTATAAAAGGGCACTCCTCCTTCTCATTTCTTCACACCTTCAAAGCCCTTTGGTTCAGACAACCCCTGACCAAATACTCTCTCAACTTCCCTCACTACAACCTAGAGTCCTTAGTTTGGTCATAAATCCAACCTAAGGAGCCCTTTTGATCAAATCAAAAGGAAGAACCCGAAGAAGAGGTAATGTTTTTACCACCCCTTTTCAAGTTCATTTCTTCTTCCACTTCCTCTTTCTTTGTTATTACCATTATAAAATAATAAATCCAGTATCATATATATACTGTGATGTTATTATAAATATGGTACAACCATATTCAGTATTCTATCCATCTTTTGAATAACATGTCACCATACGTGCGTACGTACGGCTTACCGTCTCCACGTCGTGGTGTAATTGTTATTCAATATATTATTATTTGGATGGGTGTAATAATGATGTGTAACTCATGTAAATAATAAATATAACATGATAAATGATTCTGTATATATGATATAACATCCAATTATATATTATTTTAATATCAAAAGAATGATATTGTCGCTCGTGCGTATGTACGGACTACCGTCTCCACGAACGCGATGAGATTCATTCTCCATCATATCCATTCAAGTATAATTATAATTTGATGATTTAAAAATAGTATCTAAGGACTTGATATCATTCTGGATATGAATAATATACATCCCATTAATAACTAATATGGCTCACATAACAAAGAATATAAAGGAAAATGAACCCGTTAACACCCGAAATGACGATAATTCTAAGATATTATTAACAAATCAATGTTAAAAGATCATATATGATATCATATTAAAGTAAATGATTATTGTATAATTCAATAACAATTATTTCACCATTATACAGGAGGTAAACCTACCGTCAACCAAGGAAAAAGTACAAAGTAAGGGATTTTCTTATCTCACTTTCAATTCCGTGAGATTTCCATTGTTCGCCACTAAATTTTTGAAAGTGGTGTATTGTGTACTTCAGTTTGATATATATTATCATGATTCTCTTTATATTCATGTTATTCTGTAAATCATTTGGTGGTTATTAACTTTTGGCCATACGACTCAGTTTATTAACGTGGTAAGGGGTTTCTTAACTCACTCTTAATTTCGTGAGAATTCCATTGTTCACCACTTAATTATTGCATGTGCTGTATGTGTACTTCCCATGATTGTATTCATTGTGTAATATACTTTATTTTATGGGTATTGAAATCATCATGGTATGATCCTTCTTTCATGGGTGTATGTTTCTTAAGTTACCTAATCGATAAGGGAATTTGAGATTTCAATTTCCACTCACTTGGCTTTACGTATATTTCATTGATTATACTACCCCAAGATTATGTGTGGAATCACTATTCATTTTATTATGTCATAATTTCCACTCCCCTTCCTGTGGATATACTTTTGATACACATAATCACTCCATTGATAATTCTCAATTCATTGATATGAATTTGATAAGAGTCATTTTAACTCATTCACCATTTGTTGAGTTAAACATCCAATTCGTTGGTGTTGTTTTTACAAGAATATGTGTGAATATCCTTTTATTGTTTTACACTAAATATCCAATAATATTTAGTGTATTTATATTTGTCACACATAATTATGTCGTTGATTTATCCTTAACCTAAGGATACGGCCTTTATGAGATATTTCATCTCAATTTAAATTCCATTGAGACTTCTTTGTTGATATACACCAAATCACTTTTATGTGGTGTATATAATGTACTTTGACGTAGTATATCATGAATCCCTTTATTCTCATGATATTACAATGTTTTGATTACCTCAATTATTTTTATTCAATTGTCTCTCTTTTGGTTAGAATATCTAACTAAAATACCATTTTTAAATGTTTTAAATAATTATTCATCTAAATCTTTCTCATTAATGTCCATGTTTTAAAAATGGTTTTAAGGATTTATTTATATGGACATCAAAGTTTAGAAATTAAAACTCCTTTTCAAAAGTTTCAGAGTGGTATGGGACACTTTGATTCAAAAATCTATTTTTAAATGGCTTCTTAACAAATAGTGTGACTTTTAAATGATTTCAAGAAAAAGAGGGATATTTCTCTAAAATTGTTTTGATGATTATTTTCATCTATGTCAACAACCTTCATTATTCTTGATTGAGGCTAATGTGATACAATACAATCTTCCATATTATATCAAATGAGTTATGTTTGACTGTGGATGTGCTATTTTTATACCATTCATGGTTTGTGGGTAAAGTATTGACATTTAATAAGTTATTAGTAATTTGAATGTTTATGTTATATTTCAACATTTCATTCAAATGAATGTGTTAGAAAAGTATGTTCCGGGTTGGGGACCGGTAAAAGTAAGCCCTCCGGTTTGGTCTCTGGTTATTAGAGGAACTCCGGTTTGGTCTCCGGTTACTAGAGGAACTCCGGGTTGGTGTCAGGTTATTAGAGGCACTCCGGGTTGGTGTCTGGTTATTAGAGGCACTTCGGGTTGGGTTTCGGTTACAGTTAGCCCCTAGGTCTTGGGACGAGGCCTTGACAAAGAAATTAAAGTTCAGCATTATGAATTCCATCATTATGAAAGTGGTTATTGATAATGCATGGGATTGTCCAACTAGTATAATATCCATGTGAGTAAGTAAATGGCATTATTTTATTTTATCTTTTCCATTTTATGTTGAAGTTCAAGTTTAAAAGGCTTTTGTTTTAGTTATAAACTGCCTTAAGTGTGTATGCTTATTTATGAAAGCTTCTGCTATAATGTTATCCTTACTGAGCATCTGAGCTCACCCCTTTCAATGTTTTATTTTTCCCAGGATTATGAAGAAGTAATTTATGAATGACCTGCAGGAATAGTATGAGGGGATATGAAGACAAGATGTTTTTTTTTGATGTAATGTAAAAATTTATGGATGTATCTAGTTATTCCAAGGCTACTAAACCAATCGGTCTTTCGAGACTTGATCTTTCTTGTGATCATGCCAATGTTATGTAATAATGCACCGACTCTAGGTAACTAGGGTAGGGGCGTTACAGTTGGTATCAGAGGAAGTTTAGTACAAACCTTGGAAGCTAGATTTAGATAAACTCTGATTAGAGCACGTAGACCTAAGATGAACTTTGAGGATTAGTATAGAAGAACTTCCTAGAATTTCGGTATTGTAGAGATATTGTGAGTTTTCTGAGCAATACATCCCTGTATGGATACGATCAGGTATAGGCGGCTCTGGCACAGATGTACCTAGGGTTAAAACCCGAAAACACCGCTTTGAGCTAGACTCGAACGGGAACTGGTGCACGACAATGGGCCTTGCTGCACTCTTGGTTACGACACTCCCGAGGGATATGCTTAGGATAATTTACCTTTTCTTTACAAACCAATTTAAGTAATATATATATAAGATGAGAGTAAATTACCTTGGTTAATCCTAATATTTTTTCAAATTGAGAATATGGTGACATTTTAATCTCTAAATGATTTTACGACTATTGTTACTCACACAATGCTTTCTGGTTTTAGTCAATGGCTGGATTCCAAGGAAGTTATAGTGACTTTGAGAATGATGTACAAGGTGGGAATGGTGGTGGAAATGAGCAACAAAATGGAATGTTGATAGGCATAAAAGATATCGTCTTTATGCCAAATCAGTTTTCCAAAAATATGATCAACAACATATATATTAACCAAATCCCAGACTCAACAAGGAAGAGAATGGTGATGAATGATAAGAGCTCCAGCAATGGAGACCATGGAGAAAAGAACCCTCAATTTTCATCATGCATGAAATGTGGAAGGAGACACCCAGGAAAGTGTCTCAATGGGACAACGAAATGCTTTACGTGCGGGAAGGAAGGACATAAAGTGAAGAATTGCCGGAGAAAAATGAAGAGTACTATGGAAGAAGATAAAAATGGTCCCAAGAGTCAATTTACAGTCATTTGCCGTAAATGTAGGGGACCTGGCCATTACCCGAGTGAATGTCCTATTCTATAGGATATTTTCTTGGTCAAAGAAGAAGCTATGTGGGAATAAATGGTTGCAGAAATGTTTAAAAAGTATTAGCTCTCCTTGTTGATGGGTTTACTTTGGAATAATTTTCTCTTGTATTTGTAACCCCGCAGCTTGCCATGTGAGAATGATATTTGAGGAATAATTGTCTCTTCTCTTGTGGATATAGGTATAAATAACCATTTGGTTTTATATGATCATTGGGGTTTGAGAGAATTATAAGTTATTATAATTTGGGATGAAAATGCAAGGTATGATATAACATTTGTGGTTAAATTTATTTTATAGTATTTTGAGGAATTTATCTCATTTTGGCAATATTATAAAATATAGTTTTTGAAAAAGGACAACACGTAGACCGTGTGACAACCCGTCGCGTCGGACAAAGCTATGGGAATCGAACCCACAACCAAAGTGCGATTGGGATTTATCGCCTACCACTGGACTACGTGAAGTCCCTGGTTAGTGTGACTTTTTTTTAGTTAAATGATTTTATTGATCAATAATAAGTTGATTTGGGTTCTTATTTCTTATCAAAAGAATACCCTTGGTATAGGAAAATGATTTGGTGATGAAGTGATAAATGTTATTTTGGAAGATTTTCGCTTTGTTGGGAACACTATATGCCCAAGGAAAATAGAATACTATGGGGTTTCATTTGTGGAGTAATGGTAGATTTTTATCTACGTTTTTATTTTGGATTTATAGTGATTTTGGGTTATTTATAGAAATGATTAACCTATAATAGAGAATATGTGATTAGGTTAATTACTTTTGAGTATGTGACATTAAGAGTATCTGATGTCATTTGGAGATACAATTTAACATGGGAGACTACATAATCAAATTCTTCAATGTTTTGGGTTTAAATATTACTTTGGATTATATGGAAGGATTTTAAGGACAATTGATTATTGAATGGTATTTATTTATCTTTGGAGTATTATAGGTTTAATTTTAGAAATTAAGATTAGTGAATATTAATCTCAAGGAATATCCTTTTGGGGGATCATTAGATATTTCACTAACAATTTTGGTTTTGATTAATCTTCAAAGACAATGTGAATATATAGTTTATCCTGCATGGATCATGTGATTCTATAGAAGTTTATTCTAGCTCTTCCAGTGTGACCAAGTCTTCTTGAATACTCATCGTTTAAAAAAAATGAGTTAGTGGTGAAAATTTATTAAAGAATGAAACTCCACTTAAAAATTAAGTATATATCTTTATATTCTTAGTCAATATCATAAATGAATTCCTCATCCTTATGTAATGTAACTTAAAACAAAAAAAAATGTTGTCCGTTAACTTTCCTACTAGAAGACTAATGACCGTTTGTCCCAACAGAAGTTTGTGGGTTTCTTATTGTTAACTTTCACCTGATCATGATTTCTATCCCTCTCCATCAGAACTTGACACTTAGTTTATCATCCATATCCATGTCTTCCTACATGGAATCTGAGTATGGGTTATCTTGGTTGACATTTATACCTCTCTTTCTTTCTTTTAATGTGATAGTTTTATTGACTCTTTTTCCGATGTGGGACATTCCATTATATTCCTGAGAACAATTTTAAAAAATTTCGAGGACGCAATTTATTTAAGGAGGGGAGAATGTAACACCCCAAGCTTCTACGGTACGCTTCTCTTTGAATAATGTGATAGCATGTGTTGTACGCAACACCGAGTTCTAACACACCATAACCAATCAAACTAGCTGTTATGAATAGTAATACCTACTTTTTGAAATTATATATATATATATATATTTTAAAATGGACTTCATTTTTGGATTCGGAATATCGAATTTAGCCTAAGGTGAAATTTTGGTACTTTTCGGATAACTTTCATATTTTGATGAATAGTGAAAATTACTAAATTTTAATTAAAAACAACTTTTTTAATCAAAATAATTAATAGTGATAAATTTTTAATTTGAATGGTTTTAAAGTATATTCAAAATATATTTTTACAATTTAATATAATTTTGGTCATTGTACATAAATTTACAATTAAACTGAACATAAACAAGTGTCAATCTTTTGATAGTTATTATCTCTTAAAAACACGCTTTTTGTTTTGACAGCGGGAATTAATTTTAAATTAATTTCTGCCACTTCTATGTTTTGAATTTAGAAAAATGGATTCCATATTTGGAATCGGGATGTTCAAATTGTGTAAATAGGTAACTTTTATTTTTAGACATTTTGAATAATTACTGCGGTAAATATTTTATTTACCATGGTTAAGGGTAAATCTGGTAAATAAGGGTTAAAATATAATATTATAATAATACTAAATTACACTAAAACGTGTCCTAGCCTTATTGTTTGATACATGTTCGACCATAGGCATCTTTGGGTCTATTTTGGGACCCCATGGTGCCACTTGTAGGTGATAGGGACACTTAATTTTAATTAAGTTAAAATGAATACAAAAATGACACAAACATATATCTTTTAGAAAAACAATTATTACATAGGGTTATATATGTTGGATTTTAGATTATTAATATTCATTAGAAATATAAAAATATTTCCTACATAATGATATATTATTTATAATTTTTAAACATTAAAGGATTTAATTTATTTATGACACAATGATGATGTAGTAATTACTATAATAGTGAAAAAAATAAACTAATTGATATTATAAATACCAAAATAAATATAATATGAAACTTTTAATGAATTTAACTAATTTTATAGGATAATATGATATATTAGTATTGATTTAATTGACTTTGTTCGAAGTAATCAATCTTTTATGAGTTTCACAAAAAATCAACTATTGAATAGTGTCAAAATTGACATAAAAGTGTTTTTAAAAAAAATATTATATTTTTAATTGATATTAAACTCCTAAAAATCTAAGGTTCGGCCAAGATACTTATATCATGATAGGTTCATCATTAATGGACCACTTGGGGGTCGCTTGGATGTATATAGTAAGTTTATTAACCATATTATCTAAAAATACAAAGAGACATTGTAAAAGTGAAACTAATTAACTTAGAGTTAATACTTAAAGATAAGGTTAATATAATACCCAAACCTGTCCAAATTCTATTGGTTGAGTTGTTTTAGACCCATCCCCACTTTAAAATTTAAATAATAAACTTTGGATCCATTAGAAACCGAATATGAATTTATTATAAATTAATATTTCTTGCTTTTCCAAAGGTGCCTCTCACCACTCTTATAAAAGGGCACTCCTCCTTCTCATTTCTTCACACCTTCAAAGACCTTTGGTTCGGACAACCCCTGACCAAATACTCTCTCAACTTCCCTCACTACAACCTAGAGGCCTTATTTTGGTCAGAAATCCAACCTAAGGAACCCTTTTGATCAAATCAAAAGGAAGAACCCGAAGAAGAGGTAATGTTTTCACCACCCCTTTTCAAGTTCATTTCTTCTTCCACTTCCTCTTTCTTTGTTATTACCATTATAAAATAATAAATCCAGTATCATATATATAATTTTATTTTATTATAAATATGGTACAACCATATTCAGTATTCTATCCATCTTTTGAATAACATGTCACCATACGTGTATACGTACGGCTTACCGTCTCCACGTCGTGGTGTAATTGTTATTCAATATATTATTATTTGGATGGGTGTAATAATGATGTGTAACTCATTTAAATAATAAATATAACATGATAAATGATTATTTATATATGATATAACATCCAATTATATATTATTTTAATATCAAAATAATGATATTGTCGCTCGTGCGTATATACGGACTACCGTCTCCACGAACGCGATGAGATTAATTCTCCATCATATCCATTCAAGTATAATTATAATTTGATTATTTAAAAATAGTATCTAAGGACTTGATATCATTCTGGATATGAATAATATACATCCCATTAATAACGAATATGGCTCACATAACAAAGAATATAAAGGAAAATGAACCCGTTAACACCCGAAATGACGATAATTCTAAGATATTATTAACAAATAAATGTTAAAAGATCATATATGATATCATATTAAATTAAATGATTATTTTATAATTCAATAACAATTATTTCACCATTATACAGGAGGTAAACCTACCGTCGACTAAGGGAAAAGTACAAAGTAAGGGATTTTCTTATCTCACTTTCAATTCCGTGAGATTTCCATTGTTCGCCACTAAATTATTTAAAGTGGTGTATTGTGTACTTCCATTTGATATATATTATCATGATTCTCTTTATATTCATGTTATTATGTAAATCATTTGGTGTTTATTAACTTTTGGCCATATGACTCAGTTGATTAACGTGGTAAGGGGTTTCTTAACTAACTCTTAATTTCGTGAGAATTCCATTGTTAACCACTTAATTATTGCATGTGGTGTATGTGTACTGCCCATGATTGTATTCATTGTGTAATGTACTTTATTTTATGGGTATTTACATCATCATGATATGATCCTTCTTTCATGGGTGTATGTTTCTTAAGTTACCTAATCGATAAGGGAATTTGAGATTTCAATTTCCACTCACTTGGCTTTACGCATATTTCATTGATTATACTACCCCAAGATTATGTGTGGAATCACTATTCATTTGATTATGTCATAATTTCCACTCCCCTTCCTGTGGATATACTTTTTATACACATAATCCCTCCATTGATAATTCTCAAGTCATTGATATGAATTTGATAAGAGTCATTTTAACTCATTTACCATTTGTTGAGTTAAACATCCAATTCGTTGGTGTTGTTTTTACAAGAATATGTGTGAATATCCTTTTATTGTTTTACACTAAATATCCAATAATATTTAGTGTATTTATATTTGTCACACATAATTATTTCGTTGATTTATCCTTAACCTAAGGATACGGCCTTTATGAGATATTTCATCTCAATTTAAATTCCATTGAGACTTCTTTGTTGATATACACCAAATCACTTTTATGTGGTGTATATAATGTACTTTGACATAGTATATCATGAATCCCTTTATTCTCATGATATTACAATGTTTTGATTACCTCAATTATTTGTATTCAATTGTCTCTCTTTTGGTTATAATCTCTAACTAAAATACCATTTTTAAATGTTTTAAATAATTATTCATCTAAATATTTCTCATTAATGTCCATGTTTTAAAAATGGTTTTAAGGATTTATTTATATGGACATCAAAGTTTAGAAATTAAAACTCCTTTTAAAGAGTTTCAGAGTGGTATGGGACACTTTGATTCAAAAATCTATTTTTAAATGGCTTCTTAACAAATAGTGTGACTTTTAAATGATTTCAAGAAAAATGGGGATATTTCTCTCAAATTTTTTTGATGATTATTTTCATCTATGTCAACAACCGTCATTATTATTGATTAAGGTTAATGTGATACAATACAATATTCCATATTGTATCGAATGAGTTATGTTTGACTATGGATGTGCTATTTTTATACCATTCATGGTTTGTGGTTAAAGTATTGACATTTCATAAGTTATTTGTAATCTGAATGTTTATGTTATATTTCAACCTTTCATTCAAATGAATGTGTTAGACAAGTATGTTCCGGGTTGGGGACCGGTAAAAGTAAGCCCTCCGGTTTGGTCTCCGGTTATTAGAGGAACTCCGGTTTGGTCTCCGGTTACTAGAGGAACTCCGGGTTGGTGTCCGGTTATTAGAGGCACTCAGGGTTGGTGTCTGGTTATTAGAGGCACTCCGGGTTGGGTTCCGGTTACAGCTAGCCCCTAGGTCTTGGGACGAGGCCTTGACAAAGAAATTAAAGTTCAGCAGTATGAATTCCATCATTATGAAAGTGGTTATTGATAATGCATGGGATTGTTCGACTAGTAGAATATCCATGTGAGTAAGTAAATGACATTATTTTATTTTATCTTTGCGATTTTAGGCTGAAGTTCAAGTTTAAAAGGCTTTTGTTTTAGTTATAAACTGCCTTAAGTGTGTATGCTTATTTATGAAAGCTTCTGCTATAATGTTATCCTTACTGAGCATCTGAGCTCACCCCTTTCAATGTTTTATTTTTCCCAGGATTATGAAGAAGTAATTTATGAATGACCTGCAGGAATAGTATGAGGGGATATGAAGACAAGATGTTTTTTTGATGTAATGTAAAAATTTATGGATGTATCTAGTTATTCCAAGGCTACTAAACCAATCGGTCTTTCGAGACTTGATCTTTCTTGTGATCATGCCAATGTTATGTAATAATGCACCGACTCTAGGTAACTAGGGTCGGGGCGTTACAATAAATGGGTCATATTTGATGTTTATGTGTCATCCCAACCTTAATACAAGGCATGTTGTTACTGGCACCATTGAAAGTGTCTAATTTTTTTTTGAAATGAACAACATTTTAGGTGAAAACAACAACTGACTTACGGAAAACTGACCAAACACATTCTGAATGTGTTGATGCTTTAGAAAAATGATACATGGGACATATGTGACGTTTAAAAGTCAACCCCAACTCAATCCAAGGTGCGGTGTGTCTAGAACCACTCAAATTGTATCTCTTTTGTTTAAAATGGACATCATTTTAAGTGAGAACAACAACTGATATAAGGAAAACTAACCAAACACATTCAGATTCCATTGAAAATTTAGGAAAACGATCCATGGGTCATATGTGATGTTTATGAGTCAACCCCAATTACATTTGATGTGAAATGTGGCTGGAAAAACTCAAAGTGTCTGAGTTTTATTTGAAATGGACAACATTTTAAGTGAAAAGTGCAACTGGCATACGGATAACCAACCAAACACATTTTTATTCTATTGAAACTTTAGTAAAATGATCCATGGTCCATATGTGATGTGTATGAGTCAACCTCACCTCAATCTGAGGTGCGGTGTGGCCGGAACCACTCAAAGTGTCTCTCTTTTGTTTCAAAAGGAAATCATTTTAAGTGAAAACAACAACTGACATACGGAAAACTGACCAAATGCATTCAGATTCTGTTGAAACATTAGTAAAACGATCCATGAGTAATATGTGACGTGTACGAGTCAACCATGCCTCAATATAAGGCCTAGTGTGTCCGACACCACTCAAAGTGTATCACATTTATTTGAAATGGACAACATTTTAATTGAAAACAACTACTGGCATACGGAAAAATGACCAAACACATTCTGAATTTGTTGAAACTTTTTCACAATGATCAATGAGTCATATGTGAATTGTAAGAGTTAACCTTCCCATAATCTGAGTCATGGTGTGGCTGAAACGACTCAAAGTGTTTCATTTTTTTTGAAATGAACAACATTTTAAGTGAAAACAAGAACTGGGATACGGAAAACCGACCAAACACTTTCAGAATATGTTGATAATTTAGTAAAAAAATCCATGGGTCATATATAACATGTACGAGTCAACCCCACCTCAATTAGAGGCATGGTGTGGCCGGTACCACTCCAATTGTATTTATTTTGTTTCAAATGGACATCATTTTTAGTAAAAAAAACCGGTATACGAAAAACCGAACAAACGTATTCAGATTCTATTGAAAATTATTCAGTTTTTTATGTATTTTATTGATAATTTATAATTAAATTATGTATATATTCGATTATGAATTGAATTCTGGATTCCACATATAATTGTCATCTAAATTTTAAATTGAATTCTAATTCAATTATGTATGTTTATAATTACGTTATGAATTATGATTCAATTCTGGATGTGTATAGTTCATGAATGAATTATATGTTAAATGTGTATGAATTTGTTCTCTCTATGTATTTCTTAGTTTGATATTACATGTATAGTAATTGGAAAGGAGTAGAATGGACATCATTAGAGGTTGCTGTGCAAATTGCAGGCTGCTGTGAAATTTTCACAGCATAGCCTATGCCAATGGTTTCAAACCGCTGGCATAGCCTTCCGTTTCTCATACCCTTTCCCAACGGTTTAAAAACCATTTGGAAAGGTTTCTAGGTATTTTTTTCCAATGGTTAAATGAGAACCACTGGCAAAAACCATTCCTGAATGTTTAGAAACCGTTGGGAAAGAGTTGATTTTCTTAGTTTTACAAAAAGTTGTGTGTAAACCATTGGTAAAACTTATGCCAATGGTTGGCCAAACCGTCAGAATAGGTTAATTTTACTATCCTATACCAATGGTTCTTTGTAAACCATTGGTATAGGTTTTCCCAATGGCTTACTTCCCTATGGTTTTCAAAACTATTGGTATAACATATACCAGCAGTTCTGCAGGCTTTCCCAACGGTTCTGAACCGTTGGGAAAGACCCCATTTCCAGTAGTGATATCAATTAAGTTGAGATACACTAAAGAAATTTTGGATAATTTACATGCGTGGGTAAAGAAACAACAAGTAATCCACCTCACTGACATGATCTCGCACCATTAAAGACTAGAAAACATGGGTCAAAACATAACTCCCAAATCGACCCTCTACTACGCATGACAATGGAAACCCTTCATGAATATTCAGACTCCATCCTCTAACTCCAAGGGAATCCAACTTCAGTTGGAAAAAGGTTTATGATAATTATATGAAACCTTCAACCTCTCAAGAACAATATAAACATTCTCATTCATATTTTTTACCACCTCAAGACCAGGAATAGATGACTCTCTAACTTCAGTTCAGCATAGTTTGGATTGACCTCGACACCCATACAATGCCCCAAATGGATCCATGTATATTAATTAGTGTTAGATATTGTTTCCAAATAACTCAACCAAATTAAAGTGCCACACCCATGACCCACTAAAATCTAGGATTCATGCTTGTAATATATCCTCTAGTGTCTGGATAGTCCACTTTGTCTTCATGTTTTTCTAAGGGTGGAAAGAAGTGCCAAGAATTAACTGAGTGCCATGGGTATACTATAATCCCCTCCAGACTCACTAGGTAAAATGGGCATCACATACTAATACAAATGACCTTGGTTATCCATACATCCACACAACTTCATCCACATACCTCATTGGCAAATAATCTATGATGCTCGGTACCCTGATTATAAATAATTGAGTTGATTTCATCCATTTATTCATGATTACCAAGATAGTGTCATATCCTCCCCAATATAGGGGTAATCACATGATGGAATCCATCAATATGTACTCCCATTTCCATATAGGGAAATATAATTGTTGTATCATAACACCCTAAACATGATTACATACCTTCACCTACTGGAAGAACTATCACCATACTATAAACCCTTCCACTAGCTATTCCAGTATGGGAATCAAGAACTATGTTGGAAAAAACATGATACATTTTGGATACTTCTAGGTGCACCATTAAAGGTGAGCTATGAAACTCACATAAGACTCCCTTGTCATCTCCATCAGGATGAAAATCCTCCTCCAAAATAGTATCAGGATCTTATCATCCTCTTACCATCCTTCTAGGGAATCACAATTGCCAACAAAGTCGCACATCTCCCATATCTCTAAGTCTCCCCAATGAGACTCTTCTTCCTACTGCATCATAAATGACTGCATTTTCATTTTACATAAGAAACCTTTTCCACAAAATAACTTTTAATCTAGGTATATGAATACCAAATCCCTTATTACCCTCTAAGATTCTTTATAATTCTGAACAACATCCCTATATAATATCTGAATCAGTTCATCAACTACAACATTTCATTTACCCAAGGTATAGGAGATCTCAAAGCCATAGTCCTAAAAAAACTGTATCCACCTATATTGTCATATATTCAAGTTTCTATAAGACAAAATGTACCTCAAAATCTTATGATTAGTGAAGAATAAAATCATTATTTGATGAGGTATTGTCACAAAAACCTTAATTAAACACCACTACCACTAATTTCATATCATTAGTGGACTAGTTACACTCATGGGGTTGTAACTTTCTAGGCCCACAATAGGTCACATCTCACTTTTTCATCATGAAACAACCCATTACCAAAAAGGATGTGTCATGGAACACTTCAAACACCACCCATCCTTGGGAAACCATAGAATTCGGGGTCTTAACAACTACCCATTCAAGTAATAAAATGTATCCTAATGCTGATTGGTCCAAATGAAATCATGGACCCTCCTTATCAAATTTTTTAACAGGTCTCCAATATGTGAAAATTTGAACACTAACCTCCAATAATCACCAGTAAGACCAGGGAAATTGAAAACCTCTAATTGTACCTTAAACCCCAAGGTCTTACCAGTGTTCAATTACATCATCATTACATTCAAGAAAAAAAGTACACATTCCATAAATCTATTTTCAACGAAAATGAATTTCATTTCATAAAACATTCTCAATAGTGATTTGTTCCACTTTTATTATTGAAAACCCATTTCCTTTTCAAAATAATCATTAAGTAATTTTATTAAGAAAATATTTTGAATCAAAATAGGTTAAAAAAACCTATTTTTTAAAATATAAGGCATGCTAATGGATATACCATACGATAAAGACACCTTACTCAACAAAGATGAAAACCACATTACCTTCAAAACTAGTGGTGGGAAATGAAGACATCTGGTTCTAAAAATCCCAAATCTACTAATAACATCATCAATTATCTATAATCAACCTTAGAAATAAAAATTATTTCCCAATTGGATTCAAAAGGATCAAGGGGAAGAGAAATAAAGGATAGATATAGGTAAAAAAAGAAATCAAAAAAATACCTTTATGAGATCCTCCTAAAATGGCCAAGGTTACCTAAGCAATCAAGGGAGGAGTACTTTATAGAATCATTTATAGGTATTTTCAAGTTAATGAGTGATTTTAAGCATATTATAGTTAAAAATGACCAATAGAATTAGGGAATTGTTTTGTTTTTAGAGGTTTATATCTTTTGAAATGGTTAGGACACACAGTTATATAAAATGTCCACTAACCATGTTGTAACCATTTTCCATTGTTAACCAAGTCGCACAGGTTCTTGGGAATAGCCACGTGGTTAGAAAAAACATTGTAGAAATTTGCAACAACCTCTGCAAGAAAATACATCATCTCATGTGGTTTTATTGAAAACTAAAGTTGTTATACAAACCATGCTCAATCTATACAAATTGCCATTGAATCTCATAGTTATATATCATATGATTACTACTATATGTGTTCCAATCCCATATTCCTGGTTTCTTTTCCTGAATACTCCAAATTTTTAACCCATAACTATAGAAATCCTATACAACTTTACAAAAAATAATCTGAGCATGAAATTAAGCATACTTTTGTTCTAGAGGGTTTCGTATCCATAGACACACTCAGGTTGGGCCATTCAATGAGCTCAAAGTCCTTATATCAAATAAAGTGGGCCCTCAAATATTTTGACCTAGATGCTCTCCTTGGTTTATATCACACACCATGGTTTTGTGATGTTATTTCCCTATTATTCCATATAGTGTTCTCAAGTTCCAAACTCAAAAACTGATCCTATATCTCAACCTAACCCTCTAATACCACTCTATCATGACCCCCCCTAAAAGTTCCCCTCCTAGTTCAGTAATGAATTAAGATAGATAATGACCACTAAGACTCACCTTCACCAGTCCCTAAGTTGGTGATTAACACCGAAAGTATCAAAATATAACATATGGAAGGAATTACCCTAAATTATTTAATAACAATCAGAATATACAAAAAACCAACCACTAGTTATGCCCCTAAAGTACTCCTGGAAACCTGAAAAAAATCTATTTATGTTGGGTGAGTATATCATGTATACTCAGTAAGATCATATACAAGTTCTCTCCTATGCATAAAAAAGAAAATAATAATTCACTAGTGGAAAAAATAGACCAACATGCACCTAGATAGGTCAACTAACCAGTATCATCCTCACCACGGAATACTCACAAAATAATTCACCCAAGTGCAATAATATAATAGGAACCATATCTATAAAAGGGTTCACTAGACGGATTTACCACTACTTTTCTGCACTCATGCCTGAATTTCATATTTCTTAGAACTCTTATACATTTTATATAATCATGATCAAATAAATATAGAAAACCATTTAACATAAAACCAAAATAAACTAATGAAATATCATCATACCATACACCAAACATATAACATGTCAACACATTCACATCCTCTAATAACCACTATCATATAATTAGGATAGTTGGGTTTTTGACATGAAGTGAATAAACCTCATTTTATCCTCCTACCATGCATTACCCTCTCTCAAACCACCTCATATGGTCATAAATTAGCACCAATAGTGTACTATATCAAGAAGTCTTCATAGAACATGTATAAGAATCTCTCCAGGAAGAGAAGATGAGGAAGAGGGGAAACTAGAAATCCATCCCCAGTATCACAGATGTTGGGGAAAACACCCATTTACCAAAAACATAATGAATCAACATAAATTCATGACTTGGGTTGGGTTAATATAGAAATCATAATATATATATATATATATATATAATAGTAACACATGAGCCTAACCTATTGGTTCACATGACCAAAAATCACCATATTACCATGACCACTACATCCACACTATCTCACAACTACATAGTTTCCAAACTCTAAATTCATCACACCACAATATAAATCTACACACAATAAACATTCCATCTTTGTAATCAAGTGAAAACATTTCCTTATTTCCCTAGTCTACAAACCATCTTCATTAATCAAGACCATAAAATTCATATTCATTGAAACCCACTTTAACCATGGTTCCAAATAAATATAAAGTGTTCATTAATCATCCCAAACCATTTTGTTTTAGTTTCATAATTTTCATTTCATTACATTTCTATTAAGAGACTAACATAACATGTAATATCACAACCCTATCATGATAATAAACCTTTCATAAAAATCACCACACATCAAATCACATTTTTAACCAAAAGGATTTCAATAAAACTGCTTCATTATTTCCAAGGGTATTCTCAAAAAAATCCATGATTTCATGGGAAACCAATTTATAATATGATTATACAATAATATACATTTTATTTCATGGTGAGATTAATAAAAAATCATAACAAGGTTCAAAAATTTCAACATCCACAACAACACATAAATATTGAAATAAATTCAATTTAGAAAGAATTGAAAGCATCTTAAAAATATAGGGAAATTATTATGAATAAGTAAAACTCATGTGATTTATTCTATACCTTTAAATTTTAATTAACCTAAAAATTTACCATTTTTAATTGGATATACACTATCATCCTGAAGGAATGAAATGTATGATAGTGAAACATGTATAACTAAATAATGAGAGAATTAGAATCCCTTACCTCAATTGAGTATTTAAAGGAAACCATTTCTCATAAGGGAAGAAATAAGAGATCAATCCCCACCAATCTCAAATGAGAACTTGAAAAAACCTATACATTGAAATAAGATATAAAACCATATCCAAATGATCGAAAAAATAGGAATTATCATTTTTTCAATCCTCATCATTAAATAAGAATTTAGATAAATGGAAATTAATAATATGGCTATCATGGCTCAATTCATAATAATTAATACAATGATTCATGAGGTTAAACTTCTCAAGGAAGATGATTAAAAGGGTTCCAATTGATCTAGAGTTAGAAAAAGGCTAGATGATAATAGAAATTATTAAAACAAGGGAGTATAATTCACTATTTATAATTGAATCTTTTTGGACTCCACCATAGTGTGGTGAACAACCAAAACAACCATGGTGGGTCTGGTCAAAGGGAGAACTGATTATCCCATTGTGGTTTCACTTTTTTTTCATTTTAAAAACTAAATTTGATAACTCTAATTAGTTATACCGTGATGTGTTCTAGGATTTGGTGGCTCCTTAGATGTTTACCATTCCCTTTATCTAAAAACTTGTTTGTTTTCTCTATACCATTCCCAAGGTCATGGTGTGGTGAGGTCCATTTCCTCATATTGTAACGGAGGTCCCCCAATATTCCATTTTCAATATAGAAACCACAAATTAACATATATATAAATAAAATTTATAGTGAATAGAAGGCATGATCAACCATGTAGGAAAAGTAAAAAAAGGGAAAACTCGTATGGTTTGTCCACCCCCAACCACCTCAATTCAAATTATGAAAATCAATTATTCTTTTTAATATGATATATACTATTTACTAAAAGGAAGTAAAAGGTATACTATTACCACAAGTACATCTAAATAAGGAGAGAACTATGAAACCCTAACATAATTGAATCATTATCAGGAACCACCACTCAAAATAGAATAAATAAGAGATCAACCCAACCAAAATCAAAGAACTCACCAAAACGTATCCACAACCATCTATCATAAACAAATATTAAGAAAACCAAAAATAGGGATTCTTATTGATATAATCTTCCTCAAAATAGAATTTGTTAAGAAAATAGAATGGGAGAAAAGGGGAGATCAAACCTCAATATGGAATATTCAATCTAATGATTATAGAGGTTAAAAATACCAGGGAAGATGATCAAAATGGTTCCATAGGGTCTAGAGTGGGCCCAATCATAGAATAGAAGAGAAATTATCACAATAAGACACATTTGTCCCCTATTTATAAGTGAAGTCCACTAGAATCCACTGTATCATGGTGGAAAAACAAAACACCAATGGTGGGTGTGGTCAAATAGAGATCTAAATCTATCTCAATTGTTTTATCTTTTATAAATGTTTTAAAAAATAAAATTTCTACTACCACAAACTTGAAAATAGAGTTTTCCAATATGTAGTGGTTCTCCTGAGGTCTTAAATGGTCAACCACCATGGCCCATCTCTAAACACTTAGCTATTTTCACATAAACATTTCCAAGGTCATGACTTGGTGATGTCTAGTTCCCCATTTTGGATAGAAGGTCACCCAAGATGCCACATTTGATGCCTCTTCCTTCACTGGGTGCTTCCATGCTTCCTGTTTTATACTAAGCAATCTCCCAGCCGATAATACATTCATCATTCCCACCACCAGGGTGTGGTGACCCTCAGAATGGCCCAAGGACCTCTCCTAGTTTTCAGTGCACCCCCGAAACTCCTCCTAATCACCACCATACCTCACAAAACCAAATGGTAATATTTGTAAGGGTCTGTATGTTTACAACAGATACCTCTCAAATAATTTTCATCTTCAAGAATAAAAAACAAAACCAAAACTCAAAAATAAAAGGGGTTATAAAAAACTTCCCCAAGAGATAACTATTAAGGATCTAATAATAGTTGAAACACTACAACCATATCACACTAGACTTAAGAAACATCTATTCTACACAAAAATCCACAAAACCACTTAAATATTTATATTGACCTATCCAATTACCACTAAATCCATCGCAAAACACTACCCCCAAACACAAAAATCAAAGAAACCAACACCCCATATCAAGATATTTTATTATTTGAGTGGAATTGAATCACCCTCATAGTTTTAAAACAGGTTATAAACATAAATTATATTTATTGGGAAAAATATTTACCCTATTTATATGGTTTAATCTATTAACATGCACCATTAGAGTGAAAAAAATGATCATATCATAAATTTAAAAGATTATGGCATCACATCGTCGATGAAAAACAAAACAAGGTAAAAATAAAAAAATCTCAGGATAATGGGAACATATCAGGTTCTTTTCCTCCTAAGTACTCTCCACCAAGATACTTTTCCTACACAACACATGAAAAAAATGGTCTTTCTAGAAAACACATTCTCTCTATGATCCTAGATATATTTATTTACCTCAATGAAGGTTGTGTCATCCTGGATTTGAAAATATCTCCAGTTAATGACATGGGATTCAGCACGAAGATAATAATGAAGCTAATATATGTGTTATAAATTTTGGTTTCAATCCATATTTGGTGGAGTTTCCAACCAATAATTCACCTCACCAATGCACTATATCACCTCAAAATTCCTGAAAAACTAAGGTGACAACTTACTTCCCTGACCAAATCTCTACTACCAATGATGAGTTGAATAATATAGGAACATTTAGTCTCTAACATCATACTCCAAGGGCCTCCTTCACTGCTTGGAATAATAATGTTTTTGGACAAATGTATCCCTTAACCTCTCCCAAACCATATTGACCATCTTGATCATACTCTGTACCACCTCATAACCCAGAATAAATGATTTCCTAATATTGGTCAATCCCAACATAGATCAACACGACCTCCTATACGATGCCTCAAATAGAGACATGCCAATGGATGAGTGGTATCTATTGTTGTGGTAGAAATCAACCAAAGGAAACTGGTCCACCCATGAACCAAAAAAAATAAATACACATTCTTGAAACATATCCTCTAGTGTCAAGATAGTCCACTCTATCTTCCCATCAGTTTGAGGGTGAAAAGTAGTGTTAAGGGTAACTGAGTGTCAATGTAGTAATGTAATCCCATCAAAACTCATGAGGTAAAATGAACATACATATAAAATACAATGGAACTTGGAACTCTATGGAGCTACACAACCTCATCCATATATCTCTTCACCAAATCATCCACAACTCTCGACTACCTGATCACTAATAAGTGATATGATTATATCAACTAGTCCATAATTACCTAGATAACATCATACTCTCCTCAAACCAAAGTTAATCTAGTGAGGAAAAAAATATAGATATGTCCTCCCATTTCAACTCATGGACATCCAATGGATAAAACAGACCACCAGTAACAAGATGCTCTCCTTTCACCGACTGGAAAACTAGATACTATGCTATAAACTCTATGACATTCCATTTATTTAATGGACACCCTAGATACATCCTTAAACAACTGTGAATTTTCAAAAATCTAGGGAGTTCAATTAAATTTGGTTGAAAAAACTGCTGAAGGACTCCCTCACACATCAACATGAGGATGAAAAACCTCCCCCAAAATAATATCTAGTTTTGACCATCCTCTGACCAACCCTCTGGGGAATCATCTTGGACAACACAGTCACACATCATTCAATCTTATGAGTTTCCCAAATGAGACACTTTCACCTCCTATATTAGATAAAACTACACTGTTATCTTAAACAAGAAACCTCCATCATGAACCATATTTACATAAATGTTCATGTATATAAACTTCTATGTTTCCCTCTAAGAATCTCTAGACTCCAAAAAAACAACCCTTCATGAATTATTACTCAGTCCCTCGCCATCAAAATTTATTTTACTTGAGGTGTAATAGATATCAATATCTTAGTCTTAGTGAAAATATATTCCCATATATTACTATTTATTAAACTCATATGGAGAGAAAACATTCCTTCAGCTCTTATGATTGTTAAAGACCATAAAGCATTCTCTGATGTGGTAATGTCACAAAAAATTAAATAAAAACACAACTTCCCCCATTTATAAGTAATGACCATTAGAATCCATTGTGGTATGGTGTAAAACAATAATTCTATAGTTAGTATGGTCAATGGGAGATCCAAATAAACCTTGGTCATTTCCCCATTTTCTATGAATTTATAAAACTAAATTTAACCACCACCATGTCTTATACCATGGTGTAGTTGAAGTTTTGGTTTTTCCTCCAACATCTTCCACAACCAGCCATTATATCCTGGCTCTATACACTTGGTTGTTTTCCTCTATCCTCACCCAAGGCCATGGTGTAGTGTGGTCTAGTTCCCCATGTTGGAAAATAGGACACCCATGATTCCACACCCATTTCCATTACCTTCACATGGAATTTTGAGGTTTTCGTTTTTGTAAAGGGTGAGATCCTATCCAAAAATCCATTCACTGTGCCCACCACTTGGTTATGGTGACCACAATAATGGTACAAGGCGCTCAACTGGCCACCAGTACACCCACAAACTCATCCTAGACACAAAAAATTCGTTTAAGTCTTCAAATTAATGGTTATATTGTTATAAACAATTGCATACAATTCTTTCCATGAATAAAAATTCCACCAGATGTTGATCTTCTATTATCAACATTTAGAGTGAAATTTTTATTTTTATACATATCCAAAGGGATTAAGACTTGTAGTATTTTTATATATCAATCAATAATATAATATATATTATATGTATTGAATAATACTCTTTATATCCACAATATGTGATTATTCATGTGAATTTTGAAATTTGGCACAAAATACAACTATATGGACAAGATCCAATCACAATGTTGTCAAGTAGAGTAAGATCCCTATCTATTTTCATAAATATCTAGAATCAATTTTTTTTATAACTTTATCATTTTATACTTTGGTCCCCACTGATGTTGGGGTAGAAACCTTCTTCAAATCCTTCATTGAAAACATATCAAAAAGTTATTGGGCATAATTCTCCTGATAAAGAACAACATGATATTTCTCTTGAGATGTTTATAGACCAAACAAGTGCATAATATCACCAAGACTTGAAATTTAAAACATATTATTCATCTCTAAAGATAACTTTTCATAAACACATTATTCAATTCTAGTAAATATTATATCATCTAAATAGAAAAAAATTAAGATATATATTTATGTTATTCCAAGTAGAGGTTGTTTTCCATTGTAACTTCCTAGATTTAAGCATGTGATTTATTTACCTAAGTTACTTTTCTTATTCATGATAATTAATATAAAAATTATTAGTAAATAGATCAAATAAATTAACAAAACTTTATTCACTCACAAAGTAATATTACAAAAAATTTACTTTAAAACAAGTATTACACGCCATATATTATTACATAACATGGATGATTACATCCCTTAAAAGTGTATAAAACCAAATAGGACAATAAATAAGAAAAATAATAATTTATTTGTAATAGGGAAACCCTTGGATAATTCATTGGGTCAATTTTTTAAATAATTTTACTTTGAACTTCAATGTTTTAAATCCCAACAATTTTTTATTTTAATGGAGATTGTTTAATTTTTCAACTATAAGAATTATTTATATTAAAATATGAAAATAGAATATTTAGTTTTTTATTTTTTATTCATAATTGATATTGATTCGTAAATGAATTATTTTTATGTGATGATTTGATTGGATTTTTTAATTTTAGAATGAATTTTAAAATTGTGTGGAAATTATTGTTCCTGCCTTGAAATTTTACTCAGGAATTTGTTTCATAAAATTTTATATGTATGAAATCTTAATTTAAAATCCCCTTTATAAAAATTTGAAAACATGTTGGGATACATATTATATTAGAATATATTCAGCTATATAAAACGTTTTAATAGAGATAATTGGCCCTAAATCCAAGTTGGACTGGATTCATTAGTCTGGTCAACACTTCAATGATTAGGGAAAAAATTAAAACAAATATTTAATTAAAATAGAGAAACATAAAGTGAGGTCATTATTAAAGAAAGTTATGCAGCATAAAATTCATGATTATGTTTTTCTCAATTTTTACTTTCCATTTTTATAATTATTATAACCTTATCCTACCCTAAAATTTATAAATAAGTGTTATTAAATTTTTGAGGAGGAGGTTCACTCAATGTGAGTTCTCTAGATCTCAACATCATTTTAAATTTATTTTACTATAAATATTATTCCTTCATAATTTTGTATTCACAATTTTTATATTTTAATAAAATTTATCTCTCTATATCTTTCTATCTATATCTCTCTCTACTATGAAATCTCGCAATAACAATGGTGAGTAAAAAACATGAGTCTTATCCTTATGAGATAATTACACATTATTCTTGAATTTTTTTCATTAATAATAGATTTTTTTATTATGTTTGTGGTGAGGTATAAAGGTTTGTTTTTGTTTAGTGCAATGTTCATCCATCAATCCCTGGGATAACTCTTGAACTCATTCTATTATCTATCAAATAATAATTCCCTCCCTTATATTTTTATTTATATTCATATGGTGTATTTTAGTGGGTTTAGGGATAAAATGACATACAGTGGAGTTAGATCTTGGAATGAGCCACACTCTCAGTTGAGGTGTGTACATACTTCTTGACTATTAGAGGAAATGTGTTTTTGTATCCCAAAGACAAATCCAAGGAATATAAAAATTTACACTCAGAGTAGAGTATTTTTGGTCATGTAAATTGGGAAAGACTGTCAAATAGAATTTAGACAACAAAAAATGAATAATGAAGAAACCCAAGTAGTTAAACCTTGTACTAAGATCTTTCTCACTAACTCGTTCATTTTGTCTACAGTCCATGTTTATTTTTCTATTGTTCATTATAATATCAACCTTAAATTATTTGTACTACTTTCATAAAATATATAAAACACTAAAAAAATTAATTTTTTAGCAGCAGTGAGTGTTTGAATACAAAATCTATTCAATACAGAATACCATGGTTAGACACTATGTTACCTATGAAAATAAATAGTAGTTTTTTCATGCCCTATAATAACAATATCAATAATATTCACTTTCTAGGATGATTATTCGTATAACCAAACCTATAATGAGAAAAAACATGATGAAATAAGAATACATTATATAAAATCCTCAATTAAATTTCAAGGAATAAGCAGTGTTGTTTGAGAAGTTAAAATAGAATGAATTTATTGAATGAAATGGTTGTAATATAGCCATTATAATCCGTTATAAATGGGTGAAAATATGGTCATTGTAAAAATAGAAAACAACTTTCCAAATTGGGATTACCAATATGCAGATAATGTATATAATGTTTTTTACATTATAAAAACATAATTTTTTAGTATAAATAATTTATTAAAATAAAAAAATTAATAGAAAGAAAATATAGAAATTCGTTTGTGAAAATTTGTTTTATTATAAATAAATATTCATTATGAAATATGAATTTTTGTTAAATTTATTACATTTAAAAAATGATTTTAATAAAAAGGATTGCTTAAATAATATTTCAATTATTGAAATAAGTAAATAACATAATGAAATAATAAATGAGTTTTGGGGAATAAAAATTTAGTCGTTCATAGTTAAAGATATATGTTTTATTCAAAAAATATTATTTTTAATATATATTATAAAGTTAAATTTAGCATATTTTGATTATAAAATTTAATGAAATATAATATTTCTATATATAAAAAATGAATTAACACTTATATATTAATTTTTAATTGGTTATAAATAAGAATAAAATAATTTAATGTTCAAGTGGATACTATTTTAAAAACATTTTTTAATGTATTGTGTATTTTTATTTTAAAAAAAACAAATAAACCACGGTTTAAGGATTATTTTATAATAATTTAATTTTTACAGGTATAAAAAAATACAACATCACTTGGGGAATAATTTTTAATTTATATAAATTAAGAATAATTGAACATAATGATTAAAAATTATTTTTCTACAAAAATATTTATTCTGTAAGTTAAATTTATCATTTTATCATATGAATTTCATCGAATGTAAAAATTAAGTAATAGGTTTCATCTTATATTTTTATAGAAAAATAATTACTCTTATAAATAATTAATCAAGGTACAAAGGGGTTAAATGGGGAAGTAATATGGATCTAATTTTTTATAATTAAATTAATATAAAATCATTCTATAAGAAATTTTTAGGTGTGAGGGTTAATCTTAAAATTCTCACAAATATTTAATTTTTTTAACTAACTTAATTCACATGTTATTATTTCTTTACCCTTCACCCAACTTATTTCTCAAAAGAAATATCCTTTATTTTCACCAAAAAAAATAGAGATCTCTTCATCACACTCCAAATCAATCATATCCTTTCACTATCTATTTAATACCATCCTATTTTTCTTATCCTAAAGTAATATCAAATATTCGGCGGCCTTTGGTCACATGAAGGAGGCCTAATTAAATAATTTCAAGGTAATATGTTGTGAGTATGAGAGATCTCATTAATGGTATTAGAGCATGTCTGGCCATGTAGGAATCCAAAGTAATATTAATTTCTTAACTCAATCCCATTTCATTGAGTGATAATATTTCTTATCAAACTTCATTATTATAAGTTGTGTACATTCTACCTTAAAATTTTATTATATTTTAATTCTTATTATGTTTATGTGTATTTTCATTTATTTCTCATAATCACAATTTCAATTAATTCTTACATCATAAAATACAATATTGTAATAGTTTTTGCTGACCTCATCTCTTTTCATTCAGTCATAAACTTTTTTGTTCACTATATTTCTCTAAAACGGTTTTAGTACACCCTATAATAGTATTATATTATATTAACTTTTTATTTTATTGGTATTTACAATACTTTCTTATAACCTCATTTTAAATGGATTCTTTATAAAATATGATGCTATATGGGTTTCTTTGTATCATTTTGCATTATTTGAGACATATTTCAATTTATGAACCTATTATTTTTTTAAATAAGGTACTTATAAACAATTTATTTATTTTATAATTATTCAATTTTCATTCATTTTATTTACAAGTCTATTTCAAGACCACATTTAATATTATTTTGATTCAGTTATTATTTATGTTTGAAAGGTTTCCTTAACTCAATCTCATTTCATTGAGTTATTCACATTCTTCATGAAATTCATTCTTTAAATTTGGGTATATTATACCATATGATTATATTTTATTTTATTTGATATTATGTTTCTACTAATTTTCATTTATTTATCATAATACTATTTTTTATTTACTCTTTCAATATAAAATATTGCATTGTAAATTTTTTTTCTCGATTTCCCTTTATTGAGATATATTTTTAATTATGCACCTATTATTCCTTAACATAATGAACTTAATTTCTCATTAAATTATTTTAACCAAGATTAATTTTTATTCTTGTGATTTACAATTTAATTTAATGATCTATTTTTCATGTTCTTTTGATTTATAAATTTCCAATGCCATAAGGATTTTTTCACTAAATATCCTTTCATTAAGTCATGAACCATCTTTTTTACTATGTTAATATATGTTTTCTATATTTTATTATTTTATATATCCAATGTGTTTTGTCTCTTCATTTATAAGGGTTCTCAATTTCATTACCAAAATAATCTTTTTTATTTTTTTACTCCATAAATACATGTCATTATAATATAAAACATTACAATTTCCTTTTTGTGTATGTTTCTTCCATATCCTTATTATTTATCACCAAAAATGATTTATTATATTGAAAGGAAAATATGTATCTTCTCATATAACATTAATAATTATATTTTACACCCTTAAAAATAAAATTTTATAGTTCTTTTATTTATGTAGGTATCTTTATATGGTTAAAACAGTTAAAAAGGTATTTCTATAAACATTAATATATTTTGTTTCTTCCACTCAAAAATTTCTTCTACTTTTAACCTTTATATCTTTCTAAAGGTTCCATTACTGGAAAAAATACTCTTATAATTATGTTTTAAAACTACTTTTTCACTAATTAAAATTGATTTTTAAAGTGGCTTTAAACATTTTTTTATAACAACATCCAGAATGTTAAGAAATATATTTTTCATGTTTTCTTTTCCATTTTCCTCAAAAAAATTCATGGTTCATTTTTAATGAATGTTTTATATTTTATATCATATATAAAAAATATTTTATAAAAATATTCTTATATTTTATTCTTTTCATTAAAAATATTTTTAATTTATTCTGTTCATTATTTGCAGTTATTTCAACCTTCTATAAAAGATATGAAACTTATTTCTTAAAAGTTTTGAAATTTATTATATTCAAATTAATTATTTTTCAACAATTTAAATAATCCTTTTTATTATATACTTTAAACATTCCTTATGCTATATTTCTTCTCATTATTCCTTTTCCTCAAGAATATTTTATTCTGAATTGGTCATTTAAATACTAATAAAACCTCCACAAATAAAATATGATGAATAAATAAAGTCTCTTTGAAAAGTTTGACCCATCACTTCCACTTTCTAGCCTTTTTAAAATCAATAAATAAATATAACCTTTCTTACAATTTCCTTCCATCATGAGTACCATGTACTTAATTATTTTTATTAATGAGTATTCACCTAGATAATTGTACCTTTCAATTGACTGGGAAAATTTATTAACATGATCATATGTCCTTTTATGCTATAAAATGTGAATACCCAACATTTCAAAATTCTGATTAAAGTTTATATACCTATATATCCTATTTTATTCTTTTTATGGTGTGTAAACCTCATTATAGATTACATTTAACAAATTTTATTTCCATGTGTTAATAAATCTATGATATATTGTTGATTTCATATGAGACACATAGTTAATGTTTATCATTATGTGATAGATGGTACAAGAATTATATATCCCTCTAATGTACTGATTAAATATTTATATCTCATGAGATTATTATGGGATTACAATAATGATTCTTGATTCATAATGATACAGGATGTAATTAATAAAGATTGATCCTCTATTTGATACAAGTACTGATGTATGATTCATTATGTCTATAAGAATGGAGAGTGAACCCTATCCACTATGTTATGGTACTTTTTCCACTATGTGATGATGGCCTTGTGTAGCATGCCACCCCCCATTTTCAATTAATTAACCCATCATTTATGTATTTTAAGTATATAAATTCTTTGTCTGAATTTTTAGAGGGTTTGTAATCCTTTTGGAATGTTTTTAGGGATTTTCTACTGGTGTGCAGTTTGATCATGGTTTTTGTAAACCATGAATCTACTACATTAAACCACTCACAATGATACATAAGAAAAGGTTAAGTCACATGGGAAGGTGAACGGTTTTTCCACACTATACGACCACCTATAAGAAATTGTGAAAAGTGGGACAGTGGGATTTTTCACGGTTGATGCACGGTTTGTCTAGCCGTGCGACGTCCTCCTTGAGGAAGAGGCTAGCATGCATTTAGTGAATGGTTTTTACTAATGATGTGACTAACCATGCATAGTTTAATAATGGGATCTTAAAAGAGTGTATCTAGGCCGGGATTAAGGTTTAACCCCTCATTTTTAACCCCAAATTGACCCTAACTCAATATTTATTCCTCCCAATGGCTATAGAACCTCTCCCCCATCGACAAATAATTCCCTTGGAATTTATTTCCAGCCTTTGGTTCCATGGGGATTTCAATTAAGGAAAAGTAACATTCCATCACCTTCTTAAGACAATGAGGAGGGGCAGGATGTTACAAGGGGTATTAGCATGTTCGATCTTTGAATTCAAGTTTTATTAGTCTTGTTTAGTCTTTGACTTGGTTATAATTTCTTAGTCTTGGAGTTGAAATTCATTATATTCTATTCATTATATCAGGTTGGTAAAAAGTATTAGGATTTTCAAGACTTGAAATGTTTAGCATAAAAATACATAACTAACCTTTTAATGCTAAACTTCAAGTTACTAGGGAGTTGGGTACATAAGTGTTTTGGAGACACTTATAGGAAGTGGAATATCATTATCTTTGGTTTTGGTCAATGAGATGATCATGACATGCATTTTAGAAATGAATTCCCACTTGTAGTGTATATTTTATTTTGAGTAATGATTTATGATTTGGTGTAAAAGCATTTATTTTGAAAAAAATTAAAGTAGTTTTCAAAAGAAAGATTGGGAAAAATCATGAAATGGTTATTTTGAAGATAGTATGCCTTTAAAAGCATGGGGGAATTTTAAAAAATGGTTGAACATAGAAATATATAATTTTTTAAAGAAAGTTTTCGATAGTATGATGTGATATAATTTGATATTGTTAATCCTTCAGTTTCTATAGAGTGAAACTTATGGCATTTGATGTGTACATTGAAAATGGAACCCAGTTGGCATCGTAAAAACCAATCAAAAGAAGATTTTGAGAATGTGGTTGCACCTAAGCCATAGGTGAACTAATAGTTTGCTCAGAGTGTAGTCCAAGATTTTCAAGTTGTGGATACAGGGAATATAAATGATGAAGCAAGGAAAGTGGATCATTTTGTTCAGTCCCAGAAGTAGAATCCACCCATATGTCAAGGTGATTAAGAACTAGAGAAGGAAGACGTGTGGCTGAACATGATAAATCGAGTATTTTATTTCCTTGGAACACCATCAGATCATAAATTCAAGCTAGTTTTGTATATGATGGAGGATATTTCATGATAATGGTAGGATATAGCTGTTCAGTCTAAGTTAGACCAATTCCTTTCATGGGAGGATTTTCATTAATTGTTTCATTAACAATTATCTCCTTATGCATTCAAGATCACTGGAACAATATACTTCTTCATCTTGAAACTGGAGATCCTCAAAGTGAAAGATTATTTGGATAAATTCATCAATTTGGTCCACTTTGCACATAAAGTTGCATCTAGTGTGTCCTTGAATGAACTCATTTTTGAACCAAGATTGAAATAGGAGATTCTCTCAAAGATTTTCATGCTCTGTATAGTAGATTATATAGATATGTTCAATAGAGATATAGTGGATGAAAGACACATATCTAGAGATACAGGTGGAGGTATCATGTTGATACCTATGGAAAATAGTGGGAACTCAAATACTGGAAGAAAGTGGAAGAAGGACATTTATTTCCAATGTACGAGGATGAATAAGAATCAGATGAATGGATCAATGAATATTCCTACAAGGCCTAAGAGAAAACACAATGTTTCTAATGTGGTTTGTTCGACCACATGAAGTGAGAGTGTACGACACCACCTAGATAATTCCATAATTTCAACCAGATGGGGAATCATCAGCGATATTGTTGCGGTGATATGAGGTCCAGTGTTCGAAACACCTCTCATATGTCACAGACATTGTATGATTCGATGGGATGAGGGAAGTATAAAAATTATCATCAGTATAATAGGCCTATACAAGGGGATTCCATGAATATCATAACTCCTCAACAAAGGAAATTTCAACAGGTAAATAAGTAACTGAGTTCCGCTATTAAGAAATTATATGGATATGATCATGTCATTGAAGTTGATCAATCTAGACCATTGATAGTGAGATGTATGATTCTTTTGAATTATTATCTTATGAAATATTTTCTTGATACAGGTCTATCTTATTCCTTTATTGCTTCTTATATTGTTTATTTTTTGGGCTTAAATGTTGAGGTGATGCCTTCGATGTAAAAATTTAAAACTCCTCTTGGTCAAAGAAAATGTCATGCCTTTATATATAGACCATATTCTATAACTATTAATGGATCCATGATGATAAGGGATTTATCTATTTAGGAAATTCATTTCCATGATATAATCTTGGGTATGTGATGGTTGAAAATGTTTGAAGCTCACATCGACTGTTATACATGGTGGGTTAGTTTTACGAGTAGTGATGGCATCAAGCATCTATTTAGAGGGAACCATAATGTAAAGGTAGGTACAATGGGCTTGTTGGAATTATCATTTATAATGATATACTACCAGTTAGTAGTATTTACATTGACATTAGTGGAAGAGATTGAGAATTGTAGTTTTTTAGTAGTTTTGATCAGTTTCTGGATGTTCTCCCAAGAATACTTTTAGGGTCTCCACCCATGAGAGAAGTGGATTTTATGATTGATATCATTATATGGACCAGTCTTATTTACATTCAATATTAATACATGAAACTAACAAAATTAAGTTAATTTAACGTTTAGTTACAAGATCTAGAAAGAAAAGTGTTCATTCAGTCGAGTACGTCTCCATGGGCAGTATCAGTCTTGTTTGTAAAAAAGGAAAATGTAACTCTTTTGATATGTGTGGATTGTCATAAGATGAATCAAGTTATGACAAAGAAAATATATTCACTTCCTCACATTAATTATCTATGTGATCAATTGAGGGGATGTTAATAGTTCTGTAAGATTGACTTGAGATCAGGATATCACCAACTATCCGCTTGGAAATAGGTTATTCAAAAGATAAATTTTAGGAGTAGATATGAACATTATGAATATGTGTAAATTACTTTCAGTCTTACAAATTGGCCAATAGTCTATTTGGAATTATGGAATCAGATATTTCTAGTCTATCTGGATACTTTCATGGTGCTGTTTCTTGATAACATATTGGTGTATTCAAGGACCAGGGATGATCATGATAAAAACTTGGCGATAGTGTTGGGAATATTGAGGGATCATAATATATATTAAAAATTATCAAAGTGTGATTTTTAGATATAAGAGGTATGTTTTTTTGGCCATGCAATCTTTGAGAAATGTGTTTATGTGGTTCTAGATAAGATAGAAGTTGTTATCTCTTGTAAAATGTCAAATAATGTCTTTGAGATATGTAGTTTATTTGGTCTAGAAGGTTATTAATAAAATTGTGTGTGTGATTTATCATAACTATATTAACCAATTATAAAACTGAAAAATAATAATGTTCTATTCCAATGGAATTATGAATATCATAATACTTTTCAAGAATATAAATTTTTCCTTACATCAGCACCAATCATGATTTTTCCAAAATTCAGACAAGGGTATGTGGTGTATAGTGATAATTCAATATTAGGGTTGGAATGTGTTTTCATGCAAGGAGATCATGTTGTTTCTTACAGCCCAATTAAGTTAAGGTTTCATGACAAAAATTACACAACACATGATTTGTATTGCGTTTTTATAGTCTATGCTTTGAATGCTTGGAAACATTACCTCTTTGATTATAAATTTACTATTTTTAGGAATCATAATATCTTGAAAAATATTTTATCACAAAGGGATTTGAACCTAAGAAAAATAACATGGATAGAGTATCTCAAAATGTTCATATTTTACTTGATGTACACACTACATAAACGTAATATGGTGTAAAATTAATTAAGTAGAAATTTATATGCTCTATTGGTGAAAGAAGATTCATATAAGTGACAGTTTATGTCATTACTATCTGACATGAACTTCTAAGGTTAATACCAAGGTTATGTGGTGGTTCTATTTCATGTTTCTTTAATTCTTGATTTGGAAAATATGTTTTAAGAGGCACAAGAATCTGATTCTGAGTGTGTTTCTAGGAGGTCAAAACTCAATGGTGGGGAGACTATTGAGGGATAGAAGTGGGATGGGAGTTTAGTTTCATGGTTTCAATATTGGATACTAGTACCAATGGATATTTATGAATATATTTTTCATGACTACCACCATTAGAGATAGTATGTTCATCCTAGAATATAGAAGATGTATAAGGTGTTGAAAGAACATTTTTGGTCAGATTGCAGGAAAATTAAGGTGGTTGAGTTTGTTTTGAGATTATTAACATGTTAGTATGTTAAGGAAGTGAATCATTGACAAGTGAGTATATTGAAACCATCACTTATTTTTATTTTGAAATGGAAGTAGATATTAAAATATTTTGTAACATGTCTCACAAGAATGATTTGTAAACAAGATATTGTATGGGTGAAAGAGAATCATCTCACAAAGTCGGCCTATTTCATCCCTATTCTGGAATTGCATATGGTGGAGGTCTTGTTAAAAATCTATATATGAGAAGTGGTAATGAAGAATGGAATACCAATTTTGATAGTGTCATATAGAGATTATAGGTTTACATATGGTTTATGTAAATCCTTACAAAAATCCTTTGGGAATCAGTTCACCATGAGTATGGCATATAATCCTCAGAAAAATGGGAAATCTAATTGGATGATAAAAATGTTGGAATATTTTTTGTGGACTTGTTTAATGGATTTTGGTGGCTTTTGGGAAGATCATGTAACATTATTGGAGTTCTTGTACAACAAAATTAATTAGGCCTCGATGAAAGTGGATCCTTTTAAAGAATTATATGGGAATCATTGCTTTTCACCACTATGTTGGGTGGAAATAGGTGAGAATTCATTATTTGGGTTAAGCATTGTCTAAAAGGGAGATATGAAGATTCAACTAATCATAAAAAGGATGGAGATGAAACAGAGTCATGAGAAATAATATGCGGATCATCGTCGGTGGTTTTTGTTGTTCATCGTGAGTATTCATGTGTTCTAGATGATTTATATAAGAATTGGGAATCACCATTTTAGAATGCAGGGAAAGTTATATCTTAAACACACATGACCTTTTGAGAATACATTAATCGGTTGGTGAGGGGGAATGTTGTTTGGAATTACCACTATGCTTCAGTAATGTGCATAATGTGTTTCATGTATCTCAGTTGAAAAAGAATCAGCCTAATCCTAACCATGTTATTCGATGGGATCACATTGACTTAGAGTTGGATGCTATATTGATGTATGTGCTATTATAGATTCTGTATAGGCAAGATAAAGTCTTGAATGGGAAAATCATCAGTCCAGTGCACATTTTGTGAGAACATGGTCTGATTCAGGAAGAGATTTGGGAACAAGAAAAGAAAATGGTCAAGAAATGAACTGAACTCTTTCTTAACACTAGTGGTTTTCTAATTTTTGAGGATAGAAAGGTCTTTGGTGGGGAGAATTTAGAATCCATGGTTTCAATTAAGTAACCCTTCATTTATGTATTTTAAGTATATAAAGTGTTTGGGAGATGTTTGGGAGGGCTTGGAAACCTTTGGGAATTTATTTATGGATTTTATACAAGTTCACAGTTTGATCTTAACTTGTGGAATCCATGAAACTCTTAATGAAAACAATGAATAATCAAATAGAGGTTAAGGGGAAGGTTCACTATTAAGTACACGGATTTTAAAAACCGTGTGGCAACCTATAAGAAACCATGAAATATGGGACAATAAGATCATCCATAGTTGGAACATAGTTTATCGATCCTCCATGAGGTAGATGCTTGCACATGGTTAGTGCATGGTTTTTCATAACCATGTGACTAACTAATCACAATTTAAGAAAAATCTCCTAAAAAAGTGGACCTATTTTGGGTTATTTTTTAGAAGTAATTGTTTTCTCCAAATCAATCCTACCTCAATATTTCTTCTTCTCAAAGGTTTTGGAACCTCTAACCATAGAATTAGAGGTGATCCTAAGATGTTTCTTGGTGATTTCAAGGTTTATTCCATTGGTATGTCCTCATTTGTTGTAGTTTTTCTAAGATCTATATTCTTCTCTCTCTAGGTTTCAAATATCTAGTCTACTATAGATAGATCTTAGGTTTTTTATACCAATCATGGTTATATATGGCATTTTTGATGATAGGGGAAAAGATCTAAGGTGGTTTTTTTGGAGATTCAAACTAATTTTGTTGTCGTTATAGTGTCTTTCTAGATTTTTACCATAACTCCTGAGGTGGGTAGCTTCACTATGTTCTCCTATTCAAATAAATTGAAGTACTTATTTCAAATTGATTGTTTTTATTGAAATTGATTGTTAAATTATTGATAAATTCATGGTAGAAACCATTTTTAGTGATGGTTTGACAATTTTTGGTGAAATTATGGAATTGTGGAAAGTATTTGTGCAAAATGTTTTGTTGTATATATTTTAAATTGATGATTTTAAAATGTGGCATGCTGGATTTTTGGTAAATGTTTTAATTTATATGTTTTCAATAAAAGGATCGTTTTATTGAAATGTCTTGAAATGATTTATCTAAATGTTTTTCAGTGAAAGAATGGTTTTATTAAAATTATTTTAATTAGTTTGTTTGATGTGGTTTTGAAATACATGGGTTGTGTGAGTTCTTGATTTTGAAAAAACCCTAAACAAGGGGAGTTTACCATTATGGTGGAAGTGGATGTGACCTTAGATAAGGGGAATATTTTATTGGGTAAAACGGATATTTTCCACTTTGTGATGACTTACTGTATGTATAAGAAACTGATCATGAGTATGGAACTGTCATAAAAGCATGCATGTGTGGGTGTGTTGTGAATCATGCAATGAGTATTCCAAAAAGGAATGTGAAATTGTTTAAGGAATTATTTTTTCCTTTCAATGGAAAACTATTTTTCTTTGTAAAAAATATTTTTCTTATAAATTATTTTGGATTTTTGATGAACTATTTTAAATTATTTTATATAAATTTGTTAATATGTTCTATCCTAGTGGTGTGAGTAGAAAAGTCATTTGGGGAAAAGCAAATGAATTTCATTACTCACTCCTACTTTAGAGCTTTGGTTCTTTTGTAGATATTGTATACCGGGACATAGGAAAAAGTAAAGTATCACACTTCTTTAGTGGTTCATCATGATTCATGGAATTTTTTGTGGATATTAGAACATAGATCATGTTAGAGATTTTAAGTTATGTGCGTTTTCGTTGGATTTTGTTGGTTTTATTTTCTGTTATGTACTTTGATGTTAGTTATCTTCCATTGTGGTACTCAATTATAGTTTCGTTTTGATATCAATTTTTTTTTCTTGGAGTCATTTTACATTGTTATCATGCATCATGTAGTGGTGTTTTGGTTATGGAATTTTTTGTTGGTTTGTTTTAGTTTCAAAGTTCAAATCATCCCCAATATGTTAATGAATCCCTTAGTATTTATTTCAAGCCTTTATCACCTTGGGGATGTTTCTTAAGTCCAATTAACATTCCACCACCTTCTCGAGCTAATGAGGAGGGGTGGGATGTTACACCTTGGTAGAGACCCTTGACATAAAAAATAATTTCCAATGCTTATATATGAACCACATTCTTATGGTAAGCTTATATGTTATGCCATATTCCCATGTTATGTCACTCATGCAATATTGGCCTTTAACAGTGCCCAAAATAGCCTTTATGAGTGCTATAAAAGTGATGATAACTTGACTGATGTTAAAAGCCCAAAACTTTTATCAGTGCTGAAAAAGTTTTGATAAAGGTTCTATTTATCAGCTCTAAAAAGTACTGATAAATGAGATAATTATCAGCACTTTTAAAAGCACTGATAAAGATTTCATTTATCAACGCTTTTAAAATCACTGATAAAGATCTCATTTATTAGCACTATAATTTAGTACCGGTAAAGGATTCCTTTAATAGTGATTTTATAGGATCTGATAAAGCAGACCTTTATCTGTACTTTTAGAAGCACTAATAAAGGTTTTCGACATACTAAAGTGTGCTATAACAGCACATTGCAGCACCAGAAACACATATAATATGAAAAAAAACAAGTACCAATACAGAATTTAAATAAAATGAAATTTACAACACAAATAACAGAAAAAACACTATATTATAGGCATTTCAAACATTGGTTTATACAATTACATAAATACTTATTATTACATACATTCAAAAATATCAATGTTACTTTTTCTTTTAATCTTAAACTAACTCATGATACTGCCAAACAAACCACCCCTACTCAAGAAAAATTACACACCTATATAAGAAAACTATTATTATGTTAGTAATAATATAAATGAACTCTGCAAGGAATATGAAAATGAAATCAACATTTCATTATATAATTTTTTGGTGAAATAGATAAATTATATCGCAAATTTACCTTTACATCTTTTCAAAGGGTTTCCTTCATTATAGTTTGTTCTTATGAGGTATTGGTAACATCATCACAAGTAGAAGAAATTATATTCATGATTAGTAAAACATTTAATTTAGATTATGTTAATGCAGTAGAGAACATATAATATTATGAGGAAAAACATAATATATCAAAAAAACATACCTTCTCATTAAACTCTCTTTATTTTTTTAAAATTTTCAAGGATTTGGTTCCTACTTTGAGAATCCAAATCCTTTTTTTAGTCCCCTATAATGTACAATACATTGTCTACATTTGAACCGGCATGAACTGATTGTGATGTCCCAATAAAAGGGTCATCCTCAGTTGAATTTTCATCTTACTCAACATTTGTTTTAGTCTCCAGCAGGACAATTGACCAATTCTTGTTTGTTATATCAATGACATAAATTACTGGCACTGCTTTTAATTCCCTTATGAACAGCTCGTCCTTTTCCCCTTCTACATTGAAATTCACCTTCACAAATCCCATTTCATTAACTTTCACTCCATTGTAACACCCCGAGATTTTATGAAAAATATTCTTTTTAATTTCATTAATGTCTTGTGTTGTACGCTGCACCAAAAGGAGCTTGCACAACACACATCCTTGACTTGCCTTGCATTAGACGCAATCGCGGCTTTCCTCGATAGCTTGCATCGTACGCAATACCGAGTTTCACTAAACAATGATATACTATTAAAATATTATTAAAACTAGCCGTTATGAATAGTAATAACCACTTTTTGAAATTTTGTAAATTTTATTTTTCAGAATGGATTTTTACTTTTGGATTCGGAATATCGAAATTAGCTTAGGGTGAAATTTTGGTACGTTTCGGATAACATTCATATTCTGATGAATAGTGAAAATTACTAAATTATAATTAAAAACAAATTTTTTAATCAAAATAATTAATAGTGATAAATTATTAATTTGAGTGGTTTTAAAGTATATTTAGAATATATTTTTACAATTTAATACAATGTTGTTTATTGGATGTAATTTCACATTTAAACCATACATAAACAAGTGTCAATCTTTTGATAGTTATTATCTCTTAAAAACACGCTATTTGTCTTAACGACGGGAATTAATTAGTTAATGTAACTAATATGTTTTTAATTTGGTAAAATAAAAATCATTTTTGAATTCATAATATCAAATATAGCTTAGGCCTAATTTTTGGTATTTTTCTGGAAACTTTCATTTTTTGATGAATAGTGAAACCACTAAGTGGTAGTTACAAAACTGAATTTTTCATAAAACTTAATTTTACCGCTTCTGTGAGTGGAATTTAAAAAATTTGAGAGACACGGTTAATATCAAGGACTAAAATGTGGTTCAATGAGATGAAAATAATTTTTGGTGAATAGTAAATTTTTACTTTTTTTTACCACGGTTAAAAGTAAATAGGATAATTAAGGGTAAAAGTGTTATTATTATTACCCTAACACATGTCCTAACTCTATTGGATAAGTGTAATTCGACCAAAAACAACCTTAGGAATAAAATATGACCATTTAGGCCCACTTGGATGCGATTAGTACATTTATTATTAATTTATTTAAAGAAGGGTTAAAATAGTTAAAATCAAATATTAATAAGTAAATAATTTTTAATATAGGGTTATACATAAGATAAATTTGACTATAAATATTCATTAGAAATCTAAAACGATTTCTTACATAATGATATTTTATTTTTAATTTTTAGACTTTAAATAAGTTAATTTATTTATGACACAACGATGATGCCGTAATTATCTTATTAATGAAATATTGACATAATTGATGTTATAAATACCCAAATAAATTTAATTTGAGACTTTTTATGAATTAAACTAATTTTATAGGTTAATATTACATGTTAGTATTGATTTAATTAACTTTGTTCGAACTAATCATTCTGTTATGATTTTCACAAAAATCAATTACCAAATAGTGTCAAAATTGACATAAAATAGTTTTTAAAACAAATATTATATTATTAATTGTTATTTTATTCCTAAAAATATAAGTTTCGGCCAAATGATTTAGATAAGGTTATATATATTAATAATAAACAACTTGGGGTTTTTTTGGCTTGTTATAGTAAGTTTATTAACCTTATAGTGTAAGAACACAAAAAGACACGGTAAAAGTAAAATTATCTAACTTAAAGTTAAAACTAAATGATAAGGTTAAAATAGTAAACTAAACTTGTCCAAATTCTATTGGATGATAGGATTTCGACCCATACCCACTTTAGCTTCAAAATAACTCAATTTCTAGCTATTAAAAACCGAATTTGACTTTATAATAAAATAATATTTTTAGTTATTCCAAAGGTTCCCCTCTCCTCCCTTATAAAAGGGCACTTCCTCCCTCTCTTCCTCACACCACATTGAGCCTTCAAGCTCGGCCAACCCCTACCAATTTCTTCTCTCCACTTCCCTAGAGACATCCTAGAGGTCCTAGTATTCTTCAAAGACCAATTTTAGTGCCCTAATAGGAGGTATCAAAGAGGCACTTCAAAGTAGAGGAGGTTCAGACACTTATGAAGCAAATCGGACCTAAGGTAAGGGAAATATCACAATCTCATTTTTATCCAAGTTTGTTTATACTTTGGTATTTACTGGGGTGTATTTTATCATCCACATCCATGTTTCCTCAATATGTAATATTATTTCCATCCACCTACAATTGTTTAAATCCAAATTTACCCTTCGATGAGTTTTTAGTAAAAGATATGAAAGGAATATTTTTTCACTTTTCGTACGATGTAATTTTTGACTTTTTTGGAAAAAGTACAAGAAGAATGTTTTTTTTAACTTATACGACATGAATGGATTTTTAAAACATTATTTCCAAGAATCTTCCTTTACAAGTTTTCAAGTTTATTTTTAATCAACTTCTTTTAGTTTATAATTTTATGACATGTTATGAAAGGAAAAGTGTTTTTGAAGAAGGAAGGATATTTTCCTCAAGAATGGAGTTCAAGTGTTTTATCAAAATTATTTTCCATATAAGATAATAAAGGGTTCTGTTTCTATCCCTGTTATTACATTGATTTGTTTATGTTGTGATGGAATCATTTTTATGAATTCCTTTATCTTATATGAATTGTTTTATGATGTCACGATGTTTAAGAATCCCATTTTTATTACATGGGTTATGCTATGATGTAGGGTTTATGATTTTTTGGCACACATAAGAATGGTATCATTATGATATGGGTGGGACCTATATCTCCTTCCAATGCATTGGGTAAAGAATTTATATCTCATGAGATAGACATGTCTGGAATGGTAGGTTATACTGGTTAGGTGAAACAGGACTGAAACAAGGAGTGAAATCGGTTTAGAAAGGGACTTTGTCCACTAAGATAGTCTTGGCAATGATTCTGGACTAATAAAAAATTATTCTCTATGATTATGCCACAATTTTTCATGTTTTATGTAATGATTATTGGGATTACATTTCACTACTATGATTTATCCCATGTTATGAAATTATGATCTCTTTTGCAGGTTAAGATTTCCAAAAGATATGTTCTTATGAATATGATGTGATTGATAATTCTTTTGTTTACCCTTACTGGGAATTTGAGCTCACCCTTTTATGTTTTGTTTTCCCCAGGATATAAAGAAAGAATTTAGGTTTTAAAAAAAGAAGATCTTTATGGGAGATGTTGAAGATCTTTCACCATGATTAGAAGATTATATTCCGAGTTTCCAAAGACACTAAACTATTACGGTCCTTGTGTGTGTGTTTTTGTTATATACTAAGTATTCCTCAAAATTAATGTAATGTCTATATACGTTAAGCTTCGGGTCTCTAAAGTTGGTATCAAAGGAAAGGTTTAGTCAACCTTTGGAAACTAGGATGCGAGAACTTTAGTGAGATTCCTAGAGATATTTCTAAGGTATGTCTAGGGATGTCCCTAAGGTTAAGTATACGTATAGGTTATAGTCCTAGAATTACGCTAACTATCATAGAATTAAACCTAAGATGTTAGATATTGAAGGTAATCCCCCTTTATTATGTTGTTTTCCATAGCATGATTTTTTCCTCTCACACTATTCTTTTTGGGTTTTAGACGATGGCTTGAACCCGAAGGAATCGTGTTGATCAATGCAATGGACAATGCAATGATTGTCCTCCTGAACAAACAAATGTTATGGGAGATGGAGTGCAAAATCTTAATGCTATACTTACAAAAGCTATGAATAATTCTGGACTTCCAAATGAGTAGAGAAGGGAACAATATTCTATTGAGTTCTTCATGAGGCAATGTTCACCTTCTTTCAGTGGGTCTTCTGATCCACTTGTTGCTGAACAATGGATCAGTACCACTGAAAAGCTATTTTCAGTTCTTCAATGTTCTGAACATGATAAATTCATCTTAGCAGTATATCATTTGGAAGGTGATGCTGATCAATGATGGAATATTATCAAGAATACAAGGCCAAGAGATGAAATTGAGTCCATGAAATGGGACGAGTTCAAGAACATATTTTTCTATAAGTACTTCCCTCGTATTCTTCGAACAAAGATGGAGAAGGAGTTTCTTGAACTAAAGAAAAAGGTTGATGAATCTGTTGGTATATATGAAGCAAATTTTACAAGGCTTGCAAGGTATGCATCTAGCTTTATCATCCAACCTGAAAGTAAAGTTTATTGATTCTTCAGTGGCTTAAAACCAAATCTTCAAAGGGAATTAGCTATAAGAGACTTCAGTAGCTATGAAAAAATTGTGCGTTGTGCTATTAAGGTAGAAATGGAATTTGTTGTTACAAATCAATCTCATGGTCTTGACAAGAAACGAAAGATGGAGTTCAAGGAGAAATCTCAGAATAATGGTGAAAAGAAGATGAATGTTTCCTTATGCTCAAAGTGTGGAAATAAGCATGGTGGAGATTGTCTTAAAGGGACTAGAAAATGTTTTAAGTGTTGAAAATAAGGTCATCGAGTAGCTGAGTGTCGAAGTAATGGAAAAAGGGTTTCTAATGATGTGAATAAAGAAAAGACTGTAGAGAACACACCACCAACACTTGAATGCTTCTAGTGCAAGGAAATGGGGCATTACGCTAATAAATTCCCTAATCCAATGGTTAATGATGATCTACATGAGCAACCACTTAAGGCAAAGGACAAAGGTAAGTCGCATGCGATCACTATTGGAGATGTTGAATATGAAAATGATGTGGTGGAATGATTAAGTGTTTATGTAATGGGATTCTAAAATAATGTTGTATATAGTATTGTGGAATATTAGAATATTTGTGTATTGGTCTATTGTAATTTTCAATAATTTTATGGTACCGGTAACCATGGAAAGTGATTGAGATATTTTTGGAAAAAATATGATATGCGCATAATGAAGGGATAAGGAGAAAATGAAATTTTTGACAGTATTCATGAGCTCATGACTGATATAAGGAAATAGTTATATCATGGTTTGAGGTTTTGGTATGTGAAAAGAGTTAACTTTTGACAGCACTCATGCTTTCACTAAGATTCAATGGGTATTCATTTTTCAAGAGAATACATGATTAAGGCCTTCGAATGATTGGAATGTGACCAACAAGACATATCTCATGATATATGGGGATGAACGATGGTGTTAACATGCTTGTTATATGAACTCTTTGGTAATCGTTTTCACTGTAATATGAGATTGGACAACAGTATTTTGCATAATCCTAAAGATTGGAATGGATTATGTTGGACATAAGTTAGTATTGTTTAAGGATAGAACTTTTTTCAATATTATTGATGTGATGTTATAGTAATGTAGTTTTAGAAAAAGTACAACCTACAGAACGGGCGACAGCCCATTGCGTCGGACAAGATTGTGGGAATCAAACCCACAACCGAAGTGCGACTGGCCTTTATCGCCTACCACTGGCCTACATGAAGTCCCTGGTTAGTAGAAACTAGTTTTATTTTATTAATCGGTATGATATATGAAGTATAAGTTCATTTTTTGAACCATATACGATTAATCTTACCATAAGATAGACTTATAACTTTTGCTAACCTTTTGTTTGAAACAGATGGAATGAACCATCATTATATCACATGATCTAGTAACACAATAACAAATTCAACTTCATTTATTTAAGGGGTGAAGTGGAAATTGTTCAATTCACGAACAACAGTGATATTGTACCAAAATCATGTAAGTATTTCTTTTAATTCATCATCTTTAGGGAAATGATCTTGAAAACCAAAAATGTTGTCCTAGTGCCGTTATATCTGATAAATCATATGGTACCCTAGATCATCACAAATTTATGGCTTTGTGATTTTTGGATTTTTCATAGCCATGTTCTCTACCACTATCCATCAGAACATGGTGGTTAGATTTCTCTTCCATATCTATATTTTCACCTATGTGGAAACATAGTGATTAGTTTATTTGGGTAACCATTACGTTTCATACTTTTGTTTTTAAAGATTGGTTTTGTAATTCCTTCTTAGGATGTGGGTTTCTATTAAAGAAACTTTTGAGTAGTAAACCATTTATAACCCCAACGAATTTCGAGGGCGAAATTCCTTTTAAGGGGGGTTGAATGTAACACCCCGAGATTTTATGAAAAATATTCTTTTTAATTTCATTAATGTATTGTGTTGTACTCTACACAAAAAGGATCTTGCACAACACGCATCCTTGAATTTCCTTGCATTACACGCAATCACGGCCTTCCTCGATAGCTTGCGTCGTACGCAATACCGAGTTTCACTAAACAATGATATGCTATTAAAATATTATTAAAACTAGTCATTATGAATAGTAATAACCACTTTTTGAAATTTTGTAAATTTTATTTTTCAAAATGGACTTTATTTTTGGATTCGTAATATCAAAATTAGCTTAGGGTGAAATTTTGGTACGTTTCGGATAACTTTCATATTCCGATGAATAGTGAAAATTACTAAATTTTAATTAAAAACAAATTTTTTAATCAAAATAATTAATAGTGATAAATTATTAATTTGAGTGGTTTTAAAGTATATTTAGAATATATTTTTACAATTTAATACAATGTTGTTCATTATATGTAATTTCACATTTAAACAAGACATAAACAAGTGTCGATCTTTTGATAGTTATTATCTCTTAAAAACACGCTATTTGTCTTAACGACGGGAATTAATTAGTTAATGTAACTGATATGTTTTGAATTAGGTAAAATAAACATCATTTTTGAATTCATAATATCAAATATATCTTAGGCCTAATTTTTTTTATTTTTCAGGAAACTTTCATTTTTTGATGAATAGTGAAACCACTAAGTGGTAGTTAAAAAACTGAATTTTTCATAAAACTTAATTTACCGCTTCTGTGAGTAGAATTTCGAAAATCTGAGAGACATGGATAATATCAAGGACTAAAATGTGGTTCAATGAGATGAAAATAATTTTTGGTGAATAGTGACTTTTTACTTTTTTTTTACCACGGTTAAAAGTAAATTGGGTAATTAAGGATAAAAGTGTAATTATTATTACCCTAACACATGTCCTAACTCTATTGGATAAGTTTAATTCGACCAAAAACAACCTTAGGAATAAAATATGGCCATTTAGTCCCACATGGATTATATTAGGACATTTATTATTAATTTATTTAAAGAAGGGTTAAAATAGTTAAAATCAATGATTAATAAGTAAATCATTTTTAATATAGGGTTATACATAAGATAAATTCAACTATAAATATTAATTACAAAGCTAAAAAGATTTCATACATAATGATATTTTATTTTTAATTTTTAGACTTTAAATAATTTAATTTATATATGACACAACAATGATGAAGTAATTATCTTATTAATGAAATATTGACATAATTGATGTTATAAATACCCAAATAAATGTAATTTGAGACTTTTTATGAATTACACTAATTTTATAGGTTAATATGACATGTTAGTATTGATTTAATTAACTTTTTCTGAACTAATCATTCTGTTATGATTTTCACAAAAATAAATTACCAAATAGTGTCAAAATTGACATAAAATAGTTTTTAAAACAAATATTATATTATTAATTGTTATTTTATTCCTAAAAATCTAAGGTTCGGCCAAATGACATAGATAAGGTTATATATATTAATAATAAACAACTTGGGGTTCGTTTGGCTTGTTATAGTAAGTTTATTAATCTTATAGTGTAAGAATAAAAAAAGACAAGGTAAAAGTAAAATTATCTAACTTAAAGTTAAAACTAAATGATAAGGTTAAAATAGTAAACTAAACTTGTCCAAATTCTATTGGATGATAGGATTTCGACCCATACCCACCTTAGATTCGAAATAACTCAATTTGGAGCTATTAAAAACCTAATTTGACTTTATAATAAAATAATATTTTTAGTTATTCCAAAGGTGCCCCTCTCTTCCCTTATAAAAGGGCACTTCCTCCCTCTCTTCCTCACACCACATTGAGCCCTCAAGCTCGGCCAAACCCTGCCAATTTCTTCTCTCCAATTCCCTAGAGACATCCTGGAGGTCCTGGTCTTCTTCAAAGACCAATTTTAGTGCCCTAAGAAGAGGTATCAAAGAGGCGCTTCAAAGAAGAGGAGGTTTGGACACTTTCGAAGCAAATCGGACCTAAGGTAAGGGAAATTTCACAATCTCATTTTTATCTGAGATTGTTTATACTTTGGTATTTACTGGGGTGTATTTTATCATCCACGTCCATTTTTCCTCAATATGTAATATTATTTCCATCCACCTACAATTGTTTAAATCCAAATTTACCCTTCGGTGAGTTTTTAGTAAATGATATGAAAGAAATATTTTGTCGCTTTTCGTACGAGGTACTTTTTGACTTTTTTGGCAAAAGTACGAGAAGAATGTTTTTTTTAACTTATACGGCATGAATGTATTTTTAAAACATTATTTCCAAGAAGCTTCCTTTACAAGTTTTCAAGTTTATTTTTAATCAACTTCCTTTAGTTTATAATTTTATGACATGTTAAGAAAGGAAAAGTGTTTTTGAAGAAGGAAGGATATTTTCCTCAAGAATGGAGTTCAAGTGTTTTATCAAAATTATTTTCCATCTAAGATAATAAAGGGTTCTTTTTATATCCCTATTATTACATTTATTTGATTATGTTGTGATGGAATTATTTTTATGAATTCCTTTATCTTATATGAATTGTTTTATGATGTCACGATGTTTAAGAATCCCATTTTTATTACATGGGTTATGCTATGATGTATGGTTTATGATTTTGTGGCACACATAAGAATGGTATCATTATGAGATGGGTGGGATCTATATCTCCTTCCAATTCATTGGGTAAAGATTTTATATCTCATGAGATAGACATGGCTGGAACGGTAGGTTATACCGGTTCAGTGAAACAGGACTGAAACGAGGAGTGAACTCGGTTCAAAAAGGGACTTTTTCCACTAAGATAGTCTTGGAAATGAGTATTGACTAATAAGAAATGATTCTCTATGATTATGCCACAATGTTTGATGTTTTATGTTATGATTATTGGGATTACATTTCACTACTATGATTTATCCCATGTTATGATATTATGATCTCTTTTGCAGGTTAAGATTTCCAAAAGATATGTTCTTATGAATATGATGTGATTGATAATTCTTTTGTTTACCCTTACTGAGCATTTGAGATCACCCTTTTATGTTTTGTTTTCCCCAGGAGATAACGAAAGAATTTAGGTTTTAAAAAAAGAAGATCTTTATGGGAGATGTTGAAGATCTTTCACCATGATTAGAAGATTATATTCCGAGTTTCCAAAGACACTAAACTATTACGGTCCTTGTGTGTGTGTTTTTGTTATATACTAAGTATTCCTCAAAATTAATGTAATGTCTATATATGTTAAGCTTCGGGTCTCTACAGTTGGTATCAAAGGAAAGGTTTATTCAACCTTTGGAAACTAGGATGCGAGAATTTTAGTGAGATTCCTAGAGATATTTCTAAGGTATGTCTAGGGATGTCCCTAAGGTTAAGTATACGTATAGGTTATAGTCCTAGAATTACGCTAACTATCATAGAATTAAACCTAAGATGTTAGATATTGAAGGTAATCCCCCTTTATTATGTTGTTTTCCATAGCATGATTTTTGCCTCTCACACTATTCTTTTTGGGTTTTAGACGTTGGCTTGAACCCGAAGGAATCGTGTTGATCAATGCAATGGACAATGCAATGATTGTCCTCCTGAACAAACAAATGTTATGGGAGATGGAGTGCAAAATCTTAATGCTATACTTACAAAAGCTATGAATAATTCTGGACTTCCAAATGAGTAGAGAAGGGAACAATATTCTATTGAGTCCTTCATGAGGCAATGTTCACCTTCTTTCAGTGGGTCTTCTGATCCACTTGTTGCTGAACAATGGATCAGTACCACTGAAAAGATATTTTCAGTTCTTCAATATTCTGAACATGATAAATTCATCTTAGCAGTATATCATTTGGAAGGTGATGCTGATCAATGATGGAATCTTATCAAGAATACAAGGCCAAGAGATGAAATTGAGTCCATGAAATGGGACGAGTTCAAGAACATATTTTTCTATAAGTACTTCCCTCGTATTCTTCGAACAAAGATGGAGAAGGAGTTTCATGAACTAAAGAAAAAGGATGATGAATCTGTTGGTATATATGAAGCAAATTTTACAAGGCTTTCAAGGTATGCATCTTGCTTTATCATCCAACATGAAAGTAAAGTTTATTGATTCTTCAGTGGCTTAAAACCAAATCTTCAAAGGGAATTAGCTATAAGAGACTTCAGTAGCTATGAAAAAATTGTGCATTGTGCTATTAAGGTAGAAATGAAATTTGTTGTTACAAATCAATCTCATGGTCTTGACAAGAAACGAAAGATGGAGTTCAAGGAGAAATCTCAGAATAATGGTGAAATAAAGATGAATGTTTCCTTATGCTCAAAGTGTGGAAAGAAGCATGGTGGAGATTGTCTTAAAGGGACTAGAAAATGTTTTAAGTGTTGAAAATAAGGTCATCGAGTAGCTGAGTGTCGAAGTAATGGAAAAAGGGTTTCTAATGATGTGAATAAAGAAAAGACTGTAGAGAACACACCACCAACACTTGAATGCTTCAAGTGCAAGGAAATGGGGCATTACGCTAATAAATGCCCTAATCCAATGGTTAATGATGATCTACATGAGAAACCACTTAAGGCAAAGAACAAAGGTAAGTCGCATGCGATCACTATTGGAGATGTTGAATATGAAAATGATGTGGTGGAATGATTAAGTGTTTATGTAATGGGATTCTAAAATAATGTTGTATATAGTATCGTGGAATATTAGAATATTTGTGTATTGGTCTATTGTAATTTTCAATAATTTTATGGTACCGGTAACCATGGAAAGTGATTGAGATATTTTTGGAAAAAATATGATATGCGCATAATGAAGGGATAAGGAGAAAATGAAATTTTTGACAGTATTCATGAGCTCATGACTGATATAAGGAAATAGTTATATCATGGTTTGAGGTTTTGGTATGTGAAAAGAGTTAACTTTTGACAGCACTCATGCTTTCACTAAGATTCAATGGGTATTCATTTTTCAAGAGAATACATGATTAAGGCCTTTGAATGATTGGAATGTGACCAACAAGACATATCTCATGATATATAGGGATCAACGATGGTGTTAACATGCTTGTTATATGAACTCTTTGGTAATCGTTTTCACTGTAATATGAGATTGGACAACAGTATTTTGCATAAGCCTAAAGATTGGAATGGATTATGTTGGACATAAGTTAGTATTGTTTAAGGATAGAACTTTTTTCAATATTATTGATGTGATGTTATAGTAATGTAGTTTTAGAAAAAGTACAACCTGCAGAACGGGCGACAGCCCATTGTGTCGGAAAAGATTGTGGGAATCAAACCCACAACCGAAGTGCGACTGGCCTTTATCGCCTACCACTGGCCTACATGAAGTCCCTGGTTAGTAGAAACTAGTTTTATTTTATTAATCGGTATGATATATGAAGTATAAGTTCATTTTTTGAACCATATACGATTAATCTTACCATAAGATGGACTTATAACTTTTGCTAACCTTTTGTTTGAAACAGATGGAATGACCCATCATTCTATCACATGATCTAGTAACACAATAAAAAATTCAACTTCATTTCTTTAAGGGGTGAAGTGGAAATTGTTCAATTCACGAACAACAGTGAGATTGTACCAAAATAATGTAAGTATTTCTTTTAATTCATCATCTTTAGGGAAATGATCTTGAAAACCAAAAATGTTGTCCTAGTGCCGTTATATCCGATAAATCATATGGTACCCTAGATCATCACAAATTTATGGCTTTGTGATTTTTGGATTTTTCATAGCCATGTTCTCTACCACTATCCATCAGAACATGGTGGTTAGATTTCTCTTCCATATCTATATTTTCACCTATTTGGAAACACAGTGATTAGTTTATTTGGGTAACCATTACGTTTCATACTTTTGTTTTTAAAAATTGTTTTTGGTATTCCTTCTTAGGATGTGGGTTTCTATTAAAGAAACTTTTGAGTAGTAAACCATTTATAACGCCAACGAATTTCGAGGGTGAAATTCATTTAAAGGGGGGTTGAATGTAACACCCCGAGATTTTATGAAAAATATTCTTTTTAATTTCATTAATGTCTTGTGTTGTACGCTACACAAAAAGGATCTTGCACAACACGCATCCTTGAATTTCCTTGCATTACACGCAATCGCGGCCTTCCTCGATAGCTTGTGTAGTACGCAATACCGAGTTTCACTAAACAATGATATGCTATTAAAATATTATTAAAACTAGTCATTATGAATAGTAATAACCACTTTTTGAAATTTTGTAAATTTTATTTTTCAAAATGGACTTTATTTTTGGATTCGTAATATCAAAATTAGCTTAGGGTGAAATTTTGGTACGTTTCGGATAACTTTCATATTCCGATGAATAGTGAAAATTACTAAATTTTAATTAAAAACAAATTTTTTAATCAAAATAATTAATAGTGATAAATTATTAATTTGAGTGGTTTTAAAGTATATTTAGAATATATTTTTACAATTTAATACAATGTTGTTCATTATATGTAATTTCACATTTAAACAAGACATAAACAAGTGTCGATCTTTTGATAGTTATTATCTCTTAAAAACACGCTATTTGTCTTAACGACGGGAATTAATTAGTTAATGTAACTGATATGTTTTGAATTAGGTAAAATAAAAATCATTTTTTAATTCATAATATCAAATATATCTTAGGCCTAATTTTTTTTATTTTTCAGGAAACTTTCATTTTTTGATGAATAGTGAAACCACTAAGTGGTAGTTAAAAAACTGAATTTTTCATAAAACTTAATTTACCGCTTCTGTGAGTGGAATTTCGAAAATCTGAGAGACATGGATAATATCAAGGACTAAAATGTGGTTCAATGAGATGAAAATAATTTTTGGTGAATAGTGACTTTTTACTTTTTTTTACCACGGTTAAAAGTAAATAGGGTAATTAAGGATAAAAGTGTTATTATTATTACCCTAACACATGTCCTAACTCTATTGGATAAGTTTAATTCGACCAAAAACAACCTTAGGAATAAAATATGGCCATTTAGTCCCACATGGATTAGATTAGGACATTTATTATTAATTTATTTAAAAAAGGGTTAAAATAGTTAAAATCAATGATTAATAAGTAAATCATTTTTAATATAGGGTTATACATAAGATAAATTCAACTATAAATATTAATTACAAAGATAAAATGATTTCCTACATATTGATATTTTATTTTTAATTTTTAGACTTTAAATAATTTAATTTATATATGACACAACAATGATGAAGTAATTATCTTATTAATGAAATATTGACATAATTGATGTTATAAATACCCAAATAAATGTAATTTGAGACTTTTTATGAATTACACTAATTTTATAGGTTAATATGACATGTTAGTATTGATTTAATTAACTTTTTCCGAACTAATCATTCTGTTATGATTTTCACAAAAATCAATTACCAAATAGTGTCAAAATTGACATAAAATAGTTTTTAAAACAAATATTATATTATTAATTGTTATTTTATTCCTAAAAATCTAAGGTTCGGCCAAATGACATAGATAAGGTTATATATATTAATAATAAACAACTTGGGGTTCGTTTGGCTTGTTATAGTAAGTTTATTAATCTTATAGTGTAAGAACAAAAAAAGACACGGTAAAAGTAAAATTATCTAACTTAAAGTTAAAACTAAATGATAAGGTTAAAATAGTAAACTAAACTTGTCCAAATTCTATTGGATGATAGGATTTAGACCCATACCCACCATAGCTTCGAAATAACTCAATTTGGAGCTATTAAAAACCAAATTTGACTTTATTATAAAATAATATTTTTAGTTATTCCAAAGGTGCCCCTCTCTTCCCTTATAAAAGGGCACTTCCTCCCTCTCTTCCTCACACCACATTGAGCCTTCAAGCTCGGCCAACCCCTGCCAATTTCTTCTCTACACTTCCCTAGAGACATCCTGGAGGTCCTGGTCTTCTTCAAAGACCAATTTTAGTTCCCTAAGAGGAGGTATCAAAGAGGCGCTTCAAAGAAGAGGAGGTTTGGACACTTTCGAAGCAAATCGGACCTAAGGTAAGGGAAATTTCACAATCTCATTTTTATCTGAGATTTTTTATACTTTGGTATTTACTAGGGTGTATTTTATCATCCGCTTCCATTTTTCCTCAATATGTAATATTATTTCCATCCACCTACAATTGTTTAAATCCAAATTTACCCTTTGGTGAGTTTTTAGTAAATGATATGAAAGAAATATTTTGTCGCTTTTCGTACGAGGTACTTTTTGACTTTTTTGGAAAAAGTACGAGAAGAATGTTTTTTTTAACTTATACGGCATGGATGTGTTTTTAAAACATTATTTCCAAGAATCTTCCTTTACAAGTTTTCAAGTTTATTTTTAATCAACTTCCTTTAGTTTATAATTTTATGACATGTTAAGAAAGGAAAAGTGTTTTTGAAGAAGGAAGGATATTTTCCTCAAGAATGGAGTTCAAGTGTTTTATCAAAATTATTTTCTATCTAAGATAATAAAGGGTTCTTTTTATATCCCTATTATTACATTTATTTGATTATGTTGTGATGGAATTATTTTTATGAATTCCTTTATCTTGTATGAATTGTTTTATGATGTCACGATGTTTAAGAATCCCATTTTTATTACATGGGTTATGCTATGATGTATGGTTTATGATTTTGTGGCACACATAAGAATGGTATCATTATGAGATGGGTAGGATCTATATCTCCTTCCAATTAATTGGGTAAAGATTTTATATCTCATGAGATAGACATGGCTGGAACGGTAGGTTATACCGGTTCAGTGAAACAGGACTGAAACGAGGAGTGAACTCAGTTCAAAAAGGGACTTTTTCCACTAAGATAGTCTTGGAAATGAGTATTGACTAATAAGAAATGATTCTCTATGATTATGCCACAATGTTTGATGTTTTATGTTATGATTATTGGGATTACATTTCACTACTATGATTTATCCCATGTTATGATATTATGATCTCTTTTGCAGGTTAAGATTTCCAAAAGATATGTTCTTATGAATATTATGTGATTGATAATTCTTTTGTTTACCCTTACTAAGAATTTGAGCTCACCCTTTTATGTTTTCTTTTCCCTAGGATATAAAGAAAGAATTTAGGTTTTAAAAAAAAGATCTTTATGGGAGATGTTGAAGATCTTTCACCACGATTAGAAGATTATATTCCGAGTTTCCAAAGACACTAAACTATTATAGTTCTTGTGTGTGTGTTTCTGTTATGTACTAAGTATTTCTCAAAAGTAATGTAATGTCTATGTACGTTAACCTTCCGGCCTCTAAATCCATGGATATTGTCAACAAATTTTCAATAGAAAAGTGTCACTTGAAATGTTTTATTATCCAACTCATATATCTTTTCAATAATGACAAAATATGACATATTTTTATATATTGGATTTATATCCTTAGAACCAAATATTTTCATCGCTTCAGCCAGAAGCATAACACCACTATTTTCATCGTAGTGAAATCATCATGTTCTTTTGTATAGAACATATAACCATTGATTACAAACCCAGTGTAAGATACAAAATTTAAATTCGGTCCACTGGCTAGCCATTCAAGTTGTTCGACAACTGAATTTGTATTTTTAGATAATTCCATATAAATTTTATCTCTAAACCATCCTATAAATTGTTGATTATGTGTATCTAATATCCATCTTTCAACTCTTAATGGATTCAAATATCTAATAATTTCATTTTTGGATTCAATGTATGGATCAACATCTTCACTATTATAAAATATGTAAAGATGTGTTTTCTCCTACTCTATCAAGGTAATTGAAACAAAAAATCTTCCATAAATCCCTTTGCCCATAAGGGGTTCACTGTGAAGAGACTTTTGGAGACTGATGCCTTCAACATCTGATAGGTATTCGATGCAAAATTCAATAGCTTCTTCAACAATATATCATTCTGCAATACAACTTTCTAGCCGACTTCGATTCTTGACATACCATTTCAAAACCTTCATATACCATTAAATGGGGGTACATCCATCTATAATGTGTAGTACCACCTAGTTAACCCTCTCTGAACAA